>BPUN01000013.1:0-743555 GCA_027923365.1 Zalaria sp. Him3 | reverse complement strand
AACCCTAACCCTAACCCTAACCCTAACCCTAACCCTAACCCTAACCCTAACCCTAACCCTAACCCTAACCCTAACCCTAACCCTAACCCTAACCCTAACTCTGCGTTATAGATAGTGGTAGGACGAGCACCTTATAGAATAACCATAGTAGCGATAGCAGCATTATAGCGATCACGAAGGATATATAGCTACTCGTAACGACTATAGTACTCGCGCGGAATCTGCGATGCGTTAGCGCTTCTTAGGACCTAAGGGATTTTAGAAAAGATAAACACACTACTATATAGCCAGAGTAGTAGCTGTTAATATAGACTTAGTAGTAAAGGTCGTCGTCCTTCTAGTACTTATAGCCAGCTGCGATATTCTTAAAACAGCGAGTATAGGTAGTATAGCGAGGCTCTAGCGTATTAGTTAAGAGATTCGCGTTAGTAAACTTATACTCGCAGGAATTCTTAAGCTATTTCGCAGTAACGCTATACTTAGGATAGGTATACTTCACTATAATAATATGAATATAATAGGAGCTTATTAGGTTAATAGTATATAGCTATAGTAGAAATACGTAGTAGATATAAAAGAAGAGGGGAAGAGAAGGAAAAAGGGAATATTTTGTTTTATACCTCTATTATTAAGAAGTTATTATCCTATGTAACTAGGCGCGTTAATAATAAGGCTTAGCAAAGCCGTATATAGATCGCATCGTACGCGACACTATATATTAGTTCTAAAAGGTTATAGGAGTGACCTAAGGCCTGTAAGGACGCTAGGCTAGGAGGGAGGCGATTATGAGGCTAGGGCTAAGCCTAGGGGCGAAGCCGGGTGAACAGAAGGGCTAGCGTTCAGATTCCCTATAAATGCGAGCTACCCCTGCTTTAGGGGCGAGGCATCGATTACTTTCTATATAGCTACTAGCTCTAAGAATATACGCCTGCCTCCTATTACTTCGCTATCACTTAGTCTTGACCACGTACTCTTTGGTACTATAGCTCGACGACCTCATAATAAGGGAACTAAAGGAGGAATAGTTATAATATACCTATAATAAGAGCTCGACTAAAGCGAGAGCAGTTTTAGCTAGGGATCAGAATCGAATATAGTAGCACGTTTTAGAGGCTTCCTAGTCCTATATAACCGAATATAATACTACTAATACTACTATATACCTAAGGACTCTTACTAGTGCTTACTATACGTTCTAGCTTTATTAATTTAATTAGGTATAATACTACTTAATCGCAGAGGTTACTAGATCTAATAGCTAAGTTAATAGATAGTAGTATATATTCTTAGCGTATAGGCATAGCTACGAGCTATATAGTATAAAGTCTAGGACGAGAAAGCTTAGTATAAGGAATATCGACTTAGTAGGTATAGAGGTAGTACTATCTCTAATCTACTATTACGAATAGTATATAAAGGTATAGCTTAGTAGGGTTAATCCTAAATAGAAAGAAAGAGAGGTAGGCGTAGCTATAGGATAAAATAGCTATATAATTCGAGATAATGCGAGATAATATAAGCCTATAGAGTTAGTATATAGATAATCTAATATCCTATATATAAGAGAGAGGTAATAATTATTAGGCAAGGTTTATTAAGGGTAAGTAAAGAGAACGTAATAGGCTATAATAACGTAGCTTATAATAATATAGAGGCTATCTAAGTAATAAGAGAAATATATATATAAAGAATAAGCGATTATATTAAGGAATAAGTAGTTATATAGAGGATAGGGTTTTATATAGGATATTCTAAGTTAATATAAGATAATTATATAGTTATATAATAGCTAAGTTATAGAGGTCTAACTAAAAGTCGGATAAGTTAAGTATAGCGACTAAAGCGCTAACTCTAGTAACGACTCTAGCAACGCTAAGTAATCTAGGCGACGACTTTAGCGACGACTCTAGTAACGCTAAGCAATCTAGGCGACGACTTAGGCGACGACTCTGGTAACGACTCTGGCAACGCTAAGCAATCTAGGCGACGACTCTAGCGACGACTCTAGCGACGACTCTAGTAACGACTCTAGCAACGCTAAGTAATCCAGGCGACGACTTAGGCGACGACTCTAGCGACGACTCTAGCAACGCTAAGCTATTCAGGCGACGACTCTAGCGACGCCCCGCATTTCTTAGCAAAACCCATGCTACAAGATTTGGCCTGATTCTAATAGTTAGGCGGCCTCCTTCGTCGGAGGAATTTCAAGCCCTCTATAGCGGAATTCCATCCCCGCTTCTACCTCTGCTAAGCTCCGCCTTATATGATTCGCTAGCGTGAAAGTGGTCAGAAGCCTTCTATTCGAATAGGAGATCGCCAGTTGCGATGTCAATCTCCTGGAAGATGCTATCGCGGATCCAGCCGTCGGCAGGTCGTCCCTTCTAATGGTTAGTATTGCAGATATACTTATGCACCTGTCGACGTTGTGCCATATCTCATAGGGCGCTTCGAAGGGTTTATGGGCCACCGGAGCATAGCTGACGGTCTTGGGCGATATGCCTCTGAGCGGGGGCAGCTCGCAATGGCGTAGGATGTGATGTGAGGTTATGGAGGCCCAGACAAGATGGCAAACCAGCCAAGAGGTCAATTAGGAGCTTTCGCCATATCACTTCCTGATTACTAGGTCTTGCCAGCCATGATCAAGCTTCCCACACCTTCCCGATCTCGAATGACTCACTCGTATTTCGCCCCTACTGCTAGATACGGCATGATACTGCGTGTACGGCAGGCTACGGGGCACGTGCTGGACCTACACTAGATCCCTCTTGTACGGTTGGCGTCTATCGTTTACATGTATATACATTTCGATGAAGCATCCAGACACCCCCAATTAAATATTCCCGAACCCTATGGTCTCGCGGTTGTCATCTATGACCCTTCCATACCTGCAATGCGATGTTAGCAACTGCTGTGCGCGTCGTCTTGTGTCAAGAAACTTACTCTAGCAAAAGTCTGAAGAACCAGACCTCAAAGTCCTCATTCCTTAGCACCTTCTTGGCCCACTCCCTGCCCGCCTCGGCCATGCGTACGCCCTGCACGCGACCTTCCTCTTCTCCGCTGAAATATCGTACACTCTCAAGCGCATCATCCCCTCTCAGACTCAACGGGATGTAGTGTACCCAGGGCTTGATCCATTCCTCGTGCCACTCGCGGAAGACAGCCATCTTAAACACCAGACTCTTGCTCTGGAGGAATGCGTAAAATCTTCCGCTGAACGCGTTACCGTCAAGGTCCAGCAAGTACTTGTACTTCCATGCATCTTGTTGATCAGCCGGTTCTACGATTTTGAAGAACTCGCGCTGGGCGTCACAGTCACCTGGATCGCACTGCCCAACATGGGAGAAGTGGACATCCATGAGATCCTTGTAGTCCTGGCGTGGGACCTCCTTGACTTTCCAGTTCGGAATATCTTGGTCCGCCTTGCCGGTTTTCGCGTTGACATTGGCAAGGATCTTTGCATTATCAGGGGCGTTCAGCTTCCGAACCATTTGCTGACGATGTTGGCGACGCCATCCACCGTCTCGACTGAAGCCGCCTGTGGTGCTACCAACCCACCATAGCTTATTCTCCTTCTCTTGCCAGTCCATGTCTTTCTTCTCATCGTACGATACCTTTCCGTACCAGTACCAGGGACTTGGGTACACAATGTCCTGAAAGCTTGACATCTTACTCTGCGAAAAGATCGGAAACAGGTCGTGAACGACATTGAAGGCATTCGGCCGGTCGAAGAACCCATGGGATGTGGCAAAAGACGGCGAATTGCAGATGTCAGAGAAAGCTGTGTGGTTATAGACGAATCCTAACTCGCCCAAAGCGTAAGCGGTTAGGTTGTCTGCCAAGGTGGACTCGTCTAGAGCCCTAGCTGGACTATATGGCGAACATGACAGCCGGGAAGGTATCCATGTCGGCTGGTGGGCGAACACGTTGAAGCGAGTGGTCTTCACTTCGTCGATCCTCTTTCCAGGATTGACATCGCGGGGTCTGGGAGAGAACTCATTCTTCGGCGCAGCAGGCCCCATGGCGGCGAGCATGTTCTTTCCAGCAAGCTCAATATAACGCGAAAGCTCATCGTGAGGCACTACCACCCGTGGCTCATCATGTATGTTGAACGCCAAGTCCATGTCTGGAAGATACTGCAGGAACTGCTTCATCATCCCGATTGTTGCCTCCTGTTGCCATTCTGAACCACCAGTGATATGGGCGGGCAGTCCATCGCGCACCAACAAGCCGAGCAAGTTATTGTCCCAAAAGCCCAGTGCTTCTCTGACCCTTGCTCTTATCGTAGCTGGTTTCAATCCCCAGAAAGGTAGGAGAGAGTGATAGATGGTGTCATAGTCGTCGATGAGCTGTACGCCCTTCCCAACTGCGAAGTCGTACCACTTGTCGAAATTCGGAGGTGGTGGTATCCCGTAACGCCTCTTGTACTCCGTAACAGCTTGTTCCAACGATTGCGACTGTCTACCCAAAATCGCCTGAAATTCGGCCTCTGAGTCTCTGATGAGCTGATCGACTGGGTGAATTTGGGTGTTCGTAATTGGTAATGGATCCAGTGGCTCAGATGGTTGTCCGTACAGAAACCCGCTTGATGGTTTTGGGGAGGACCATGCAATCTTCGTCTTGAGGTACGGTGATCGCAGGTAGAAGCCGACGACTACAATTGACGAGAAGAGCGCCAATAATGAAATCAATCGTTTCGCGCGCATCCTGCGCCTGCCTTCTGTCGAAAACGAGAGCGGTCCTGCTGGCTCATCGAGGTAGAGATAGATAGCTGCGGCACATAGTGTCGCAAACCAGAGTCGTAGAATGGAGAAGCCCACAAGGACTTGAGCAAAGATTGTGGCAGAAAGTAATGTGAAGGTCACAGGCAAGGTGCCTTGTTGGAATATCTGCACGTAATCAGCATGCGAAGCGACAATAATCGAGGTGTAGAGCTTCGCGGGAAGGGGGATGGATAACAACGCCGGAAGAAGCCGAGGTGGCTTAATGCCGATCGCAAGAGCGACAGTAGGGCTGCGATATGACAGTGCCGTCTTGCCAATTGTAACTTACCACCTGCAAGAGAGTACTCTTCATCGCGACATGCGCTATCACCATGGAGAACCCATACAGTATCGCGAGGATTCGCTGGCCCAAAACCGAATGTGACTCCGTGCCAATCACCGGCCAGGACTGCAAGCTTTGAAAGCTGAATGTCTCCAGAGCAAGTGTAGCAAGGCATAGCGCCGATGCTGCAGCTGTTGCGACGTCTTTTGTGAGGACCAAGGTTATGTTCTCCTGATCTTTTGTCTCTGGGGCCGGCTGCGACATAAAGCCATTGACAGATATCACTGCGCCGTTCCCATTATATGAAGACTGTCCAGCGTCTTTCAGAGCTTCCTCCAACAGACTGAACGCGACTACAACAAGTAGCGCATTGCATAGTCCCAGAGCTACGACTGTTGCCGACTGTGAGGATCCGCTCAAAGCTATCGCGGATGTCACTGTGACCACGAGCAGTAGACGTGTCGAGCCTTGGAGAATGCGCGATCTCTTGCTGGAAGTTGTAGGTGATTGCGGACTTGTAGCTTGAGGAGTGTTTCCAAATAGGCCGCCTTTGAAGCTTATGTACGCGAGAGCGGGAAGAAGTGCCTGGTAAAATCTCAGTCAGAGCTCTGTATAGTGATTTGGAATAGGAAGGACCTTAGCCCACCAGATTCCTCTCCTATCTACAGCTCTTTCGCAGATGCTTGCCAAAGCAAGCAAGCTGCCAGCGGTCCACGAGAGGATCCTGGAATGTGTGACACCGCCGAGCGACGGAATACCTGTCCGAAGGATCGTGTATATACATATTGACAACCACGCGACCGCGTTAGTGAGAAGTGAGTGGTTGGTAGATGTACCCAGTCCGGTAAGGGTGGAAGCCGCGAAAAGCGCAACGATCAATGCGATGTTCGAGCCATTCGTGGCGTCCTGGGGCAGCAGCGACAGGAGTGAGGGCATGGAGATCGAATTATGGGGTGGTCATCCTCAGTCCATCGTCTGTGATGTTCAAAGTCGTAGGTAAAGTAAGGAGTAGGGAGGTATTCGCGGTTGCGGAGGTGTTTGGACCCTCGAGCCAAGGCCGCAGCTGCGCGTCTTGGTACGAATAAAGCTTGCGCGGTCTCCCCTGACTCCAGCTCACGATTGAAGGACAAGACTCGATGGGCCGATACTTGCCGGTCTTTCTCTGGGGATTGATTATGAAGACCGTATGTTTTTATGTCTAGAATGTCTATTTCCAAAAATTGCGAGTAGGGTATCTTCCAACCAAAAGCAACCTGCCCTTTAACGCCAGTCAACACCGTATATATCAAGAATATCCAAGGTGTGCTACTTCGCCGCCTGTCTATGGTATATGAGTGGCTTTCCCGGTCTTCTCATCGTATATATTGAAGCCGTAGTGCGCTGCATTAGGGGGCGTGTACACTGTCGATAGATCAACATGTAGTTCCGGATTGATGCATCAAGATAATTGTGAGACTTACAATGTAGGGACACAGCTACATCCTCCGTGTTTGGATTGGAGATCCTATGCAGTCCAATCTGGTCCGATATGTAGGCCACCTCCTTCTCCTGGTACTTTGTCTGCTTCTTAACTGATAATGGAACACCTTGCGTGTCACTGGACTCAGGCCAGTCATAGACAGTTTCAACAAGAGAGCCCTTCAGTACGCGCATGATGCAATGCGCATTGGCGTGGTCATGAATTTGAGAGCCCTTTCCGGAATTCCATACTATCATGACCTTCCCTACATCAGCACTTGATCATCCAGTGACGGGCCATCTCAGACTCACCAGATTACTTTTCCCATTGCCGGTGTCCACCAAGTTCCTGGTATAATTCCTGCTCTTATCGGCGACGGCGTATCGAGTCCATTCCTCCGGATTGGATTGATATTGTGCCATCAATTCTCGAAGTTGGTCGACGTCGACATCTGCAGAGTCTATGCCGGAAGATGGTCCTAAGTAGTCGCGCAGGTCCTGGATGAGTTGCTGAAATGGATCCTCTGCTACCAAGCCGTTGATATGATGGCTTGACGCGGTATGTGTAGATGCGTGTGGCATCTTGTCGGAAGAACAAGATATAGATGCGAGAGGGAGAGGCAAAGGGCAAAGAATAAAGAAGAAAACAGTATGTGACTTGATAAAAGGATGTAGGACTTATGCCTGAGCGAACTTCGGAAGTAATGGTTCGGTGGTCATCGGAGTTGCTGACGTTATGTGCTTGATGCGGCTCCAAAGCCAGTTGGGAAAACCTTCGGACAGGGGAGAACAGTCACGTAAATTGCGGTGTAGATTGCGAGAGTCAAAACTCCGACTAGACTCGGTAGAACATATCAGACTATCGAAGTTGTACGTTGCATGTGCGCTCGTTCGAGAACAGAGACAAGACAGCCACCTCACGCAGGGACACGGAATTTTGTCAGCCCTACGAGCGCCGATCATTTCCCCACATCCGTCATCGTAATTCCTCAACCCTCGAAAAGTGTGAAACGGCATCACGACAGCGGACCAACTCCCATATATCGACCCCATACACCCTCTACCTGTGCCGCGCTTGCAGGGGATATTCTACGCGTTCTCTTTTCATCTTCCCAAGCCGGGCAAATAACGCGCCGGGCGTAAACAAAGTCCAAGATGTCGACCACCGTGGACAAGGTACGCCGCCACGCCAGCTAATGAAAACGAGTATCCGTACTGACTGTATACAGATCAAAGAGATCGAGGCCGAAGTAGGAAGATCACTGGTCTTATCGAACGGACAAATACTTATACTGCTCTGTAGATGGCCAAGACTCAAAAGAACAAAGCCACCTCTTTCCATTTGGGTCAACTCAAGGCAAAACTCGCGAAACTGAAGCGTGAGCTTCTGACTCCTACCTCGAGCGGCGGTGGAGCTGGAGGTGTGTTGCGATCTTGATCTCTTACTTAAGCGCTCGCTGACCCTTTTCCTAGTCGGATTCGATGTGGCGAGAACCGGTGTTGCCAGTGTGTGAGTGGCAGCCAGCAGCATTTTGCTCCCTATTTGTGAACTGACAGTCGACAGCGGTTTCATTGGTTTCCCATCAGTAGGAAAAAGTACGCTCATGAGTAGGCTGACTGGCCAACACTCCGAAGCCGCCGCGTACGAATTCACAACCCTCACCACTGTACCCGGTCAGGTTCTCTACAACGGCGCCAAGATCCAGATTCTCGATTTGCCCGGTATCATTCAAGGCGCCAAGGACGGAAAGGGTCGTGGAAGACAGGTCATTGCCGTGGCGAAAACGTGCCATCTGATTTTCATCGTTCTGGATGTCAACAAACCACTCACAGACAAGCGCGTTATCGAAAACGAACTCGAAGGTTTCGGTATCCGAATCAACAAACAGCCACCAAACATCAACTTCAAGAAGAAGGACAAGGGTGGTCTCAACATCACGAGCACTGTCCCCCTGACGCACATCGACCACAGCGAAATCAAGGCTGTCATGGCCGAGTACAAGATTTCATCCGCCGACATTGCCATTCGCTGTGACGCTACTATTGACGATCTCATCGATGTGCTTGAGGCGAAGAGCAGAAGCTACATTCCAGTCATTTACGCGCTCAACAAGATTGATGCTATCTCAATTGAGGAACTTGACCTGCTGTACCGGATTCCAAACGCTTGTCCTATCAGTTCGGAACACGGCTGGAACGTTGACGAACTTCTGGAGCAAATGTGGGACAAACTGAATCTCCGGCGTGTCTACACCAAGCCGAAGGGCAGGATGCCTGACTACACCGCTCCAGTCGTGCTCAGAGCAAACGCATGCACTGTGGAGGACTTTGTAAGTGACGCACCGACCTGGACGCTTTAATTGTACTGATCCAATCAAACACAGTGTAACGCTATTCACAAGACGATTGTCGAACAGTTCAAGATTGCAATTGTGTATGGCAAGTCCGTGAGACACCAGCCTCAGAGAGTTGGTTTGAGCCACGAGTTGGCGGATGAAGATATCAGTAAGCTCGCTTTCAATCTCTAGCCGTTTTACCCGGATGCTGATTGCTTTTAGTCACTATCATTAAACGCTGAGATGGGGGTGTATCTCATCCTCCAACAAAGCGATGTCACTAGGCGCCAGTCTTCCTGTTCGTGGGGTTTGCGGGTTTACGATATAGCTCGGCTGCCGTCGGGCCATGTGATGGCTTTAGGATGGAGCTGCTGGCGCTGCACATGGGCATGTGAGCAACACTGACTCGCGCCACTGGCAGCTTTCAATTGAGTTGTCGCGATGCTATTAGCGGGTGTTACGGCGTTGCGCATGAACATGGAATATGGCGTGTGTTTGCGGACACATGGATCCAATTCGTTCAGGAGGTTCGGGTGTTTTTGTCTCGGCACTGCTAGTCTTCCTCGGCTTTGCAAAACGTGGGAGTCGCATACCTACAGCTGGTCAGGCGGTCAACTTTATGACGCCGACATGGTTTAAACAGCAATGCAAACTTGGGGGTTTTCCCCATCTTGACAAAGACTGCTGTCATGTTCTTCCCAAGGCTTACCCACCACTCCGACTTATGATTGGCCAGACGCCCGAGGTACTTATCTCCTGGCCGAGCGGACAGCCCCGCCTGGCACCCTGGCCGCCTGGCTTCCAACCCGCAATTGCATTCCCCCATTCGGTGTGTCTCTCATTCTTGGTCATAAAGTGATCGATTCCGAAACTTCGCTCGTGGCTGATGTTGGTCCTCGAGTGTCCTGGCGATCTGTTGAGTATTGCTGCGTCTCCGCCGTCATTTGCAGGTCCGTCCTATGGCGGGCACTTGCGGCCAAGTCGGGCTGGTACTGGCCGTCCATTCTGTGTCAGACCTCGACTATGCACAGCTGACAGAAGTCCAATATCAAGCGTATTGAGCCGGCGCAGGACCCGGTGGCTGCACCTCGTAAGTCTTCTCATTCTCGTCCGTCAATGAAGTTGAGATACTCCCGTTTTGGAGGTTCATTGGGTACTTCGTACTTGAGCTTAGACAGCGCCGTCGGACGATCGTGCTGCACGGTGCGTCGAGCCAGGACATGCCAGGACATGCGTAGGCTAATGTTCCTATTCGCCATCCAGGGAGCTTATGGAACGCTGAGCGGCATGCATAGCTCTAGGCGGACGGGGCTATCCGTATGCGGCCCTAGCTGCTGCTTTGGCGACGCCTCGTGCTTCATGCATCCCGCCCACTTGCAGCGGCAATCATGGCTTTCGCAACCACGATGGCCGGCCAGGGAGGAGGAAGCCCCAACTGCCCCAAGCCCAGCAGTCCCCGTCCCAGCATCTCCGCGTACGACGAGCACGCAGCACTCGCGGCCGGCCACCATACAGTCCTGGCGCGCTCCGACGGCCAATCCCCCCTAAGGACGGCTGACAGGGTACATCAGAGACATGCCCGCCGCGTGCGTCCAAGCAGCCAGCCTCAGCGGGTGGCATCTCCGCAACGCACCGCACCGCTCCCCGTAACCACCCACCACCGGGACTAGATAGAGTACTGCATCTGCTGCCTACTTCCCCGACCAGCCTTGATCGACGCCTACCTACATTCTGCTTTGACACCAGTACATGTCCTGCACTGGTACCTGACTTCCTGCGTCATTATCTCACCCCCAGTTTCACTGCAGCTCGGTTCGCATGCTGTGCCTCACTTTCCAGGTACACTTGCATGCAGACTGCCGCCCTGAGGCGTTTCGTCAGGAACGCACACTCTGGCCAGACACACCATCGGCCATAAGCCTGGCCACCTGCGCATGACCGCGCCTTGAGCGCCAGAGCGACCAGAGTTGCTATTGTCCTCGTTGCACTGCGACTCTATCCAATCAACCGTCCGAGAATATGGAAAATGATACTGAGTATTCGCAAAGCCAGGACTATCACCAGACTCAAGCCCCGTGGACCGAGCATCAGTATCCGCATTCGCATCATGGAACACCAGCTCAGGAATACGCAGGCTTCAACTGGTCCTCACCACCGATGCCGGTGCAGCCAAACGCCTTTCTGCAAACTGCACCACAACGTCCACAACATCAGATGTTGCAACCTCTGGTGATGCCGCAAACAATGCCCTTGTGGCCCAGTCAGCTCAGTAGTCAAGCATCGTACATGCCTACCATGGTACAACAAGCCCCCTTGCCGAGCATGGCGTCGGTGCCTATCATGACACCAGTGTCTGCATCCTCGTCCCGTTCCTCAGCAACACCACGAAGGACCCTGACTGATGACGATCGTCGACGCATGTGTGTGTACCACGAGCAACACCCGACGATGAAGCAGACCGAGATTGGCGGTAAGTGTTCAATGATCACTCAAACGCGCTTTGACTGACTGTCCAGCAATGTTCGGTGTCGAACGAAGGTAAGGCCGTTCTCCTGAAAATAAGTTTCCTTAGTAACGTTACTCACATCAACCAGTACTGTATCCAAAGTCTTGCGACAAAAAGAGAAATATCTCGCCAAAGACGATGGCCATCGATCATCAGCAAAGCGAGCCCGAAGTAAGCCACCCGACATCGAGCGAGCGCTTTCTACTTGGGCCCAGAAAGCCCAAAAGAGAGGCGCCATTCTTTCCGACGACAACATCAGGGAGAAGGCTCGCTACTTTGCAGCTAACCTAGGAAGTCCGGACAGCCATACTGTATACAGCTCGTCCTGGCTGGAGAAGTTTCGCCGAAAGCACAGTCTGTCGGGTCCCAAGGGCCGAAAGGGATCACTTGCAGCCGAAGAATCAGAGATCGGGTCGACGGCGGCCTCAAGTGTACAGTCACCGACAGGAACGTCGCCAACGTCGGGAATGGATTCTTCGTCCCCGTCTCCGCCGGAGCTGCGAGATGTTCAAAGTAGCGAGAGCCTCAAGATTGGCAGTCTCGACAGAAGCCATGCACGGCGCCCACACCAATCGCACAGCGCCACTTCCCTGTCCAGCGCATTTGCAGAGACCGCCCCCTTCTCTCCCGACCCGCTGAGTCCGCCATCCTCACTGTTTCCCTCTCCAGATCAAGGAACCGCGCCCTCCATGTTCTCGTCGGACTCTACCCGCCCTACCGCCTCAAACAGCAACATGCACCGCCCACGCAGCCAGACGTTCCCGCTCTTGGACACCTACATGTCGCCGCCCGCATCCGGAGACATGCTGACGCCCAAATTCTTCACCTCGACTCTGCTCGACTCCCCCATGGAAGAGCTCTCCCGGCACCTCGAGAGCATCGACGAAGCCATCCACGGCGAGCACGAGCACGAGCACGAGCAAGAATCACGGCCCCAGACCGTCAGTCCCTCCGCCATGATGAGGGCGCCACTGCTGCCGGCCTCTGCCACGCGGCGCGAAGCGAGCCAGGAGACCGCGCCAGTGGAGGCGCGACTGGCGGCGATGTTGAGCGGGCCGAGCCAGGACGAGGCGCGGCAGGCGCTGCAGATTGTCGTGCGGTTCATCGAGCAGCAGCCCAGTGGGTTTCTGGAGCTGCAGGAGGGCATGTTGGTTGGGAAGTTGATGGAGAAGTTGAGGCTGCAGCGGTAGGGGGAGGTTTGCATACCCACGCCTCGCCTCGCGGCTTTTCCTTTGTGTATAGCAAGCTCTCGCACAGTCCTGTCCCTTCAGTAACATGTCTGTTTTCAGCTTCGGTTCGTGGATTTGGGTTTGGAATTGGGATACAGACATTGTCTGCTAGGACAATATCTGAGGACGGATGGATGGGTAAGAAGGGGGAAACCGCTCACGCGGATAGCATTTGCATTCATGGACACTCCTGATTTCTTCAGTCTGGTTTCATCGACTCTATTTTCTCATTCGCACCCCTTTTTTCGTTTCTTTCTTGCGAGATCTTTAGCAGGCGGCATTTTGCATACGAATATCCCGGATTACCTTGCTTTTGGCCATTTTGGACCTTAACGATGACGAAGATGGAACGGTTAGGGGGAGCGGATGAGGAGCAGGAGGAGGAGAGTGGTTTGACGACCACTTCGAGAGCAGGAGGACGGTCGATGGAGGGAATGGACTTCACGGGCGGCCCTGTCGAGTTCGCACACTGGAGTTACTTTTCTCATCTAACTGCTACCACAACCACTATCCTTGACCAAGTTTCTCGCTCAGTGACATTGCGACGCCTTGCTCCACCATTTCCGGGAACAAGCGCACGACGATTAGATCGACGGTTGCGAACATGAAATGCTTGTTCAGATATGCATCACCGAGTGTATCGAGCAATTCCTCCACGTCTCTCCTCATGGCGCTCTGGTCACTTGTGCCGAAGAACTTGCGGCGGACAAACTCGGGCAGTGACAGGATAACCGTGTCAGCACATTTAGTCCGGATCTTTGCTGCCTCCTCTGCTGTGGGCGGTATGCGAGCCGGACCCAGCGAGTTATTGGGGAAAAGGGTGGCTCGGACTGTGCTCAACAGCGAGGGTGATAAGGCTGGGTTGAGCAGAGTCTCATGGATGTGATACGAAAGCAACCTATCAGGTTCGTTAGTGACTGTGATCTTGCATGTATTGGATACCCGAAAACGCAAGGGCTTGTGCAGAGAGTCTTGTGTAAGCAGAAGGATGCGTCTTAGGAGTGGACTAGCAGAAGACATGACGTCCGCGGAGAATCCGCGGTACGGTACATGTATGCGCGCAGGGCAATTGAAGCAGTTGTTTGAGGTTTTCCCAGTGGTATGGTAGGTTTCCAGGCCTGGCTCAGAGCGGGTCCGATATCCTTGTCCGTGCGAGATCGCAAAGGCGGGTTTGAGGCGTCAGGGTTCAAGGGCTCAAGCAATCCAGCCGGGTGCTAATTAAACAGCAGTCGCGACCACGGCGAGGCCCGACCCATTGGCCGATCCAGGTTTGGGCCTGCAGCCTCCGCCCTCCGGTACGAGTCTGCAGGCCGGAAACACGTGCATCGATGCGCATGAGACCAGCATCTGATGGCCTCTTGGAAGGCCGCTGCACGCGCCGGGGAAGCGATCGGTGCATGAGGATGCAGGGAGAGCTGCGCACCGAGGCCGGAGCTATCACGGGCATGCTGCGTGCTGGAAGCGCATGTCCAGAGCTGGAAGATGGTGGCGTTCGAGGCGAGTTCAAGAGTTGCTGGTTGCTGCACTTATCCCACGAGACGGCCCATGTGTGCGCCACCAGTGCGCGGTGCGATAAGAAAGGTTGAAACACGGGAGCTCCAGCGGCGGGCCGCAGCGGCAAGGCATTGGTGCAGCCGAGATCAAGTGACTAGCGACGCATGCGGGGCTAGCGTACACGGCTGCGTGCGTTGGCCAATGAGAAAGCAGAGGCGGTTTAATGCCCTGCGACTGGCGGGAAATGCATTGGTTGATTCCGGAAAATCGATGGGTGTAACACTGGTTGCAGAAAGGGTGGCCTAGGGTGGCCTGGGTGGGGCGGGGTAATGGTATCAAAGAGAAAGTCGCGACACTCACCTGTCCAGTCTGCCATTTGTGTAACCCACCTTCCCCAGCCCATACACCACCTGCCACTGCAACAAGGCAAGATAGCTGGTGAGCCAGGGCATCCGATAATCCAAAGACAGAAGGTGGGAGCAAACGCTCCAGATCGACATGTCGAGGATAGGCCACTTGCCTGTCGGTGATGAATCGACGAAGACATTGCTTGAATCAGCGTCTTCCCTAGGCGAGGCCTCCGTCTGCGAGCTTGCCTCGGCCCGCAGAGGCAGAGAAGCGGATTTTATCCAGGCTGACGCGAGCGTCCTTGAGGCAAAGACAGCCAGCGTGGCATAATAGATCACGGCTGAGAAGATGCCAAATGCGAAAGCAACCGGGCCGCGTGCGCCCATCCGAGGGCCTGCCGCCGCGCGTGCGGTTTTCTCTGAGGACAAAAGACCAAATTGCTCCAGTCGATTGACGGGAAGCGCTTCTGCAACTCGCAGGGGATCCTCGCCTTTGAAGCGAGCTACCTGGATGCTCTTCGTGATAAGCTCCCATATGAGCCATCCTTCGCATGCTTTGCCGCATATACCATTGCCAAGGATCAGCTCTGAGAATATCTCGCCTACCAGCACTCTCAAACATGGATTTTCGAGGTGCTCAGGTGGCAAGATCAACGCAAGTACGCCTTGAATAAGTAGCTGTCGCCATGCGGCTTCATTCTCCAGCTGCTCCGCAGACGCTATGTCGTCTGTAGGTACCGGAGAAAGGGCTGGATGCGAGTGGATGGTGTGGTATAGCTCGCGAGTACCAGGGCCAAATGCTGCACTGTAGATGCCACTATGTGCCGTTCGGTATGCTGGCATGAGTCAGAGATTAAGCAGCTTCATGCAATATCCATGCATAATTTACCATCAGAGTGGGCAAGTAGAACTGCATGAAGGTCGTCCAATAACAGAGCTTCGAGGTCAACCTTCCTCAGTCGCTGCTCCAGGCCGCGCGTGCAGTGTGCGATTATGTGGATAATCTCGTCGATAAACTCATGGTCAGGGGTGATTTTTGAATACCAGCTCTGCACGAAATCCTTGATGATGATAGCAAACAGTGCATAGAGCTGCAGGTCAATGTCGTTGGAGCTCGTGAGCGGCGGTAGAAGTTCATCCAATGGCTTCGACGTGGTGCTTCCTTTCTCAGCTTCAGCGCCGCCTGCTGTATGGATTTGATGAGCGCAAAGGATTCGCTTTACGAATGCCACAGTGGCTTCATCGGATGGAGTTTCGGAGGTCGCAGACCGTCTACTGCGGCTTCGCTTCAGATGTGAAGGCGGTATGGAGGCATCATTCGCCCTGCCACCCTTCGTCTCTGTGCTTGCGGTGCTTCGTGTCCGGAGATGAAGCTGTGGCTCGGGTGGTTGGCTTTCTTGTGACATAGCTCAATGACATCGCGCCTCCTGGCATTGCGAAGCTTCAATTAGAAGTGTTGTTCTGTACATATAGCAAGAAAGGCACAAAGAGAGGCACCTTCAGTATGGACATGGCCTTAGGTGGCTCTGCAGGTGGGCTAGCTGGCTTCGTCGTCTCCTGTATCTTATCGATCATGTCTTGGCATTCTGCCAAGCCCGTGATTCCATGTCAATGAGCTAGGTAGGTGCTAGAAGCGCTCTGGGTATCCTCGAGCATACAAACTCACGCGCTTTCGAGGCACTCGGTATGGCCTCAGCTACTCTTGATGAGGTGGATGGTAATTGTCAAGTACCCGCGATAGACTCACGCATTGCTGATCTTGCGAGCAGTCCAGCTGAAAGCCATCATCAACAGCCTCTACATCCTCATCACCCAATCATACGATTATCATGGCTCGAACACCGCACAGGGCATGACACAGGAGATGTAAAATTGGCCTTCTGTGGTTCTCAGATCTCACTGTTGACTCAAGAGTAATAGTCAGGAGTTGATACGGAGTCTCCTCTCATTATGTCAAACCGCGCGCCGTCTTCCAGACAAGCTCCCCGCCGAGATCATCACCTACGTCGAAGGCTCGCGCAATCCTGACATCTATACCCGCGAATTTGTCGAGCTGGCGCAGAAGCTGAATCAGCAGCTGAAGGGCAGGAGTGAGGCTTTCGGGGACTTCAGAGATGTGCTGGCTAGGGAAATGATGAGTGCTTTGCCGGATTGCAGGGATGATATCAGAAAAGTCGTTCAAAGCACTGGAGGCAAGATTGAGGCATGAGGATCTGGACAAACTTTTTCAATGGGCGTTTGGGCGCAATGTGGGAAAAGATACCCCTTTTGCGTGATACTGGCTATAATGGGACTCGTGACGCATTTGAGTCGTCCAACAACTCTTAGATCTCGAAAATTGGACATCTTATACAATATCTATCAATATATGAAAGGGATCATCCTCCATCTACCATTCACACTTCCCGATCCGAACTTCTTCTGGTACCATCTCCACGTACCATCTGCGGTCACGCCAAGATTGACTGCAACAAATACCATAGCAGAGAATATGGTCCAGTTGAGCAGTTTGTCTTTTGGAGCCGCCAGAATGGCAAGCGACAGGTAGATGACACATTCTGCGGTGTAATGAGGACAGACCAGGCGCTGGAAGGCCGGGTGGTCCGGCATCGAGTACTTCTTCAAAGAGCCAAGGTAGGCATGACAGTCATGCTGTATACCTGATGCAAACAGGAAGAGTAGTACCGAGATGAAAGTGCGAACACTTGGCCCAGTAATGGCAATGTGATCTAGGGTAAAGTCTTCCGCCAGGACGGTCGCTGCATGAGCAACTCAGCATCATTCTACAAGGATAGATGGTTTGGTGGACTTACGAATGGCTTCAATCCATACCGCTATGCTCATCGCTAGGTAGAAAAAGACGCCAAGAGCCCAGTGGCCAATCCACATACGAGCAGAGGAAGGCTTACTGAAGGTCAAGCATTCATAAAGACGTCTACCGGCTTGCGAGAACATCAGAAGCCATGTCACACTGACTTGGTCGAGCGTCATGCTTGGCCGATCATGATCAGTGTAGCTGGCAATGGTCTGAAACAGACTGCCTTTGCCAATGAGCTGGGCAGCCCAGATCAGAGATGATAAGACTGAGACAACGTAGAATGATGTGAACCAGCTGTGAGGTACCGTGAACCTCGCTGCAACGTCGAGAGATTGCTTTAACACCCCTGGCTGTGGACTTTTGCCAACAGGTTCTTGCGTTGTGACATTGCCTGACGCCCTTGATCCGTAGGCTAGAAAGCGGTCTCGAAGGAAAGGAATGAACTTGATAATGAGGATCTGAATGGTATCAGTACCTTACCTTTCTGTACCTACGGCTTCTTATATCTTACTGATAGCGCTGCAGTATAGAAAGTACCCCTAATGAGAGTAACGAGATCCATCGTAGGCGAAATAGACGATCTACGAGCGCCTTTCAAGGTTCAAGGTTGCTGTTCGACCTGGGCCGTCACTAACAGCGAAGCTCATGCCAAGGCGGGCCAGCCCATCTGTCACAGCCCGCCCGCGTCACGAGTTATGGCCGAGGGGATGATTAGCGCCAGCCCGAGGATGGAGAGCGCGATTCAGTCGCTCCTCAAGCCTCGAAACGCAACAAGCCACATAGCCTGTACAGTCTACCTTGCCTTTCGTCCGCTGCATTGTATCCTGCTCAGTCTATAGTTCTATACCCTTGACTCTGCTCTCTCGCCAATCCGATTGTATCTTATCGCAACGCGCTCCGCTTCGCGCGCATCATTACCCCGGTTCATACCACAGCGAAGCATGAAACAGTTACAACGCGATTTTGAGGCATGAGCGGCAGCGATACAGATGGGAAGGCCTCAGCCCCGGAGACTGCTGGCAGTCCCATTGCAAGGCTGACGAACGGCCACGGCATCTACAGCCCGTCTACTTCAGCGCATACGTCTGTCCCTCCTCTTCGATCTTCTCCACCACCTCTACCACCCTCTGCAGAGGAGCAGAATCTCCCTGAGGCAGCCGATGCAGCTGGTCCAGAGAATGTCGGCGACCAAGATGCCGATCCAGGCAATGACTCAGAGGCAGAGACCATATGGACGTCTCCCGTTAAGAGACGAGAACTGGCGAAGATGGCACAAGATAGGGAGGACAATGCAGAGGAATCGATATCAGTGTCGCGGGACTTTGCTGATGTAGGAAAGCCTGAGATCAAGCACGAAGATATTGAAGCGGTGAATGCACAGAAGGTGGATAGCGGCAAGGCTGGGGATGATGACGGATCAGGAAACCGTTCAGAGAACGGCGGTTCAACGAAATACCAAGATGACAGTGATGCGCTCAGCGACGTCAGTTCGGTACATTCAGACTCCGAATCCGAGGGGTCAGACTCTGGATCATCTAGAGGCTCTCCCACTCCTTCAGCCGCGAGCGACGAGAATGAAGAAGGGGGCCGTCATTCATTCAACCCGCGTAAACGCAAACATCGCGAGTCTGCCACTTTCAAAGCATCCAGCATGGAACCTCCGCGACGACGACCTCGCAACGACAACGACAGTGAGATTCGGGTTGGCAACCACAGGAGTTCGGCGGAACGATCACCTTCCCCAAAACTACGCAGGCATCGGCGGACAGCTTCATCTCAATCCACGTGGACGGAGGGTGGAGGTGAAGGCAGCAGCGGCAGGAAGCGGCGGGCGGCAACGCAACTTCCCGTTCAGGAAATGCGCAAGAAAGCCAACAAGCACACCTGGGATTCCGATGCTTCATCAGAAGGTTCCAATCAGCTTAACCAGAACAGATTATCGCGCGTCAATAATAGGTCTGTATCTACTCCGGGCAGAACTATGGGTCGCGACCACAAACGACACGTCAACAAGTACGGCTTCACGCGTTTGGCCGAAGCGTGCGAAAGCGGCGACCTGGACCTGGTGAAGGAGTGGCGCGAGAAAGACCCGGAACAACTGCAACAGCGCGAATTTGCTGGAAACACTCCATTACAGGTCGCATCGCTCAACGGCTATCCGGAGATTGTGGAATACCTGCTGAGTCAAGGCTGCGACCCTCACGTGGCGAATACTGACAAAGACACTCCTCTCATTGATGCCGTCGAGAATGGTCACATTGAGGTAGTGCGTCTCTTGCTGAAAGCCGGAGTCGATCCGCTCAAACAGAATTTGAAGGGCCAACAGGCGATGGACGTCATCACAGATGAGACCGAAAATGCCAAGGAGATACGCTGCGTTGTCCGTGAAGCCATCGAAAGGTGGAAAGAAAACGGATACGCAGACAAACCGCGCGCAAGTGAGGAACCGGAATTCCGACCAGGGCCGACCAAGGGCCTGCAGTTCATGGCAAGAACACCCGACAATCTCCTGAAGCTCGTCAGTAACAATGATCGCACCGGAGTACAAGAGTTCTTGGACGCGCGAGTGCAGGTGAACAACGACATTGTGGCAGCCGCGGCAAAGACAGGCGATCTTTACCTGCTGAACATGTTGCTTGCGGAAATGTCACCAAAGGCTCGCCGGGGAGCCGAGAAGCCCATGCTTGCAGTAATAGGGACTTCGCACTTTGAGATGGTCAAAGCTTTGACGGAGATTGATCAATTCAACCCAGTCTGGAAAAGCAAGACTACTGGGTTGACGTGGTATGAACTAGCGGACGAGCGTCAAGGTCCAAATTGGGAACAGGAGAAAGAGTTGCTCAAACGACTCTACGACGCGCACGACCAACGTCGTGGAAGCTCCAGTCCTGTCACGAAGCGGGAGAATGGGAAGAAGAGGCACCGTAGCCCGGTCAGGCGCGCGGACTCCGACGTTGATATGGCAGATGCGGAAGCGCGAGAACATGGGAGAAGCCGAAGGCGACTGATGTCTAAGAAAGACATGCGAGCTGCGAGTATCAGGAGGTCGTCTTCGGCGTCGTCTGCACGCTCGGATGAAGTGCCTCCAATCAGGGTAACCCGTGCACGCGATTCTCTTACAAGGTCACCAGATGCACCTCGCAAGGTTGGCCGACCAAGGACCACCAGCATCTCTTCACCACCAAAGCAACGCGAGAACAAGAGGCGGCATTCAGAGTCGATGCGCGAGAAACAAGAGTCTGAGGATCGTCTTACTGAGGAACGCGCAAAAGCTGCCGCAAAGGAGAAGGCTGCTCGGGAAGCGGAAGATCAGGCGATCAAGCAGGAAGCGGAACGCAAGGCTGCAGACGCAGCAGAGGCTGAGGAGCGGGTCCGTAAACAAGCCGAAATCGACGCCAAAGCCGAAGCGGAGAAGAAAGCCGAGGAAGCTCGAAAGGCAGAGGAAGAGCAGGCACGCAGAGAAGAAGAGGCCCGGCGACGAGAAGCAGAGAGGCAAGCTGAAGAGGCGCGATTGGAGCGAGAGAAGCGCGAGATGGAGGAGCGTCGCGCCAGATTGGAAGAGATGGTGAACGCTCTTCCTAGCGCGTTGAGGCATGTGCTTGGCCTTTCGAACAGCATGGAATCGAAGGACCAGCAACGGAAGAAGAAATACATTCAACAGCATTTCCTCCCTGTACAGGCAGTCACGCAGGCCGCTCTAGGCCATGAGACTGAGAAGTCGGGTCCCAGCGAACAACTCTGGATGCTCAACTACCAAGCAGCGGGTATTCTTGGAGGCACTGCCGCTGCGGAACTGCTCCATTTGCCTGCGGATCCGGCTGCACAACGATCGGCCTTGTCAGAAGCCGAGACCCTACCGGCCGATGCATCTCACTTGCACGCCATGCTTCCTTGTATCCAGTCCTCAAGTCTCGTTCACGCCTTGGATGAAAGCAACGCCGATTCCGATGACCCTGTCCAATTGTTCATCATGGCGGACCGAGCGCGGAGGAAGATTTCAGAGGACAAGGACAAGTTTTTGCACATGTCGACAATGTCTTGGATCAAGCTCA
Source organism: Zalaria sp. Him3 (assembly GCA_027923365.1). NCBI lineage: Eukaryota > Fungi > Ascomycota > Dothideomycetes > Dothideales > Zalariaceae > Zalaria > Zalaria sp. Him3. Next base: position 722,272 of record BPUN01000013.1, on the reverse strand, counting down.
GCGAACTTCAGAAAGCCATTGATTCGGGCGAATTCCCGCATTTGCACGACTTGTCGCTCGAGGTCAGGAGGGATTGCTGTCCCGATGCCCAGGTGGCGGCAAAGGACAAGGCCGCGACGAATGGTGCGGCAAGTCATGAGGCTGAGGAGGACGGCGAATCATTGGCAGAGGGGAAGCTTGTGGTTAACGAGTCGCAGAAGGAGGGGTCGGCATTGGCTGGTCTGGGTCTGACGAAGGTTAAGGTCCTGTACGGATAGCGGCCGATTCATGTAGTGTATAGGTGGACAGTGACGATGTAACGATGCTACTTTTGCTCAAACTCTATCCTTGTGCACTCTGCTGGCAAGGCCGCCAGTTTTACTGTGGAAATGTCCATCGGGCTTGTTGTATTATGTGCCGCTCTATATACATGCATGTACAGTATATCACGGACAAAGAAAGTGATGCCCAGAACAACCGCGAATCCCGCGACCCTGTGTCCTACTTTCATGACTCCCGTCGCTTCGCCGCTTCCTAGACGTCTACTCCCTCACATACTCGCCTCCCATGGCCGGTTATGGTGCAATTTTCTGGCGTGCATTCTCATACGCCTACGGCTTTCTAGGTCTAGGCCTCACCTTCACCAATGCTCTATTCACCGGGGCTCTCTTCCGCGCGCGGAGCGCAGAGGAAGCCGCCGCGCTCCGGAAAGGTAAGTCATAGAAGTCCCCCTGCGAAAAGCGATCGTTGCTGTAGACTAGATGAGGCCAGACTAGACCAGACTGTGTAGGTGGTATAAGGTACTGACACCAACCCAGCCTCGCACGCCCTCTGGACCCTCTCCGACCCTCCCGACGGCCTCCGCCACGCCTTCCTCACGACCAGCGGTGGCGTGAAGGTGAAGCTGCACTATCTAACCTCGACCACTACCCCGTCTCCATCTCCAGTCCCGTCCAATGCAAACGCAAACACGAAAGCAAACGCCCCACCGCAAACCCTCATAGTCTTCCTCCACGGCTTCCCAGACTCCGCCCACCTCTTCGCGCCCCTCCTGACTGGCCCACTCAGCCGGTCCGCTCGCCTCGTCGCGCTCGATCTGCCTGGGTATGGCGGCAGCGGCAGGCTGGAGAGGTGTGGGACTGAGGTTCTGAGCGTTGTTGCGGAGGCGATTTTGCAGCTCAAGGGGGAGATGCTTGGTGATGGGGGTCGATGCGTGCTCGTCGGCCACGACTGGGGCGGATGTATCGCGTACCGTCTTGCAGCCGAGGCGCCGGGGTTGGTGGATCGGGTTGCGGTGCTGAATTCGGTCTTCGTACCACACGCTTCCTCGCGCCTGCGCCACCACCTCTCCGGTCCCCGCGCATCCGGGTCCACCGCCCTCGCCGCCTACAGTCTAGTCCTATCCCAGCTCCTGAAATCCTACTACATCTTCATGTTCAACCTGCCCCGTCCGTTCGCCAATTTCGGCGCCGCCCTCATCAGCAGGTTTCAGGACCGCATGCATGAGCTTGCGTACCGGAGCAAAGTGCCGCTGCCGGTGGCGGTGGGCGCGAGGGCGGCGGCGGTGAGTGCGGGGCCGGGGGTTGAGGAGTGCACGACTGTGACGGGGGAGGGAGAACGCTATGGTTTATCTGTGTTGGAGAGGGCAAGGCAGGGTGGTGGGTGGGAGGAGAAGGTTCGGTTGTATCGGGAGGGGCTGGCGACGGGGGCGTGGGATAGGCCTAGGTTTGATTCTGATCTAGGGGTGCCGAATGACGATGGTGGGGATCGGCTGCAAACGCCGGTAGTCGTGCTGTTCGGCCTCCAAGACCTCGCGCTCGACCCACGGATCTGCCTGGACGGGATCGAGGAGTTCTTCGCTGCGGGGGAGAAGACTGCCTCGATCCCAAGGAGTTACGTGGTTCGGGTGCCAGAGGGGGGCCATTGGCTTATGCTGGAGGAGAAGGGGCGGGAGGCGGTTGAGGGGGTGTTGGACTGGTGTGTGAGAGAGGGGAGAGGTGGGGAGGTGGTGGTGAGGCTTGAGGAGCAGTTGGGGGAGCTGCGTGAGGCGGGGGTCGTGCAGGTGCAATAGAGGGTTCACGCGCGCTGAAGACGGGCCCATCGATTTCATGACGAGATGGAGAGCAGGAATAGTGAGCATATAGGTATGTGTATATCAGGATCACTGCCATATGAATACGCTGATTATCAACTAGTGAATGAAATCTTCCTTATCCTGATTCCCACGCGACTCCCCAAATACCAGACCGTGCACATTGGCAGTTTCATTCCAACCACACGCATCCGCCATCGAAGTTCCGCCCTGCTGCAACTCTCCGCCTCAAAAATTCAAGCGCTCGAGAAAGGAGGAGAGCGTGGGATCTTAGCCTTCTTCTTCACCCGCTTCACTGGCGTGGTCTCGGTGTCCTGTTCGTGTTAGCACGGGCTGTCCCGTGGGATGGGATCTCCTATGCACTTACCGACTCATCGACGTGATAGACGGAGTGCTCAGCGCGCCCAGCGACGGCCGCGGTAGCCATCTCGTCCGACCCTCGCAGGCGCTTGCCCGTAACCTTGCCGTCGTCCCAGCCACTACCGAAAGTCGTAGCGCAGACTTCGTTCATAGCGCCCATGACTCTCTCCCCGTCTTCGTCCCCGTTCCCCCTGGTCGTACGATCCTGGAACATTGGCACCACCGGCATGGCTTGGACTGGGTCCTCCACCCCCATCGTCGGCACCGCGACAGCATTCGCCTCCGGCGGCGCCAATCCCAGCACCAGCGCCACCGCCGTCGCAATCTCCCACATGACCCTCGAGTCCTGCTCGAGCAGGGCCATGGCCAGAGGATCCGGCACCTCGTCCATGTGGAGGTGGTTCAGATGGGCGCAGAGCTGGAGTCTGTGGGCGCGAAGAAGGGAGTCCAACGGCCCAAGCCCAGCCCCTTGCCCTTCGCCTTCGCCTGCGTTCCCACCCGTTGAGGTTGAAGTTGAGGCCGAGGTTGAGACCGGCACCATGGTCGCGATTCTTGTCTCGGTAGCCGCGAAGCTCGCGCTGGGGGCCGGCTCGTTCGTCTGGAGGAGGAAGAGAACGATGTTGTAGGGCAGCGCCTCGGCGTTCTGCACGATGCGTCGGTTCAGCGCGACCTGTTGGTTGTGGCCTGCGATCGTGTGGGCGAGCGATGGGAAGCCTGGGTTGTGCTGCAGGGCGGTGATCTTCGCGTCGGTGGCGGTGCGGGTGCGGTTGATGAGGGTGAGTGGGAACTGGTAGTTGGGGTTGAGGGTGTTGGATGGGGTGGGGTGGGTTTGCGTGGCTTCGTTTGTGTCTGCGGTGGCGACGGTGGCGACGGTGCTGGTGCTGGGGGCTGGGCTTCCGAGGCCCAGGATCCGCATCATTGGCGGTGACGTGGATGGAAGTGTGCTTGGTGCGGAGTTTGGAGTTTCTCGTTGGGGGGAGGTCAAAGGAGGAGTTTGTTGGAGTGGAAGAGGAAGGAGAAAGAGAATGTCTTTGTTCGTGAAGTCCTGGGCTGGCAGCCACCTTTTTGTACAGTGAGAAGTGTGTTATAGGGACAGCATCTCAACATTCACTTGCGCTCTTCACACGTCTCTGGTTTTTGGGTACTATGAGTCTCGTACCGCCATAAGTGTTGTACAGACAGCATCTCCCATTCACATGCTCCTGCTTTCATGTCTCCGGCTGAATGCTAAGCGTGTTGTACCACCATGAGTGTTATACGGAACAACATCCCGCCATTAACTTGCGCTTTCCACATATCTCCGGCTGGACACTAGAAACAACCCTGTCTGAGCCTGTTTGAGCCTGATGCTTCCAACACATCCCTCGTCCGCTGCTCATACCGAAACGTTTGGAGCACAATAACCCCCCGGGTTAACGGGGAGAATATATGGCGTGAAGACAAAGGCTGGGAAAGATTGCTTTGGAATAGCTTTTCGTCATATTTTCCTACAGTGACTACCGCAGAAAACATGGACATCGTGAGAGCTTCGAACGCGTGACCAAAACGATAAAAAGCGTTGCCAGCCCAGCCAGCAAGCGTTAGAAGAGAAAAGGCGCACATATACAAGATCTAGTGAGTTAAGAAAAGAATTAGTAGAACCCACTTCTCATAGGCTGGACCTCCTCCTCAGTCCCCCTCGCCCCCTTCCTTTTCCACGCGTTCAGCTCCGCGACATTCTTCTCCCACTCGGCATCCGCAATCGCGCGTTCCCTCCTCCCCGCCCTCCGGCTCTTGATGCAGCAGAAGGTCAGCAGACCCAGGGATGCGGCGCCGACGCCAGCAACGACACACACGACCGCGATCTGCGCGGCCTTGGACATGGAGCTGAACTTGGCGCCGATGCTGGTGTTGGTGTTGAGTTTCTCAGCAATGGTCGAGTTGCCAGCTACAACTTTGATGCTTTCCCAGTCGCCCGAAGTGTCGCCGTAGGTGTACAGCTTGCCGCTGCTGTAGTCCTCGACGTACACGCTCTGGACCGTCATGGTGAAGGGCGCCTTATCGTAGTCGACGTCGCCGCCAGCCCACTCGACGGTCCCGTTGGAGTTGGAGTCGGGGTCGCCTCCGGCCCAGATGCCCAGCCGCACGTTCATGGGCGTCTGCGGGTAGTTCTTGCCGTAGACGGCGACCGAGTCGTTGTAGTGTAGGGTCCGGATCAGGTTACCGTCAACGAACCACTCTAGTTTCTCAGCCGTCCACGTGGTGGTGTAGTTGTGGTAGGCGTCCTGCGGGTCGTTGACTTCGTACCAGATGGCGCGGTCGTAGGAGGTGGTGTTTCCCTTGCCGAAAAAGTTGGTCTGCACGTGCGTCTTGTTGCCGCCGATCCATTCCCAGTCTACCTCGTCTAGATCGTCCGACTCGAGCACGATACTGCTGACGATTCCCTGGCCGGTGGCCGCTTTCATGACCACGGAGACCTGGCCGAAGAAGATGTAGAAGTTGGACTGCATGGTGGGTGACTCCCCCTTGCCGTTGATGGTGAACTCAGCACCGTCTAGCTCATAATTGATTGTGCCGGCGGTGGTGTTCCAGATGGTGGTGTCGGCGGTTGTCGCGTGGGTGAAGTTCCAGGTATGAGACGTTCCCAGCGCGAGGTCGCCGGGACAGGTGCCATTCATGGGATTGCATAGTGTGGAAGTCTGGGCTGAGACCGAGGTGATGGCGACGAGGAGAGACAGAAGGAAGAAGGAGGTTGATTGGGCGAACATGGCGTTCGTCTGGCAGGTGTCTTACGCGTCCTTTCTGGGGCTTAGTACGGGGACTAGTAGGGTTGTTGTACGGAGTGTCTTGAGGTTCGATGAAGCGCTCAAATACACGATTGCTTGAAAAGAATGGCAGCCACTATGATAGCGACGATGTCTGATAAGGAGCGACAACGCAAGGATGCAAAAGAATGACTGCTCACAGCACGCGCAGAGGGAAAAAAAGACAGGAAGGAGGGAGAGTTGGGTTGGCCGCTGGTATCCTTTCCCCTTGCGCTGATATGCCCCGTACTAGACCGAGCCGAGTTTAGTATCCCCCAGACGTGAAACGGTCGGGCGGTAGATTGCCGGATGCACGGTCCGCAACATGAGGGTCTTTGCCGTTGGTATGTTCATAGTAGATGGGACCTACTCTAATGTCCGATATGCGAGGACAATCCAAAGCGAATTCATTGTACCTGGGCGTCAGGTATAGCTTTTCTTCTCGCAACGTAGGTATGGCGAAACTCGTATCGGGGTGCGGACCCTGCAGACTTCGGAGACTTTGGCATCGTCAACGTCTGAAACTGCCGTGGTCACTATATGAGTAGGTGCTTATACAGTGGGTCACAGCCCAGCAGGAAGTACGAGTGTAAACGAATGAAAGTGTTCTATCGTCTCCGGAGCTTCAGGTATATCTTGTGAGGCCTGAATGTGTAGCAGACGCATCGTAAATGGTTAAGCCGCTTTACGAGCGTCTTAGCAGCTTTCGGTCACAGCTTCATGGAGAGCTGCAGGAGCGACAGGCGCTACATCATATTTCGTGTGCTTGTATAGTAGCATTAGTGAGTACTTCTTCAATAAGTACAGCAGTTCAGCATGTGTTGTGAATAGTGTTGGCTCTGTATTGGCGTTGAAGGTCGAGCGTACCTTGAGGTAGGCGTGGGAGAAGTCATGAGCTCGGACCCTGGCAGCTGGCGGACGGTGGACATGACGAAGCAGCCGCCGACCGAGACGCTGAAACAACGCAGGAGTGGACGACGACGCGCTATAACCTCAAGCTATTTTCAGCCATTCGCGACCTACCAACAGACGCAACACCTCCAGGCGCGCCTGCTCTATTTCCACCTACATCGGCTGCACTCGACCTACCACAGTGCGGCCTGTACGCCCTCTGAGGGCACAGCCTTGCTCCTATTAGCTTCCAAGAAGGTTGCATGTGCAAGCAACCCCACGTATCACCCTCTACCCGCCAGACAGCAACGGTACCATCTTCGAAGACCTCTCTGTCCTCGAGCCTTTCCAGCCCATCAAAACTCGAACCATACACACCCGAAGGTCCGCATCACACTGCACACGAGCTACGTTTATCCAACACGTGCCCGCCTCGAGCGTCGTCAAACCTGTAATTCAAACGAGCTCTACAAAGTCTATAGCACTGCCTGGCCTCAACCACCACTTCAGACATGGCACGGGCAAGACGGCAACAGCGCCTTTCGAGCGCATCAAACTCTTCCTCATCCTCCACATCTCCCGAACGCGGTGTCGACGATGACAACGACTCCTTCATGCTGCAAGCAAACGACTCCGCATCCTCCCTCGCCCTCTCCATGTCCCCAGAAGCTGCCTCAGACGCCCACGACCGAGAGTGGGAAGAACGTTGCCGGGTTTCACCAGTACTCCGTCTTCCCGCCGAGATCCTCATCAGCGTCTTCTCCAGGCTATCCTCCACCAAAGACCTCCAGTCATGCATGCTCGTATCGAAAGACTGGGCAAGGAATAGCGTTGGACTACTTTGGCATAGGCCGCAAACAAACAACTGGTCTGCTGTGCAGAGCGTGGTGTGGTCGATGCGCAAGGCCGACAAGGTCTTTGCTTATCAAGACCTGGTCAAGCGTCTGAACCTATCGACTCTGGGTCCACAGGTCAGTGATGGAACGATTGTGGGCATGACAGACTGCAAGAGGATTGAACGCTTGACCCTCACAAACTGTACCAAACTCACCGACATGAGCCTAGCCCCACTCATTGAGGGTAACCGAAGTCTGGTCGCGCTGGACGTTACCGGATTAGATCAGCTCACTGATCGGACGCTGAATGTGGTTGCCGACAACTGCTTGAGGCTTCAAGGTCTAAACGTGACAGGATGTCGTAGAATAACCGATTCCTCGCTCATCGACATTGCGAAGAACTGCAGACACTTGAAGAGGGTATGTAACTCATTACTCCTATTCCTGCTCAGCTACTGACATTTTCCCAGATAAAATTCAACAATTGCTCCCAGCTGACCGATGCCTCGATACACACAATTGCCGATCACAGCTCTCATCTTCTCGAGATAGATCTACAAGGGCTCACTCTGTTGGAGTCACCCGCCCTAACAGCTCTCCTCGTCTCTTGCACCCATCTCCGCGAATTAAGGCTCGCACACTGTGTTCGGATAACCGATTCGGCATTTTTATCCATTCCTACCAAGACCCCACTCTTCGAATCGTTGCGTATTCTCGATCTCACAGATTGCTCGGAGCTCACCGATAAGGCGGTGGAGAAAATCGTGGCGACGTGCCCTCGCCTACGCAATCTCATTCTCGCGAAATGCAGGCAACTGACTGATCGAGCTGTCTGGGCGATTACAAAGTTGGGCAAGAATCTACACTACATCCACTTGGGACACTGCACGAGGATTACCGACCCTTCGGTACAGGCGCTGGCTAAAGCTTGTAGCCGTATCAGATACATCGACCTGGCATGCTGCAGCAACTTGACTGATGCAAGCATAATACACCTTGCCAGCCTGCCAAAGTTGAAGAGGATCGGTCTTGTGAAGTGTGCTGGCATCACTGATCGCAGCATCTACGCCCTTGCTTCTGGCAAATCCAAGGATGGAAGTGGTACTAGCGTGCTTGAGAGAGTGCACCTGAGCTATTGTACTCTATTGACGCTCGATGTAAGTTCTGTGACGAAGCTGTGTTTCGAATGCTAGCTGACTGAACTGTTTAGGGTATCCACACATTACTGAACAACTGCCCCCGCCTCACCCACCTCAGTCTAACAGGCGTCCAAGCCTTCCTCCGCGACGACCTAACCATCTTCTGCCGCGACGCGCCCTCAGAGTTCAACGACCACCAACGCGAAGTCTTCTGCGTCTTCTCCGGCCCCGGCGTCGCCCGGCTCCGCGAGTACCTTAACACTGACCGCACGGCTTTGGACTCGGGCATGGGCATGACGCCTGGTTCCGACGACGACAGACCGCAGCTCCATCACCACCAACACCATCAGCATCAGCATCATGCCGATGTTGATGTCGAAGACGAGGATATGGAGGATGATGGCGAGACCACGCCGGTTGATGTGGTCGGGCCGGGTGGCAGTGGCAGCGTGGTTAACATCAACGTGCATTCGACCCCTGGGCCAGAAAATGCGCATTTCATGACGCCCGCCGCGTTCCTGCATGGCGGTAATCCACCGGCTCCTCCGCCCCACGGTCCAGGCTCTGTGGCTTCGGGGGGCGGTGCGCTCTGGGCTGCCGGACCGGGAGTGGGAGGTGCTCAGTCTCACGCTGCATCTGGAAATGCCTCAACCGTGCATGTCGGACATGGCTCTGGGCAACCGTCTTCGGCTGGACAAGGCGCTGGCGCCCAGCAGGTCACTGGTATGATGGGCGCGACCATGCTTGAGGACTTTGATGAGACGGACGAGGCGTATGGGGAGGGGAGTGAGGTTGTGTTTGAGCGGGACTGAAGTCTAACGACCCTCGTTTACCTCTGTCGATGCCACCCGCGGGCATCGTGCAAGAAAGGCTTTTGGCGTTCAATGAGGTGGATGGGGTTAAAGCTGTCGATGTTTGCTGTTTGGTGTTTTTGCTTGCCTTATGATACCTTAGCCTGCCGAACGCGGGTTCTTTTTTTTTACCTGTTTGGGGGTAGCTGGCTTGGCATTGCTTTCAATACCTTACAATGATAACGGCCGTGGAGGAGTAAGTTACGTCGCGGGAATGGAACGCGTGTACGAGAGGTGGAGTGGATGTCAAATGGGAATTTGTACCTCGAGTCTATCACTGTGTGGTTCGTCACCTTACTACATGCACATATCCACTCCTATCGTCCCACCCTCTCTCTCTCTCTCTCTCTCTCTCTCTCTCTCTCTCTCTCTCTCTCTCTTTCTCTCTCTCTCTCTCTCTCTCTCTCTCTCTCTCTCTCTCTCTATACACGTTACCTCTCCCCGCCTCATGCAGCTTGCGGAACCAGTTCCAGCGCCCCAGCCACAGCCCTCCCCCTCCCCCTCCCCCTCCCCGATCTCCTCACCAGCGCCACGACAACCACATTCCCGACCACCCGCCCCACGCCGCCATAAAGCGGTTTCGGGGGGCTGAAAGGCGTGTACGTCCCCTCTGCAGTCCACGCGCCGTCATGTTCTTTTTCTCGGTGGACCTGTAATGGATGCAGTTTTGTGCCGTCGATGTAGACTTCCACTTCCAACTCCGCGTTCGGGCGTTCTGGGTCCGCGGGCCCGGCCAGTGTTCCTGTGACTGAGATCTTGTTGCCGTCAGGGGACGTTTTCGCGTTCGTGATCGCAATGCTCGCGGTTTCTACGTTCCCTTTTCCCCTCCCCTCTCCAGCCGTCTCACCAGTGTCCAGGTCCTTAGAGTGCGAGTCCTCGGCCTCTAGCGCCGGCGTAAGCGGCGGCGGAACCCTGCGTCTAGTCTTCTGCTCGAACGCATACGCATACCGCATCAAGTCCGTATCCTGGCCCGACTTCCCCACGAAAGTGAGATTGATCGGCATCCTCGACGTCGCTAGCACGCCCATAGCGACACTGACGGTCGGCACGCCCATATGGCGAATCGCGCGGCCGCCGTTGGAGTACTTGACGCCGGTCTGGAGCGCGTGTCTCGCGGAGGCGTCGTTCTTATCGAGGTCCGCTCTGCCGACGTCGCCGGCGGCGGGGAAGACGACGACGTCGAGGTTCAGCGCAGCCATCCAGGCGTCGAGGTCGCGTTTGCGCTGGGCTTCGAGGGCGGGGAGGGCGGCGGGCATGCCGGGGATGGAGAAAATGGTGTCGTGGGTGCGGTCGCGCTTTTTTGCTAGTTCGACGAGGGCGGGGTAGTCCATGTAATTCTTGGTCTCTGCGTACTTATCCGGGAGGTAGTTGGGTGGACGGGGGAAGAGCTGGGTGCCGTCGACTGTGCGCAGGCCGTCGTGGGTATCGGGTGCGTGTTTGAGGAGGAAGTCGTCCCAGGAGTAGGCGACGAGGGTGGAGCGTTCGATGCTGTTCCAGTCGTCTGGGAATCCGAGGACGTTGTTGGTGAGGCCGGTCGAGGGGTTGAAGTCGTAGTTTGTGACGAGTGGGAAGTCGGTCTCGACGACGGTGCCGCCGAGGGCCTCGAGGTCGCGCCGAGCCTGCTGCCAGACTTCGACGACATCTGGACTCACAACGGTGGGTTGGGCTTCCGGGTCGTGCTTGCCGATGTACATCTTCGGGACGCCAATCGTCTTGCCTCGCAACGAAGTCTCAGAGCCGCTAAGGAGGCTGACGAAAGAGTGCGGTAGGGAGGGTCTATCAATCTTCACGAATGGTTGCTCTAACCAGAAGTTCTCCGTGTTCTCTGGGTCCGTGGCGGTGATAGTGTCGAGTATGATCATCATATCCTCCATAGTCCGGGTATGGGGTACAAGCACGTCACACGTAGGATAGAGCGGCCAGATTCCACGAGCTGAGATGACCCCCCTGGAAGGCGTGTAGGCTACCAGGCCGTTATTGGAAGCAGGCGAGCGACCGGAAGAGACGGTCTCGGAGCCGAGCCCGAACGCGGCGAAGCTGGCAGCGGTGGATGTTGCAGAACCATTTGAAGATCCAGAAGAAAAAGCGGCAGTCAGGTAATCCAGGTTGTACGGACTCTCTGCTCGGCCGTACGCGCCCCTGTGCATGCCGGAGGCCATCATTGGAGGCGTGTTTGTACGTCCGATGCAGACGCATCCTGCTTGGCGGAGTTGGCTGGCGACGAAGCAGTCTTCCTTAGCTACAAATTCGGTCAAAGCTGGGGATCCCGATGCACAGGTCATGCCGGCGTACATCATCGAGTCTTTGATGGTGTAAGGGATGCCTTCAAGCGGACCCCGGGTTTGGCCGGCTGCCCTCCTCGCGTCGGAAGCTGCTGCTTCGTCAAAGACGGCAGGGTTGAGGATGGGTATCGCGTTTAGACATGGTCCGCAGCAGTCGTATGCACTGATTCGTTGTAAGTAGAGGTGTACTAGCTCAACGCATGTGATTTTGCCATTGGAGAGGGCAGCTTGAAGGTCTGCTATGCCGGCTTCGACTACTTTCTACTTTCTCTTAGTAGAAGTCTGATGGTAGTTCCCCGTCCCCCAAAAAGTACTTACGAATGTCATGATCCGTCCCTATCGCAAGCCCTGGGGTTAGACGGTGTTCACAGTGAAGGAATAGGCAGTTTTGCAGAGAGCAGGATGATCTATTCAGACAAAGAAAGGGTCATTAATTGTTGATTGATGCACTGGAGACGCTACCTAGCTGCAACCTAACGAGAGATGAGAGGTATGATTCCTCCAAAGGTCCTACCTACCTTGGCCGCAAGTCATAATGGCCGATGGAGTACATGTGCCTAGCAGGTTGGTACATGTAGGATTTGGGTCATGATAGGCGGTCTGTAAGCCAACCAAAAGCGGAAGGCTCAGCCGAAAGCAACCCGCACCCGAGACGATACCTTATGTACAGTACAGGTATACTGAGTACAGTATACCCATGGCTTTGTTGGATAGATTGATAGTGTATTGTTCACAGTGAGAGCCTTTCCTTCTCGGACGAGGATGTGCAGGTAGGATTTTGCATTAAAGGGTTTGTTTGGCATACCTTCGTATTGTGGCATAAAGCTGGCAATGTCACGACTTTTGTCATAGCTGCCTCGCCCGAATAGATAGGGCACGGCTTCCCCTTTGGGAAGAGTCGTCGCCCGCCTCCACCTGCACATATCGGTAGGGCAAGTCACCTCGGGGGGCGTTGGATGCTTTATACCCTAGGTACTTAGGTACATAAATTATCAGTAGTATACTCTCTTCTCTTATATCGCAATTCCACCATTTTCATCTACATACCATCTAGTAACGCATCTCGTGTCTCTTAACCCTTGTCCGCCCGTCTCGACATTCGCCTGCACAGATTACCTACCTTACAAGCATCACCATGGCGCCATCCGCAACCCAAACAGTAACGGAGGAGACGCCCACCAGCATCAAGCCCACAAAACTCCAAGGCACCGAGGTAGCCAAGAAAGAAAAGACCGCCCTGGAACTGATCTCGCAAGGCGCGACCCTCCCGGGCATCCCAACCTTCCCCTCCTACGCCGCCCACCGCGCCCACATGCTGCACCACATGGCCCTCGCCTTCCGCGTCTTCGCGCGCAAAGGCTACACCGAAGGCATGAGTGGGCACATCAGCGTTCGGGACCCCGAGAACCCGCACACGTTCTGGACGAATCCCTTGGGCCGGCACTTCGGGCTGCTGAAGGCCGAGGATATGATCTTGGTCGACTATGACGGCAAGGCGGTCGACGGGAATATGTCGCGGCCGGCGAACGCGGCCGGATTTCTGATCCACAGTGCTGTCCACAAGGCAAGACCTGATGTGGTCGCCGCGTGCCACACGCACAGCCCGTATGGCAAGGCGTGGAGCGCGTTTGCGAAGCCGCTGGAGATGCTGAACCAGGACGTCACCTACTTCTACGGCGACGCACAGGCCGTGTACGGGGAGTTCGGCGGGGTCGTGTTTTCCGAGGCCGAGGGGCAACGGTTGGCGGCCGCGCTAGGACCGAAGGGCAAGGGGATGATCTTGCGGAACCATGGGTTGCTGACGGTTGGGGAGACGGTCGATGAGGCGGCGTATTTGTATACGCTGATGGAGAGGAGTTGTCAGGTGCAGTTGGCTGTTGAGGCGGCGGCGGCGAATGGGACGCCCAAGGTTTATGTCGATGATGAGGCGGCCGAGTATACGTTCAAGGCGAGCAGTGATCCTGAGGCGTTGTACTGTGAGTTCCAGCCGGATTTGGAGTATGAGGAGGCGATGATGGAGAGGGGGTTGTGAGAGAGGTCGGCGGGAACGTCAGTAATCCTGACGAAAGCGAGATATCACACTTGTTCTTTTACACATTGTATGGGTTTCCGCGTACAATCTCATGTTTCATATGCTCATGCCATCAATCTCTCCAGTCGATATAGACTAGAAAGTACACTCTTTTGATTGAAAGAACAAAGACACATATCAAGGAACCATGCCAGAACAAAACACTGTCGCCTATCTGTCTAACATATGGCTGCTTGCCAACACCGATTCATGTGGTGAACACGAATTTATCTGCATCTCCGCGTCAATCCAACCTGGGAGCGATATTTAACCCACCAGCAAAACTTCACAAGAAGCACAAAAGTATCGACAACCTGAATATTCTGTGTCGCAGTCCATATGGTTCTCGATTAAAAGGTGGTCCTGTTGTTTCATCGAGCTAGACAGAATTTTCTATAGCGTTGATCCTACGAGGGCACCGCAAGGTATCGACTCTATCAGGGTATCGCGCCTGTTCACGGTTTTTTGTTTACGCTCCCTGGGTAGTCCTTCTGTCTACTGGATTCGTAGAACTTGAAGTTGCCAAGTCATTTCTAAGTCTTGCTGAACGAACGCAAGGGCAAGCATGTGAAGGAAACAGGGAGAAAAGGGAAGATGGGAAGATGGGAAGATTGATGTGACATGAGAAATATCCGCGGATTGCTAAGAATGTTGTGGCCTTGCTGACAGGACGCAGCGCAAAAAACCCATGTACACCCCATGTAGACTAGGTCTCCACTCCCAGTACGTGACCGACACGTGGCTCCACCTTTGCCGTCAATTCTCTCAACTACCACCTGTAGGAAGAAGACAAAATGAGCGAACAGATCAAGTCGGTATAGGGACGATGGCCTGAAAATCATATCTTCCGTAGCACGAGACTGCCTTGGCTTGGCCGAAGGTACCTACCTTAGGTATCGGATCTAACATACCTACCCTAAGATTTCACATGCGTTCACATGTACCTACCTATATGTAGGTGAGCAGGGGCACTCGGATCAAATCCCATCTTGGGCCGGCCAAGCTTTTCGGTATAGCGAGCCGTGAGGAGCCGAGTCGCCTACGGACGGAAATCATCTGAGTGCATGTAAGCCCAGGGCGAAGTTTAAACACCTCCACTGCAGGGGGGGCAGTCACTGACTCGAGGTCCCTGAAGAAGCGGTCCCTGATGACGCAGTGGCCGTAGTCGAGACTGGTCTATCAATATTTGGCACATGTACGTGCAGATGTAGTATCACGACCACATCAGCTCAAAAAAAATGACCAGACACCTGCATGTATACCGCCGTCACCTCATGTCCGGGAGTAAGCCGGGCTACGTCACTGCCTCTGACTCGTTCTAATGCATTGATGGTTGACAGCAATAGGATCACTGATGGTTCGACGAATTGAGGTACGTGTATGCACCTGGACGGCGAGGCTGACCGACGTTTTGGGCAGGAAATCGCAGAGGCGCAAGGGTCTTATGCGGAGGAAAGAGAGGTGAGGGTGGTCTGCAGCCCTACGCTGGGATGCAGCGGGCGTGGCGCTCGGATGGTCCTGATACGACACAAGACTTACCGTAGGTAGGTAAGTTTATTAGTTACATGTGTTCGTGCAGATAGGTTACAGCGCATGTCGTCTCTTTAACAATTCACATGCAATTTGGATTCAGGCCGGTCGGGGTGATGACTGTTTTGTTGTCCGCCTGCAGGAGTGTTTGACGTTGCGTCGCTCCTTCTCTATTCGCCGTGCTGCCGCCGTGTTTCATCAGCGCTTGCCAAGACGGTGATTTGGCCTCCGACCTCGAGGCAGGCAGGCAGTGAATTGAGTCTCCCCTGCTTCTGCTCTCTGTCACCAACACATGTCGTTTACCCAATACTGCCTCCCTTCACATTGTTATACCGTATATCTCCTGACATCGCTTGCTACTGTCTCTTCAGCTGATAAGGCTACATCTACGCTGTGCCTCTCGTGCCTTCCGGAGCTGAGAGCAACAAAGGCCGGGCGCTAGAGGCTTCCCCACAGCACGTGTGCCCTGAAGTGTACGCTTGTACCGCTCACGCATCTGCCAAGCCAACGGCATCGATTACCGCCTGCTCTGTACTGACTAAAACACTCTCAGCCCTCTTCACTTGAGTCCTGTCCCTGTCATATCTACAACCCTACAGCCATCTTCCTCGGATCCGTGATACGAGAGCCTTGTACTCAACGAAAAGCGTCACCGCCGTTCAAGCAGCACCAATCATCCAACTTGCGCCAAACAATCACCCACCCGGCTAGCTACATCCTCCATCTTGTCCTCCACGGCATCCCTCCACCTGTTTCAGTCGCTTGCTTCCGCCCACAAACATCCGCTTCATACGCGTGCCTGGCCCGCTTGTGTTCACGGGAACCCGCATCCTCCGCCCGGCGAATCTTGTGACCCCACTCTTCCACCTCAGCTCCATCAGCAGCGAACATATTCCCGGGCACATACCTCATTAGAGGTCCGCCCACGACCACCTGCCCGCCGTGGCCGACAACAACCTCCAACCCACCTCCACACCCTCGGTAGACATGGCGTCGCCAGCGCCATTGTTGCGGCCACCGATACCCGGCAGTAGGAACAACAGCAGTCCACGCGTCCCACGTTTAGGTTTATCAATACCGGCCTCACCAAATGCCCGACCCGTCAACTCAAACGCCGTCCCCGTTCCTCCTCTCTCCATACCCAGCGGCAGACAGCAACCCCCTAAACTCAGTCTTGCGACGCCAATGGGAAGTCGCGCTACACCATCGGAAGAAAGCCAGACTCGGAGAAAGTACCCACCGTTGGTGATCGGCTCAGGTCTCTCAGCCGGCGGTGGTAGTGGTGGAAGTAGTGATGAGAGCGCAAATTCACGAAGCAACAGCTTCGGGGCCAGCAATCCGAACGTCTCTACCTCTACAACCACGTCGAGCTACTCGCTTGGAGATTTTGTGGGCACGCTACGGAGTAACAACAGTCAAGACCCGATAAGTGCGGCAAACTCATATTGCTCTTCTTCCTCCGCTGGAGGGGGATTGAGCGGCGGCACTGGCATGGAGAGGGAGAACAGCATGCAAGGCGCGGATATTCTACCAGACTTGGAAAAGCTGAGTTTAGAAAAGGGAAGGCCACTGGATGTGGAAGATTTGGACGATGCAGGATGGAAAGCTGCGAGCAAAGATGGACGGATAGTCGAGCTTGGTAGTCTGGGAGAGGGTGCAGGAGGTGCAGTCACACGATGTATACTCAAAGGCGGAAAGACGGTGTTTGCGCTCAAGGTGCGTATATTACTCCAACCTCGTCTACCATACGCGGACAATGCAAGGTACTAACATACCATTCCTCAGATCATCACAACGGACCCAAATCCGGACGTAAAGAGACAGATCGTCCGCGAGCTCTCCTTCAACAAAAGCTGCGCCTCCTCCCACATCTGCCGCTACTACGGCGCCTTCATGGATGACACCCACGGCACCATCGGCATCAGCATGGAGTTCTGCGAAGGCGGCTCCCTCGACAGCATATACCGCGAAGTCAAAAAGCTGGGCGGTCGCACGGGCGAAAAAGTCCTGGGCAAGGTCGCCGAGGGCGTGCTGAACGGGCTCACGTATCTTCACGGCCACAGGATCATTCATAGAGACATCAAGCCCAGCAACATCCTCCTGACGCGCCAGGGCGAGGTCAAGCTGTGCGACTTCGGCGTCAGCGGCGAGTTCGGCACAAAGGGCGACGCGAACACTTTCATCGGGACGTCGTATTACATGGCGCCCGAGCGCATCACGGGTCAGTCTTACACCATCACCTCCGACGTGTGGAGCTTAGGCGTCACGCTGCTCGAGGTGGCCCAGCACCGGTTCCCGTTCCCGGCCGACGGCACGGAGATGCAACCGCGGGCTGGCTTGATCGATCTTTTGACTTACATTGTCCGTCAACCGATTCCGAAACTCAAAGACGAGGTGGGGAAGGAGGGCGAGAAGGATGTGAGGTGGAGTGAGAATTTTAAGTATTTCATCGAGTGCTGGTAAGTGCGAAGCGAAGCCTGTGCTGTGCTGTGTTTTTAAACCCTATCATCTAAGCAGAATTGACGGATGACGGACTAATATATGTGTGTGCGTACAGTCTAGAGAAGGAACAGAGCCGACGAGCCACGCCGTGGCGGATGCTGGAACATCCGTGGATGGTCGAGATGAAGGCCAAGCGTGTCAATATGGCGCAGTTCCTTAAGACTGTCTGGGATTGGCACGACTAGAAGTTTCTAAAAAAAAAGGAGAAAGAAAAAGAAGAAGGCAAAAGAAGAAGGTAAATGAAGAATGGATGAAGAGAAAGACAGAAGCGATGGGTTGGAATATGTTGGGTTGGGATGGATTGGGCTGGGCTGGACTGGTATGCATGGGATGGTGTTAATGTTAACATCTTTAGCAAGCGATTGGGTTATTTTTCACGTTTCCATTTACCTTTCCAACGATTACAGTTCGCTGCCCATACCTATAATTAAATGTCCTTTATACGCCTTACCTATGTAGTGAACCGAAATGAAAAGATCAACGAAAGAAGAAAAATGCAAGAAGGTCAAAGAGCCATCCATCTTCATAAAAAGAAAAGGGGCGAAGAACCAAACCTGAGGAAGACTATTCGCAGCACATCAGTTACCGTGTCAAGGGAAAAGGACAAGGGCTTCATAGACGAAGAGAAGTGTCGTCCAAGTGCAGATTTATCTCAACCGTCTAAAACCCCACCGCACCCAAAGAAAACGCCCGAACCCGCCTGACCGACCCTTTCGATTCTAAGGAAGGCAGTATTGGTAATTGTAGTAGTAGTATTAGCCTGGCTAGTGCGTAGATAAAATTAGCCCCATCCCATTTCCTACGCATCTACAAGCTACACCCACACCCACACCCTTCAGCACATGACTCTCTTAAAGACCTTACGTCTGCATCGAATCATTCCAAGCCTTCGCCGCCGTCTCAGCATAGAAGCGAACATCAACATCATCGTCCTCGGCCAACTTCGTCAGATTGGGCATGATATCGTCGCGGATGAGAGCATGACCCTGTTCACAGCCTTCGCCGACCTTGCCCTCTTTCTCGAGCGTGGCGATGGTGTCGGTGGTGTTGGGCAGGCGCTTGAGGACATCGATGAGGACGGCGTAGGATTTGGCGACGTTGAAGCGGATGTTGGGGATGCTGTCTGAGACCAGGTTGCTGAGGATCGGGAGGACGGAGTCGGCGATGACGGGGAGGGAGAGGGCTGGGGCGAGGGTCTGAGAAGAAAGGAAATCTAATCAGCGACATGTTATGTGACAGGGTCTCAAATAACTGTGGACTTACGGAGACGGCGAAGCAGGTGGTCATGCGGTAGAGGTAGTTGGGGTGGTTGCCCATTGCGACGACCTTGGGTACGATGGCCTCGGTCGCCCACTCGACGCCGAAGACCTCGGTCAGCTTCTTCAGGTTCTGCACGCTTGCTTCGCGGATGCTGAAGACGGTGTCGCCGAGCCATGACATGCAGAGGCCGGATAGCTTCTCGTCGAAGAACTTGACACCAAGCTGGGAGGCGAGGAGGGGGACGTATTGGATGATGGCGAGACGGACGCGCCATTGCTTGTCTTCGGCCAGGTTGACGATTGCTGGCAGAAGAGACTGCGAGAGGAGTTCGATGCCAATAACTGTTCCGTATTAGTGTTGCTCCGCATATAAGGTTCATTATGAGACGTACCGTTGTTAACCTGCTCAAGCTTTGAGATGATGTTAAGGCGCACGTCTGGGAAGTCATCCTTGAGCATCTGGAGGAACATTGGGAGAAGGTGCTCCTGAGTTCTAGCACGGTTGTCAGAATAGTGTGGCACAGCAACGTGAGACCTGCTTACTCTTGGGGACCTAGAATTGGCGCGAGACCACTAATCTCCTTGCCAAAGGCGGCCCGAACGTGTTGAGACTGGTCACTAACCAAATCTTCAATCCCAGGCATGACTTCTTGCAAAAGGGTCTCCCGGGAGATGAGAGCACAGAAGCCTAGATGGTTTGGTTAGCTACACAGATGCAATATCAGTGGCTTTCAAAGTCGACTCACCAGGCGCTTGACCTGCAATTGCGCTCCTCACTTCCGCCTCAGTGTCCTTAAGAAGCTTGACGAAGGATGGCACAAGGTCGCGAGCAACAACTTCTTCATCCACTGCCTTGGCAATCTGCATGGCTGGTTAGCCTACAATACGCGTAGTATAGATCTGTGATGGACATACCTTCTCAAACTTGTCTGCAACCATATAGCGTACTCTCCAGCTCTTGTCCTCGAATAGGCTCCGCAGAGCGGTCAACAGAACGCCATGGCTAGACTGCTGCTCCTTTGGAACCACCTCCGCGATCGCAATCAGTACCTCAACGGTCAATAACCGAACACTGTCCTGGTCGTCGCTTGCAAGGTGTTGAAACAATGGAATCATCTCCTCAATGACAATGGCAGCTGGCATCTCACGAACAAACTTGGACAAGTTCGTAGCCGCTTGCCTCCGTACCATTGGGGTATCATCGTGAACCAACTGAGCGAATTGTTGCCTGAGACCTTCCTGAGAAGAGGCGTTGGTCTTTTTGTATGGCACATTGTACAGGCCTGTTGCGGAGATTTTTGAGGTGAACCAGTCGGCTTTCGAGAGGCGGATGGTAAGAGGAATGAAGTATTGGTCGACCTGCTCTGGCGAAAGTTGCTCACAGATCCTGTTCAGAGACTCGACAGCCTTGAAAACATCAGCAAAAGTCATCGTAACGTGGAATGCGCTGATCTGACCTTCTCACGGACGAGCGGCTCCTCGATTGCTGCGAGGTTTTCAAGAGGGGAAAGAAGCACGTGGGCGTACTCTGGACCACCAACGTACTCAACGAAGCCACCAAGCTCATCGCTCAAAGCTGTGAGTACCTCGTCCTCATCCTCCACAGATTCTGTGTGCGCATTAGCGTCGTTCCACGCCTCTAGCGACTGAATTATATGTCTTACCGTCGAGGAAGGGTATAAGCTCATCCCTGGTACGCTCTGGCCCAAGTGCGAGGGCGATAGTGGAGAGACGGCGAATCGCATTCAGGCGAAGCAGGACATCATCATGCTGCGTATGCCTATTAGCAGAGCCTCTTGGCCTGTTGTCTTTAGGGTGCCCACCTTCAGCTCATCTATGAGCACCGCAATGGGATACAGCTCATCGTTCTGCCGTGCGTCCATATTGTCTGACTTATGCGGCCGTAAGGATCGTAAGGAGCGTGAGGGCCGCCAACAGAGCCCTGATAGAGGTGGTGTTCGGGCAGGTGTTTCGCAGAGGTTTGAGGGTCAGGAGACTGCGTCGATTGCAGAATGTCTTGTCCAAGGATTCGGAGCGCAATCAAGCAGGATCTACGGAGAGGCAGTCAGCGAGACTGACCGGGCAGATTGAGCTTGCGCAAACGTGTGAAGGGGTGACTTCTTCACTTCAAGCAGCCGTGGGGCAGGGTGAGAGGATCGGATAATCGAGGGGCCCGCAAGGTGGCTTAGGGATCGCTGACCTATTTGAGGGCGATTGTAATGTTTTTGGGCCGGCTGTAATTGATTCCAGGAGGTGGAAATAGGCGTTGTAAGGTTGTATTGGGGTTGTGGAGGGGTGTTGTCTGTTTGATGCGTGTTTTTGGGCCTTGACGTCCGACGATGGAGCTCACGCTGCAACTTGTCCGTGGGGCGGCCTTGGCGCCCGGCAAGCCACAAATTGTGGCTCATGTAACGAACAAATATTATATCGCCGGGCGATGCTGTATGGAATGCGCTGAGCCGAATACAACCGCACCAATTCCACTCCTTACCAAATCATCGCCCTTGGAGGATACTCTGACTGGACTGCCAGCGCTGCCATACCAAATCGCATTGGTACGCTAGAGATAGCCGAATACAACCCTCTAGCAAGGAGTACTTTGACTCACAGTAGGCGGTGCACTTCGAAGAGCACTGCGCAAGAGCATTTGGGACTATACCGAGTATAAAGGAAGAAGGTCAACATGCCTACCATCGCAGTAGACAAGGCGGAGCTCTTCAAGAGTCTGGGAAGGGAATACACCGAGGATGAATTCCAGGATCTGTGCTTCCAGTTTGGCATTGAGCTGGACGACTACGAGGACAAGGAGCTGAAGATTGAGATTCCGGCCAACCGCTACGATATGTTATGCTTCGAGGGTATCGCCATGAACCTGAACGTCTTCCTGGGCAGACAAACCCTCCCCAACTTCAGGCTGTCCGCGCCGCCAAACGGAGAGCTGCAAACCATCACTGTCGACCCAGAAACCGCCAAGATCCGCCCATACTTCTCTTGCGCCATTCTCAGGAATATCACCTTCACGCAGGAACGCTACGACTCTTTCATCGCGCTGCAGGACAAGCTCCACCAGAACCTGGCCAGACAAAGAACGCTCGTCGCTATCGGAACTCATGACTTGGACACGATTGAGGGCCCCTTCACCTACGAGGCTCTCCCACCGGAGCAGATCAAGTTCGCTCCCCTGAACCAGACCAAAGAGATGAACGGCAAGGAGATGATGGAGTTTTACGAGAAGGACAAGCACCTCGGACGCTACCTGCCCATCATCAGGGATTCGCCCGTCTACCCTATCATCTACGACAAAAACAGGCAAGTTTTGTCTATGCCACCAATCATCAACTCGAACCACAGCAAGATCACGCTGAACACCAAGAACGTGCTCATCGACATCACCGCCACCGACAAGACCAAGGTTGAGATCGTAAATCACATGATCATCTCCATGTTCTCTCAATACTGCGCCGAGCCCTTCACCGTCGAGCCAGTCAAGATCATCTCCCCCCACAACAACGAGACCCGCGAAGCGCCAGACCTGACACCACGCGCCACGACCGCCGAGGTCAACTACATCAACAGCGTATGCGGCCTGTCCCTCAGCCCAGAAGAGATCTGCTCGCTCCTGAAGAAGATGGGCCACGACGCCAAGCCCTCCTCCTCCGACTCCAACCTGCTGGACGTCAACGTCCCAATCACGCGCGCTGACATCCTGCACCAAGCCGACATCATGGAGGACGCAGCGATCGCATACGGCTTCAACAACCTGCCGCGCACCTTCAACGCGCCCACGACCTCCGTCGGCGCCGCCCTGCCCATCAACAAGCTCGCCGACATTGTCCGTCTCGAGGCCGCCATGGCCGGCTGGTCCGAGACGATACCGCTGATCCTGTGCTCGCACGACGAGAACTACAGCTGGCTGAACCGGGCCGACGACGGGCAGGCGATCCGGCTGCAGAACCCGAAGACGGCTGAGTACCAGATCGTGCGGACGTCGCTGCTGCCCGGGTTGTTGAAGACGGTGCGCGAGAACAAGCACCACGCGGTGCCGATGAAGGTGTTTGAGGTGTCGGATGTCGGGTTGAGAGATGATAGCTGTGAGCGCAAGGCCAGGAACGAGAGGCATTTTGCTGCTGCTTGGTATGGGAAGAGCAGTGGGTTTGAGGAGGTGCATGGGTTGTTGGACCGCGTTATGGGCATGTTGAAGAGTGCTTTCATCACCAAGGAGGACAGCTTGTCTGCAGAAATTCCTCAGGGTTACTGGTTGGAGGAGGTCGACGGTACGTCTGGGATCCAAACCCCACAAATTTACAACCAACAGTGTGGTATGTTGCTAACGAGACGGTGAAACAGACAAGACTTTCTTCCCCGGCCGCGGTGCGGCCATCATGCTCAAGTTGGGCGGCAAGGCCCAGAGGATCGGAACCGTCGGTGTCCTGCACCCGACCGTGTTGAAGAACTTCGAGCTGCCGTTCCCAGGCTCCGCGCTCGAGATCAACCTGGAGGTGTTGCTGTGATGTGGGGACTAGCGAAAACGGAAATTCAAATGTACGGAGCCTCACTGTCTAGAAGAAGCAATGGTTGGATCTGGGAATCTGGCCGCAGTTAGAGCATAGAAGTAGTCAACGGAGCCGTCCAAAATTACTGCAATGAAAGCCCAATTATTACTTGGTTTGGCACACTCGTTGAGGATAATAATGAGGCCATGTCGTGGTTGCTGCTAGCGTACATAGCCCATTTTCCAGCCGCAGGAAGCAGGCGCTCTAGAAGGGAGGGGAAAGGAATGCTATCGTAGGTAGGCACAGTTGAGCCACGCCATGATACATTATCGACTCCGTGATCCTGGCCATAGAACAGAAATCCATTTCCAGTGCATTTGCGGACACAACGCAAAGGTCTGGTAGTCGAACGGACGGCAAACATTGCTTCCAGGACGGGCAGAATGGGGCGTGCGGCGGTGCCATTGCATTGTACCATACATGTAGGTATGTACATGCATACAGCTTACCTTCGCCAGTGGACAAGACGGTTGGCCACCAGAAAATAACCACTGTAGATACGGACGGTACAGTAGGCCCTACAGTGCTTAAGGTACGGTAACCTTCTCCCGTCCTGCTGCTTTCACACGACCAGGACAACGTCGTCTACGTGAGGAATGGCCGAATTTACAGCAAGGATAAATTAAGGTACCTTAGGGATCCTCAGGGACTGAGAATAGATTACAACGGAATGAAGAGCGCCAGACAACCTGATGTCGCGGCTGCAGATCACGATATACAGTGGCAATAAGATAAGATTGAGAGCGACAGTGAGTTGGACCTGGTGCCAGCGTCCCGGCACACGGCTGCGTTGCGGACAAACACGTTTGTGTGGGTCTCAGGGTTGTTCCTTCCCTTCCGCCCTTGCATAAGTCGCAAAGTCACAATTCTGTTCTAACGTCGATGCATGAAGGCTGGGACTGACCTCACTCCACTTCACTGCACTCCACTTCACTTTGTCGGCAGTCTAAGTGCGAACATCCCAGAGCCAACGTGCCATGTAGAACGGGCTTTCACGAGATGAAAACTAGGTAGGCAGAGATGTAATATATCAAGGCAGAAAGACTTCGATTTAGCGACTAGCTAAGTCCGCGTCCACCATCATTAGAAGTTAAACAAAAGAAGCCACGATGCGGAAGACCAAGGCGCACTGCCATAATGGCCTCCAACATGGGCCATAAGCTATACGAGAAGAGCTGAAAAAGAAAGAAGACACCCGATCCTTCGCGCCAGATGTCCGAATACCGATTCCCAATGCAAAAGCAGTCAATGTCCATGCTCATAGCTCAGAACAAATCGTCCCTTTACAGGAAGAAAGCAGCAACAGCACCGACACCAGCAAGGGCAAGGCCAGCAGCGTTGGCGTTAGCGGCACCAGTGTAAGCCGGGCCGGTGTAAGCAGAGGTAGTTGGAGCGCTTGGAACAACGTAGGTAGCGGAAGCAGAGGCGACGCCGCTGGTGGCTGCGGTGCCGGCTGGGGCGGTTGGGTAAGGAGCCACGGCGACGGCGACGCTGGAGACGGCGACTGGGGCGACAACGGAGGAGCTGGCGGCGGCAGCGGCGGTGGAGAGGATCACAGCTGGGGCAGCGGAGCTGGAGGAGGAGACAGCGACGGCAGCGGCTGGGCTGGAAGAGGCAGCAACGGCAGTGCTGAGGGAGACGACTGGGGCGGCGGAGCTGGAGTAGACAGCTGGGGCGACGCTGGAGGCGTTGACGGCGGCGGCGACGGAGGAGTAGACTGGAGCGGCGGAGGAGGAGGAGGTCTCGACTGGGGCGGCGGACGAGGTGCTGACTGGGACCAGAGTGGTCGAGACTGGGTAGCTGCTCAGGGAGGTGGAGAGAGGGCAGTTGGTGACCTCTGGTGGGCAGGAGGTGATGGTGACCTCGACGGTGGAGTAGACGGTGCTGACGGTGAGGGTCGAGGTGGTGGTGGTCAGGGGAGCGGCGGAGGAGGAAGAGGCGCTGGTGGAGACTGGGGCGACCTCAGAGGAGGAGGTGGAGACTGGAGCAGCGGAGGTGGTGGTCTCGACGGCGACGGCGCTGGTGGAGGCGCGGGCTGGGCAGTTGGTCACCTCTGGGCCGCAGCTGGTGACGGTGATGACCTCGCTGCTGTAGACAGTGTCGGTGACCTGAGGAGCTGGGGCAGCCATGGCGGCGCCGATGAGGAGGGCGGAGGCGGCGATGAAGGAACGCATCTTGATTGTTGTTTGGTTGACTTGAAAAAGGTCGGTTATAAAAAGAGGGTGGATAGTGAAGGTGGGTGAAGTGAGCGACTGGAGTTGGAAAGCTTTGGTTTCAAAGAGTGGACGACCGGAGTCAGGGTATCTTAGTTTGGCGATAGACGAAGTGGATGAAGAAGAGAAAGAGGTCGGAAATGTCTGGAAAAAGGCAGGGTTTTGTGCCATGCCCAGCTTCACAGTGAATTGGGGTGGGAAATTGCGCGCAAATGGATAGCCGTTAGCGTTGGCCAAGCGTAGCCAGACACTGGGGGCGGTGCCAATAACGTGAGGCCGGTGCATATTAACGGCCGGGATGTGGACAAGCGCCGTCTGCAGGTACCGTCTGCAGGTACCGCCTTATCGCATGCGACCACACAACGCTGGCGCAGAATCGATACACATTGCCAGCAGCCGAATTCAATGTCGCAAGTGGTATGTCCATTGCTGTGCCTCTACATGCGTGTCTGATTACAGTATCTTGAAGCATTCACTCTACAGCCAAGACAGCCTGTCCTGTCTTTCCCATTAACTCACCAGCCAAGAGCTGTAGTGCGAACCTTGACCGTCAACTCTCCAGTCACGCACAAGGGCCCATGCGCTAGACCGTTCATGCAATCTCCGGGAACTTTTCAACCAATCACGGAGCCACAAAACCCACGCTACCCAAGAAATTCTAGCCAATGCACACCACGGAAACCAAACCACCCATGTGTTTTCGGCTTGTCGCTCCCACTTTCCGCACTTTAGTACTTGTGCTACACCCAGCCTCGTACCAAATAATACTGCATGCGGAATCGGACTAAGAGACTCCAATGATTATCAAGAGTCCCTGCCACACCAATGCATCTGTCTGCTCCAAACGAAGGTAATCAGTCGTGGTAACGTGGTACAGTACAGATTGTTCGCCGTTACCGACATGTCGGCGAAATGAAAAAACTGCCATACCGGCGAGATTGAAATCGATATCGGGCACATATCTCCCCGCCAACAGGTGGCCCAGCCCTTCACAGTCTTTACAACGTGTGGCCCTCATGACGCATGCCTTTCTCCACAAGTCATATACAATGAAATTTAGGGGGTAGGGAACCGTAGGATTTCTGATGGAGCCCAACTTGCCCAAGATGAGGGGAGACGTCAGCCTTGGCTCGAGTGTTCTATCGATCTGCAACTTCTGTTTCGGTGTGGTCCCGGCATGTTCTGTAGATAGTAGTCCCGAGATTGGAGTGTGTCATGTCGAACAGCTCCAATTACCGTATCGTATGCTATGGTGGAGAATATATGATGTCGAAGGTACGGCTACCATAGCACATGTGCACCTGGTGTAGCCTTGCCTGGCATGTGTCCTTGCGTCCCAGGTCGGGCGCTCGAATCGCTGCTCTTACGCCTCCTTACTTTCTGTGACTGCGTTGAATCCCCGAGGAGCTTTCGCTCTATGACCAAAGCCTTCAACAGTGTCCAGCAAACTCGCTGCATAGCCTCATGACTCATAACCCATGAAATCATCATATCCATATTCCGCCACGACCAAGTTGAACCGAGAAAGAGAAAGCCCTCCATTTCGCCCTTGCACCTCAATATCCCAACACCCCACCCGCGAGCGCCGTCCCAACCCAACTCCACTCCAACCACTCCAGGCACTCCATCATCTTGGTCGTCATACTGATGGCCTCATTATAGCCGTCCACG
Source organism: Zalaria sp. Him3 (assembly GCA_027923365.1). Lineage (NCBI taxonomy): Eukaryota > Fungi > Ascomycota > Dothideomycetes > Dothideales > Zalariaceae > Zalaria > Zalaria sp. Him3. The sequence continues at coordinate 695,260 of BPUN01000013.1, read as the reverse complement.
AACGGCACCTTGGCCTTGGCATGCCAGAAGCTATTGACGTGGGTCCGGGCCGCCAGCGTACCGAGGAGCAGCGCTGGAGAGGCGGCGTAGCGGACCAGGGCTGGGAGACGGGGTGCTGCGGTTGCGAGAGCGATTGAGGTTAGGAGGGAGGTGAAGATCTGGGGAGACGGCTGTTAGCTGTACTCTCTGCGGTAGCGATACTAATTGCCCTATGGGTAGGTCATCTGCATCCTTATACAATGGGAAAGAATACCTCACACTACATGTATGCAGGTGAGTTAATGGGGGTTGGAAATGGGGAAACGTACAGCAACAGTCCCGCTCGCCTGCGTCGTCCTCGTCTTATGTAGTTGATCGCCAGCCGTCTCAGACCATTCCGCCGCCTTCTCCGCCTTCTGTTCGTACTTCTGTAGGTTCGTGATAGAGATGTAGGAGACGTAGAGGCCGTACACGCTCAGGGCTGCTTGCGCGCCGTGGAGCGCTTGGAGGAAGAGCATTCTGAGGGAGTTCGTGGAACGGCGCCAAATCTGCTTGAGAAGAGCTAACAAGTGAGACAAGTGCTCTGTTTGGTAAGTGTCCTTGAGAGTAGATCGATGTTTTGTACCTTCCATATGCGGGTGCATTGGAGACCCCACGCCAAGCATGACGTCAAGGCAAGCTACCTGCCCACATGGACCGATCCACTCAGGTTTGATGGATCTAACATGAACCTTGAATGCATGCAGCTGATGGAAGGTGCATACGTTGATGGACCAAGCTGTGGATACCGATAGGCTTCCATGCTCGAAATGCCACCGCTACAAGTCTGAGGTGAACGCGTTGGGTCAACAAGAGACAAAACGAGCGCTATGAACAATTGACTCGATACATATATACATGATATCAATAACCTCGTAATTCCGCCAGAAGGGTATCTGCGCCAGTTCGAACGACGTGAACAGCCCACAGGACGCTAGAAAGAGAAGAATGCAAAGAGAAAGACGTAGAGCCAGTGTGCAAACGATGCATGAGATGAAGAAACTGCAGAGGGCCAGAAGCTCATCGCTTGGAGGATACAAAAACGCGATTAGAAATGACGGGAGCCATGCTCAGTCGGGCTGAGCACATCTTCCTTCTTCTCCTCTGGTGCCAAGGTGGTGGCTGCGAAATCCACGACGCTGAACGAAGGTGCTGTCGTAGCTGAGGTCGAGGCCGTCGTCGTCGTCGAGGAACCTGCAACGGGCGCCTCTGGAGCTGACGGTTCGTCAAGGCCATGGGGGCTGCTGCCTTCGCTGACTGGGACATGGGGGTGGTTGAGTGCTTCTTCTGGTATTGGCGCCGACGAGCCAGGCATTTCTCGTCTTGGGATTCTGTTCTTTGGCAGCTTCAGGTCCGAAGCGTCAATGAGCGAGTTGCGTCTCAGCTCTTCGAGCTTCTCGTTCGGATCCTGTGAGATATCATGTTAGTCATGATATGGGATCGTATGGTAAGTTATATGGACATACCCAATCAGCCTGGTCAGGCACTCCTTCTGCTGGTGGCAGGTTGCCCTCCTCGTCCCTCTCCTTACCCCAAAAGTTGGGCCGCATCGGTGCTGGCGTCACTGGCAGACTTGGGCGCTCTACCGCAGTCGGGAAGTCCGTCAAAAGTAGGCTCTCCCTGCGTTCGCGTGAAGGGGTGAACTCAGGTGTTCCAACACCCACAGGTGCCACAACCTGTACCTTGCCTCTGGTCCTCTGAAAGTCGGATAGGGCGCGAACATATTCGTCAATCCCAGACACTTCATCCCAAGCGTTCCTATTAATAGCGCCGAACGACTGCCACGGATCTTCCTGTGTGATCTTGATAGTGGGAGTCACCGGCGTAATAGGCTCGGGTGATGCCTCTTCTTCAGTAGGTGTAGGCTGGGATTGTACGATGTCTTCAAGGAAGATGCGAGTCGGTTTCGCCTCCTCGCGCTCTTCCCAAGGGAAGATAGGCTTTGGCTTCTCCGCAGGTGGTAATGGCTTTTCTTCCGGCACTTTGAACCACATGTCTTTAGGAGGCTCGGGGTACGACTGCGGAGGCCTGAACAACTCTGGGTCTTCGTTAAAGACATAGGTTTGGGACGGGAAGTTCACTGCTTCCGGCTTTGCATCCGCAGGTGGAGGCATCCTGGATTCTACCTTAGCAAACGAACCTGTTGCTCTCGGCATTAGCTAGACTCACTTTGTCGCATCCCACTCCATATGAGGCGCAGAAAACCGTCTCTGCTCGACGGTCGGGGTCGGCTCAACGATCCCCTGATCGATCATTTCCGCCGGTTCACCAGACTCTGTGAAAGGAGCATCGGTGGTGGTCACCGTCGCTTCTGGCTGCACGGCTTGAGTGCCAACGTTTGCGGCATCGTCATGAACCTGAGACTGAACCACGCCGGACGCTGGCGCATACTGTCCGGACATGTACTCAGACGTCTATATCATATCAGTGGGATCTCCGCATGGATCCAAGCGGGGTCTATACATACCGGCGCTCTAAGATGCCTGTCATATACGGCCCACCATCTATTGAGCAGCTCCTTGTGGGCTCCTGATGAACCCTGCATTGTCCGGCTCTCCATCCAGGGCTTGGACTTGCCAATGAAGTGTACCATAGTGATCTTGCTCTTGTTGTATCTGTACGCAGGCTCATATTGGTAGTTGGCGCTTGGCGTACAGTTATAGTTAAAGCTCAGCCGGTGCCAGTTCTTGTGCTCGTAGTACTGATTGAGTAGGCCTTGGTCGGCGCCATCGAAACTGTCACCGCTTGACGCCAGCGTCTTTAACGCCCAGTACTCTCCCATGTGCGGTTTGAGTGCCATGACTCCAGTATTGAAGAAGTCTGGGAAGCCGACATCAGGTGCTGCTGCGAAGTCCTCCTTGATATCGAACAGCTCATCTGGAGCGCGAAGGGCTACGACATCCGCATCTACGAACACCACCTTCCGAAACTGTGTAAGACGCCAGACATTGATCTTGGTGAAAGCGTAGAGGAGATCGCTTCTATTCATGAGGTACAGGTTCGAGGGATTGGGGTTGGATATACGGTCCACGGGGAAGACGTAGTCGTATAATGACTGCAGAGAGCGTTAGCAAGTAATGGACGCAAATTGTTCTACCAATAGGTCTGACCTTGAGCTCCGTCATGGTCGTCGCTCGCACACTGTCCAAGGTGACCATAACGGCGAGCTTCTTGGTGGTGCCAGCATCTCGGAGAGAATGTGCAAGTACTGCTGCCCCTATACAGTAGGATAAGCGATGATCGTGATCATACGGCGGGTAGTCAAACCTGGTAGATAGTTGTCACTCATGACCAGCTGGACAGTCGTTAGTTGGGCTCCAAACAGCGGTGTGGTTTGAGGACTTGCCGTGCAGTATACATCTTCGCCGACAGCCATTGTATGGCGTCTACTGAGGGATCTGAGATCTCTAGAGACTTGTTTTGTTCCGTGGGAGCTGTATTAAGAATAGAAATTACAGATACGTATAGTAACGAAATCGAGCTTCCCCGCCGAGGTAGTGGCTGGTGGTCGAAGGTATTTGTATCGGGTGATTATGGTACAGTGCATACATGTGCAGTAACAAGGCGGTCAATTAAGTCGGGAGGAATTGGATCGTGTGCCAGACATGCGTGTTGTCTTCAATGTTGTCAGGATCTTGAGGAAGGCTGGCGCCATGGTCGAGCGGGAGAAGAGTCAATTGATTGCGATGGCGGAGCTCTGATCGTTCCCGAGTCATGCGGCGAGGCCTGCCATCATCGCTCCTCCAGACCCCACATCGACATCCCGCACATGCGCACACACTGGGGGACATACGTAACGGGCAAATGATCCACACCTTTCTCCTTACCAGCCCTTGCAGGCGTCGTGAAAAGGGCCGACCAGTGAGGGGTAGTGAGGAGCTGGATGCAGTCTGATCTATACATGTATGTAGTCAACACCATGAGACCCTTATGGACCCTTCATGTTTGCTGAAAGAAAGTTGTAGTCGGTGAAGCGTTTGTTTGCGGAGGCCAGAGACGAAATTGCCCAATGGTCAGCGTTTGACGCTGGTTAGCCACCATACAACGTTCGTCAGGAGACGGCTGAATTCTAATTGGGTCAACAAGCGGGAGAAACTCCTGTACATGTACTGTAGCAAAATGCCGCTCGCTCAAATTTACCCTACTGTGTAGTGTAAACCGCAGCAGGTTAACGTGCAGAACCATGTGTTACGTAAATCTCTTTCGGGAGGGACAGTTATGACATAGACATGCGGACAACATTGTTGTGGTGCTCGGTTATGGGATATAATTCATGAGCTTGCTACCTTAAGAGGCAAAGCACCAACTCCTGCAGTGCTACACAGAACCTAACGAAGTTTTGAAACACCCGACGACGCCATCCTCCCTAAGCAACAATCTATTGCTCCTGAGAGTAGGTCTCGGCTGGAGCCTGCTCACCCTGCTGCTCAGCCTGCTCGGCAGCGCGCTGAGCATCAGCGGCCTGCTGGGCGGCGACGGCCTTGGCACCGTAGTCCTGGGACATTGGCTGGACGATGGATGGCTCCTCCTTTGGCTCGATGATGGTGACGGAGTCTGGGAGGGACTTCTGTGGGCCAGACTTGCCCTCTGGGTCGGAACCGCGCATGATCTTGACCTTGATACCAAGAACACCCTGGCGGAGGAGGACGTGGCGGGTGGCCTCGTCGATGAACTCCTTGGCTGGCTGACCGGAGTGGATCATGAAACCGTCCTGTATAACTGTCAGATGGTGATGCTTGGTTTTTCTGCTTTCAGTCGTCTCTTACAGTGAACTTCATGGACTTGGCACGGGCAGCCCTCAGCTTTCCGGAAACAACGACCTCGCAACCCTTGGCACCGCTCTCCATGATGAAACGGAGAACACCGTAGCATGCCCTCCTGACGGCAAGACCGTTAAGGAGCTTGTATCTGAGGGACTCGCACTGAGCGACGGCGGAGAGACCACGGTTCTGGACCTTGGCGGCGTAGAGGGAGACGGAGTTCTCTGGGAACTTGAAGCGCTTCTGGATGAGGGAGGTGAGCTCGCGGATGCGGCGTCCCTGCTCACCGAGAACCTCCTGGGTGTGGGTGGCGCGGATGATGATGTCGGTGACGGTTGGAGTAACGCGGACCTCAACACCAGAGTATCCCTCCTCGGCCAACTCGCGCTGGAAGAACTCGTTCAGCTCGGCGTAGAAGACACCATCTGTATCATTTTCTCAGTATCATGTCCTATCCAAGTATCGTACTGTCCTCCGATCGAATCCAATCGTATTTTGACTTCGTGTGAAATGGGTGTGCATACCGGCGACGAACTTTCTCCTCTTGGAGCTGGACAGGTATTAGCATTGGCGCAGCCTTTTCAACGATCATAGATCTCTTACATAGCACCTCCTTGGACTGCGGCCATGTTTGCGTTAGTAGATGGTGTTCCGGGAACGAAGTTTTGAACACTGGCGTGGAAGTCGGTCGCTGTCGCAAAGGCTGCGGATGTCCAGCCCAAAAGTCGGATTGAGAAGTGTGTGCGCTTGGCGAGCCGGAAAGCGGGTACTCCCGCAAATGCCAAGACTATCAGATGCCACGGCTGGTGGGCTGTCGAAGCCAGCGGGCAGCAAGCACGGTGCGCAACACCAACATCAACGTCATGGCCTAATGCGCTCCCTTATAACACAATAATACGCTCGCAGGCAAATACAAAGGGTGTATCAGGATATTTGCTGAGCCATTCGAATGCGTCTGCAATCTATCTCCGAACCTGTTCAGTGAGCGGTTCTCTCCGCACTGACTGCAAGTGAGACCCAAACATGGACAGGACTCCGAACGTCCAGAGCGGTGCAAGGCCACCTATGGATCCCATGAAAGACATATGTGTGGTACCGAACGTAACACTCTGCAGGAGGTCAGAGTCACTCAAGGGAACGCTGCGATTGAAGCAGTTCCACATTGTCTTCGAATACAAGCCTCCGGAACAACAACGAACTCGGATGGTATGGATCACCTATCCCATGATCGCATTCTGTACACACCGACCTATGCCTGCCGTATCACGGCAACCTCCAGCTATCAGGTTGCGGTGCAGAGACTTCACTTTTGTGGCATTCCAGTTTGAAAACGAGGAGCAAGCGCGAGAGATATATGAGAGGGTCAAGACGTTGACCTGTGGTGTCGGCAAAGTAGAAAGGCTACAGGCGTTCACGTACAAACCACAGAAAGGGTCTCCGGAAGATCGCATCAATGGGTGGGATGTGTACGACCCCCGCAGAGAATATAAACGTATGGGTATTGGCCCGAAAGAGAGCGATAAAGGGTGGAGAATATCGAGTATCAACCATGACTACACTGTCAGTCCCGCTCAAAGTCATTCAACCCCTGCGCTTGCGCTGACAGTATGGTCTAGTACTCCCCAACTTACCCTAGCTTATTGGTTGTGCCGACGACAGTCTCCGACAACATTCTGAATCATGGTGCTTCTTACCGCAACAAGGCCAGAATACCTGCTCTGACATACCTGCATCCTATAAACAACTGCTCAATCACCAGAAGTTCACAACCTAGGGTGGGACTCTTTGCAGGCAAGCGCAACGCGCAGGATGAACGCTTGGTAGCCGCGTGCTTCAGCGCGAGTCCTAGCGGTGCTGCGCCAAATGTGTCGGCTACTTCGTCTGGGAGCACATCTAGCGAGTCCTTGACAGCGACGGATTTGCAAAGCGCAAGTGCTGTGCATTTACCTACCGGCGCCGAAGACAGCCTTAGTCCCCCGGGTGCGGGACCGGATGCTCTCAACCACTCGCGCAGCAACCCGGATCTCAGCAAAGCTGCAAAGATCTACGGTGCACAGCAAAAGAACCTCATTATTGATGCCAGACCACAGCTGAATGCTCGAGTCAATCAAGCGGCTGGGATGGGCTCGGAGAATATGGAATTCTACCCATTCGCAACAAAGGAATATCTTGGGATCGACAACATCCACAAAATGCGCGAATCTCTGAACAAGGTGTACGAGGCATTGAAGAACTCTGACTATACAGATCTTCCACCAAGCCAGGAGATGCTGGCTAAAAGCAAATGGCTGCATTATATTGCGCTAATACTGCGCGGGTCGGACCTTGTAGCTCGTCAAGTGGGGATCAAGCATTCTCATGTGTTGATACATTGCTCTGACGGATGGGATCGAACGAGCCAGATTAGCGCACTCAGTCAGATTTGCCTCGATCCTTATTACCGAACACTCGAGGGGTTCGTAGTCTTGGTAGAGAAAGACTGGCTTTCCTTTGGCCACATGTTCCGGCATCGCTCTGGTCATCTATCCAGCGAGGAATGGTTCGAAATTGAGAACGAACGTGTCGGTGGCGGCAACCGCAGAGCAGAAAGCAGCACGATCACGGGGTCTGCGGCCGCGACTGGTAACAACTTCCAGAATAGTCTATTGTCCCAGGCCAGAGGCTTGTTCAACATCCGCAATGACAGTAGGGAATCGTTGGATTCTGAAGCCGATAATACTGGCGGCGAAGGCTCTCCCCAGCAGTCGCGGTCGACAAAAAGCCATAAAGTCACGAAAGTGAGCGAGACTAGTCCGGTGTTCCATCAGTTCCTGGATGCCACATATCAGCTACTATACCAGTACCCGACGCGTTTCGAGTTCAATGAGCGTTTCCTCAGACGTCTCTTGTATCAGCTCTATTCATGCCAGTATGGCACGTTTCTGTACGACAGCGAGCGAGAACGCGTCGAAGCGAAAGTGCGGGAAAGAACGACGAGCGTGTGGAGCCACTTTCTTGCACGCCGAGAAGACTTTCTCAACCCGCAGTACGACCCTACGATTGACGACAAAATCATCGGCAAGGAACGATTGCTTTTCCCAGACGTGAAGAAGGTGCGGTGGTGGCCAGAGTTGTATGGCCGTAGCGATGAGGAGCTGAACGGGACGCCAAACAAACCAGCTCTCAGTCTGCCCAATGAGGACAACACTCCGGTCGTCACAGGGATTGAAGATGCAGAGATAGCTGTTGGGCCCGCTGCAACCGGAACCACCGCTGATGGCTCAGGCTCGCCTTACAAGTCTGCTACTTCACTGAACGGTACTGAGCGATTGACAGCCGGTCTGGCGAGTCTGGGATTTGGTAAAGGCAGCCAGCCTCCCGAGAGACCTCGTACACCCACCACCAATCAGTCGAATGAGTTTGACCTAGAACCACAGAGCTCAAGCGCCACTGCTGTCAACAACCTTTCGCCTCAAGCATTTGCAAGAGAGGCTGTATTCCAGGATTACAAGCGTTGATTATCACTTCTAGCGTGGAGTTTTCGGGTCTGTTCATGATGTACTTTGATATGAGCTAGACACGGTGTACTTTGCGGCTTTAAGCACGGCTTCACTTATGATACCCACTCAATCAGTAGAATATGTCTTTTTAGATTCAATTGATCTCCCAAAATCTCGACAGGTGCCGATGAAAGTATATAATGTGAGTTGCAGCAATTAAGTAATTATGTGTAGGATTCTTTTACCGTCGGGTGGGTGCTGGTGGAGATCCATGGGTGTTCCAGTCTTCACATGCGCGGCGGTTCGTCCAAGCACAACGTCATCGCTGCCATCCCCGGACATCCACCTGCATTGATGCCATCAGGGACGGCTTCCTTGGCCTGCGAGTTCCACATTAACGACCCATTCATACTACGGCCCTTCCGAGCCATGAAGTTCTACTTATATCCTTTGTTCCCCTATCGATCAGGTCTTGATCCCCACCGACACTATCCACCCTGATAATATCAACATGAAGAAGTTTCTAGGAAAATTACACGATTCGATCAAAGATGAGGGCTCTAGCAACCCTTCGTTCCCTGGGAATGCTCCACAGCATCAACAGCCCATGCAAGATCAGCCATCCAGAATAAAACCGCCCACACCTCAGAATGTGATACGCTATCGCTATCAACAAGGCACGAACCTTGGCTCGGTCTTCGTCCTCGAGCAATGGCTCACTCCGAGCATGTACCCTCAACGATGTCAATCTGCCGAGCTGGCTGCAGCAACAAAGAGCGTAGAGACGATGGGTCTTGAAGCTGCAAGAGCAAAGTTCGAGAATCACTGGAACAACTACTGCAGCGACGCGGACTTGGATTGGCTTGCCAACGAAGCCCATTGTAATTCTATCCGTCTGCCTATCGGGTACTTCACCTTAGGCCCGCCCTACTGCCAGAATACACCTTTCGCTTCCGTCTCCCCCATATATGCCAATGCCTGGGCAGCGGTCAAACACCTGGTGGCTCGCTGCTATTCTCGCGGCATCGGTGTGCTGTTGGATCTGCATGCTCTGCCCGGCGGCGCAAACGGTCAGGAACATTCAGGCAGCAATAGCGGCAAGGCCGATCTTTGGAAGCATAAGAGTAACCTCGAGCTGGCAACTCGCTGCCTGTGTTTCATCGCCAAAGAGGCCAAGAGTATGGATGGCGTGGTTGGGATCCAGCTTTGCAATGAGGCGGAATATAATGCTCCTGACATGTATAAGTGGTATGACAGGGTCATTGCCGAGATTGGCAGCATCGACAATACTATGCCGTTGTATATATCTGATGCCTGGAACTTGAGTCAAGCTATCGGGTACTGCAATGGAAGGAACAGTCTACGCGCCGGAGCGGCCAATCCAATTGTCATTGACACGCACCTGTACTGGGCTTTCTCCGATGACGATAAGAGAAAGAGTCCTCAGCAAATCACGCAGGGGGTCTCTAGCAAACTGGTAGAGCTGGACGGCAAAGACGGGAGCGTAACAGATCACGGAGCGGCACAAGTGGTAGTAGGAGAGTACAGCTGCGTGCTCACCGAAGACTCTTGGGCCAAATCAGGAGGCGACCCGAAAGAGAAGCTAGTCAACGATTTCGGCCAGGCGCAGAGCCAGCGTTACCAACAGAGAGCTGGTGGTAGTTTCTTCTGGACCTACCGGATGGATTGGATGGATGGCGGTGAGTGGGGTTTCAAGCAGCAGGCTAAGATCAGGGCTATCACCCCTCCTACCAGCCTGACCCTTTCGCCGTCAGATGTTCAGTCGCGTCTCTCGCACGCGCAATCGCAGCAAGAAGGCCAAATGCGGGGCTCTATGGGGGCTCATTGCACTTACTGGGACTCGAATTATCCAGGCCAGTATGAGCATTGGCGTTTCGAGTCAGGCTGGAAGGTGGGCTTTAGTGACGCCTTAGCTTTCTTCGGCATGAGAGCCAATGGAGGTTTACAAGGACACGGAGGCGACAAGATAGGTATGCTGGACATCTGGGTCAAGAAGAGAATCGTGGAGAGCGGTCAAGCTGGAAAATACTTGTGGGAGTTCGAGCAAGGTCTCAGACAGGGCGTCCGCGACTTCTACCAATTAGCCGGTATCTGAGCATACGACCGGGCTTAGGAACAGTCAAAGGCCAAGCGCCTCTATCACCTCATCTGCCCTCGGTTTCTTTCGACATTACCTCGCATACATTCAAAATGCCTTATGCTTGGCACGAGGAGACTCCGCACCAGATTCGGCTAGCTTCGTCGTGACATTCACCGAAGATCCGGAGAAATTACGTCTGCCTGCATGTATACCCCGCTACAATACCCTTCCCTTCTACTTAGTACCTGCAGATAATGGATAATAGCCCTTGCGATATATGGAGTCTCTTTGTGGTTGGTTACAGTTCGTCGCCGCTATCCAGGCTCGGAAATGATGAACCTGACACAGCATTTTCCGGTGGGCGCTGAGCAACCGGTGGGGTAATTACTGAGGAATCGGAAATATAAGCTTCAGTTTCCTGGCCCCTTGCTCGTTATAGATCCTCCTGCCTGACGTTCTTCACTTCCCGAGAATGCTCTCATTATTCCTGGCGGGCGCTTTGCTCTCGTGTCTCGTCCCCACAGCCCTTGCATTTCCTGGCAAATCTCCCTCACATTCTAGCTCACCGTTCTCCAATGCCTCATGGCCTCTGCCACACAACGTGACGGGAGTTTCTGACCCAGGTGCTAACAATACCCAGCAAGGCTGGGGTGGCATCCATCTGCATGACCCCAGCCTGGTCCTCGGTCCTGATGGACACTATTACTCGTTTTCAACGCACGGTCTGATCGTCATAAGTAGAGCCACCAAGCCCAACAGTATCGATGGCTATTGGGAGATCCTAGGCAGTGTGCTGGAGGGTTCCAGCATTATCAACAACACTGGGTCCACGGATCCCTGGGCCCCGGACGTCCACAAAGTAGGCAACACATACTACTGCTACTACGCCGTGTCTCAATTCGGCAGCCAAGTCTCCTCGATCGGTCTCGCCACCTCTCCCAATTTGCTTCCAGGCACTTGGACGGACCATGGAGCGGTTATATCCAGCAGCACGACGGCAGAGTATCCACTCAACATCACCAACGCTATCGATCCCAACCTCTTTGTCGACCCCAAGACCGGTACACCGTACCTGAATTACGGCAGCTTCTGGTCGGACATCTGGCAGTTCCATCTCGCGCGAGATCTGAAGCATGTTCTGGAGAATCCGCCGCCGACACAGTTGAGCTTCGATCCTGTATCGCCGCAGGCGGAGGAAGGCAGTTATTTGAATTACCATGACGGATGGTATTACCTGTGGTTCAGTCATGGGCAGTGTTGCGGATTCAACGCATCAGACTTGCCGGCGCCTGGCCTTGAGTCAGTCTACGTTCGACACACTACTTACTGTTCTGAGACGCTGATTATGGTGCGTTAGATACTCGATCCGTGTTGGAAGGTCGAAATCACCGTCTGGTCCTTTTGTGGATATGGAGGGTACGGACCTTACCGCTGGCGGAGGCTATATCGTCTATGGTACGCATGACTATGTGTACGCTCCTGGCGGACAGGGTGTCTTGTCAAACTATCATGGACGTGATGTCCTGTAAGTCTCGAGAATCTGTACAGCGTGTCTGCAAAGATGCTGACGTGCAGCAGATACTACCATTACATCAACATCTACTATGATCCGACATATGCCGACGACCTCAAGCTACTTGGCTGGGATTACATCGATTATGTTGATGGTTGGCCGGTGCTCTCCTACAAGTGATAAACATACTGCGAGACAAAGTCTCTCTAGTGACGTTGAGCCAGGCTCGACCATGTGCTACATAGGGACAACCTATAGCTTCATTCAACTCCTGTCCAGTCAGATCTCGAGTCTCAACAAATCCCACAACTATAGACAAAAGTAGAAGCAAAGCATCACAAGAGCTCGGACAGCGGGCGGCTATCTTGCGCAAAGACCTGCTTGCAGTTCTCTGCGCTAGGGCTCAGATCTAGCCTTGCAGGTTCGTTGTCATACATGTACATTCACACATGCATGTACGCTTTCCCGGTTGATTGCAGTCCATGCATATCGCTAAAGGACGGGTTTTTCAAACCTTTCAAAAGAAGCGGAGCGGGCGTCAAAGAGTGAAGGATTATGCACCACTGAGGCGCAAGGCCGAAAAAGCTACAAACAGTCTGTCTCCTCTCTTGCGATTTGTAGAAGACAGTTTCCCACGCTCTGATTTCAATCGTCAATCACTTTTCAGCCTCGCGCAGCCTGGTAACCATGCAGCGCACGCCCAGCCCAGCCAATCACCACGCACAGGATCGGGGCTGAGCTGAACGACGGTCCGCGATCTCGAACATCAAGCATGCAGCCCGCCGTACAAACGCACTACATATAGCCAGCCTTGCATCTTCAGCTGTTACAAGATGCTTGTGTTTGCGGTTAGTCTTCCCCCGTGATACGGTTTGCCATACCTCACAAGTAGCCGTGCCGCTTATTTGTGGGAGTATGTCGCCCAATCGATGCGCGCGGCTGGCCGTGAGGCTGAGGGAAGGATTCTGCATGCGATGCTGGTAGGTTTGTCGTGCTACACAAGCTCTTTGCTGAGCTGGACTGTTCAGCCTTGCTGAGATCTCTTGTCTTTCTCACTGTCTGTCTGTCTGTCTTTGCTGCTTCTCCTTTGCAACATCGTTGCGGTTGCAATGCCCAGCTCTGATTCCCTTCGCAGATCACGCATTTGCAGTACAGGAGATACAGACTGCGTGCATACGCACTCGTCCACCTCGGTTGCTAGCCTTTCGACTCGCGTAAAGATGGCTACAACTCTTAATCCAACAGACCCAGGAGGGGCAAATCCGAATACAGTGGAAACGACCTTGAACCCCTCAGAAGCTGACACAGAACCTGAAACCCCGCCTTCTACACTTTCTTCCACACCAACTGAAGGTAGCGGGACCGAGACTTCTATAACCTCCACTGCGACGATACAGAACAACGGAGTGACTCCAACGAGTACCTCCACGTCAGCTATCGTGGTTTCCCCTGCGTCAGCATCCAACCCAACTCCGACGTCGACTGTGACCACGGGAAACAGCGTAGATACGCCAACCGCGACATTCACCAGTGTCCCGTTTGTACCGACGGCAAATACAACTGCTCCCGGCCATCCTGCGTCAAATACGGCCTCATCTCTGGTAGACGCACAGAAATCCTCGCACCACTCGTCGACAGGTGCAATTGCAGGAGGTGTTGTGGGTGGAATTGTAGGCTTGGCTCTGATTGCAATACTCCTATTGTGCTTCCGACGACACACCAAGAAGTCACGGTCCTCACGAATGGAACGTCTTGCCACTGCCAACGACTCTTACTCGCCGCGGTCTGCGGACGTCACGACCATGGAAGAGCAGCCAGAAAAGCTCTACTCTGGTGAGTTGGTAGCAGCGTCGTCGTTGAGGGCGAGACTGCCCCGGGGGACGTCGATTATATACGTGTGTGGAAGCAAGCTGATACGTGACTTAGGCATTCAACGGAAGCCCGCCCCTTCATACATACCATACACTCCATATCCACCACCAAAGGACGAAACTTCAGCGCCGCCCGAGGCTCATTCATCGACAACTGCAATGCTTCCCAATCCACCGGCATGGCATGGTGCAGCGGGACGAAGAGCGAACGAGCGGTCAGAGCTCCTTCACGAGACCGGACGTCCAGGCTCCAACCACGTTGTTTCGCCTATCGGTGATGACGAGACGTATGAGATGCAGAGTAGATTGGGACGTGCTATTAGACAACCGCAGGGAGGAATTCGTCCTCTGTCAGCTGCTGAGCGACCTGGCACGGCACTTTCGAAGGGCATTATGAACCACGATGAGCACGATATCTCACCCCAAGGCTCTCCAAGAGCTTCGTTGGCTAGAGTAGACTCGGCTCCTCCATCCCCGTTGATATCTCCATTGCCGTCGCCCCGGCCTTCTCTTAACGGTTAGCACTTGCATAGCTTTGGGTACTTGGTATAATATAAGCCCGTGGAGTTGCGGAAGTTTGCAGGTCCTTGGCGATCACGATGACTCCGAGTGCGGTCACTCTATAGCGAAAGCCATAATCAGCAATATTGAGCATGCAAGTGACACACATGGGTGATTAAAGGTGGTACAGGTCGACCCTATCTTCGTTGTCTATTTCTGGGCACAAACCTAAATCCCTGCGTAGATCGATCTGGCCGAAAAAGTGCCTTGACGTCAGCCATCTGAGAATCTAATTCTCCCGTCCGCCGGCTTGGCCAGACCCTGAAGTCTTGAGTCGCAATACTACCGTTTCTTTAAAGAAATCATACAATTGGTGCTACTTTTCTTTCTCCATTCGCTCTTTTTTGCAAAGCACACATATTAATACCTTTCCAATCTTTATACAACATGGTGTACGGAGGCCGCGGCGGCGCAGGCAATGTCTTACCGAAGAGGATTTCGCACGCCCAGATGCAGAAGAACGCAGATCTTGAAGCACAACGAGTCGACTCCGATACCGTCTCAGTAATCTCTACACCAGCTCACGACGTTGGCCATTCGGACCTCCGTACATACGCATACAAAGGGCGCGGCGGAGCTGGAAACCTCTACTCACCACGCGACCTGACCGAGACTGGCACTTTCCAAGGCGCCGAGAGCAGTCATATTCTTGGCGATGGTACACCGGCGCCGGCCTCGGAGCAAAGTCACAGGGTGACTAGCAGTGGCAATGTTGAGCCTAGGGTTCATGCTCCATTGGGCATAGAGGACTTTCCAACCCTGATGAAGACAACTTCCGCTACGCGACCGTTTAGGGGAATCGGTGGTGCAGGCAATTACGCCTCTGGCTCCGCTGAGGCGGAAGACAAGGCGGCAAGGAAGAAGGCGGAGTCTGAGGAGAGGAAGAAGGAAAAGATAAGGACTGAGATTGAGAGGGATGTTGAGGCCGGATTGAGGAGACCCGATCAGGTCAAGGTGACTGGCGAGGAGCGGTTCTGAAAGAACCAAAGGCCGGATACGTTCTTGGCAAAGAACAAATGATACCCTACATTATTTGGAGCATTATCGGCAGTAATAGAAGAACTACGACGAAGACCAAGTGCTGGTCCCGCGTCGCAAGGAACTGGGAGGAGGATGCCTTTTACAGCCGCGCAGCGTACGGAGAAGGGAGTCCTGCCGAGGAGTGCGGTATAAAGGCTCTGTGACGCATTGCATGGACTGGCAGTCTGCGATATTGGAACCTCAGCTCGGGAGGAAGTTCGGATCTAGTTAGATACTTGAGGGACTGCGCATTGTACTTACATACCTACCTAATCATCTACATCATACCACTTTCCAGCGTCGAATTTATCAAAAGGTCTACTGTATCAGAACATCTAACTCATAAGGGTAGCGCATGTGATTCTCGACATGCACAAAACAAGAAAACCTGAGGAGTGCAGACGTCCTACGAGACAAGATCTTGCCCGTCCGAATCGCATTGCCAGATATGGTTATCAATAAACGATACGCGAAGGAGTGCCTGCCAAGACCTGGGGCAAGCTCCCGTCCCTGTGTCCCAAGGATCTTGCGTAACATGTGGACACTGCTTCATCCACAGTATACCTCACATTGCTGCTTTTGAGCAACTCCACTACTCATCCCTCACGGTGTGTCTTTGAATCCTGGCGCCAACCACTCGCAGATCGTACAAACCCCTCCTTCTCTACTCCCTCGCCCTCATCTTCCTCATCGTGGCGCTCAATCGCCTGGGGCCTCGCCTTGGTCTGTTCACCAAACACTTCAACCCACTCCCTCTTCCTCTGACTCGACCGGTAACCACTTCGACCATGGCGTCAGCAAAGTACTCGAAGCCGCCACAATCGCCGCCTCTCTTCACTGCCACGCCAGAATCCCTGATCACCGACACTAAGCGGCTGATCGAGCAGTCGCGTGCCGTTCAAGATGGCATTGCGAAGAACGTTAAGAAAGAGAGCGCTTCATTCGAGAAGGTCTTGTTGCCTATGGCGCGTGACGACAACAAAATGAGCCTCGAGTCCCACATCATCGGCTTCTACCAGGCAGTGTCTACGTCCTCCGCCCTGCGTGACGCTTCCACTGAGGCTGAGAAGATCATGGATGATTTCAGTATCGAGGCTAGTATGAGGGAGGATATCTTTCAGCTCGTAGATGCTGCCTTCAACAAGGGCGAAAAGCTGGACCCGGAAAGCCAGCGTTTGCTCGAGAAAGACCACAAAGGATACATTCGCATGGGCTTGGGTGTGCCGGCTGGACCGAAGAGAGATCGCTTCAAGGAGATCAAGAAGAGGCTGAGCGAGCTCAGCATCACATTCCAGAAGAACTTGAACGAGGAGCAAGGAGGCCTATGGTTCACGCCAGAAGAGCTGGATGGAGTACCAAAGGACGTCATCTCTGGCTTGAAGAAGGGTGAGGGTGAGAATGCAGGCAAAGTTCGCTTGAGCTTCAAGTACCCGGATCTCTTCCCCACGCTCAAGTACGCGAAGAACGCGGAGGTGCGGAAGAAGGTGATGATCGAGAACGAGAACAAGTGTAACCAGAACGCACCGTTGTTCAAGGAGGCTATCGTGCTCAGAGATGAGGCGGCACGCATTCTCGGCTACCCGAATCACGCCACTTTCAGAATCGAAGACAAGATGGCCAAGACACCAATGACTGTGGATGACTTTCTCGGTGACCTGAGGCAGAGGTTGGCTCCTGGCGGTATGGACGAGATTGCGAAATTGAAGGAGCTTAAAGCGAAAGATCTGAAAACTCGGGGTCTGGAGAAGCAGAATGATGGTCGTTACTACCTCTGGGACAACCGCTTCTACGATACTCTCATGCTGGAGCAGGAATTCTCCCTTGACCAGGAAGCTATCGCCGAGTATTTCCCACTTGAGACCACTATTCGCGGCATGCTTCAGATCTTTGAGGAGCTCTTTGGTCTCGTGTTTGTACAGATCACTGGCAAGGACCGCGATGCCATCAGCGAGACGGGCAAGGGTGATGACATTGTCTGGCACGAGGACGTGCAGGTCTTTAGCGTCTGGGACGACGAAGGAGAGGGCAGTGGATTCGTCGGGTATCTCTACCTTGATCTCCACCCGCGTGACGGAAAGTACGGCCACGCAGCCAACTTCAACCTGCAGCCAGGCTTCATCGACGAGAACGGCAAGAGGAGATACCCAGCCACTGCGCTGGTGTGCAACTTCTCGAAGCCGACCCCGAAGAAGCCCAGTCTGCTTAAGCACGACGAAGTCGTCACACTCTTCCACGAGCTTGGACACGGTATCCACGATCTGGTCTCCAAGACCACCTACTCCCGTTTCCACGGCACGTCAACCGTCCGCGACTTTGTCGAGGCCCCGAGTCAGATGCTGGAGAACTGGTGCTGGACGCCATCACAGATCAAAAGCTTGTCGAAGCACTATTCACACCTTTCCTCATCCTACAAGGAGGCATGGACGGAGTCGCAGTTGGAGTCATCCAAGTCTCAGCCGGCCGAGCAGATGCCAGACAGCCTGATCGACAACATCGTCAAGACGCGACACGTCAACGACGCCCTGTTCAACCTCAGGCAGCTGCACTTTGGCATCTTCGACATGACGGTGCACGAGGGCGAAAGCCACGAGGCGATCAAAAACCTCAACGTGCCGGAGCTGTACAACAGGCTCAGGAAGGAGATCAGCAAGCTCGACGGCCCCGAGGACTTGGGCGAGGGCTACGAGTGGGGTAACGGACAGGCCACGTTCGGACATCTGATCGGTGGCTACGATGCCGGATATTACGGCTACTTGAGGTGAGTCGCGTCGCGACCCTGTGAACTTTTCTACAGCCCCCTTTTTTTTTTTTTTGAAAGCACAGCAAAAACTGACAAATCGGTTTCGCACAGCTCGCAAGTCTACTCCGCAGACATGTTCTACACGGTTTTCAAGAAGGATCCGATGAATGGGAAGGAGGGTCGGAGGTATAGGCACACTGTGCTTGAGAGGGGCGGGAGCCAGGATGAGATGCAGACGCTTGAGGACTTTTTGGGGAGGAAGCCGAGCACTGAAGCTTTCTATGAGGAGCTGGGGTTGAGTTAGATGGGCGTGTAGAAACGCAGCAGATAAGTGCTAGAAATGAGATGTGACGTCGTATATGATTGGTTTGCTGCTCCAACCATAGTGTCATTCTTGATGAATGCCTTCTTTCGCACCCGTGCCGAGACGGTCAGGCTCTGGTTAGCGATCGGATATTCGATGTAGTTTGTTCTCAGCTCTATCACGCTGCTATTGAACGCTAGCTCTAAGCGTATATATGACACAGAAGAAAAGTTATGCCCTATCAAAGCTTGTCAAGGGCTTAGCCTAATCTATTTGCTAGATTGATATTGCTTAGCCAGAGCCGCAAGAGAGGAAAAATGTTCGACTACCTAAAGTAACAGGTCGAACACCTAGCCTAGCATTCTATATCTATTGTAACCGTAATTTGACACCCCAACCCAGTCTGGAGACTGGCGAAAGGCGATCGTTGCGGAACCGTTGCCGATTTCACGCGACGCCTTGGACAGATGGAAATACACCCGCACCAGACTTCAGAGCCTTCTGCGTAGTCATTTTCTCTCTATGAACATCCAGTGTCGAAGAGGCCACAAGTGATCTTCTCCAAAGCCATTTCTGGATGCAGGTGAGCGCGCCCCACTTTCCCCAGACCCCGGAGGCGTGGCGGCAGGCCCCGCGTTCAGAAGCGAACCGAGATCGATGCATCGCTTAACTACAGGTACCTGTACCCTTGAAACACATCATCAGTCTATGCATACATGCGATGGAGCCTGCTTAGGATGCCTACATTCAAGCGAAGCACAGTTGCATCAATCGTACCAAGACCTTGTTCCTGACCACCTGGTCCTTGTTGATAATCTAGAAGGATGGACAGCGGCATCACTGTGTTCCTAGAGTCTAAGGTACACGCATCTACACAGGAAAGGCCAGACATGGTTCCCCGCTTCTGCTCATCTGTACCTGGTAGCCCAAGCCACCACCATCAGGGGTGCCGTGTGCATGTATCCTTTACCCCAACCCAGCAGTTGGGGTCAATCGATGCTGGCAAGTGCCGGATTGGATGGCGGAGAACGTGGAACAGGTATTAGTATGCCAGATCATCTACGGCTGAGTAGGTAGGCAGCTTCTGCGTCGGAAGTCTTAGCATCAATCGGTCAAAGAATCCAAGGGCAGTGCCAGTATCCGCCATGGGTTTCTTCGGCGTCCTCGAGGACCACAAGCTGCCCCATGTACCCGGCACCGTGATCCTAAACGAACAGAGTGCGCACTCCGAAGACGTGACAGCAGGACTGAAGCATGGCAAAGGGCGAAATTCGCATATCGTGCTCGTGCCGCAGCCGTCTGAAGACCCAAACGATCCGCTGAACTGGCCGCAAGGGAAAAAGCTCGCCATTATGATCATCGTCGGCTTCGGATCGATCTTGTACGCGTCCACGGTCGGCCCTCTGCTCAACGCTAGCTTGTTGGTGCTTTCGATCGACTTTAACAAGTCTATTGGTGACATTACTCTGATCTCTGGGTACCAGCTCCTTGTGGTGAGTGGGCCGACAAACGACTGAAACCACCGCGTATACAGACAACCTCTGACACTTCAATCATTAGGTCGGCGGCTCCGGTCCCTTCGTCTGCGCCGCAGGCCGCAAATGGGGCAAGCGGCCTATGCTCCTCCTCTCCGCGCTCCTCGGCCTGCTCGGCTCCGTAATCGTGTCCGCAACAAACAGCTACACGGGCCTGCTCGCGGGGCGCATCATCCAAGGCGGCTGCACCAGCGCCTTCGAAAGCCTCGTGGTCGCCATGATCGGCGACCTGTACTTCGTGCACGAGCGCGGCATCTACATGGGCTGGATCCAGTTCATCCTGGGCTGCTCGTCCAACTTCTCGTCCGTGGTCTGCGGCGCGGTCACGAACCACCTGGGCTGGAAATACCTGTTCCATTTCATGGTCTTGTGTATTGGGATCCAGATCATACTCATGTTCCTCTTCTGCCCGGAAACGACGTACATCCGTGACCGCCGCTACGATATCGACGAGCTGGCGGACGAGAACCTCGCCAACCTCGCCGCCGTCGAGGCGAGGCACGAACGAGCGCTGGACCCGCACGGCGATGGCGAGAAGGGCGGCGCAGAGCTGGAGAAGGTGGCGACGGTCGACACGATGTCGTCGCGCCGGCGCCGGACCTACCGCAAGAAAACCTTCTGGCAATCAACCGCGGTCTTCACAGGCACCTATTCGCACGACCCGTGGCTCAAGCTCCTCCTCGCGCCCTTCGCGGTATGCACGAACCTCGTCGTCCTCTGGTGCGTCATCTGCACGGGCACCGTCGTAGCCATGTACGTCGCCCAAGCCTACGTCCTAGCCCAAATCTTCAGCTACCCGCCCTACAACCTGTCCCCAGAAGGTGTCGGGTACCTATCCCTGGGTCCCTTCGTAGGCGGAACCCTCGGCTCGCTGGCCATGGGCGCGACAATCGACCCCGTGATCCGGTGGGCCAGCAAGCGCAACAAGGGCATCTACGAGCCAGAGTACAGACTGATCCCCATGGTCGGGGGTCTGCTGGCGGGGACCGGCCTCGTCGTCTTCGGCGTGCTATGCCAGGACCTGCGCAGCTACTACGCGACGGCGACCGCGCACGGGTTGGCTCTGTTCGGCATCCTCTGCATCGCGGTGCCCGCGAGCTCGTACATCCTGGACGCCTACCGCGAGATGGGCAACGAGGTCTTCATCGCTAACATGGTGTTCAAGAACTTCGTCTTTTACAGCTTGAGTTATTTCGTCAACGACTGGACGGCGGCGTCGGGCCCGAAGGTCGTCTTTGGCACTTTCGGCGCCATCGCTTATGGTTTCATGCTCACGGCGCCGCTCGTCTACGTTTTCGGGAAGAGATATCGCAGCTTCTGGGCGCGACACAACGTGGTGGAAAAGCTGGGGATCAAGACACATGCGGAGATCTAGGGCCAGGCCGTCTGTTTGTTTGTGATGAATTTTGTTTGTGAGCATACGACGTACATTTTCCTGTAAACATACTACATAGCTACGAGTTTTCCCATAAACTCAGTTTCTCATGATCCAGAAAAAAAAGATATTCACAAAGCTGTTGGTACTGTGACCCTTATCCCCTCACTTTTGCGCGCAGAAAAAGACTTTCTCGCAGGTATCATTTCCCCCCCTCTTTCAAAGACATCTACCACTCAAGTGGCTCGCCCTTCTCCTCACCCCTGTTGGTCTTGGGCACAGGCGCAGCCTGGACCTGAACAGGACCCTTGCGGTTCCGCTTGAGGTAACCACTGCCATCCAACCACGGGGTCTCCTCCGTCCTTCTCTTCTCGAACTTCGAGATCTTATCCTCCATCTGCATGGTGAGTCCGATATCGTCGAGACCGTTAATCAAGCAGTGTTTCCTGAACTCCTCGACCTCGAATTTGGTGATCTCGGTGCCGTCGGCAGTCTTGATGGCCTGGTTGGGGAGATCAACCTCGACTTCACGGCCGGCGGCCGCCTCGTCAAAGATCTTGTCGAGAGCGGGGCCCTCGGCGACGCGGAGGGGAAGCATGCCGTTCTTGAAGGTGTTGTTGAAGAAGATGTCGCCGAAGGATGGGGCGATGATGCAGGTGATGCCGAAGTCGAGGAGAGCCCATGGGGCGTGCTCTCTGCTGCTACCACAGCCGAAGTTGGGGCCCTTGACGACGAGGATCTTGGCGTCCCTCCATGGCTGCTGGTTCAGGACGAAGTCTGGGTTCTCAGAGCCGTCGTCATTGTACCGCCACTGGTTGAAAAGGGCACTGCCGAGACCGGAACGCTTGATGGTCTTGAGGAACTGCTTAGGGATGATGGCGTCGGTATCTACGTTAGAACGGTCCATTGGTGCGGCGATACCCTTGAGCTGAGTGAACTTTGGCATGCCGGCGGAGCTGGCTGGAGCGGCAGATGGAACGGTGTTGCCCTGAGAGGTCTCGTCAAGATCCATGATCTCCTCCAAGTCGGCATCACTCTCTGGCTCCGACACCTGAGGCTCAAGCTCGACCTGGTTTGGCGCCTTTCCGGTGACCTGCTGGAGGTTGTCGACTTTACGCACGTCGGCAAGCTTGCCAGCAAGAGCAGCAGCGGCAGCCATAGCAGGAGACATAAGGTGAGTGCGGCCCTGAGCACCCTGGCGACCCTCGAAGTTGCGGTTAGAGGTACTGGCGCAGCGTTCCTTTGGAGAGAGAATGTCAGGGTTCATGCCGAGACACATGGAGCAACCGGCCTCCCTCCACTCAAAGCCAGCATCGGTGAAGATCTTGTCGAGACCCTCGGACTCCGCCATCTTCTTGACGAGACCGGAACCGGGCACGATCATTGCGGCCTTGAGGTTTGAGGCGACCTTCTTGCCCTCGACGATCTTTGCGGCGGTGCGCAAATCTTCGATACGGGCGTTGGTGCATGAGCCAATGAAGACCTTATCAATGGAGATATCCTCCATTTTGGTGCCAGCCTCAAGTCCCATGTACTCCAATGCCCTGATGCATGCCTTCTTCTTGTTCTCATCTTCGAAGTCGTCCGGGCCTGGAACAACACCACTGATTGGGACGACGTCCTGCGGCGAGGTACCCCATGAGACGGTTGGCTCAATGTCCTTTGCATCGATGAAAACCTCAATGTCGTAGCTCGCACCCTCATCACTCTTCAAAGTCGACCAGTACGCAACGGCCTTCTTCCACTCTGGGCTGTCAACCTTTGGCGCAAGAGGCTTGTCCTTGAGGTAGTCGAATGTGATCTGATCCGGTGCAATCATGCCAGCTCTGGCACCACCCTCGATGGACATGTTGCAAATGGACATCCTAGCCTCCATGCTGAGACTGCGAATGGCAGAACCGCAGAACTCAATGACAGCACCAGTACCGCCAGCAGTACCGATCTTGCCAATGACGTAGAGGATGATATCCTTGCTGCTCACACCTGGGGCGAGCTGGCCGTCAACCTGAACTCTCATGTTCTTGCTCCGCCTGGTGATGAGGGTCTGGGTAGCGAGCACGTGCTCAACCTCACTAGTACCGATACCGAAGGCGAGAGATCCGAAAGCACCGTGTGTGGAGGTGTGGCTGTCTCCGCAGACGACGGTGGTACCTGGAAGGGTGAAACCCTGCTCAGGTCCAATAATGTGCACGATACCCTGCCTCTTGTCGCCCATACCGAAGTATGTGAGGTTGAAGTTCTTCACGTTCTCCTCAAGGGTCATGCATTGCGTCCTCGAATCGTCCTCCTTGATGAACTGTGCGACATTCTTGAAGGTTTTTCTTGAGGAAGTGGGAACGTTCTACTGCCATATTAGTTTTTTTGCTGTAGGGCCTGCGGAGAGCGCACACATACGTGGTCGGTGGTTGCGAGAGTGCAGTCTGGTCTTCTGACCTTCCTGCCGGCATTTCTGAGGCCCTCGAAAGCCTGAGGAGAGGTGACTTCGTGGACAAGATGCCTGTCAATGTAAAGCAGGACTGTGCCGTCTGGCTTCTCGTCGACGACGTGGTCCTGGAAGACCTTGTCGTAGAGGGTTCGTGGTCCTTTGATTACGCCCGGCATATTGATTAAGTGTACAGAAGTGCCGTGGCAATTGAGATATGGGGAATGAGGCTTGTAATTGAGCACGAGAAGGGACGGCAGTTATAGCAAAGAGCAGAGGCGGTTTGGACGCAGCGATATCGGTGAATTTGTTGGATTCTGACCAAAGCAGCGCCACCATTGGCTGTCCCCGCTTTCTGGCCGCTCGTCATCGGAAAGCTTGACGGCGCCCCCGAGGGCTAGCCACGGCTTTGCTGACCCAGCGAAACACCACCCACCCGGCTCCAATCTCCTGAGCGCTGCAAACAGTCCCCGACGTCGGCTGCAACGAAGTCGCATACAAAAGCGCCAAGTGTTAATACGGTTGGAGACAGTCCGGTCCGGTTGTGGAATGACAGAACTCTATGTACGGGTATCTACACGATCGACGACCGGTTGTCTTGAGAGAACACCAGCAGGGCCAGCCGATGTCTGACCCACAATCCCGCCAGGCCTACCATGAATTGCATGACCAGAATCTCCATAGCTAATCTATCTTCTCGTTTGGGACCTCTCCAAACTAACCACAGATTGAGGATTGTGAAGTTTGTCGTCGATACAACGGCGCCCTGCTCATTAGTCTCCACACGAAGCAACCTCAGCTTGTGCAAGATCTTTAGCACTTCGCCCACGACAGGCCTCAGAGGTTTTTCATTAGTAAATGTTGCCACGGAGGGCTCCAGCAGACCAGTCCTACTATTGAACCGTGGCAGCCGATGTCGTGGACACGGCACGATATGGAAGAGCTGCGGTGCCGAGTAGATGAAGTTGAATATCTGCGGAATGAAGAGTAGCAGCAGTGTCTTACTGAAGTGCCCCAAGATGCCAACAACGGCGAAGACCATCCCGGCGAAGTAGCAGTAGGTGTCTCCCACGAAAACCTTCGCTGGGTACCAGTTATGCTTGAGCAGCGCAAGTGAGACGCCGAGAAACGGGAGGAGCAGGTACAGCGAGAACAGATGTGAGTCTGTAGCCGGATGTGGGTATGGTGTTGATGGTAGGAGATACAAGCCGTCGTTGATCAGGATGAGGATCGCAATGATCACGGACTGCCCTACTTCAATACCGTTTATGCCCGCCAGGATGTTGATGCTGTTCGGGCAAAAGATCGATATGGCGGACATATAGAGGTAGTATAATGATCCTGTTACCCGTGTCAGTAACTGCATTGGTCTCGTCGCTTGCCTAGTTCAGCACTTACCAAGATCAACCAAATCTCCAACATACGGTCGTAAAGCCATGGGCACTACGACGTGGGTGACACCAAAATCAACAAAGTAAAGTCCTAGAGTAGGCAAAGATGCGAAGGCTGGGATGAAGAACTTATGCCTCCATCGAATGTCAAATGTGTCGTCTATGATGCCCAAGATGGTAATGGTTGCAAGTGTGCCATATGCGAAGCCGTACGACGCTAGCTACAGACTCCATCAGCAATCCGGCATTGAAGCCCTCCATTCTAGGCAAACCTACCTTCTCGAGAGGAAATCGGTGGAGGAATCGGCCTGTCTCGACTTGTGTTACGTCCACCACGACATCCTTGTTTCCTCCGCCTGAGGTTGCTTCGACTATGTGTATCTTGAAAGCAAAGGGCAGGAAGGTGATAAGGGCTAACAGGTAGACAAGGGCACTGACGAGACCCATCATTTCAGGACTATAGATGGTATTAGCTCTTATAGAAACAAAGAATATTACTGGTAACGCTCACATCTCGATCTGCTGCTTCTTCGACATGTCTTTTCCCTTTCGACCGGCCTTCATGAACGCATCGCCTGTCCATCTTATGATAGAGTACGATATGGCAAACGCAATGCCACTCAGGGCCAGCGACGCGAATATAGGCTCTCCATTACTCTTCCAGGTGTTCTGCAAGACGCCGAGACATGCGACGGAGCCCGCCAGAAGCGACCATGCCTCGGTGTTGCTCAATTGACCAGCCATTGTTATAATCCGCGATTGTGCAGCCCCATTACCCAGCTCTTCAAGTTTTTATGTCCTTCGTCCAGGGCGGCGACATATAGTCGAACAGGTTGTTGCTGCAAAGTGTCCAGATCACTTTCACATGCAACGGCCCGGGCCCTGCATCATCGTGCAGTGCCGACGCCGGGGTTGCACGCGGCGGACATCTCCAATCATGAACGCGCCGCGTATATACATGTACCGTAGGCCAATCCGCTTCACCCCAAGCCGAATTAATATACATCAAAGACTTCAGCTAACGCAGGCATTGATGCTTGCCAAGTTGGGGTGATAAGATGGCTACGGAAAATGTCTTCCACCGTTTCAACCATGGCCACCAAGATCTGGTACTGGCAATCGATTACAATCTTTATGGCACTCGGATGGTCACTGCATCTTCAGACCATCGTCTCCAAGTTTGGGATCGTAAAGATGACGGTTGGAGCGTGACTGATGCATGGACTGCACACGCCGCGGAAGTTTCTGATGTGAGTTATGCCCTTATTCTTCCAATACCGATCTATCTACGCCTTCAGCCCACAGACAGCAACGTGACAGTATATTACATGCGAACGTTCTTCCTTTTCTTATCCTCAATTCTCTTATCTACTCGTTTTCTGTCATATGACGTGACGTTTCTTGCGGGAGTGACGCTGAACCTTGTCCGGCAGGTGAAATGGAATGGACCGTATGTGGGCGAGATCTTCGCTAGCATCGGAGAAGACGGTCTGTTACGCATCTGGCAAGAAGATGTACTGGAGGCTCCGAGATCTGGCAAGCGCTTCAAGCGGATATACCAACAACCTTCAGCCAGCAAAGTCCCGTATATGTCTCTGGATTTCAAGAACGTTGGAAACGAAACGTATCTAGCGCTAATAGCCAGAGATGGCCAACTCACTGTTTGCGAGCCTGTGGATCATGACAATCTGGCAGAATGGCAGATCATGTGGCAAGACTACCTCTGCAAAACTCCCACGAGGACGGAGGAGACTGGGTTCAGAGTTTGTTGGCATCATGAAAAGCTGCCCGCATGGCCTGCAGTGCTGGCTGGCCTAGACCGCAAAAGCCTTTCCCTGGCAGTATCTGTCATGGATACCGTGAAAGTGTTTCGTACCGATAGGGATCGCAAATTCTACGCTGCAGCGGAACTCACAGGAGCAAAGGGTCTTATTCGCGATGTGGCATGGGCAAATGGCTCGATGAGAGGTTACGATGTTATTGCAACAGCCAGCAAGGATGGTTTCATCCGGATCTATGAATTGCACACCCCGGGAGCGACGGATCTGCCTACCACGAACCTTGATACACCAGACATGCCTGCCACGAAAGCGTCTGGCACGGGCCAGCGGACAGCGAGATCTGGAATAGGCGCTGGCCTTACCAGTGGTTCGCGAGGCGGTCGCAACGACGAAGAACACGCGCCAGGCAAAGTCGTACACGATGTGCGGCTGGTAGCAGAGCTGCAGGCGCATAATGGTGCAGTTTGGAGGGTTGCCTTCTCGCAAATGGGTATGTCTAGCAATCCTAATCCGTTGATACATCATGCCGTCTATGAGAGCTCGGAAGTACGTACCTATCTACTAACACTAATTGTCATTACAGGAGACCTTCTGATATCTACTGGCGACGACGGCCTCGTGCAGGTATGGAAACGCGGTCTAAACGGCCAGTGGCTCCAGTATGCCGAGATTGATGGCAACAAAGAGTCTTGACTCCAACAAAATGCGTGAAGTGCTATACAGACCACTATAGGTCCACGCGTCGTGCAGTTCGTAAACGCGCGTTATAGCCCTTGCTACAAACTCGCGAGAATTCGGTCGCGAGCTCTCCGATAGCTTGCACAAGCGATTTGACGATGCCCGAATTGGCTTAATAGGTGGATAGAATCCAGGGCAACCGCGACCGTTGCAGCCCGAATTGGGAGCGTTTCCGGGCACGACGCCCGCATTCCAACGCCAAACGGCCACCGAATCAGTTGCGCAGCGAACCAGCAGCATTCCATGAGCCAGCAGATATCTTATACTTATCATGGCCCACATCGGTGTCTCAGAGACAACGCGACAGCTAGATCATCTCATTCAGACACTATCTGCTCAGCCTCAATCATCGCATTACTGTCACCTCGATACAACCTCCAACCGTAACAGTCTCACTGAACTTGGGACAAGATTGACTCGGAAGAGGAAAGATACTCTCACTACGACGACCAGATCCGGCAGATCCATCTCAAAGCTGCATGACAAGGACAGGCCTGTAACACCGCCACCGAAAATGGGGGTCAGAGGGACCGACGACTACCTTACTGCTCGGGCAGCAAATCCGGTGACGGGTCTGATCAGTCCCAGCATATACCTCGGATCGCCTCGAACGCCTCTTACTCCTGGTGAGGCTTTAGACCTCTACTCTGGCTCACCGGTCCGCGCATTCGCATATCCTTCGCTACAGAGACCGGACTCTCCAACGAAGAAGCACAGATTCCCGTTCCATAGCAACAAATGGCGGCAAAACGACAAGGGTTGGTTCATGGAGACGATCAGCATAGTAGCTTCACCACGTACAACAATCACTAATTCCGTAGCTACCCAAGCGCAATCCGAACATGAACCAGATCCGGAGGGCGATCGATTGATGCCCATGCCATCGGCGCAGGACCCGCAACCCTACAAATCAGCCCAGATCAAAGCATTCGAGCATTACCGACAGAAAGCAAAACAGCTCTCAGTACCTTCTCAGGCCGTCCACGCGAACCCCGAGGTCGTAAACGAGCAAACAGCGGTAACGAGGATGCACAGTGTTGGCGCCGGGCCAAGGAAGTTTGCCCAAGCTAGCAGAGCCCTGCGAGAGTGCAGTGGCAACAACAGCCCAGTGGAACAGGCCAAGGACGACCAGAAACTTACTGTGCTGCAGTGCCCAAAGCCCGAGGCACCTCTGCAAGTCCCCATCGGCGCCGTCTTGAACGATCCGTTCCAATCACCGCCTGGCCTCAACGCCAACTTCGCCCCCTTCAAATCACCTCGTACACCAGCGAATCGTGATACCAATAACATGATGACGGCGATGCATACCATGCCCGGCGGCTTCGAAGTAAGCACGACCACCAGCACAACCAGCACGACAACGATAACACGCAAGCCGGTCGGCTCCACATCACGCACCGGCCGCCGTCCCTCCGACGCCAGCCTCGCCGCAACCGCGACGTCCGCCGAGGAGAAGGAAGTCTGCGCCTCCTCCCCCTCCTCCTCCCCCGACTCCTCCCCCGACCCCAACCTACCCCCTTCCCGCCCCCGCTCCGACTCCTTCTCCCGCGGCCAAGACGTCCGCCAGCTCCCGCGCATGCGCCTCGCCCACCCCGGCACCGCCGGCACCGTCCCCTTCGAAGACGTCTACGTCCCAGCTCCCGCGCCCGACTTCAAAGGCCGGCGCGTCTTCACGCTGCCGGATGACGCTGACAGTCCGCCTGCCCGGCTGCCGTATCCGCGCCACTCGCTCTACCAGATGCCACAGCCGCAGTCCTCGATGGCGCTGGAGCAGCAGCGGCCGAGACGGCAGTCGCTGTCCGTGTCGCTGGGTCCCGAAGCGCACATCCTGACGACGCTGGCGCTCCTGCTCAGCGTGCCGATCCGGTGGACCAAAGCGCTGGTCTGCCACTCGTCGCGGTTCGGCGTGGTGGCTGCGTTAGACGTCGTGAACCGGCCCACGGCGTCGCCGCAGGAGAAGGTCGACGCGATCAAGGCGTTGGTGGTGGCGGCGGCACGGGCGGGGGTGCTGCTGATGGCGGTGATGGTTGTTTGGCGGGTTGGCGCTGCGGTGAGGGAACTGGTTGAGATTGTGCTGTTTCCGTTGAATGTGGTGGTGGCGGTGTTGAAGTGGGTTATGGGGGTGTCGTGATCAAGCGGTCTCTGTGGGGCCTGCGGAGGATATGGGATGGAAGTGAGCTGGAGTTGAGGTTGCGCGTTAGGCACTGTTACGGATACGACAGATGCTACAGTTGGAGTGCGGGCGGGACTACAAGCGTTTTGTGATTCGAATGATATCCCTAATTATATCGCTCGCTTGGTATGCCAGTGCACAGAATACACAAGACTATTCCCATTCACTTCTGAGCGAGCAGGCCTTCTCTTTAGGTCCTTTTGGCCCCCCCTGTCGAGATCGCAATCTCGAGTTACCCAGTCACCGCCCCAACCTATCAGTCCCATCGCTTGAAAACATTCATCATAGCAAAGTCCCCGACCGCAACACACCATTTCCCGTCGTTGCTCCAGGCGATTTGGCGATTAGGGAACGACATTTTCGGTATGGTGACTGTCTTGTGCGGTTGGATAGGCATGAAAGGATCGCCGAGATCGAACCTGCGCGGGGCAGGTGGCGCGCTCGAGGGCGTGGTACTTGGGGCTGTATTTGTACATCAGCATCATGCAACACTACGCTTGTGCGAGCAAGGTACTCACCGCTAGAAGCATTACTCGCCAGCGACTCTTCCCTAACCAAACTCGCGCCTAAGCTACCAAATGCGCTGCCCTTTGCCCGGCCTCGTTTCCTCCCGGTAGCTCTGGCCGTAGGGTCCTCATCGTCTCCCTCTTCTAAACGCTGAAGATCCCAGAATGAAAACCGGCTCCGCTCATTACCCATCGCTAGGATGGGGTGATGGCCTGGTGCGTCGAAGAGGCCAAAGCGCATGTAGAATTGGCTTGTCGATGGCATGTCGAAGGTGAGGAGACGTTGGAAGCGCTTGCCAAAGGCTGAGCGGGTATATACGCCTGGTGAGGGTATTGGAGGCTGCTCCGGCCTGTCTGTTGTTAGCACTGTGGCTGCATAGAGTGCCATGGGTATCCTACGTCGGATCTGCGGATGAAAAGCCATCGATCTTCCATAGCAGAATATGATTGCTCGTGTCTTTGTCTTTCTGCGACTTGCTGCATCGCGAAAGAATGAGATCACCGTGGAACTTGATACTGTTATAGAGTTAGCGAGAGCGGGCCGTATGCACCGAAAGTATACACACCAATCCACGTAATCGGGATGCACTTCCGTGCTGGAGAAGTGCGGGTAGTAGACAATTGTTGGGTTATCTGTCCCGGCATTCTCGTCTGGCACTTCCGGTACGGCCCACTACCGTCATAGATTAGGAACGCGTGCAACAAAAGGGGGGACAAGAATATCATTACCAGATTCACCATGGCGTCTTGACCGCCAGAAAGTAGATAGCGGCCATTGCGGTGGAAGCACTACTATATGTCAATCATTTGATGTACTGCCATGGCGTGGAGTAAAGGTGCTCACTAATGCCAGAATGGGTTGTTTGTGACCTTCGCCGCTCAAGATTGCTGCAGTCGGCTGTTTCTCATACTTGGGATCCAGGTTCCAGAGACGAATACTGTAGTCGGCGGAACATGACGCGAGGATTGTCGGTGATAGAGGGGAGACCACGAGGTCGTTGATTGCCTATTCCAGCGGTTCAGTAGAGCTCCATGAGCAGAGCCATTAGACACTCACCGCCCCATGACCCCTGATGACCTTTCATTACCACATCCCGTTAGCCCAGAGCCACTGCAAGGGACGCTCTTCACATGTCGGAATACACACTCTGACTTCACCAGTCTTGACGTTCAGTATCTTGATCTTGGAGGATTTGTCACCTGCGACACAGAGCAGAGGGTCGGCGGTAACGGGATCTTGGGACCAGGCAAGACTGTTCAGTGACGCTTCTTTCTGGCGGCTTGGTCAGTCACTACGCAGGCATGGAAGCAGGAGCGCCGCGCTACGGCAGATTTGGAGTCACGTACATGAGCGTCTCTGAACCAGCGTAGTACTTCGTAAGGTTGTTCTGGTTTGGAAGTGGGACGGCAGACGAAAGCCTGGCCACGGATTTAGTGATTTCGTCCGTATCAGGAAGGAGCGCAGGGGGCGGTCTTACATCGTGGGCCGTTACCGCTGCAAAGACGGCATCTTGGTCAGGGTCTGTGTAAGGATAGAATTTGACGTCGTATATCGCGTCTTGTAATGGTTTAGTAGCACGTTCTTGCGAAATCGGGCGAAGAGCTTACTGGTGCTGTTTGCATCTTTACCCTATGCGTTCACGGTCAGCCAGCCTTACTGATGCCAAGGGTCATGGTTGCGCCACAGTGCGAGACGTACCCCAAGTCTGGTGGATGTGCGCAAATATGGGAGGTCCGCTGGAGAATGCATATGACAAGGTGCTTCGAAGGGGTGCCTCGCTAGAGAACAACTGCCATGGGCTCAAGGACCAATGAGGATGTTGCTCGGTGGTCTGACGTCCAACTGTCGTATACTGTAAGGTAGGGTCTAGACGTGATGCGCGAGGTGGGGAATAAGAATTAGGTTAGGATCAGGCAGTGTCGGCATGCACATGCAGGAGCCGCAGTGATACGACTTGCGCCTCTGCGGATGATCGACGATGATGATGGGTGCGGCGTGTTTTGCGGGCGTTGCTGCTGTATGCAAACCAAAGGATCCGGGGAGACGGGGGACGATCGCAGTGCTGGGATCACAACATGGGGGAGAAGCTGCACGAGTGTTCTGCACGTCAGAAACGGCTTTAAGCCGCCAACCAAAGCTGGAAGGGATGGAAGCGGTGTTGGATGTTCCTTATCGGCGCTGGCTTAGGGAACGGCAGATCGACTTAATCCATACATGTACTTGGGCACTCTGAAAGACGGAGAATGCAATTGAAAAGTGCGACTGAATCGCGCCTGCATGGCCCTAACAAAAGTATGACTATTCGCTTATAGTGCTGGCTATAACCGACGCCTGCGCCAGAACGTGCACACGTATACATGTACGCAAAGCAGCGTTTCTACCTAACATCTCATCATGCTAGGCGTCGAATAAGTTACACGTATAAGATTGTGGCCAGCAACCCACCTGTCTC
Source organism: Zalaria sp. Him3 (assembly GCA_027923365.1). Lineage (NCBI taxonomy): Eukaryota > Fungi > Ascomycota > Dothideomycetes > Dothideales > Zalariaceae > Zalaria > Zalaria sp. Him3. Next base: position 662,519 of record BPUN01000013.1, on the reverse strand, counting down.
GGCTTGTTTGCCGCGGATAGAGCGGACAACAGGCGCAGACATCGATGCAGAGGTGAGGATCAGGAACGTCAGTGGGCAAGGATTAGCGACCTCGAGGTTCGGATAGGCTTACAAGCCTTACATACCGTAGGCGCCTCAAGTACAAGGGTGCTCGAAATGGAGCGAGGCGCCTTTAGCGCAACATTATTGAAAACGCGGTGCGGTCAGAGTTGGAGCGTGAAGATCGTCAATTCGTCATGCACGCCTCCATTTGTTCACTACATACTGTAACCTTTACGACCACTACTGTTCCTGCCCTTGTGCATGCCGCGACACTACACACTGAGTCGTTGCTTGGCAATTAATTCATCTGGAAGCTGCCTGCCACCTGCACTGAGGCCTCCAGGGCTGCCATCCGAGCATTCTCGGTCTGATGTCATAGCGAAGTCGACCTCCACTCGAACCGAACGGGACCATCCTCAACTCTTCCGATTATCACTTTTCCACTATCTCCACACGCCAGCTGACCGTCATCCATTGTCTTGTGCGCCCATACGTTCGTCTACCAATTCATACTCTTTACCTCGCGGCACGTAGCCCACGTCTCTAGCCCAGTGCCTCATTCTGGTTTCGCCTCTTTCGACTGGCGATCCTTAAAACGACTGCTCACTACCCGCCCCGTTACGACGTACCTTTTCGGACCCTTCGCCACTCGACAGGAATCACTCGCGTGCTGCAGAAAAGCGTGGCAACGGGCTTTACCCTGAAACTACTTTCCGTCTTGAATCTTAAACACCAGTCGAAAGATCTTGGGTTCACCCCGGCTCGTTATTTCCTTTCCCGAACAGAACTACCGTAAAGGCCGACGGCGCGCTTTGAGTTTCGACACCTTCTGGACCACTCCAGCGGACATCACCTTATGGTATCGCCTTACTGCTCATTGCTTGCGGAGTTCAGGTAGTTCTCGTTGCGAGCTGAAGACGTTCGGCAACCTTTACCTGCTTAACCCAATATCTTTACAAGTCGTCCTTCGCCATGGATTTGACTTTCATCTCCATTCATGGTACGCCAGTGACCTCTCCGCTGAAGGTCATTACACCGTTGCTGACCACACCCATGTGCAGACCTCACCCGAGATGCCCGCATTCTCTACACTTCGGATTCGATTGTCGACGTATTAGGTTACACTCCAGATGAAGTTGTTAATCGTTCTTGTTGGGACTTCTTCCCCGCAGAAGAGGTCCCATTCGCAAAAGAATACCACAAGCGCGGCCTTGACATGGACAGGGCGGCCGTCCTAGCATACTGTCGCGTAAAGAATAAGGAAGGAGACTGGATTGGCTGCGAGTGCTGTTTCACCGTGGTTTACGACGTAATGGTCGTCTGTACGAGCATATACCGACAGGGCCTTCCAAGTCAGAGTAAGGAGTGCGGAACATGTTGGCCTGCGATTATGGCTAATCCGTCTTGCAGAGCGAGCGATGGAGGCACCAGTAATACGACGGATCTTTTCGAACTCACCCAAGGATCCTCGCTATCACATGCTGTCACACATTTCAACCAAGTTTCAGATGACAACCAAGCCATTCGAGCATGAGCCACGAGCAGCACTATTCCTCAATCGCTTTACACGAACCCTGACCATCATGTACGCCACCAGCGGAATCGAGGATATCATTGGTATACCTGCGGAAATGATGCGAGGACGAAGCTTCTATTATTGCATAGAGGAGAACTGTCTCACTGATGCGGTCAAGTGCTTGGAGAACGCGAAGGGCAACGACTCGATAGCATATCTGCGGTTCTGGTTTCGGGATCCCCGGACAGACGACACGCACTCTGCTACAGATACAACGGACGATAGCGATGAAGAGATGACTACAGAATCGAGTGTGGATCAGGATATTGAAGGCGGCGTGCATCTGGAGGGACACAGTGGGCATGACACCTCTTCACGAAGCGAGTCGAATGCAGCACAGTCCGGTGCAGAGATGGACGTGGACCAGGGACACAAGTCGAGAACATCTTCTGGGGACAGTACCCACCCACAAAGCACTCACGAAGCTATATTCGGAAATGCGCGCGACGCGGAATCGTCTGCTTCGTCGTTACCAATCACGCCAGCTGACGAGCAACCGAGGGAGTCATTGGAGCTTGAAGCCGTTATTTCTTGCACTTCAGATGGACTGGTTGTATGTCTCAGGAGGGCCCGTCCTTTGCTTCCTCACCCGACACACAGACCTTCTCAGCCAGTATACTCCCGCGGGCTCTTCGCAGCGCCCTGGGCAGCTCAACCGATCGTGCCCCCAATCGAATCGAGAGCACAACGCGGCTACTCGACAGGCTTTGCTCCTTCTCTGGGACCGCAAGCCGCACAAGCTCCCGCGGTACGTGCTGGCGGACCAGATCAGAACGACTTCATGAGCGCCATCAGGGAGCAAGCCATCTTCGCATGGGCTCTCACGGGCATTAACGGTGCCTTGCACAACTACAGTAAAGGCAAACCCTACGGAGAGAGTTTGCCAGCCGATGGGTTGCCCATTTGGGAGAGTGATGCGGAGCAACATAGTCCCGGCAGTGCAGCGCGCACAGATTCCGGGCCCGGCGCTGTTGACGGCATCATGAAACCGTCCAACTATTCCATAGGAACGGCCGAGGGCGGTGGTCGTGACTATGGCTTCGGCGATCCTGGCTTCGATAAAAGAGACGGGTACAGGAGCGGCTCTGCGGGGAACAGGAGTAGTGCTTCATGATGTGTTCAGCCTGCATTTACTTCTTGCAGAATGGCTGGCCTTGTCACCAATTGCAATCCTCAGATCAAGTCCACCCACAAGCGTCGGGCACGCGAGGTGGACGAGAAAGTACGCAAGGACGAAGGGATACGAGTGTATGGTTTAATGAGTGGCGTCCTCTTGGTCTTTGAACAATGGTAAATGGAAGGGAAGGAAACATTTGAGCCCTGGAACGGGAATGGTAGGGTAATTGGGCGCGACAAAGGAGAGGATCACTCGGCTTCCTTCTGCAAATGTATGATACACTCTTAGCGTAAGATGCGAAAAAGGCTGGGGATGGCTCTAAGCCATTTTCCTGATTCTAATCACTCAGCTTCTCTGGTTTATGGATGCTGATTTAAGTGCGTACCCTATCATCGTAACAAGATACAGGTATGGAAGCGAGGTTTCATTAAGTGAGACTTGACCGAGTTTTGACTCCGGACTTTGGCTAGGTAAGACCGTTAGCTATGCTCGACATATTCGGCAACGGACATCATAACTACTTTGAGTATCAGTCAAATCATTGCTATATGCCAATATTCGGCCAATTCTATTACAAATAGTGAACAAGAATAAGGTAACGTAAGGTGTGTATGACCTCCGAATTCGCAATACTCCCCCTCGCGCCCCGTCTTCCGTCTTTCATCTAAGCAACATAGTTTCATCACCGTTGCTTTTGTTCCGAAATCAGGCCGGATGGTCTAGTCGTATGATTGCCGCTTCGGGACGAAAGTCTCCCTGACAATAAATGTCGGGATCGAAATGTGGCAGGTCCCGGGTTCAAATCCCGGTTCGGCCCGTCCTTTTTGTCTTTTTTTGTCGGCGCCCCGGATCTTGGGGGAGGCTTCATTTTGGCTAAAGACCAGACTGAATGAAATGATATAAAGCAGTGAGGAATGGGACTGGAGCGTTGTTGGGGATTACTATCAAGTTTGCATCTTCTCGGGTATTCCACTGGTCACCAAATTGCTCGACCACTTTTTGCTTCTATCCCGGCACGCGGGTATCTAGCAGAAGCATTACATGTGAAATAAAGCTTGAGAGATCACGTATATGCAGGAAAGATGTGCTGTATTGATAGGCAAGTCATAAACGGCATTAATGGTTCATTGGAGGGCCGTCAGCGTCGTGGCATCATCAACCATCTTTCCGCCAGTGAGTCGGTGCTTTGCCTCCTTCTGGCGGCTCTGGACCGGGTAAGATGTCCCTCAGAAGGGTATTAACATCCTGCCCAGCTTCTTGAGCATCCTTCCACTGCTTGGGATAGCCCAGAGACACCTCTTCAAATCTAACACCATCTATCCAATCCGTCCTCCTCACATGCAAATGCCCCGTAACCACGACTTTGGCCTTGAACCGGCTATGCCAGTCCACCGTCTGCTTCGTGCCGCACCAGATACTGAACCGGGGCACGGCAGGGATATACACGAGCTCCTCCATCAGCGGCCAGTGATTGATAATGACAAGTGGTAGCCCCGTCAGCGCCGCCTTTTGCAGCCTCTCCTCGGTCCGCGTCACGAGCCGATGACACCACGCATCCCGCGACTCGTACGGATCGAAGTGCAAGAGCTCCTCATCCGTCGCCCGGATGCCCTCCTCCATCGCCCAGTCCAGCGCGCCCTCCCTCGTCACATGGTCCGGACGGAAACTGTAGTCGTACAGCGTGAACGTGGGCGCGATGACAGCGGGCCCGCCCTCGCCTTCCCACGTCATGAAGTCATCCTCCGGCGTCCAGACGCCGTATTCGCGCGCGATGAGCACGCAGGCGTTGTATTTGGACTCGCCGGTCAGGTGCTGGTGGTCCCCCGTGCGGAGGGTGTAGAGCTCGTGGTTTCCGGGCACCCAGAAGACGTGCGCGAAGCAGTCGGTGGCTTTGACGAAGGCTTCGCGGAGGTGGTCGAGCGATTCGCCGATGTCGCCCGCGAGGATTAGGCCGTCGTTTGGGTGCGGTGAGAGCTTGTCGAAGGCTTCACGGTTGTGTTTGTAGGACAAATGAATGTCGGAGATGGCATAGAGGCGCATGGCCTTTGAGCGAGAGCTTGCAGGTCTGCGTGAAGCGTCAGATGAGGAAACGGCGCTGTTTGGTGGCAATTGGAAGCGTTGAGCGATTCAAAGTGTCTAGTTGTTTAATTGTCCATGTAGAAGATTCAAGAAGTGTTATGATAGCCTAGTTGGACTCGTACTCGTAATACGTCCGTACAGACTCGCAAGAATACATCAGCGCTGGTGGTCTGGAGTTGTGGATTGGAGTCTTAGGAAACAATGGTGACGCTGAAACAGGCGTTGGGCTGAGGGGAGCCACCTCGCTAGCGGCGATCCATGAAACAGGTCCCAAGCCAACCTACATAACACGAACACTGCCGCATACATGTGTGTAACCGTACATATATATCAGCTCTGTTCTGGTGTGCCATGCTGGGCTCATCATCGTGAAAGATGAAACGTAAGCTCCAATAATATCACTAACTTACAGGGTTTGCTGGATCTAAGGGTACTGACGAAAAGGGGTTTCCCCGCCGGGAGCGACCCTTTTCATCAGTACCCTTGTACATGTAGCTACCTGTGTACCTATCTCGGTGTACCTCGTTATCTACATGTAAGTGTACATACAGCTACCCTAGGTAAGGTAGTCGACGATCTGCGATGCCGCACCCGGGACGACCACGTCGCTCAGCCTCGCCACACGGGGTTCTCAGCCTTCTCCATGGCACACGGCTGAGGACCTTCTGTCTCACGCTGTATACTGACCTTCTTGTTCACCAGCATATAGTGATGCAGATTTCGCAAGGCTGCTTGTGAGTCTGTACCTTCCGAACACGCTACGATACCTGCAGGCTCTGCCATGCGCTCGGTAGTTCCTTCCCGGAACATGATCAAAGCCGCAATCTCGCCGCAGCCCCAGGATGGAGCACCTTCTACCTCCCGATATTGAGGCACCGTTCAAAGTCCCTTTCTATCCATCAACGGGTATCCTATCTGTTATCATGGAGATTCCGGATGGCGCAAGTAGGGTCGTCGGAGAGGACGATGCTTTCAGAGGAGAAAGAGCACCTCCTGGAGGATACGAGAAAAGGTCTAAGTTCCCTAGCTGGTTTGGTCGATAAATGCAATGAAACATACGGGAGCCACGCCAACTTCCAGAAAAGTCTCAAAAGGGCACAGTCGACCTATTTACTGGCTTCTACGCAATTCCTGGGCGTGATGGCGTATAGAAATCTGTTCAAAGCTTGCAGGAACATATTCGGATTCGACTACTTCTGGTCCCCTCTTGGATGCCCTCTGACAGTAGCACCATTTTACCATGCTGTGCTCTGCCCGCGGTTCGAAGCAATGGTTGATCATGATATTGACGTGAGGGCCTACGCATATGCGATCGGTACCGTTCGCACCCCGCAAGACCACTCTCAATGCAGCGAGAGCGAATGCAAATCGAACACAGTCGATCCAAAAGCGAAGCCCAAACACGTCTGGGAGCACTGCTCATGGGAGATAGCAAAATTTCACACCAGCACGGTGGTGGACATCCTTGCCCGGAATCACATTCCTCTTCTTTCCTGGGAAAGCGGGACAAGTTCTAATCCAAGTTACCATGCTTGTGACTTGCCGGAAAAGCAAGGTTACATAGCGGTATCGCACGTATGGGTAGATGGATTGGGCTGTCAGGAGGACAACTCCGTCACGACCTGCCAACTTAATCGCCTCATGACCGCAATGTCTGCAATATTCGAGCAGATTAATATGGAGGATGGTATAGCCGAAAGGTCCCCCAAGTTTTGGGCGGATACTCTGTGCATACCCAATGAGCCGGAGTATGAAAAATGGCGGGATCTCTCTATCCAGAAAATGCGAACTATTTACAGTCATGCATTGGCAGTGCTTGTCATGGATCCAGATATCTGGTGCCTTCCAAGTACAGCCAGGCCTGAGGAGATTGCGTTCAGATTACAGGTGTCCGCCTACAACTCAAGATTATGGACGTTCCAGGAATTTGTGCTGTGTCCTCGTATGTTTGCCTTGGGCACAAACTGCGTACATGACCTCACAGAGATCCGTTCAAACATAAGTCATAGCTTTCGTGAGGGCGGACTCCTTGGTCACACTCCCTGGATCAAACGCACCGAGCCTTACATTGGCTTTGAGACCGACGCAGCTGAAATACTTTACGAAATGTCAGACCGTGTGACTTCTCGTTCGGATGATGAACTGATCTGTATCGCTACTGCTATCGGAATAGATACACGCGAGATCACCAGCGCCCGGCCTGAAGATAGGATGACAGTGTTCCTGAAGGCGCTGCCCTCGATCCCGTCTAATGTGCTTTCCTCGCAAGGCACGCGTTGCACTACACCCGGTTTCAGATGGGCGCCCAAAACCTTCTTGTGTTCTTTCGGCGGCGGCATACAGCCTCCCTTCCAAGAAATGCTTGTCGATGTCGATGGCAATCAGATCCCGCGACCGACTTCGTCTTTGGACAAAGGAGGACGTGGCATATGGAGCTTCTTCCCAGCGGTGTCGCTGACCAATATCGCAATCACATCCGGCCCACGATTGTCAATTTTCTTCACCATTGCTGGGAATCTCTGCACGCTGCTAATCCTTCACACGCTTCTCTCTCGTGGCGTAGATCAAGACATAGTCGACGAACATAAGCTCAAAGTCCGGAAGCAGAAATTGAGTTGCGACGTATCCACATGCACGTCGAATGAAGCAGGTCTTGCAGGTCCAATCCGTGGAAGCGAATCATCATTGATTTTCGCGGCGGAAACCTAGCTTGCTTTTACTCTGCCCTGGCGAAACATACGAGTATGATGTTTGTGTGTTGGTCAAGGCTTGGGACACGGTAGAAGAAGCCGGTGAACATAAAGGACGCTTCTGCGAGTTCTTGAGCCTCGGAGCGTGGGGTCTCAAAGGCGACATGCACGACTCCGAAGGTCTCAACCTCTCGTCAGAGGACCGTGAGGCTATAAGAGCAGGTTGGGTGTCAGCTAGTTGGTGGCTTATTGATTGAATTTCGTTTTCCGTACCCAATGCCCGGCGGCCCAGAGACTGTAGACGGTTCCGTGCCTGCAACCTCAACGTATGGACTGCAGCACATACTCCTCGCGCGATTATGGCTTCTCTTACATTCCATCTGAACCGGAAATCTGACGAATCTTGAAACACTAACAATTTGTGATGTCTGCTCCCGAATAGCTAAATTGCAAGCTTCATAGGTTTTATCATCGCTCCTTATAATGCTACACTTTCTTTTAAACCACGACCATGCACCACGCTTTTCGACAAAAACCTGGGAGGCGAGAGAGCGTCTTTCCATTCCATTGCACACTGATATCACAAGGGCCACATCCAGCCCATATTGCCCCTATCCGTCGTTATCCCCATCCCTATTTCCATTCCCAAGAAACAAAAAACGCCACAGCCCAGACAAAGCCATCTCCCAAACCCTCGCCTCCGCTTATTGCTGCCCCTGATCCATCCCATCCCCAAACGCACCATCACCAAAAATAAACGCATTCCCCATAGACCCGACATCAGCCCAATCCCACTCCAACGTCATCGGCATCTGCCACAGGTCCTGCGGCACGAACGGCTGCTGAAAGCTGCCTCCCATGGTCAGATCGGCTTCATTTCCGTTCCCATTCCCATTCCTATTTCCAGAGTTTCCGAGAGGTGGAGGGTACGTGCCGGACCCAGGCATGCCAGCCACGCTCTCCGGCTGCGAGTAGCCGGGCGTCGGGAACCCGTTTTGGGATTGCGGGGGCGGGAAGACGTCGTTAAGCCAGGCGGAGGATTGGGGCGCGAAGCCGGAGTGGGAAGCGGGGTCGGAGAGGTTGGGGCGGGTTTGGTTAGTCGGAGGGAAGGGGTTGAGGTTTTCATTCGCTGTCGAACCCAGGCCGGAGGGCTGCATGGTGCTGGGCTGGGTGTGGCCTTCAGTGGGCATCTGCCCAAGCGCGGACGGGGAGTGCGAGTTACCGCCCGCGACGCTTGACGGGGCGCTCGGCGGCGCTAACGAGGGCCGGTAGCTGGCCTGGGTCTCGAGTTGTTGCTGCTCGATGGATTTCTCGGCATGCTGGTCTTTTTCTCGCTCGGCGGCCTTGCGTTTGCCGCGGCCCTTCATCTCGCGCTCGACTTTGTCGAGGGCGACTTTGGCGATGCGCTCGAATTCGGCGCAGATGGAGAGCATGCGGCGGACGAAGCCGTTGGATTCGTCGCCGCAGAGCATGGAGAGGAAGACGACGACCGAGTCCATGAGTTTTAGGTCGGAGCGGGCCCGGACGTCCTGGGGGTTTTGTAGGATGTTGGCGAAGAGGGTGACGAGGGCCGAGACGGGGTAGTAGAGTATAAGCCTGACAGTGTTAGCTCGATGTGTTGAGAGGAATTATCGGGATCTTTCAGGCAACATACCAGACACAGGCATAGTCTCCGTGGGGGATGTATTTGATGAGGGAGATGGATGTCCTGGCTGCGTTCACGCAAAGGGCTGCTGACATGAACACTCTAGGATTGAGCGGACGTGCGTTCAGCCCTTGGATTGCATAGTCCGACAATCTCGAGGTCCAGTATCCGTGGTGAACAGACATACGGTGTATCGTGGTGAGACAGTTGTAGTAGGCGAAGTGCAGGACGACAATATGTAGGATGAGCGGCGTGTGGCGGACCTTGATCTCGTTCTCCGGGCGAAAGTCTGGCGGAATCGATTCTTTCCAGTTCTCCAACTCCTGATCAAGCTCGCCAATGGTGTTGAGCAGTTCGCCGTCCGATTGGCGAGATGCTTTGACAGAGTAGAGCTGTTTGTAGACTTTTGATTGGATTGTGGCGAAGACGCACATGATTCTGAAGAGATTGACTTTGCCGACGCCGTCTGAAAGTGTAACATTGCCAACATTGTCTGGTGGGTCTTCACTAGGAAGCTCAACATTCATATCGTCATCATCTTGAACGGGCGGTCTGCCTGATCTTAAACAAATGCTATGGCAGAATTAGCGAAATTTGTTACGAAAGTGGGGGGAAATTGAGCTTACTCTCTGTCCATCATGTAAGCTATCCAGAAGACACGCTTTCTCTGCTCACTTTCGATCTCATTGAGGTTGAAGTCAGATCCGCGCTTGTGCAGGCCTATACTGTGGGCTAGTCGAAGAGCAGCAGCGATGAGGAAGAATGAAGGTTGAGGATTAGGGGTGCCTTGCAGGAACATTGCCTATATAGATGTTAGCATTACAGTTAAGCGAGGAGTTTCCTGATGCGTACCATGCCAATCAGCGCTTGCACACTGAGAAGATCGGTATTTCGCATAGTCAGCTCGGTCTGGACAGCTAATGCATTTTTCAAATAGCCCCATGCGTGCCTGTCTTCTTCTTGTGGTACCACATTGCTCATCACTCTTAATCTGTGTGCAATAGCAAGTGCAACATTGAGACTCGCCCACCATCCCGATCCTTCATACGGCTCCATGGAATAGTGTTTGTCGACAAGATGCATAAAGGTCGGTTCGTGGAAGAGAGGAAACATTGTGTTGAAGTTCTCGAAAAAGTCTTTCAACAGCGATAAGGCTTCAGGTTTGGGAGGTAGTGGCTTGAAGGTCCGACGGGAGAAGATGTCGCCAAATATCTCTGGCTTCCAGTATGCGAATTTGTGATCATCGGCGGCAGCGCTCGATATCATGTCATGAAAGCTCTTGTCCCCAGTCTTCTCATTCACCCATTGGATTCCCTTGGGCGAGAAGATGGAAAAGCCTGAAGAGGATCCGATATACCTCGTCTCCCCGCAATTGGTGGTGACGAGCGAACACATGCCATCTGCGAGAGCCTCGACTTCTTGAGGGTTCAGCTTGCGGCGTGGCGGATCAGAGGTAATTCCAGAGTCTTGTGGACTCGTTATAGTGCTGATTCTGGGCGTTTGTTGTACTGATGACGACCCATCCCGTCTTACCGATGGTGATCGAGGAGATGTACCTTCGGATATTGAACCACTGCTGGCCGTCTTATCCGCCAACCGTTTCTCCAGCGTTCCAAGATCTGTCTTGCCGCCATCGTCTTCGGCGAGCAATCCTGACAGGCGCAGCAAAGATTCCATGCGTCCTAGGCGGTTTTCTAGGCCTTCGATATACTTTGCGCTGCGACATATTCAGCTCACGCTTCTGACTGATTTGTTGCGCGTTGCTCACCCTTTAGGTGGATTCCTTTTCTTTTCCACCTGTGTAAAGATACACTCTGTCTTGTAGTTTTCACAATGAGAACATTTTGGCATCTTTCCGTCGCATTTTATCTTCTTCTTGCGGCACATATCGCACGCCTACTCCACCTGTTAGCTCCATCCGCCTACAATTTCCCATCTGACTGACTCTTGCAATGCGCCGTCTCTTCGCATCACCCTGTTCGCTGTCCCCGGTGGGATCATCTTGACTGTAGGAGTTCGGATCGTCGGCGTACAGTTGCTGAGCGTATGAGTTGGATACGGGTGACGCATCCGGCGCAAAGCTGCCGAATACTTGCGGCGGAGGATTTCGGAGAGGTGGAGGGTTAGAGTATTGGAGCGCCGGATGCTGTGGAGGCATAGGAACTTGTTTCATAGGTGGCCGGTCCATAACTACTTGCGCCGTGTCTTTCGCGCACCGCGCGCGATGTGAGGATCGAAGGCGGGGCGGATTTGCGGAGGCCTGATACGGTCCGTAGATGATGTTGTCGATTAGCGCGCGTGTAGCATGGTCGGCGCAATTACTATACCGCGCTGGTTTGGATATAGGAGCACAAGCAGGTCGCGATGGGGTGGAACGAGGCTTAGGATTAACCACAGGACTGTACGTAGGCAGGCAGAAACAGAGCGGGCTAGCGATTAGTATGGTCGGATGCGCTGCGCGATGATGCCGACGTGAATGAGCCTTAGGTGAGCCTTGGCTCCGGCGAACTGCGCATTGCGGACTTCCAGGCCTGCCAAGCCTCGGCATCTCTGCATTCGAACTTCCGTTGTGGTAGGTAGACCTGTGGCTAGGTAGACCTGTGGCTAGGTAGACCTGTGGCTAGTGTCTATAATTCTTGTTCACATGTCATATACTGTAGGTAGGTACCTAATGAATTACACAACCTAGAACACGTCACAGTATACAACATAGCAATATACTAGAGCTCCTTGGTGTCCCTAGATTTATAACTCGGACGACCCGAAGTTCACACAGTGAGACGTATACCACTGCATCGTCATGGCTGGCGGACGAGGAGGACGTGGTGGCGGTAGAGGGCCCATGCCTAGGGAGGTGCAGGTCTCGAAGAAGATCAGTTGGCTATTAAGACACGGTGCAGAGAAAGAAGGCCTCGAATTAGGTCCAGGTGGATATGTCAGTGTACAGGACGTGGTAGGTTCTAGCTTCCTTTTCCCTACTGTCTTTCCTTCTTTATATTGCAGCATTATACACGACGTCCTACTCCATGCCGTATTAGCCAAATGCTACCGATTAATACGCGTAACGGACCGTCCTTATCAGCTCTGGTGTTGTTCGTCTCTATACATACTGACCCATCTCAGCTCCAAAACCGCAACATCCGCTCCCTCAAAGTCACCTTCGACGAGATCCGCTCCATCGTCGCCGACAACGACAAGCAACGCTTCTCCCTGATCCCCAAAACCCTCGCACCATCCTCAGACTCAGACTCATCCAAATACCAAGAGCCTCCCACCGACGACGCCGCCACCGCCACAGCCGCAGCCGCAGAGTCCGACCAAACACCCCAACCCCCCGCCTCCACCGACCCATCCGACTACCTAATCCGCGCAAACCAAGGCCACAGCATCGCCGTCTCAAACGACGGCCTCCTTTCGCCCGTCACCGCCGACTCCGTCCCCGAGACGGTCGTGCACGGCACCACCCACGGCGCCTGGCCGCTGATCGTCGCGACAGGCGGGCTCAAACGGATGACACGGACACACGTGCATTTCGCGTCCGGGCTGCCCGCGGGGTTCAAGTCCGTCGCCGTCACTGAGGCAGACGGCGGCAGCGCCGGCGATGGCGAATCTCATGATCACGACGCCGAGAAGACGGAGAAGGAGAAGGATGCCGCGCCCGTGATCTCGGGCATGCGGAACTCATCCTCGGTGCTGGTCTTCGTCGATATCCGGAAAGCCATGGCCGCGGGCCTGAAGTTCTGGCGCAGCGAGAACGGCGTCATTCTCAGCGAGGGAGATGAGAATGGTGTCATTACGCTCGAGTACTTTGAACGGGTTGAGGACCGCACAGGCGGACTGGGGGTGCTGGTACTGGATGGTAAGGTCGTTAAGGAGGCGCCTGAGGCTTGGGCTCGGAAGGGTACGGGGGGCAGAGGAGGACGGGGCGGTGGTCGCGGACGCGGACGCGGATGAGAGGGCATGGAGGGGAGGAGTGAGAATGGCGGGTGCGAGATTGCAGTCGTGGTCTGTGACCGATCGAAAACTAGCAGGTGATTTTGCTCTGCATCACGAGCGCCGGAGCTCAGGAGGACGACAGATGGAGACTAGAGAGTACTGGAAGATGTATGGTATATGCATACCATAAAAGAAATATCGGTGATCAAGGGTCCTCGAGTAAACGCAGAGGCCACGGACGGGTACACAATCCATAACAAATCCTTGCCTGTACCATTTCGATTCCACGAATTCCGGTGTGCTATTCTTTAACGGGGCACAGTCGTCTTGTGCCGTGCATAATGGTCAAGGAGATCATGCATGACTCGTGTGGGTGAGAAGCCACCCGACAAGAAGCCAGGCTGCCAAGAGCGACTGACTCGAGCTTTAGAAACGCGGTCAACAACCTTTCCAAGGTAGGTGTCAGATGCGCGTCCCGAGGCCAGACGCCGCTTCCCCCTACTACATACCTTACCTGTATGTATATGTAGGTAACTCATGACTTACAACTTACGGAGCGCTCGTCCGTAGACCCGCGTCACGTTCATTGACTCATTGACATTTCACATGCACCGTTGATACACTGCGTCCGTGTCTTGTATGAGCACAAGTATCCTTTCACCTCTCCTGGCCACCGCGGGGGAAGAAAATGGCCGCATCCACGGAATTGGTGGAGGGCGAGGTTCGCTGTAAAGACCACTTCGACTTGCCGTACTGCAACGACAGCGTCGTCTCTGGCGGAACCACCGGCATTGTCCAGCTACTTCCATGCCGACACGTACGCAAGACCCCATTTCCAGATGCGTTGGACATCCGAGAGTTGAGCCTCCGAGATCTGAGGCGCGAAGCCGATATCTACCGCCGTCTACCACGTCAACTTGGCATTCTTCGAATGATCGAGCATTCGCCAGATCACGGAATAGTGCTAGAGTTCATGGAACACGGTCATTTAGAAGGCTACTTGAAGAGATACGGCGACCAGATATCCCTTCGTCAACGACTACTATGGGCGTCGGAAGCTTCTGGCCTCGTGCACCTACTTCACACGTACAAGGTTCTTCATTGCGACATCAAACCGCGCAACTTCTTACTAGACTCGCTGCTTCGACTCTACATCATCGACTTTGCAGGCTCGTCACTCGACGGATCTGCCGCTTCTATCATGCAGAGTCCGCGATTCTGTCCGCCCCAAGACCCCGAGGCTGATGTCGACCCGACCGTCTCAATGGATCTATTCGCACTCGGCTCAACGATCTACCAGATCATGACTGGGGCGGAACCCTACGCCGATGTCCCTGAGCTGGCGGTGATAGAACGATTCAAGCGTCTCGAATTCCCAAGCCTGCTCGACATTGCTTGTGGGGAAGCTATCGGCAAATGCTGGCGGGGAGAATGCGAGAGCGCTCAGGAGATACAGGATGCTATCGAGAACGAGCTTCGCACCAAGCGACCGCAAGAATTGTACGATGATGTACTTGAGGTGTTCCAACCATGGGAAACTCATGAATCTTGAGCACCAAGCCGCTCAGGGCAGAACAATACTCTCAAGACCGTCCGTATCCTTCGTCATTGCAGTGGGGACAATCGTCTCTTCGCCTCGACGAACCCAACTCTACCTCTTTCAAGTCGCTGCCAGTGCACACCGTTCCACGGCTCCTGGCCTGCGCACAGTGTACCACTCTTACGGTACTCGTGCTACTATGCCCGCATTTGAACAGGTATTTGGAGACCTCTTTGTTGCACATCTGGGAGCGGTTATCGGTCTCTCCGTGCAACAAGGCACACGCACACTCACCATAACGATGATATGTTCAATCAATGACGAAGGTTTCCTGGCAATTCTAAACCGTTGGTGTGTGCGTAGCTGCGACAAAATGAACGTGAGGACAACCCAAGACGCAGTTATACTCGCTCTATGCGCTCGGTAATCGCGATACTGCGGGGTTGCACAGCGCAGAGCTGCATGCCGTCGGGTCCGTCCGCCTCATCTGAGCAACATTCTGACTCCATGCCACAGTTGCGCTCACCGAAGCCAATAGAGACGCGTATGGTCAGATAAGACGGCAGGGTACGACAAGTGGGCTAGCATGCAACCGCATCCGTGGCCAGTAAGGTATCTATCCTTGACAGCATAGCTAAGCTCACAAAGATCAGCACCAGCCCTTACCTAACGTGAGCAATCGGCACGAGGCGCCGCCAGAGGTTCATCACCTTGAGTTGCCAGAGTGCTTCGCCATATTCGGCGACTTCACCAACGGGGTTTGATGGTACCCAGTATTGATGCTGCACAAAGACTCATCAGCACCTCGTACTGGCACAGGAAGCGTCGCATAGATGGAAACATCGCACCTCGAGTCTCGTCGATCGCGAGAAGCCGCCCCAATCTATTTGGAGGAAAGACTACTAAGATCAAGGTACGGCCGTACTTCAGTACTAATGGCGATCAAAACTCAAGTAATCCGCCCAAAGGTTCAACAATTTGCTATGTGCACGCAAGACGTCCGTCAGTACGTCTATGGATGCACAGCAAACATAGGCGAGGTGGCGCCATGTTCGAAGAAGGGCTCAAAAGACTGCGAAGGTGTAAAAGAAAGATTGATCGGATACTTTCCAGTTTTTTTGTCGTGAGTGTGGGAAAAATTTGCTGGTGAACGGAACGCACATTATCTGAGCTCATTTCATACCATCAACCTCTCTCTACAGATCAGCCAAAAAACATCTTCATGTATCTTTCGTCTGCCGTCGTACAAAAGACATTACTCTCGTGCTGCGGCGATGTTATGTGATCTGGTATTTGCTGGCCAAGTCGACCAGCGAAGCTTGGGTCGATGATTACCAGGCTTCCACTGCCGTTTCGCATGATGTTGCTCGGGTTCAAATCGCCGTGCGAAAGCCCACTGTCGTGTACACGGCCAACTATTGTCTTCAGATCTTCCGACAATAGCCCCAGATCCGAGAAATCAATCGGAGTGAGAAGCTCCATGCGGTAACCGAAGATGCCTTCTTCATCAATTGGCGGTTCGTTGCCAAAGGACGGGACAGGCAGAGAACAGCGCTTCATCTCTTTGAGCATCTTGAACTCATTTCGAATGCGAAGTCGTGAGATTTTATTCGGGTGTGCTATCTTGATGATGGGGAGTGGCTCAAGGTGCGAACATCGGATGCAAGCATCCGTACCATAGTCGAGAAGGACAGATGCAGCCAACACCTTCGTCATTGTATCGCTCAAAGCAACTAGGTGAACAGTGCCGTCGACCTTAGGGAAACGAGAAAGATTCGGGTATTGCGCCGTGTTTGACCAGAAAATCTGATAAATTCGGCTATGAAAGTCAAGATAGCAGCTGTAGTGCGATTCGCCAGCGGGGTTGAATATCGGTCGTGCTTGTGAAGGCGCGTCTGCCTTGAGTGCACAATTCTGACAAGCCTCGTTCAGAGCCGAGCATGATTCATCATGGCGAAAAAGCGCCGAGCTGTACTTGTGCGCAGGGGTGACAGCAAGAACAGCTCTCAAGCAATCCCACAGTCCACGAAGGTGAACGTGAGCCAAAATTGTATCCATGAGAGTCCGGCGCTTCCTGAAGAGGGCGTGTGGCTTTGTTCTTGTGTGTGTTTTGCGAGAAACAGCTTGTCGCAGCAAAACACACCGCAGGTAGGAGTGCTGCAGAACAGCTCCTGCTCAACTCGCTTCGGGTCAAATTACTCGACGCTCTTCTTTCCAGTCCTCGGTTTACCGCCGTGTTGTGACGGGTGCAGGCCCGGCAGCGCCAAAAATAGGGATGCCGAAATTGAGTGACTATCGCATTGTCAGTCATATTATAGTGATAATTGACTTTCACCATACAAAAGTCTTGACATCTTGACATCAGAGTGACAAACCTTTTTTAGACGGTAGCAATACCTTTTTCTCGTGTCTATAGATAGCCCTAAGCGCGTATAGTATACTATATAACAAAGCAGTATAATAGAGCTGACATAGGTACTAGAGAGCCCTGTCTAGAGAGCCTAGCTAAGCTGCCTATACGTAGGATCTGGGGGAAACCAGGGTACCTAGCAGGGCAGACTTGGCACCCCAGCTTTGGTGGGTAGTCTTAGCCTATTTAGGACGAAAAAAATACCAAGAATCAGGGTCTGTCAATTTGACAATGGTTTGAACATGATAATCTGACATGTCAAATTGACAATTGATAATTGATTTTCGGCATCCCTAGCCAAACATCATCTTCGTCGTTCGCAATGCATAGACACCGCTGCCGAGCCCCGCGCTAATACGTGGGGCAAACAGCCAGTGAAAGCTGAACGCTTGCACATTTCCTTGGTTGCTGGGTCCAGGTTTCTACATTGAGACTAAGGAGCTGGGGCAGCAGTCAGGAATCAGAACCTGCCGGCATGCTTTAGGTTGCATAGAACATAAGGCGTGCAGTAGTACTCTCTACGGTTAAGTGAATGGTTTAGCGTATGCCACTTCAGTGTCACGAAGCTGGTTCCCACCTGCTCTGATAGAGCCTGATGCAATGAGTCGCGAGTCTGGACTATAAATCGGTACGTCTAAGGAGTGGTGAGTGGGCGGCTGCTGTGCTTAGCAGTCATCGGTGCTTATAATCATCGGTGCCTATTGGCCGAATGCTGAAGTGCATGGGCATGTCCTCTCCATACAGCGAGAGGCTTCCAGGTTGTGGACAGCGACCCAACAACGGTGAAGGGCGCGCAGTACGGACGGATGCTTAATTCCCAGTCGCCTATGGCCGTATGTGAAAGTATCACCGAACAAAGTAGTATAACAAGCCGCACTCGAGATCAAGCCCTCCACGAAAGCTGTCTTTGTCACCAATTGGAGGCGTGGGAACCGGTGCTTCACATCATCTTGGATCGAGATTGCTCAGATGCGGGAGCCCCTGCAGCAAGCATTACAATATGTCGTATAGTGCTATAGTGTGCCTCTATATCGACAAGTATCGAACATATCAGCTGTACACAACGGTGACCATGCATCACCAACAAATATGCATCTGCTGCCCAACACTCAAACCATACCCCACAAAGGACGGGGAAGTTCGCTTCGTGTTCCGCTAGAGCGTCTAGTCCCCGGCGTGTCTCTGATGCCAATATATGCTTCTCTTCTGGCCGGGTTCCCGGTCGTCACTGACCAGGTCTTAAGGCCGTAGTAGGTAGCGATGGAGTGGACAAGCCAGCGGCTGGATAACGGTCAGTCTTCGTCACATTTCCATCGCAGGATCACATGTACTTACCCAAATGCTGCGCCATGGTCGTCGACCAGACTCTGGAAGACAAGCTTATCTCTCCTAAGATCTTTGTCTTCCCTCTCGCGGCGGCGCTCATCACTCATTGTGCCGTTGCGGCCGACGAAGACGATCTCCTCATCTTCGCTGTCCGACTCCATGAGACCGTCTCGTTCCAGCTCGCGCTCTTTGGCCTCCCATTGTTCGACGAACCCGCGCACTTCCTTCTCGAGATCCTGAAGGAGGCCTTTCGCGGCGCGGCTTTTCTTCAGCTTCTCCTTCAGCTCGTTCGGAACACGAGAGGCCTCTTGGTCTTCTCTTGTGCCGTGCGCCTTGGGGTCTGTTGGCTTCTTGCTCGGCCGCTTACTGGCCGTCTTCTTATACTCGGCGTCCCAGAGTGGTGCGAGGAAGTAGGGCACGCTCTGGACCGGGTAGGTTGGGCGCACCTCCCAGTCGCTAGGAAGAGGAGGTTGGGCATGCGGGTTGCTTAGAAGACGGTCTGGTAGACAGAAAGAATCAGCACGGGATAGGGCGGCCATGCGCGTCCCTCAGCTATTTCTGAGAAGCGCAGGATATAGCCTACCATTTTCCCATCTCTGTCTCCGACGGCTTCCCTCTTTGCCCTTGAGAAGTGCTTCCCTTCTCTTCAAGCTGTCGCGACGGATCGGCTCGCGCCTGCGATAGACCGTGTGTACTGCTTCCCGAGCGCGTGGAGTAGGGACGTCTTGGGGCTCATCGGACGGCAGGACGCGTCCATCGAGCGGAATCTCGATAGCGACAGAGGTGCCCCGGAGAGGAGAAGCGGCGGCCGGTGGTGGAGAGATTCTGGCCGCGCTGAGTGCCTCGGCTGCCTGTTCCACAGTCCACGCCTCGATATCGATACCGCGTGTGGCCTCGGCGCCACTGTCGGCTGGGTCGAGTTCTGGGTAGATAGCCATCTTGGGAGAGGAGCGATGAACCTGGCTCTATATTACTTGTCGCACAAGGGAGATGATCTGATACCGTCAATCAAGGTGTCAGTAACGACCGTGGTTGTAGAGGAGGAGGAGATGGAGTGCAGGTAGATCACGGAGATGAGGACTAGTCCGCATCATAGCGGGAGATAGCCCACAGCCAATCGCCATCCCGTTTTAGATCACATTGGACCCCTGTGATTCATGTATCTTGGCACGCTGCCTCGCTTTGACTCATGCCTTCGATCGGTCATTGATGAGCATCATGAGCCATTGTGCAGTGACTGAATTATCTCAAGATAGTACAATCATGGAGTCACATCAGCTAATGTCTTCACGCATGCGAACCTGATTGAGCATTGGTGCGAGTAGGTATGAACATAATGTGTCTGCATATATCCATGAATGTCTGCCAGAAATCGTACAGCTACTTAAGGCACAGGTAGATATCAAGTACCTGCCCTATACCGCCATGATGAATCAAGGGAGAAACTTCCGGCAAAAGATCTTGATTCATTTGAGCCCAGCAGAGGATACAGCTCAAGGCGCGTAGAGAGTCAGTCCCCAAGAGCTGCTCATCCCGAACGCCATCTGTGGCTGATAGTGCGCCCGAGTGGTGGCAAGAGGGCGGATTACCACTCAAATGCATGTAGACCTGGCGTCTGGCTGGCACGGGGCCGAGTCAGCATTCCCCAACATGCTGCGCGCTGCCCTTCAGACTGCGACCGTATATCATCTCTACCAAATGAGCCCGGTGTACCCAACTGCACCATTCAAAGCCGCCACAGTCGCTTCCGTATGTCTGCACCTATATGGGACGAACACCTAGTCTCTCTTTCCGCTGCCTGGCCCGAACCCATTCATTCCTACTCCGTAACCGTACCCACCCAGTCTCCCCCCCTCCATGCCTCCACCCATCCTATCCTTCCCATGACTCCTCAACCGGCGCGGAAGCTCCACGCCCCGGAAATAGACCGTGCAGATAGCTGCAGCCGCACCTGCGCTCAGCAGGCAGTACACAAGCGTACTAGCATAGATGTGTCCGCCGATGCCAGTCCATCCGCTCGGTAGCTGAGTGTTCGGGTACCACCTCACGGAGAATTGCAGGGGTAGGGAGTCCCCAATCACGATACGTGTAGGCGGAGTCGAAGGCGAAGAGATGGAGTATGCAGTTGCTGCAGCGATCGTGCCAGGTGCAACCGAGCGCGGCTCTGCATGCACCAGGACGTTCAGGTGCGAAGCAACATGCAGATGCGATAGTTGCAGCATTCCCGTCAAAGCGACGATCAGCGGTGTGTATTCCTTGCTCAGACTGCCCTGGCCTTCAGTCTCTTTATCCGACTCATTCTCCGCGGGGCTCGGCGATAATGGCTGAGTCGGTATGCGACATGTCATGGGCGCATCGTTGTGGACGTAGAACTCGAGGAGGTGGAAGAAGGAGTCGGAGATGAAGTCAATCGTGCAATTGATGTCTCGCTCTACGCCGAAGTAAAGCTCAAGCGGTCGTCCGGTTTCGTTACAAGTGGGGAAGGGAATGTATTGAAGTTGGCCTTGTGAGTCCGTAATCTGTATCGCACCTCCGCTGTCAGCTTGTAGACATAGCCGCAGTTAGGCCTCATGTTGGATGATCACATACGTGTTCACCTGTGTCGCTTCGTGATAGTCAGTAAACCTGCATTTGAAACAATGTGTGGGGCCTAGACCTACACTGTCCTGTCCAAGCAGCTGACGGGGATCGCGTCTCCTTGCTTGTATATCGTTCTGTCCAGTAAGGGTTGCTGCGAAACTGCTGCGGCCAGCGCAACATAGAAAGCAAACAGTAACCGCAATGGCAGCGGTAGGCGTGCAACCATATTTGGATATATACACCAAAAAGAAAAGGTACGCGATTTGCGGTAGAGGCCAGCTTTACAAGTCAACCTCCCGTGAAGCTGCAGCGCGACTCAGGGCAACCTGACTGGCCAATGCGCTCAGCGCTGAGATACGCGTAACACATTAATGGGCAACTTTCCTACATAAGCAGAAATTACGTGGATGTGCTTACTGCAGCTAGACTGCTTCATGAGGTTCATAGCGGGTGGTTGTATACATGCAAAATCAAGGGAAGACGTCCTCGTAATAAGCAACCTCGCTCATTGGATGGTTGCTTCACTTGCGTCTTTCTACCCGTAACCAGTTGAGATTGTATAGGTAGTTTGACCGCCGCACAGAATGTACATGCAGCCTTCGAATAAAAGTATTGAAACTCGGGTGGAACGGCAATAGATCTTTGTCGAGCCAGTGGTTCTAGATAAACGAAGTCTCGAGCACCTGCAGCCGCAGCAATGGGTCTCAAGGACCTAGTCCAGCCGACCTCAGAAAGGGGAGGCGGCTCATTCGGTCCGTTTGCCTTCAAGTTTCAGAACGCATGGCATAAAATGCAGAGTAATGTAGGTGGCTGTTTTATGCCGTCCTCATCCCGCTCTTGCATTCAGCACGCACGAGGCAGCTTGTTAGTAGGCATGCTGAAGCTGATGTAGCACGGCTTCACCTTACGCACAAGGCTATGCGAAACCAAGCGGGGACGCCGCAGGCTGTAAAGAAATGAGCCGTAGTGGCTTCATACAGCACCCTCCAAGTGCCTTGCTTCAGTGTAATGGAAAGGCGATTGCGCGTGCAAAGCCAAGATCTGGATCTGGGAAGTTGAGAACTAGTCCACGTGCTGGCATATGCTCTTGTGCTCAATAGTCTTTCAGAGTATAAGAAAAGCACCAACGAGGCACGGTATGGGGCGAAGAGCTAGAAAGGCTTTGAGTATGAAGACTTTTGATATATGTTGATAGTAATATGGTCTAAATCTATGCCTTCTTGCCGTTGATGCCCTTGAGCTCGACGTCGCTGTAATAAGAATCAGTATGGTACAGGGAACATGTTTCACAGGCTGACTCACAAGACAAGGCTGGCCTTTGGTGGGATGTGGCCCGGGAAACCGCTGTTCGCAATATATTAGTACGGACTGCATTCAGCGCCGCTCTCACTGAGATATGCATACCGGTCGCCGTAAGCGTAGTCGCTGGTGAGTCGTTAGCTCCTACTCTGGATCTGAACATCGTGATAACCTACCTGGTGATGGTCAAGGTGGCCTTCTCGCCAAGAGTCATGCCGCCGTCGGCGCTAAGGATGCCCTCGTCCCAACCTTGACGGGGAAAACAGTCAGTACAAGTCTTCCTTCGGTAACAACAAAGGACAAAGTTTACCCTTGATGACCTGACCAACACCTGCAAAACGGTTAGTTAGAGCTCGCGGTAAGCAAACAGTAGAAGTAGAGCATACCGATCCTGGTCTGGAAGTCGCCACGGCCAACGGAAGAGTCGAACCTGGGGGTTGAGAGTAAGTTACCAATACTACAACACATGCACAAAGCTGCGTTACTCACTGCTTGCCCTTGTAGTCGTTGCTGGCCTTGGACTCGTCGTAAAGGTTGCCGGTGTACTCCATAGTGACAGTGTCACCTGGCTTTGGCTTGTCGACACCGTTGCCCTGCTTGATGATCTTCTTGGTGACACCCATTTTTGCTGTACTAGTAGTGAATCTACGTGTAGTTGTGGTGAATGTCCTGGCGAACATGGATGTATGGATGAGAGTAAAGGGCCAGGTATGAAGTCAACAAATGTGGAGTCGAGCAGTCCGTGGAACTTGACGAATAAGGTTTCCGCACGGATGCAGCTTCATGCGGCAATCGCCTTTGCTTCCTACTCGACCATTTCACACGCAGTCTGCAACTAAAGCTGTAATCTGCATGCTGATCACCGCATCGAGGATCCCCCGTTAGCTCCAGGGGAATGATGTGATCGCTCCTGCATGACAGTGGCGGCTGCTAACTCTGCATCCGCCCCCACCCATCTCTCTCCACTGCATGCTTCATCTGTCCCCGGAACAATAAACAAATAGTTTCATGTCTCACAGCGCTGTGACATGCATGGAAAGTGTTGGTGGCGCCCTAAGGATCACAATTATTGCACGATTCAATGCCGCTTTCGCAGCCATGACTAGCAGACAAACCACATATCAAGCACCACGTAAGTTATGCCTGCGTGGCAGGTTGCGTGGTTCAAGGGAAGAGTCAACAAAAGCAAGAAAAGTAGGCGCAGAAACAATGGATGGGAGAGCACTAGCGGGATGTCATTGGGCCTCCATTGGGCCTCCGAGTTGGGACTGCTGCATGGAAACCGGGGGAGTCGTGCCTCGATGTTCAGAAGGTTCAAGCATTGGGGCAGATGAGTAAGGTTGTAGACCTGGTTGCTTTTGTGCTTCTAAGTGTTTAGCAAATCGATGGCTCTTGATTTCGGAGATCGGCATGCTCTTGAGGGTCACTGAAAACCTCGGATCACTCCTCTCTTCGCTCTGCTGCAAAAAGTACAGCTGCTCGATGCCGGCCTTTTGAGCATTCTCCAAGACTCGACCATAGTTCAACCCCACCTGTTCAACACCGTGGCTGTCGTCGGACAGCGTGAAACGGCCGCCCAATCGAAGAAAGACCTGGAATGTTAGGATGTCCTGATAGGCGGTCTTCCGGAATACAAACTTACCTGGCAAATCTCGACTTTTGGATACGGCTCGCTCATGCCCTTCCGGAAAGAGCTCGAGTTTAGCTCCAGTATGCCTCCATAGCTTGCAATGAACTCCAGATTGCGGTTGATCTTCCGCCACACGTTCTCCATGTCTGTGAAGCTACGCTCCGGATCGTCACTCTTTAGCCGTATAAGGTCGAAGTGGCCAACGATGAGCGGTTTCAGCGCTTGAAGCATGTCGTATTGCTCGTCGAAGAAGTCCTCGAACAGCGCCTCATCCGACCCGCCCGAAATCGCTCGTGCCTTCCAATACAACTCATGGTCGAAGTCAATGGGCACGGAATGGACATGATGGATACTGCCCATGAAGAAGTCGAATTTGTGCTTGTTCAAGGCCGTCTCGACAAGCCCACGGGACGAGCTTCTTATCCATTCGCATTCAAAGCCAATAAGGATATTGATCTGGGACTTATACTTTTCTCTGAGGCGAACAGCTTCGTCCCAGTAGTCATCGAACAGCTTGACAAGACCTGCCTCGGTCTGCGCAGCTTCGATCTCCTCCGGGTACAGATCCTCGCCGTCTCTTGGCATATGTTCCGTCAGTGCAAACGTTGACATGCCGCATGAGATTGCCTGCTGAACCATCTCCTCCAATGTGTTCTTAGCATGGCTACAGAATTGGCCGGAATGGCTATGGTGAGAGAATGGCATCTTGGGCGACGAGATCGCTGAGGTTGTACGAGTATACAGCCCATCTGTGGTAGCGAATGATGTAGTCCGGGGAACATCCTCGGATGTTTGCTTTGTTTGACTCCATACCCTTTCGCGCATGATAACTGAATCCAAACACCATTCTCAACAATCTCACAAGTATTATTAAATATTTCACTAGGCTCAGCCGCATGGCGTTCTCCAGGATCGCCTAGCCATAATGGCTCAATATTTCTCGTATCTACTGTCCCCGCAGTGCCCGTCCTTCGAGTCCTCAATAGGCAACATGGTGATCGCACCTCGTCCGAGCAGGTCCAACCGATCAGACGTTCACACCATCGCAAAGATAGCTCGTACGCGTTAGACAGTAGGTGGTGCCTAATTGCTGGGTATACAGTAAGGTATCTACTGCGAGCCTTACATCGTCCGGCTTATAAAGTCCAGACTAGTGCATGCAACTCGCTACCCGGTGCATCCTGCCAGATCACGCTGCAAAGTACCGTGGCCGATCAACTCCGCGCAGTCCTACAGATGCTAGAAGATCTCACTTACTTTCCGAGGTAAGATTGACCAGAGATCTTCAATCTCGCCCACCACACCCTGTGGCCCCACTTCCCAAGCCCCACTGTCTACTTTGTCATACCACAAGGCGAGTAACTGAGAGAGCCTGAATGGTCGAGTGGGAATAACAACGTCGAGAAGATCCAGCTCAACCATGTCAAGCTGCGTTGCCTCGAAACGCCCGTACGGCTGTATGAAACGCATCTGCGTCACCCCGTCATCAGTCGCTGGCGCGACAATGCTGACGTCTGTGTACGATGTCAAGTATATCCCACATCGGTTGTCCAAGAGGCGCCAGTCTGTCCAGAAGGTTACAAGGTAACGATCGTAGTCTGGGAACGTGGGGTTGAGTACAGTAGGCTCAGGGATGCGCACAGAGCTAGGGAAGAGAAGCAGCGCTGGGAACTCATCGTCACGAAGTCCACGTCTGACTCTGTCTTCGATTGCTGGGAGAACCAGCTCAAGAAAATCATCGTCAATGATTTGCAGAGTTGGTGGTATGTTGACGAAGGCAGGCTTTCGAGCCTGTTGTAAGAAACTCATAGTGAAGTTGTCAATTGCCAGACGATCGAGTAGAATGTCGCTGACAAGGCCGACTTCTTTGCTTCTGGGCTGGGACAGTTTTGCCTCGATGAGGCACAAATATCTCTCCCAAATGCAAAGTGTCTCACTTCGATCCCTCGGCGTCCATGGGACCTCCTGCCAGCCCATCGGTTGATAGTACGAATCCTCCATAGTAGAATCAACTACATATCTTCCATCTTCTACCAATCGTTTCCAGATATCAAGGGCATCTTCTAGGGGGATCCAAAGGTCATTCTCTGGGTCAGGAAAGTCGAGCGTCCAAGGATAATACCTGACTAGATTGGAGTCCATATCGAGAATTAACCCTTGGCCCTCTTCGTAGTCGTTGGCTCTGTATAGGACGATGCTGTTGCCAAACTGTTCTTCGAATATGCCATAGTCCTCAGCTGGGTCTCGCCACAAAAACGACGGCTCCGGAACGCCTCGAAGATGAGGAGTAAGAGATAAGTGCTCGAGAGGCCAGACCTTGGCCTGTTCCAGAAAGTCGATGACAGAAGGCGAAAGGCGTTCGCGAATGGCTTCGGCCTCCGAGCCGTAAAGATCAAACCAGTTGTATTGGACGTGCTTCATCACTGGTTCCCCAATTCTTTCTCAGGGCATAGTCCACAATCCAGTTGTGTAACCTGACAGCCCTTTCAACGTCAAAGGGAGTGTGGTTAACGCTGGCTTGCTGATCTTCGTGTGAGGAAAGAGGAGGCCATATAAACCACGTCCACGTGGGAGGCAATGATGGACTATCAAATACGAGGTAGCGCTGGTTCAGGTGCAAGCTGATAACCGCATAAACACCATATCTGGAGAAGCAACTCGGCAACCTCAATACGGTCAGGAGGAGGACGTATTCGAGTAGATATACAACAAGAGCCTGCCCGTTCCATACGGGCAGCATCAGGAAGAGTCCAACAGTCGGATGCAAATGATGGCATGGGCGATCCACCCAAGTCACCTATAGAGATTATACCACATAGAGGTCGATCAAGGTGCCAACCTACCCGGAGATAGAGTCTCTCGGATCTTAGGTCTGCATAATATACATTCATGTTTGTATGTACTGTACAAATAAGGGATGAAGCCAAGCCTACCAACCGAAAGCGGCAAGGTGTGTTCAGACATCAGGGTCCAAGCACATGCGCAGCTCTCCACGCGCAAGGGCCGCTGCTTCTATCGCGACACACTCTCCTGCGCAACTTCATTCCCAATCACACCACACACAGTCCCAACATCTGCTATATTACCTGTACCACAGATTACATAGCTTCAATATGGACAAGTTCCAGGCGTTCGGCAAGAGCGTTAGGTATGTGTGCAGCATCCGAGTAAACACTGCTTATCCTCCCTACAGCGAGGAGTAGCAGATGTAGAGTATCAAAACTAGAGACTGACCTCTACACTCGCAGCGCCTCTTTCACTCCCTTCGCAGCAAGGACTCAGCAGTTCGTGAAAGAGCAGCTGGGTCAAGCCGAGGACAAGACAGAGCTCCCACCAGACTACATTGAGCTTGAGAAGCGTGTCGATGCGCTGAAGCAGGTCCACCAGAAGCTGCTCTCAGTCACGTAAGCATTTGCCCTGAGCTCTAGCCATGATGTCGAAGTAATGCGCATTTCTGACACCACTCTGCAGCTCCCAGTACTCCAACGAGGCGTACGACTACCCCCCCAACATCCGCGAATCCTTCAACGACCTCGGCCGCACCATCACCGAGAAGGTAAACCTCCTCTCCAGCGCGACCTCCCCCGCCGAAGCGCAAGCCGCCCTGACGGCCCCTCCGTCCGCAAAGCCACAGC
Organism: Zalaria sp. Him3; assembly: GCA_027923365.1. Lineage (NCBI taxonomy): Eukaryota > Fungi > Ascomycota > Dothideomycetes > Dothideales > Zalariaceae > Zalaria > Zalaria sp. Him3. The sequence goes on along the minus strand of BPUN01000013.1, from coordinate 635,014 downwards.
CCAAGACCTTCCCCCACGCCATCGCGCGCGCCTCCCTCGCCGGCTCCCAACTGCTCTCCCAGAGCGACGTGCGCGGCACCGGCGCCGACGACTCGCTCTCCCAGGCGCTCGAGAAATACGCGATCGCGTCCGAGAAGGTCGGCGAAGCCCGTCTGGCCCAGGACCAGCAGATCCAGCAGCGCTTCCTGACGGGCTGGAGCACGACGCTGAACACGAACCTGAAGCACGCGGCGCGTGCGCGCAAAGCCGTCGAGGACGCGCGACTCCATCTCGATGCCACCAAGGCGCGCGCCAGGGGCGGGCCGTTCAACCTCAACAAGAACGCTGGCGCGCAGCAGGGCGGGGAGAACTACAGCGAGCAGCAGCGCATGGAGATTGAGAAGGCGGAGGACGAGCTCGTGAACCAGACTGAGGAGGCGATGGGCGTCATGCGTAATGTGCTGGATACGCCGGAGCCGCTGAGGAATCTGGCGGATCTGATTGCTGCGCAGTTGGAGTTCCATAAGCGCGCTTATGAGGTCTTGAGTGAGCTGGCGCCTGTTGTTGATCAGTTGCAGGTCGACCAGGAGGTGAGTACCTGAGAGCTGGCTTTTTGATTGTGGGACAAGTAGCTGACAAACGTCGATTCTAGAACAACTACAGGAAGAGCCGTGACGGAGCATGAACGCCTTGCTCTGCCCTGCCTGCCTGCCCTATATCATTACCAGCTTGTCTAGAACCGGTTACGTGATTCTGCTTCCACAGTCCTACTTGACGCGATTGCTTGGGCGTACGATGGGGCATACCACACGACTACGTTTACGGATCTTAGGATGACGTTTGCTCCTCTACAAATGGGCGTTTATGCTTGACGATACAAACATCAATCAAGTCTTTGCACGTGAGCCATTTCCCAGTCGACCAAACGTGCAAAGTCCCACCGTTGTGCTCGTGTAACGTGGTTGTAGCAACCCACTCGATTCTTCCGAACGGTGACAATCCTTATAGACTCGGGCTGTGGGGAAGAGAAGCCCCATCGTTCTCTGTTGCAGAACCTGACTATACAAATACATGTTACAACTCCCCCTTAGGTCCTGTAGATACAGCTCCTCTTTCAAGACCAATTGAGATCCGGACTACTCTCCCACTGCACGCTCCCATCGGCATTAAAATCAACAAGATCCGAATCCGTGCCTCTGCTCCTCGGGGTATCCGAGTCCTCCATGCTCAGGGTATTGAACAGACCCCTCATATCGCGCAGATCCCCCGACACAGTGTCCTTGGGTATCTGAGCGCGGAACTCGATGAACTGCCGGATCTCCTGGATGATGGGTGGGAAGTCTTCGTCGTTGGGGAGCCACCAGCGCGTTACGTCTTCGTTCCACATGTCGGACATTTTCTTGCGGAGGGCGGCGGGGTATATGTATCTGTAGGTTTTGTTAGTTTGGGGCGGTAGCAATAGGATGATGGTGGGGATCCACGTACCCGCAAGATTCAATGAGTGCGTATTTCCGTCGCGTCCACATCGTGTGTCTTTGGTCGCGCGGCAGATACAGTGAAGCCATACCAAGACTTGCTTGTGCGCCAAGGATAGCGGGTTTCGGGTCCGTGGAGGAAAACTGCAATGCCTCAAACATCTTGCACTGTCTGTACGCTATATTGATGACGTCTGGCGAGGGCGGCTGTCGTTGTGCCACACACATCTGTGATTCGAACATGAGTTGGATAGACCAGAAGTCGATCTGCGTGAAGTTCCACGTGTAGAGTTCATCCGCATACAGAAAGTCCGGATCCGTCGAATCGACGATGCTGTCGTACGGTTCTGTTGGCGCGTTTGGGAACATCTTGATCGTCCTTTTCCTGTCGGCAAAAGTTGTGTCAACCACATGGGCCATTTCGAGTATGCGTTGGCGGATATTGTTGGTTTCGACAGCGAAATCGGCATCGCTAACTGCGCCCTTGCTCTTTCTCGCAAAGAGTATAGAAATATCTGTTGCGAGTAACCGACCCTTTGCAGAATTTTCCTCGAGTATACAACCCAAATCGTTGGGTCGGTCTCGGGCCTGGCGGGTGTAGAAGTCTGTGCAGGCAGAAAACCACGCCCGGTCAAGTACTGTTTCATAGCCTGACAAGTAACCTGCGAAGAGGTCGAATCGGATATACCAGGTTATGATCTTGCGGTGTGTTTCACTTTGCATGATAGTCTGTGGTGTGAAGAGTTCTGTGAGAATCTCGTAGGCTGCTTTCTGGTGTCCCATTAAATTGACCCAGTCGCCCAAGAATTCCTTTCAATTGTTAGCTTGTGTTGAAAACTTGGACATAACAAGCTCACCTCGAATGTCGCTAATTGAAGGATGGTGAGAAGGGTTGCGACGGAATGTTTCGGACTGCGCTCCAGCGAAACCCTGAGCAATGAGACAGACTTGTTGTAGTACCCAAGGAAGTGCTGGATTTTGCCATTTGGGACAGTCAATGTGTGATGGTATGCTGCGAATCCCGTAACTGCATAAAGAAGGGGCTCGTATCCTAGGGCGATTTCGAGGAAGGTGGTTTTGAGGAAATCGCCTGTGTCGTATTTCATTGCGTAGTGATGATGAGAAAGGTGGTTCTTGTGGTAGTTCATGTAAAAGCGAACATCCTTCGGCAACGTAGCCCATTTGCTGTTGGATATCCCCTTGGATTTCAGGGTCTGCTTTGAACTGACACGCGGCACTTGGGGACGATGCTGTGGTTTTGGAAATCCTGTAGATGCGTCTTTCGGTGAGATTGGACTGTTGTCTTTTACTATCCCTGATGCGTTGGAGGAATGGCGACTACCGCTTCCACTTGGAATGGATTCGCAAACAGAAGTTGGTGCGGTTGTGGTGGAAGCAGTGGCATCTTCGTCATCCGGAATCGATGGTAGGCGATCCAACTCATTGGCATCCTCGTCGTCTTCAGACGAGTTCGAAGCGCTATCACCAGAGACGCTCTTCTTCTTGGAGTTGCTCCTGGGGTTCTTTGAAGAAGTGGCTGGCTCAGGGTAGACGCATTCTCTCTTCCCCTTTCTACATCCTGAAGATCGATCCAGGTAAGCTAATCGAACATACGAAATGGCTGCGTTATAACTTACTCTCGCACGTAGGATGCGCTTCATCACACTAAGCAAGTTACAAGTCAGTATGTGCAAAGACAACACCTCCAAGGCGGAGCACGTACCTTTACCCTGCGTTGCCTGCAGGTATAACATCCGCTTCTAGTGCGCCGATGCTTGATGTGATCACCGCTTTGCCGTCGCCTAGGTCGTGAGCTGCCCTGGGCTGGCAGTGCGATCTGACTTGGGTCCTCAATATCCGAGTAGCTGTTGAGGGTCTCCGAAGACATGGTTTGCAATTGCTGCATCCTGGGCTGAAATGCCTCTGGGGGCATCATAGGCTGTCCATTGTAGTAAGATCCCATTGGCGGGATAGATTGGAAATGGCCTTCCATTCCGTCCTGATGGTTGGCGTTCGGATCCATGTATGGACTGGCCAAGTTAGATGTATTGAAGTGAAAGTGGTGGACTCAAGCGCTGCTTATGTACAGCACGCAGCCTGTTCAAGTATAAGCAACGCTGATAAGGCAGCACAAGTTGGAGATGTCGCAACGTTGCTATGCAACGATGGACAGAGGTGCGTATTAGGTGAGGATTGAACTCCGGCGTGCGCCACAAGACGCTGAATGGACCGGCCCGTAGTCGTACAATGGGATGTCCCGAGGCACGTCGTGTTGCACGGGAACGAAGTCCCCCGTAGAGGCGCAAAGGGGTGTAATGATCGTTCGCACAGGTGGGCAGAGATGGAACCTTGGAAGTCGTTCAAGACGATGGATCCGTCCAGCCGTGTGGTGCTTCTTGGCGGGATTTGGAGCAAGTGGCCGCTAGCGGGGAAAGGAATGACAACCGCCGACAAGGTGATGAACAGGTTCGTCGCAGACACGTTTCAATCGTGCGGTAGGCGCGCTTATTACTTATTAGGAGAGGCGGCGACTCGCGGTTAGGATGCGCCAAAGCAGAACGGTGATGGTGGTCCGGTCAGGCAGCCTTCCACTTGGGCAGCGAGTCGGACGAAGTTGATTATTGCTGCACGATGCTCGCGGTACCTGCCATGATCGTCGACGGGGATGGGGCTGATAACTGCGAGTTCCTGACGCAGGAGAGCAAAGGCGGACGGTGATCAAAGTTGCTTGACAGACGCTCTAGAGGGTCTATGATCGACGGTGCGGACTGTGGTACTGGATCACGGCGGCCCAGGATGCTGGCATCTGCCCGGGGCCGATATGCGCAGGGTGTTCGTGGGACGTGTGGGCACCTGGAACCTGCAATTCTGCGCTGCAACGGCCGATGCAAGGCTTTTCCCGCCGGGAAGATGCACAAAGGATGGTTCCGCTATGCCTGATGCTGCCGCATGCATGTGCAAGCGCGCGAAGCCAGTTTCACGTCGAGTGGAGGTGGAGGAAACGCCTGGCGGAAGGCGGAAGGCACCGCACTCCGATCGAAGGTCGAACACGCGTTTAGCCCCGGTGAGGCGACGATCCGCAGATGGCCATGCAAGACCAGCACGACCACTAAGGTAATACGCACGACCACTGACCAGCAGGAAAACTCCAGGGAGCAGCGGGGCACGCCACGAGATCGTTAGACACTTAGACTACTAAGGTAACCGTTAGGTACCTTCAAGCTTAGCATGGGACTATGCGCTTGCAGGGGGCGGCTGGCGGATAATAAGAACGCCTCTAAGCTACTTCTGCTACGGCGCAGGAGACGGCGGTCGGCCCACTCCCATGGATTGCCATAATCCACCTCTCGGAGCTCTCCAATATATTGCGGTCCATCCATTAGGGCCTGGTATAAGAGCCGGGGATTGCTGCGGCCGGACAGCCACTGGCTGGGGTCAGAAGAAAAGGAACGAAGACGCAATTGCACAGGAGCCAGCGAATCGGAGTGCCGCCGGACTTTAGGCTATGTGACACTAGGTCTTAGACTCGTTGTTCGAGAGGAATGCTCCATGGGCTCATGTCAACACAATAATAGAATGCAAGACGGCGACTCGTGTTTCAAGGAGAAGATATGTCGTCAAAGGAGGTGTGACAGAGTAAGACACATGCACCGTAAAGCTGTCCTCTATGCGCACAATTCCGCATTTGCGTCTGAGCACAGATCGAAGCTGGTCAGTGTATTCTGAGAACTGCTTTTCGACGATCGCATGCTTGTGAACAGATGTGTACATATGGTAGGTCAACTTTCCCACTTCTCTAGTGACAGATCATGATCGCCTGGTCGCATTATTTCCTGCCATGTGCGGAGATCACTCTTTCTTTCTCTGCTCTAAGCTCGAGCAATCTCATGCACGATATGACCAGCCATGACGCGACTCAGTGCTTCTCAGACCAGAATGACACGACCATGAAGGATTCAAGTTATGGTTGAGGAGTTCGACCGCATGTGGAAAGCGGAAGATGCCTTTCGATTCCTGCAGCACCTGCACCGGGACGGTCGATCTTCACTTTTCAGTCCTGTACCCGTATCACGAAAGACCTTCTTCGCTGGGCAGTTGGAGGAGTCTACCCACTCATATGGGTTCGTGACACGTGCTAGCAGGCGCTGCGGATGTATCGACGCTTGTACCTTGGTGGCTTTGCTTTGACACATGCGCCAATGAATACTAAGTCGTCGGAGATGCCGACGGAAATCCATCTCTACGCCCGTAAGGGTTGGTATACTTGGCCTGCAAGAAGAGGGCAAAGGCAGGACCACTTTGACGTATCGTTGCTATCATGGTATGATGCGTGTATACAGTATAGTACAGAAAATACCTAATTTAGGTACCACGCACGGTGGGGTGCTGAATGACGGTGGACTCGGCGGGACTTAGGCGGAGGACATTATAGGATTAGACTTGTACAGTGAGAACTGCCGATTGGGGCGAACCGCTGACGCACAGATGAAAATGCCCACCTGCACCGTTCATCTGCCCTGCGTCGGTGGATGCAGGGGTTCTTTTATCTTTCGGCGGACTCCAACCAAAGACTCCCACCTCCACCTTGACGGGCAAGCGCCATCATAATTCGACCAATCTCTTCTGTTGCATGGTGTCGATTATAGGTACCTAGTCGGAGCTGGTTGCGGTGTGGCGCTTGGTGGGGTTTCGGGTCCTAGTGTCTGAAATCCCTACGCTTATGCAGATAACCAAACTGTGGTAGGCAAAACGGCGACTACTGAGATCTTACTCCATCGTCGTCGCATTCGAAGGTAGCGCAGAAGATCATCTCAGTATCCATAATATAAGCTTGGCACGCGATACGCTCCACTTCGAAGCCTAACTACCTAGCCATAAACGCGACCATGATAAAGACCATATACAGTCGTAATGAACATAGAGTGTATGCACCTAAGCAGACATCGCAAGAGGCTGACCGGTTCCTCTGCAACAACCACTTCAACAGCCTTCAGGGGTCCACACTATGCTATATGGGGAAAATACAGCGACAGGGGCGGAAGTAGCACTATACCGGAGATGCGTGTGGTCAGCCAGATACGTCAGGCTCCGAATTACAACTCCAACGATGGAACGACCGTAGAAGATTCTCGCACGTGCGTTCCGGATAGTCTACGCTCGTATCGCGGCTGCTGACTCGAGGTAAGTGGGGACTAGGTGGTCCAACCCGGAGCTGAAGACTACGAAACGCATGACAGAACCCGCAGTGGTAACGGTCCCTATTTGCATCAATCCTACATGTAGTAGAGTCAGGGAAATTACGCTACCTCAACAACTCGAATCCGGAATGACCGCGTTATACATCCAATTTAGATCCCAAGGTGCGCCGAGCCGGTCCGACTCCATCAACCCCAGAGGGTGGTTGCATCACTCCACTACTACTGACTCATGAACGAGATAGATAATTTAAGGAACGACCGAGTTGGTGATGCTACCGTAATCTTACCTATGTTTTGGCATGACATAGGATGGATGGAAGTGGAACGGCACAATCACATCCAAAGAATCAACATAGGGTCGGTGGGCCCTCTATAATCCAAATGAGGAAACAGATGGAGACACATTAGATAGGACAGCCATGGCCACCCTGACCGATAGGTGCCTTTATGAGTTTCTTGACCGCGCTGCGACCATCCTTGCTTACGAAAATAAGATAAGTGAGATGTGGAACAATACCCAGCACAACGTGGACATCAGGAGACTCTTGGTCAGTGGTCATATCGCTCATCGTCAATGTCACCCTTGCAATGATATAAGATACCCCCTTCTGTGCTCAAGCCAAGCTCCCTCGATCTTTCACAATCGACGGTATCCTACAGCACACCGAAAGACGAAAGAGTACCGAAATTAGAACCAGGCAGACTAACAATTTATTTCGCGCAGAACGTGAGAATATCGGATTTTGATTGCCTAGCGCAGTAAAGCTCTGTCACGCATGTGCGAGCACCAACGGAAGAAAGAAATAAAGACAGAAAACCAGAAAGAAATCGTGATATTCGTGTAACCCGCCATGTGTGTTTCAACATATCGACAGTTGAAGAAGACTCGATAAACGCCAGCCCAGCAAGTAAAACCCCCCCGCCTTTCCCATTGGTTGCGCCAGCGCTGAAGACGAAACCATACCCAGCCCAGCCCAGCCCAGTCCAGCCCAGTCCAGCGTAACCTGCTCCCTTATACGCAATGTGTCCACCCAATCGATAAGAAGCTAATGATGGAGTTGTGGTCCCGGAACGCCGAATGAATGTCAAATGGTAGTGATAGCGAATGATGGTAAAGAAAATCGTGAGAAAAAAAGGCCGTCTCCAAGCAATAGTTGATCGAAAGAAGGAATGGGGTTTCGTGCACACGGCAGCAAGTAAAGTGACGAAAGAATTTCCCGCGATCGAAACAATTTGGGTATCTCGAGAATGGTATCAGTAAACGGCGGCTGGGAGAGTCTCCGCTACCGGGTCGATTCGAAGTATCGTCATCGTGTGGAGATGAATGGTTGAGAGTGCATCCTAGGCAGCGAGTGGGAAGGAGTCTGGTGAAGTCTGAGAGGAGGCACCTGTCGGGAATGGAGTTGCGGCCTTTTCCTTCTCATCAACACCCTGACCTCTGCAGAGTGGGCAGGAATTACGACCCTTGGTAAGCCACTGTAGAGTGAGGTCAGCAAACGCACCGTAAGTTAGACCTCAACGACGGGAGACACGTACCTGATCGATACATTCCTGGTGGAATAGGTGTCCACACTTGATTAGACGCCTCGCCTCGTCGTCTTGCTCGAAGTCGCAAAGACACACGAGGCAGCGCTGCTCAGTTGCAAGCTCAACACGATCGTCGCCGTGAGCGGCTACAGCCACTAGTAGACTATCTCCTTCTTCTTGCCTGATTGACTGGATTTTGTAGATGCCGCCAGCATCGGCCACATCTTGCTCGCTAGCGACTGGAGGCTTGGCTGGGCCTAGGAGAGCAGAAAGGAGCATCATATCCTCATACGTAGGTGAGTCGGTGAACAGACTTGGGGTGGTAAGTATGGGATGGTTTTCCGGATAGCTCCCGCCCAGCACATAGATGATCCAGCTGCGAGTGTTCTCGGTTGGAGCATTGTCCGGCTCAACGATTCCGTTTCTGCGAGAATTGTACGTGCTGCGGGTGTAGTCCGACTCACTGAGCCGGCGTTGGCGAGCTGTGCGTGGTCGGAGAGGAGCATCTTCAACTTCGGTAGTGGTCTCGAGCGTGGTCGTGGTCGTGGTTCGGATGATGCTTTCGCGTCTGGACGCAGAAGCAGACCGTGCTGATGCAGGTCTGGTCTGAGAAGGTGTAGAATTTCTCGACGTCACGTTGGAATGTGTAGGGCTAGCAGGCGTAGCAGGTGGAGGCCGTGGCCAAGAGGCAGCTTCAGAGGTCGTGGAAAGTGGCCTGATTCGTTCAGGTGATCTGTGGTGGCGTTGCGCATCATAGCCAGAGGGGAAGTTACTGATACCACCCATGGAAGCTCTTCGCCTATGGCTAAAGCGTGTGCCATTCCTCAATGGACGCAGGAAGCTGTCGATGTTGCCGATCTCGTGTCCAGTGTCATTGCCAACAGGAGAAGTGGGAAGGGCAGAAAGAGCATCAAGGAAGGGAGGCATGGGCGCCTCTTCCTGGCCGTTTCCATTGCCAGGGGTCACCGCACGGATACCGACAATGATGATGGGGACCATTCGACCATCGGAAGGATTGTCGCGTGGCATGTTTTGAGGGCCCGTGGTAGGCTGCTGCTGTTGTGGCGACGCCATGGCAGGCGCGCTTCTTGATGCTGGATTCGAAGGTGAGCCAAATCTGAACATACGGAAGAAGTTCAGAGGGGCATGGCCGGAACCTGTATTATCTCCGTTGCCTTCTGCACCTGATCCGCCTCCTCTGAGAGCCGAAGCGAGCCTGCCGCTTTCCAGTGACTGTAGGAAGCCGTCAAATGTGCCGTCATCACCGTCTTGTGCCATACTGCGCGCCTCTGACATAGCCTGCTCGTTCCCTTCCAAGAGCGTTGCAGCAGTTGCTGCAGCAGCCACGGACAGAAGTCGCGACAGTAGTGCGGTGTTGTCTTCTCCATGCCGTAACGGTGACCTATTCCTTCTGCCCAGTCTCATGTTCCTCATTCCACGATCCTGGCGTAAGCCAGACAGACGGTCGGAGATGCCATTAGGCAGGCGCAGGCTGGTTCTTCGCGAGGGTGGTCTTGGAGTAGCAGGTCTGGCAGCAGAGATAGACCGGGTGAGCTCCTCGAAGTTGAGGTCAAGATCTGGTATCCGTACGTCGGGCAGGCTATATTGGGAAGCGTCGTTAACGGGCGTCTCGTTCGACAACTGCCTCCGTAGTGTCCTTGTCGATGGAACTGTCTGAGCGGAGGTGTCACGGTCTCGGCGGGAAAGGAAGTGAGGGAGATTTGCCGAAAATGTGGTGCGAGCACGTTGTAGGCGTGAAGACGGTCGTTGATTTTGGGTATCGGAATCGGACGGCTGTAGATCTGGAAAGGAATGAAGAAGTTGTGATAATCTGTTGATAGACGGTGCACGACGTCGTGAAGGTCGAGGTATGGCGCCTTCACCACTGCCGCCATCTGCCTGGTCAGCATTGTGTGACGGTTCACGGTCACGGCTCCAGAGTATGGAGGAGCGACGGCGCTGCGGACCAGGCGCAGCAGCCGGTGACGGCTGTGAGGATGACTGGCCCATGGCTCCGAAGCGAAAGAATATGTCGTCGGGCCAGACTGCGGAGGGAGGAGAATATTGAGGTGGTGTCGGGCGGTGAGGTGGGGTGGTATTGGTGGTGTCTGCGTGCGGGTGTGGAAGGAAGGCCAAGGCTGAGCAATGAGCACCTGCAACCTTGAAGCGCAGCCTGATCAATGACATGCGGCAGCGTCCGCGCTTGTCGAGCGTTCTGAAACCACGCGCCCACTCTTTAGCACAACGCTCTCCAGATGCCGTTGCAGAAACTATACCCCGTTAAAAAAACGAGAGATTGCTGTGTCTTGACTGAGCTGGAGAGGGCCGGTCTAGGCGCAGCCTGTCTTTCTTGCTCGTCTGCAAATCACAAACAAGGCACAAAGAACCCGGCAGTGCATAGCAGGTTCTGGTAATGGATCTATGTCGCCTTGGCCCGTCCCCTGCAGCTTAGTGCTTTATCCGGTACCTGTATACAACTGCGCGTTTCAGAATCGCATTGGGCAAGGATGCCGTCAAGACATCCTTTCATACCGGTCTGGCAGACGGATGCGGGCCGGCAAACCGTCCGCGCGAAGCACTACGGTTTTGGCAGAAAACGGAAGCGTACCCAGGAAGACGAAGACGAAGAAGATTCCGATAGCCCAGAGGCATACTTCGCGCCGCCTGATGAAGTGCCGCGGGCGAATACCCGCTACATTGGGGATACAGAACGGACCGATCCCTACCATGTAGCTGGATTGTCCAGCGATGAGACTTTACCCCCACCGCCGTTCCCCCATGCTGCTCTGAAGCCTTCGAAAAATGACCCGAATGCGGACGGTCTGAGGCAAGAGCTTTCAGACCTCAATCCGCCACTATATGTCCCGGAAAATGAAGCAGAGGATCCATCTACATCGCTTCGGCGACACCATCTCAATGTTCTTACTACACTCATGCATACCAGTCTGCTCCGCGGCGACTATGTTCGGGCCGGCAGAGCGTGGGGCATGATCTTGCGAACGGATTTCAAAACTCGTGGAATTGATGTCCGATCTCATGGTCGGTGGGGCATCGGTGCTGAGATCTTACTGCGACGGGATGGCTCTGCTCCAACAAGGCCTGATGAAGCAGCAGAAGCTGACGAACGAGGAGCGCAAGAACATGATGTCGTGCCTTCGCCTGAAATCACTGAGCAGGGCTTTCAGACGGCTAGGGAGTACTACGAGCGGCTCATCCTGCAGTATCCCTACCAGAAATTCGCTCCGAATGCAGTGAACGCTCTATCCTTCTACCCAGCCATGTTTGGCCTGACGATATACGAGGCGCAGGAGAAGACCAAGCGAGCGCTTGCTCGACTTGAAACCGCATCACATGACGACACAGATGCTACGTATCCAGATGAGGACCAGGAAGACGAAACGACGAGTCGCGCGGAGGACTTTGCAGCAATCAAGCAGCATGAGCTAGACACCGCACTTCGATTGGCAGCTAAGATGGACGAGGTCCTTATATCGCCACCCTACGACAAATACATTCCGCTTCTGCAACTGCGTGGAATGGTTGCTTTGTGGGTGGCTGATCTCCACGAAGATGCAGTTCTTCCTTCCAAGAGCGACGAGGCACGTGCTGAGGTGGATAATCAACGTGCCAGAGATCTAGCCACTGAGCATGCGCTTGCCGAACGCGAGAAAGCGCGGTCGTGCTTTCGGAAGGTCAAAGACGGTGGTGGAGAAGTGCCAGAGGCAGTTGCACATCTGATACGAGGCTGAATTACAAGCCTATGTCGTAAGCAACACATTTGGCTTGGGTTGGAGTTTGGCATAGAGCCATGAGAATACGGAAATATACCCCACGGTTATGAGTTCATACGGATGGAATAGGAACAAAATTTATGGTTTTCTCTACGAATTCCACCAGGGCCCCTCCAAGCTCATGTCTCATCTTCAAACTGCAACGCCTGCCTCATCGCCGTCTCCCTAACCCTATCATCATCCTTCTCCGGAATGAACCTCCTCATAACCTTCTCCACATACTCCCTCGGCACGCCCAGCCTTACCGCATCCCTGATCCCCATATTCATCCGATACACATACTCCGTCTTCGGCACGTCATCCACCGTCCTCTTGCGATCAATATACACCAACATATCCTTACGTTTCGGTGTCTTGCCCACATCAATCCAGCTTTCCTCGCTCGTCTCGCTCACAGCCCAGAAATCAGTCCCCAGCACCTCCTTCGTATAAGCCTCCGGCACGCCCTCGTTCCGATCTAGCCGCGCCTCGTCGGCAGCCTCGAGCGCGTACACGAGCCCGTAGACGGCATCTGTGTACGGTGTTTGCGACTCTTCCTCTTCCCCTTCCTCTTCCTCCCTCTCTTCCTTAGACGCCGTGGAGTTGGCATGCGCAGATACGGGCACGACGTTGGCATAGCCGCGCGAATTGATCTGCCAGCGGTAGTCGTTCAGGCGCGCGACGCCTAGGTATGAGGACGTGGGACAGCGCTTGGCCATCTGGTCGAGCCAGAGATTGCTGCATGTGCCTTTGTCAGCCCCAGCCCCAGCCCTATCCACTCCCATTCACCGGCTCGGGGTTGATGGTCTGCGCACCTTCCATAGCCGAAGTAGATTGTGGTAGATGCGAGGCTGGCAGTGGCCTGGAGCGCACTCATGGTGTTGGTGATTAGTGGGTAGTGGTAAGTGGTATTCGTGCCCTAATACAGGACCGATGGATTGGGTATCGATAACGGGAAGGCTTGTCGACTGTGTGGCTGAGATTGAGCCCTCGCTGCCCACATCGGCGGGTGTTGCCCCAGATTGACCGCCCATCAAGGTGCTTGCGGCTCAACTTGCGTGACGTCACAGCCATGTGGCTCAGCCTCCGTAGGTACACCACAGCCCAGGTGCTCCAAGGTTACTTTATACTGCCGTGTTGTAGGCTTCTTCATTGACTTTTAGTTACTACTTACAGCGAGAGAACACATGAGAGCCACTAGGCGATTGACATAGGGATTCGAATAATAAGAAACTTGAGGGGTATCATCTAAGCAGAGAGTCATAAAAGCCATCAAATCAACGCCGCATCAAAGATCGCGTCCAACCAGTCATCCAGATTCCAAGCCCCAGCGCCCTTCTTCCCAGCAATGACCTCCGCAGCCACGTTTCCATACTTCTCCTTGTTATCCAAAGCAGCAACCACTCCCTTCGCAGCCTTCCCTTCCCGCTCCAACCACTCCTTCTCTGCCCTCTGAGCCGCCCGCCTGATAACCCCCTCCTCATCCTCGACAACATAAAGATCGCACCGATCGCATTCGATACATCTCCCACCTCGTTCCCTGAAGTGTTGACAGAAATGACCATAGCCTTCCTTGCCAATCTCAGTGCGGCATACATAGCACATGGTGTACCCGCAGTTACAGACCAGCTTGTTGCATCCAGAGCTCTTGACGAAGCTGAGGTTGCATTTCGGACATGTTCGCTTAATCGATGAAGTTGTTGCAGTCTCGATGGCGTGGCGCAGGGAGAGGATGGAAGACTCGTGGCATGTATGCGGGTCTCGCCACGCTAAAGAGCAGTTGATGCAGGAGCGCTGGGAACAGCTAGGGTTGCGGCAGATGAACTTGAGCCCGCGACGGCGGTGTGCGATACGCTTCCGTGACCCAATCATGTTGGATCGAATAGGTAATTGGAGAATGGCGAATAAGGCGAGGAGTGGTAGCAGAACGTAGTCTAGCAGAAGGTAGAGGAGCGGCGAGAAAAGGGCTGCTAGAAGCGCGGTTAAGGGCGTTGGCGAGAGTCGTACGACATGCGTGGTGAATTTGTCTAGAGTCTTGTACTGCACATCTGGCAGCTCATCCAACTCGGCGTAGGAGCAAAAGGGACATCTGAGCAGAGGTAGCTGGCTCTTAAGCAGTGCCTCCGCAGCGACCCGGTCCTCCAACTTCTTCCACTGGTGTTCGCCGTCCTTCTCTTCCATGAGGGCTCTCTGCACAAGCTCCGTGGGAATACAGCCATGGCAATCATCGTTGGTTGGAGCCAAACACCGCACAGAAAGTCGTTCTGCATCAATATTGCGAGCCCAACCCTGGCCGAACAGTGACTCCTTGACAGCGTGACGTATGCAGCGAAAACAGATGTAGTGGCAGCCATCGTTGCAACTTGAGATCTGCTCGAAGACGCTGGGCGTGTAGCAGCACTCGCAGTCGTACAGTGCTTCGGCCTCCTCGGCTTCTGCTTCATTGAGGTGATTGGCGATCACTACATCCGCCTGGTATTGTTCTTCCCGTTGCCTTGCGAGTACTGGAGCGATTATAAGGTTGTAGACCTCCTTGTCTAGCTCTGGGCTTGCGGTCCGCTTGAGGCAGGGTAACATTAGCCCACTGCCACTTAGATCCGACTGCCAGACTATGGAAGGATGGTTGTCAGCTTCCGAAGTTGCCGACCTCTTCCTTGACCACAGGTTTGAAAATGCAGCTCTCCATGTCTTGGAAGATAGTTGCTGGAGGACAGGTCGTGCCAGAGTATAGGAATAGTTGCACTCGGCCAGCACAGCCTTGATCGAGGAATGGTTCAACGTCCGAAACTCCAAATAGCAGGTGGCCTTGACTGATTGTTTGTACTCCTCGCTCCTGAATGTATCCTCTACTGCGAGATCGGGATCTTGTGGATGAGCTAACCCGCCCGTTTTGCCCTTGGCCGCAGGCGTAGGCCTAGCCTCAGTGTCCGACTTCTTCGCTGCTCTGAATCTACCCTGGACAAACTTGGCCTTATCCCTCAACAGATGCTCCGTCACGACCGCAAGTCTGCTTTCTTCTCCCAGGCTCAACAGCATCTCCCGAAAGACCTCAGGCTGCACATCTGGGAAGATGTCGGTCAACGCCTGTAAAGCATTGTTGAGATCTCGCAGGTCCGGCCCCTCCTCTTGAGGTGTTGTGGGTTGTTCGCCAGGAAAGTAGAAGCTTCCACTGGCGGCTCCAGGATCATCAAAGGTGCGCAATGACTTCAAGAACTCGGGTCGTTTCAGGAATCGCCCGCCTTTGGGCATTGGTAGCGCTGAGAAGACAGTCGTCATGACTGTTGGGATGTGCGCTCCCAGGTATTTCAGCAGGGCGAATGGATACAGTGCGGCATCATGGTACTATCTTTCAAGTAATAATACCGAGAAGCATGACGCAAGCATTGCAAAGTGGAAGAGAACGAGAGGCGTAGGCAGCGACTTTGGCAAGTGCTGGCTTCGGAGTTCGCGGAAATTCCCCGCATTGACATCGCCCGCTCACATGTGAAGGACGCTCCGGTTCTGTATGTCCATATTTTGCCAAAGGACAGCACATGAAAACATGAAGTTTCATGCGGGTTCAAATAAGACACATGCAAAAAGACCCTACAATGGTATTCGGTGTGTGGTTATAAAAGCAATAGGTATGGATTCGAAATTAGCAAATGGGTATATAGCGTCCTCCCTCCCAAGCAACAATTATATCGCTGCATGCGTGCATAGCAGATCCGCCAGACAATAACAAACGCCGCTTCGCAACGATAGCCATGCATCTCTCACAAAAAGCCATAGCAAAGTCATAAGCCACAGATCACACGCTTCATCTACTGCTTATACTTCTGCTTCTGCTTCTTCGGAGTCCTCTGCAAGACCATGCCGCCATTCTTCTTCATGTCTTCGAGCGCACTTTCTGTCGCCTTACGCTTTCGGCTGACTGCCTCGTGCCTCTGCTCAACTTCATTCTCAAATGCACGGGCAAGACCTCTCTTCTCCCTGCGGGCTGTCTTCAATCTCGTCAAGACATCAGAGAACCTGTCAAGAAACCAATCTCCAGCTTCCTCCCATTGATGAATGTCAAGAGTGTTGAAGAATTGTGCCTGAGCTGGGGCATCTTGCCCAGCCATCGAAGAGAGCTTATCTTCTAGTGAGGCGTCTGCCAGTCCCTCGGGCAACTTCGCCATAGGTAGTGGGTCAAAGTCGAAGTTCTCAGCTGTGAGACTCTCATAGGTCTTCTCAAACAGCTCTTGAGGGTCATAATCAAGCTCCTTGTATGGGTTTTCTTCCTCTTGGATGACTACTCCGTTACCATCCTGGTAGTCGGCTCCCTGCGAGACTGGGTTATCGAGACGTTGTTCTTGAGCCGCTCGTGAAATTGGGATGTGCGAGCCTGGCTCCCCCGGTGTATGGTAATCTTGCTGCGCATGGCTTTCGGAGTGAATGGTCGGGATGGCTACGACTCTTCCCTGTTTTTCATGGAATACAGCAAGTCGGGGCTGGTCTTGTTGTAGTGGCTTCGCCAATGAGTTGCTTGTGCCAGACAAATTTACCGCGAGAGAGGAAGTTGTAGGTGCTGTCTCCAAATGTACTGGACTTCGGCCACGGGCCACACTTGAACGCTTGGTGATATGGGGACCTGACTGGGTTTGTTGACGGCTGTCATTGTCAATCGGTCCGTGATCACGCGCCCCTTTAGTCGTTCTCGCCGTCTGAAGTTGTTTGGAAGGCCTCGTGGTATGCGCATGTACTGGTATTGGTCCTGTGATTTGCGCACGGCCGTGAGAGGCATAAGCCAGTTCTTGGACAAATCTTGCCCCTTTCGGTGGTGGTGTACTTTCTCGCTGACCCCACTGATCGTCTCGAAATCCCTCTTGGTATTCATTCGGTGGGCTTTCTGGGTGCCCAGACGTCGTGGAAGGGTAAGAGCGGGGATAGGGAGCAGGATCCGGCCCGTGGTCCACAGAGTGTGAGAGGGCAGACATCGCCTCTTGTTCCACGCGGCGGAGGGCACCTTCAACTCCGTCGTCCTCCTCTTCCTCCTCCTCCTCCTCCTCCCCCGACCCTGGCTCATCGTCACTACCAGATTCGCCGTCGTCAGGCTCGCCATTATCGGTACCAATTTCCACAGCCGGCCGAGTATCTGCGGTAAATCCGCGTTGTCCTCGAGTAAAGCCGTTAATACTAGACCCGATCATACTGTCACCGATGCTTTCGGTATCGGTTGCATATAAGTCCTGTTGCTGCCCCGGAGGGAGATTCCGGGTGTCCCTGACCGCGTACCCGAGTTTGATAGTGTTGCGCTCTTCCTCGAAGGGCACACTTGACGGATCCACAGCGTGAACAGCATAACTAGCATGGCCAGGAGCGTGACCTTGCTGTCTTTTCAAGAACGTTATGGGAACGTCAGATCGAGCACCCTCTGGCGCTAAGCGCATCTTCGCACCACCGTTTGCAGCAGCACGCTTGGTACTCTCTTCCTTTGCAAAGCTGTGCATGCCTGACATGATATCAGAAACTCAGCCTAAGGACAGAGAAGAGAAAGGGTCTTGCACCCTCTTATAGTGCAAGCCCGGCAGCCTGTAAGTTATAGCAACCGTTCAGAAAGTGGAAGGAACGCGTGGGCTAGAGCTTATCGGCCTTATCACCCCACGCCAAGCTTTATAGCGCGTTTTGTGCACCTCGCGACGTCACATGGGATGTTTCCCCAAAGCGGACATTACCTACATACATGTACCTTATCACACAATTCTAATATCATGTCCGTGTAGGAACCTAGGCTTCACTTGCTACAATAATGACCCTCCGGCAGTACAGCAAGACATCAGTGCTGAGGCTATAAGATATCCTTGCACTTCGTAGATGGATGATAGTGGGGAAATGGCAGAGACAGCGGAAACCAGCAGAGGCATAAGCTCCCTTCCAAATGAGGTCTGATAAGCCATCCCATTATTCGATCTGTCTGAGCTCACAGATTTCAGCTGCTTTACACCATTCTCGATCCTCTTCCTACTTCGGCACTCCTCATCCTCACATCCGTGTCCAAGCGCTTTCATGCGCTGGCCCTTCGCATCTTCTATAACCGCCTTAGCATCGCGGCCGGTCTGAACGATCATACATTGCTGCTGGAATGCTATCACCCAAGCGCCAGGCTGTTCGCCGGTCAGCTTTACTGTCACTCTTTGGGAACAGCCGGCCTAGAGACGGCGCTTGATGGTGTTGCTGGGAATGGTACATATGAGGTGGGAAAGATTGCCAACCTCTGCGCCCTATATTCGCGCTTCCGTCCACAACATAAAGAGCCTGAACGTAGAGCAAGCGTGAGGCATCGGGCAGGCGACATCCCAGGATCACGGACATATCCAAGTACGGCTGTCTCGAGTACACAAACCCTCGATGCCAAGACTCGATTGGTTTCAGACACTGTAAGCCTCGACGCACACGAGCTGTTTTCTCAGCTTTGTACCGTAACGAACTTGGTGAAGATGGGGCCGAAGAGGGGACTGCTCCTAAGCATTGTTGAAGTCGGCGATGGTACCATCAGAGTTTGGAGAGACTGGTTAGCCAAGCAAGCCGAGGCTAGAGTCGGTTTGATTGATACTGGTGAACCTGTCATAGGAGGTTCAGGCAGCTTCCAGAGCGAAGCAGACCCCACAAATGACCCCAGTATACTCTGGGTGAACAACAGCGACAACGCCGTAGGAATAAAGTTCCGCGTCCGCAAGCATCAGTGGCGAAGAGATAACCCGATCCTATTTTCCTCAGAAGAGGAAGTAGCTGTCAGCTACCAAGTAGAGTTCGAGGGTACGTTTCCAGCTTCTCAGTGTAGCCCGCTTCTCAGATCTTGCTGACTATCATCAGAGTTGGTAGTAAAGACGAGTCATCTCCTGCGCAAAATTGAGGAGTCAGCCTTTCAACAGGAGAACATCTCGGGCAAGGCTGTTGTCTTTGGTGCCTTTGTTTGAGGTGATTCATTCAACCCATCAGAGGGACAAGACCTTACTGGCCTGTCCAAAACAACAAGACGTGGTCGGGGTCGCCATCTTCCGCCCCCATAGACCACAAAAGAAGAGCCTCGCATGTTTCAGGTTGATAGGTGTCGAACTACGCTCAGCAAAGCGGACGACGCTCACCCCGAGGCTGTCTGGTTCGCATCGCTCGAATGTGACAGCTCTCTATCAGGACAAATGTCAGGGGCTGGCCATCTGATGATCTACGAGAATACAAAAGCAAAAACAAAACGTACAGCAGCTAGGATTCTCACCTGGTCACCCACGGTAATACTAACTAGCCGGTCGACTGCTTAAATATGGCAGAGCGGACGGGATGCCTTGTTCTCAGTCGCCTGTGGCCGTACGTGGAAGTCAGGGCAATGCAAATTGCATATGAAAGAGGATGAGAAGAGCGACCACCATGCTTGAGGAAGTCCATTGCATTTCTACAGGAACGAGATAAGTGCTATAGAGAAAGCAGGGGATAAGATGTATACTGGTTAGTGTTTTGACATAAATACATGACCTCTTGTGCCCTTCTCCCGTACGGCCATTAACGCAAACGCCAACGAATTCTATTCTAGTGGATGACCACCCGAATGGGACAAGCTCCAAGTAGATAACGAGGACGAAGAACCCCTCCAAAGTGTGTATCTCTGCAAAGTCCCACGGGGAACATTGATATATATTTCAGTCTGGAGTGCACATGATTGTCAGGGCAGCATGCAGAGCAAAATGTCCGAAGCATGCGCCCCTGCATGCGGCACTCATGACAGTCCGAACATCCATGACGGCACAATCAGCGCCACTTTCTGCCCGCATTTCCTCTATATCATGCTATACGTCAGCCGTCATGCAAGCAGTACAAGCAATAGTATATCCATGCATTATCAGGCAGATATTAAAGCAATGGCGGGCGGGAATGGAAGATTGATTGAGCGGGCCGTCAAAAAGTCCAGGAACATGGCTGGAGATCGGCAAGCGGATCCACCCTCGTCCCGCAACGGCGCGGCTCTCCACACAGTCAACGCCCATCTCAACAGCTTCTCGTTGCCAAGTCAGCGCGATAATAACGTCCATTCGCTGCTCCTACGTCTACATCCATACGCGCAATATTTTGCTGCAGGTTACTCAATTGGGTCGCAATTACTGCAGCTTGCCGCGCTGTGTAACGAGCGTGTCGCGTTACGGGTAGCAATAACAATCCTGCTTGTCGCATCTTCTCCCTGCCAGCCTCTCTCCGGCCCTCCGCCAGCTTTTAGTCCGCTTCACCACTCACAGCTAGTATATTTGTACGCCACGCTCATTAGCTTCGCGGCCACCTTTCGCTTTCACCACACTTAAGCTCGCCATAACCTCTGCCTGCATATTCTTCTTGTTCCTTCTTCTACTACAATGTTCTTCAAACGCCTAAGCCGATCCCGTAGCAACAGCCAAAGCTACGTCGATTCATACCACTCACCTCACGACAGCAAGACCAACTCCGCTGCTTACGACGACAAATACTCGCCAGTCGACGGCGGATACAGCAAAGAGCGACAAGGCTCATCTCACGGTCAATACGCAGGCGCACAATTCTCTGACGGAGCGCCAACAAAGGAAGCCGGCATGTACTCCACAGCTCAAGATTATGCCACCCCACCACTATCCAGCTCGGGCAATCGCCCAATCACCAATGGCTATGGTTCTGTAGGTGCAGGCACGAGTCCCACAGTAGCCAAACATGGCGCCGAACCGATGCCTGACCTACTCACCCGCGCTTTCAATGAAGCGGTCCGACCATACACCACGAAGCTCGATGAGATGGAGAATGAGATTGCCGATCTGAAAGCCTACGTCGAGCAATTGGAATCACAGCGTCGTGAGGTGCATGCCTGGATTGATAAACGCGGCCTGCGACCTGGTAAGCCGACTTTCTTGCATGCATGCGCACTGGCGTCAATAGTGGCTAATTTGCTTGAACAGATGTCCCACCAAGCATTGCACAGCAGATGGATGCTACCAACCCACACAACCCGACTCACGCGGCCGCGACACTGAACGCACAACTTGACCGCAAGATCACTATCGTGAACTTCGATCTTCACCGCCTCCAAGACGATCTGAATGACTCCCTCCCTACGCCCTCCTTCTCCGCCTGCATGCTCAAGTTCCTTCCTGATATCCACCGACTTAGTTCCTTGGTTTCAGGACCGAAGCACGCCTTCGATCTGCTGCTGAAGCTGGGTGGGAACCTGAACAGCCACGGCGGGCTAGAGAATGGCGATGAGGAAGATCTGCGCGAGCGTCGCAATTTCTATGCTCGCCTGGATGAAGCCATGGTTGAAATTGTGAAAGGACGATTCAGAGAAGAGGGAGACGGCTGGGGCGTCCAAAGAGAGATCAAGAGAATTGAGAAGACAGGAGCCTACCTCAGGAACTGGGGTGTTGAACCATACTTCCCGCACACGCTGGATGTTATGAGGGACAGCACCGGTCAAGCGTCTGGAGGAGCTACTATGGCTGGCAGTGTCAGTCATGGTGGAGGCACTCCCCCCGCCTACCCGTAAAAGTCGACCTCGCAAACGATATGGTGTTATGGACTGGGAAATTTGCCGAATGTAAGGAGATGAAAGGAGCAAGGAGTTCAAGGCGGCTGTTTCCTACATATACTTCGAAAGGCGCTAATACCCTCGACGCGCTTTTCTTCATAAATTGCAGCAGTACAGGCTGGAGACGGATGATGAAACGAATTTCCTTGCTCAGTTCTTTCGGCCTGATAGCAAGGGCCACGTATGTAGTTAGTACCAGAATCAAAATGTTTTACCTCCAACACCGTACCAATTGGTTCGTTCGAATGACTAAAAGTATGTGAATGCTTTTTCTGATGTATAACCCTAAGTTTATGGCTACCATCAAAGTGGTTGACGGAAGAATCGCCAAGACCTCCGCGAAGCTTCACGTTCACGTCTTCTGGGGCCGGGAGACTCGCGCGTCGTGAACAGCAGGAGACGAATAATCGCAGGGCAAGTAGGCCAAGTCATTCCTTTGTCACCATGGCAAGACTCGGGCGCCTAGGCTTCCTAGGCATCGCCGCCGTCTTCCATTTGATATACATCTACTCCATCTTCGACATCTACTTCGTCAGCCCCATCGTGAGTGGCATGAAGGAGTACAGCGTAGATGCAGTAGAAGCCCCTGCTAAGCGCCTCGTCCTCTTTGTCGGTATTTTAACAGCACTTGGAAAGGTACAATAGATTCGAATACTGACACAATGCAATAGGAGATGGTCTCCGCGCAGACAAGGCCTTCCAATCCTTCCCCGACCCTTCCCCAGGCGCCAATAACACCCCGGGCTGGGAAACTCCTCGACCGCTCGCCCCTTTCCTTCGCTCGCGCGTGTTGGAACACGGGACCTTCGGAGTATCTCATACTCGCGTACCGACGGAATCTAGGCCAGGTCATGTCGCACTCATTGCTGGTCTATACGAGGATGTCTCTGCGGTTACTACGGGATGGAAGCTGAACCCTGTGGACTTCGACAGTGTATTCAACAGGAGTAGGCATACATGGAGTTGGGGCAGTCCGGACATCCTGCCAATGTTTCAAGAGGGAGCCGTACCGGGAAGGGTAGACGCATACATGTATGGCGCGGAGTTCGAAGACTTCAGCAAGGACGCTACTGAGCTGGATACATGGGTCTTCGATAGGGTGAAGCAACTGTTCAAGGATGCGGAGACGGACCCGAAGCTGGACGCGGAACTGCGCCAGGAAAAGAATGTCTTCTTCCTCCATCTTCTGGGGCTGGACACAACAGGCCACTCTTACCGGCCTTACTCGCGCGAGTACCTGCATAACATCAAGATTGTGGATCAGGGCGTTCAAGAGATCACCGAGCTTGTGGAGAAGTTTTACGGAGATGACAAGACAGCTTTCGTGTTCACGGCAGACCACGGTATGAGTGACTGGGGAAGCCACGGAGATGGTCATCCGGACAACACTAGGACTCCTTTGATCGTTTGGGGGTCTGGAGCCGCTAAACCAGTTACGGTGCCGAATGAAGTTGCTGCAGGACATGAAGATGGCTTCTCTTCGGACTGGAATCTGGACCACATCCAACGGAACGATGTTGCGCAGGCCGATGTTGCAACCTTGATGGCCTACCTCGCTGGCCTGGCTTTCCCCGTCAACTCTGTTGGCGAGCTGCCGTTGGCTTACCTCTCAGGAGACGACTTGTCCAAGGCTGAGGCCATGCTCGTGAATGCCAAGGAAGTCTTGGAGATGTATCGTGTCAAGGAGGAGGAGAAGCAGGCAACCGAACTACGGTACAAGCCCTTCTCAGGCTTTGCAGACTCGGAGCACTCCACTGCGGCCCGCCTAGCGCACATCAGGGAAGCGATAGATGCCGGCGAGTATCAACAGGCAATCAGCGACTCGGACGAGCTTCTCAAGCTTGGTCTGGAAGGGTTGAGATATTTGCAGACTTACGATTGGCTGTTCCTGCGGACTATGGTTACGGCAGGATACGTCGGATGGATCTTCTATGCTTTGAGTGTTGCCATCGACCAGTACGTGCTCAACGGTCAAGTCGAGGCTTCCCGCTCTGGCGCGAGTGTCACAGTCTTCACTTCTGCGCTGGTTGGACTGTTCGCGTTGCTGTTTTCGCAATCAGCCCGCTTGACCTACTACGCCTACGCTATCTTCCCAGTCTTCTTCTGGGAGGAGATCTTCGCCCGCAGAATTGCGATCGGGAAGGGCATTGATACGTTGGCGAAGCAATACTCGGCCAAAGAAATTGCAAAAATACTGGTCGAGTTTGCCGCTTTCTTCGGAATATTGGAGGTCATGGTAAGTGGTCAAGTCCACATATAACTGGCTCCGTACTAAAGCAGGCGCAGGTTCAAAGCTACTATCAGCGCGAAATGTACAGTGTAATATACATTGCCGCCGTTGTATGGCCGGCTACGTATGGTGTCGACTTCCTGCGCAAAAACTGGGTTGTATGCACGACATGGGCGCTATCTTGTCTGTCAATGAGTGTATTCACTCTGCTCCCAGCAGTCAAGGTTGAAAGCTCAAACATGATGTTAGTCCAACCCTCTATCCGATCTCACTCTCAACGCTAATATGAGCCTCTCTAGTCTGCTGGGCGGATCAATAATGCTACTTGTTGGATTCCTGTACATATTCTTCGAGCAAAGCATACTCAACCAAACCTCGGCCGCCAACAAGCCTGACAGCATGTTGTCTCGGACCGTTTTGGGCATTCAGGTATACCATCTCCTGCATCAAGCCTACGAGCCTATGCTGACTTTCTAACCAGACTGGTCTCATTGCGCTGGCCATGCTAGTGACACGATCGAGCGTTGCATCATTACAGGCGAAGACGGGACTACCACTCGGTACACAGATCACGGGCTGGATTGTCCTCGGTACGTCCCCACTCCATCAAGCTCTATCCGCCCTTTGCTGACCATCCCAGGCGTCTCTCTCATCCTCCCGTTCGTGCACGGCTTGCAGCCGAACAGCCACTACCTGCATCGCCTCGTCGTCATCTTCCTCGCCTTCGCACCCATGTTCATAATCCTCACCATCTCCTACGAAGGTCTCTTCTACCTAGCCTTCAGCTGCACCCTCATCACCTGGGTACGGCTCGAACACCGCATCTTCCGCTACACGCTACCAGCCCACACCGCGCCCTCGGTGCCCCCACCCTCTTCACCCCTAGCCGACTTGAACCCCCTCGTCCCAGCTCTCGCAACAGCCGACGCGCGCCAGACCGCTCTCGACAAAGCCGACTACCGCGCGCTCACCCTCGCCGACGCCCGCATCGCCCTCTTCTTCCTCTACCTCCTCCAATCCGCCTTCTTCAGCACCGGCAACATCGCCTCCGTCTCCTCCTTCTCCCTCGACGCCGTGTACCGTCTCATCCCCGTCTTCGACCCCTTCTCGCAAGGGGCTTTGCTCATCCTCAAGATCCTTGCCCCCTTCGCCTGCGTCTCGGCGAACCTGGGGATCCTGACTAAGAGATTGAATCTCAGGGGCGGCGCGCTGTTTGCCGTCGTCATGGCGATCGGCGATTGGTTGACCTTGCGCTTCTTTTGGGCGGTTAGGGATGAGGGCAGTTGGTTGGAGATTGGTGAGAGTATTAGTGTTTTCGTCATCGCGAGCGCGCTTTGTGTCTTTGTGGCTGCGTTGGAGGGGGTTAGTCAGCTGTTTGTCAGGGGGGTCGAGTTTGAGGATGAGGGTGGGGTTGAGGGGGGAGAGGGTGGTGCTAATGGCGCTGCGAAGATGGAGTAGTTGGTGATAGATAAGGGCGTGGCGTCTACTAATTCATAGATATTGTAATCTTGGTGATCTTGATCCGGTCTTCGCGGCGTCTTCCATCCTCTGTGTGTGCGTGTTGAGTAACCCCTTTAGTGTGTTCATATGTCGGCATCTCCAAGGCATTTCATGATATCTCTGGATCTACTTGGGGGCCGCAGTACACTCGAGAGTTCCACATGAGTCGTTCATTTCGCGCTATATAACTTCTTTTCTAGCTGCAACCTTGCAGTTGCGGCATATTCTGAACGTTGACCATGCGATCTCTGTTTTCTACAGTAGGGACGCGTGCAGCCCCACCTTGATGACCCTCTGTATTGGTCTTGTGTCTACCATGTTCCGTCGTGTAGAATGGTCGTCGCAGGCAAGATCGATCGTGGCCAGCCTTATGTTTGACTGTTTGTGTTCATATTCTACGACTTGCGCTATCAAATCGTGTGCTACCTTCTTCTCTCCCGGACCAACACTCATCATATGGGCATTTAATTCATTGGCTTACTTCAATGGCCTCATCTCTGTTCCTCGACGTCTTCCGTGCCACGCGCTGGTATCGCGATCTGGGTGTCTTCTCTCCACTTTCTAAAGCCTGTGAATTGTACTAGAGCGAGTCACAAGAGAAGAATGTGCAGAACATCGAAGAGAAAGTAAACGATCTGGCCCTGTCTGTAAGCATTAAAGATCCCGCGATGCCGTCTCCTCACCTCTAGAGGCACGAGCACTACCCTATCTCCTATAGACCGCTAGGTCCTCTAAACTTACCCTGCATTGCTCTAGTTGACCGAATAAGTGTGAAGAGTGAAGAGAAGGTATTAGGACGCTACGCTACGCGAGGGGCTAGGATTCGCGAGAACTTCACGTACCATGTCCTATATAGTAGGAGAGGTTGCAACTGCAACCCACAGATTGTCTACTCGTGCCGATTATCGGCCAAAGATTACCATAGTGAACTACTGAACCATTCAGCGACCCAATCTCTTGGTGAAGACCACCAACAATGCCTCAGTGTGGTGTCGTGACGATTTAGCTCTACCATGAGGATGTCGCTCCTTCCAAATACAGGTCTGCCACCGCATGTAACAAACTTGGACAAAGAACCCACCACCCGCTCGACGCCAACATGCCACGAACGCATTACCGAATTCCCAAAGGCGATCACGATTCCTATAGTAACCTAATAGCGGGGCAGCAAAAATCACATGTCTCACACAACCTGTGCGTCGCAGGCGTCGAGCATGGAACGCGTCTGACGCGAACTGTGTAGCGTTTCTGCGACACCATACATCTGTCATGCTCCCCGTACCACGACACCACGACACCGCGTAGTTACATGTGCACGCATGTACTTGTACATACTTTATGCCCGGCGCTGCCTGTCACAGCTACTTACCTGCCCTGTCGAGGTCGAAACCAGAGTGCGGGTTCGACGTGACTGCGGTAGGGATCTCGCGCAAGTTTGCTGTTGCTGGTGGTGGTCGCGGGCTACAGCCTCGCCGTGATGCGAGCAGCCGAAAGGCTATTAGTAGGACGGTAGTACAGTACGGTGCAGGAAATGGGAATAGTGGACTGCATGGAAAGACTACAACAGATGTACCAATTTGCAGTCATCTGGAAGATGGGATCTGGAGAAGAAGAGGATACAGAACAAAACTTCTCAGCGTGACTTAGAACGGGGTTTCGGACAATTATCATCGTGTGGCCCGCATGCAGGTCACATCTTGCTCTAGACTGGGGGGAGTGTTGTCGGTGTGTGTGCCAAGACAGCTGTGCTTGCAGCAAGCCAGCAGCAAGCCAGCAAGCCATAAGCACCCAAGCTTTGCGATGTTTATGCAGCTTATTCAATAAATAACCAGATCTACATTTGTATGTATGCAAGTGCTTGCTGCGCCTCGCTGTGGGCAGTGGTTTATTGGATTCGGGCGGGCTGCCTCACCGCCGAATTGGGGTCCTTTTTTCATTGTTCTCGACCTGCAACTCCTGCAGTTCTCGAAGGTGGAGTAAGTTACTCTCGAGAACATACATGGTCGTGGACGTTTTGTTGAGCAGTGACGTACCGAACCCCGTCTCAAACATGAACCCCTCCCCAGTAAATAAAGGTACAGTAAAGGGCATGGGCACAGGCACTTTGCGGGCCGCCTGCAAAGGAAACACCCTTCATCAAACCACCCCTGTCCAGGAGGGCTCTAAAAACCATCAGCTAAACCCGATCTAGTAAAGGCAGCGCCACGCCGGCGACACCATCCATGCCCGAAACAGTAGGTATCTACTATGGCTCAAAGACGGGCACACGCAGCCCCCCTGTCGCGCATGGGGATCGTGCTTGGGCCGGCTTCTGGGCTACTGCTCTCACCCGAGATTGCGGTCTTGTCTTCATTTGCTGCGCAGGGCAGGACGGGACAGGCCAGGGTGGGCAAAACGTGGGCCCGCCCATCAGCGGATCGGATCAGCAGGGCGGGAGAGGCCAGACTTACTCGGCATAGTTGCAAACTGGTACCTACATGTAGTACATGTAATATACAGTATGTACAGCGATGATCAAGATGAGTATTGTAATGGTGAATAGACGGCGGCATTTGTTCTCGTCTCGAGCGATGGAAGATGCGAATGCGCCATGTGAGTTACTCAATAGTAAAGAACTGCTCGGCCTATTCAATAGTCGAATTGGGAGTATTGGCACAGCTATTTTTGCGTACCCAGGTACCGTAGCCGCACCAGGAATACGATTGAGTGGGTTGTGGCCGAGAGTACCTAACTTACCTAAGGTAGTGCCCGAGGTAGCCGCAGGGTAGACGCGCACCAATGCCGCCAATGCTGCACGGCTGAATTCAGTTTGGCGGCAGCTGGTCCGCGCGGCGCTCCCTCTGCTCACCTGGCTGCTGGCATTCTCGCCCGACGCTCACACACACGAGACTGACTGTTCGCCCTGTGCCTTGTCTGTCCCGCCGCGAGCCTGTCTGGACATCTCCCTCTTCCTTCCATCACGGCCGCACCGACTGAACAGACAGGCATCGACAAAGTGCAACCCCCAGCCGTCGAGCACCCAACACCGTTTTCCGAGCCGTCAGACCGCCGTCCTAGGGTAGCCAAGCGCCGCCCCCTTTCATTTTCACCGCGTTATTCGCTACCTGGCCTTGGATCTAGCAAGGATTGTCCACACTCGCTTTGTCTGTTTCCTACCATCATAATTACTACCTCGATTTAATATACCATTGTATCTCGCGCGCTTGTCGGGACGTTGCAATCTCAGTCACTCCTTTGTTGGCATCGTCGCTTGAAGCTCTGCGCCATCTGGTCCAAGGGTAACGGTCGACATCCAATCTCCACACCCATCAGGAGTTTCAAACACGACACAAAGAAACGGTCATCCACCGTCCGCCATCCTCCGCAGACCCCCTTTGTCAAAGTCTTCCCCGTCCTGCTACTACGAGGTCTGACGACAAGCACGGGTCTTTGTCACCCAATTGACGACTCGGAGGCTTTCTTTGTACGCCATCACGACAACCTCACCATCGACAATTCCATTCATTGTCGCGTCCTTTGACTACGCTGTGCGTGTCGCGTCCGCCAACCACCGCCCAACGCTTTCTCTACCGGGCAGAGCGCGACTCTCAAACGCCTCGACCACAGCGCATCGCAAACTCCAACCACCGACACTCTTTTGGATCAGTCTGTACCTAGGATCGCCTTCGAGATGATGTCGTAGCACATCTTCGATCATCCTCCATAGCACGACCCACACCACTACGATTTGACGTGAGCCTGTTTGTTGTTACAGCGGGCTGAACCCGACCTGTAAGTCTTCTATATCCCCCGCACGCCATTCCTCTACCAAAGTGGAGTATCCATGCATGAACATGAACTGACCGTGTGATAGAAGCGCTCCTTTTTTCCCTTGATTCGTCAAGTACACTCGTTTATACCCAACTCCTGACAGTGAGTCGACCACCCCCCGAACTTCGCCTTCCATTCCTGACCGCATCAGATCATCCTGTCGCAAATTGCACACCATCTAGAATATAATACTCTCATTCAAACATATCACACATCATCATGAGGACATCAGCAACAGTATGGGCGGCCGCCCTCGCGGTCATGTCATTGCAAGGACCGCAATTCACAACCGCAGAGGCTGCGCCTGCACCACATCCACAACAAGGCGGAGAACAGCCACGATACTACTTCCCACGGCATGTTAAGAGACAAGTAACGTTCGCAAACTCCTCTACTTCGACGACCTCAATAGAGTCAAGATCTGCTCAGGCAGCGCCTTTTGTGGACATGACATCGCTGATTGAAAGCTTGATGAGCGACAATGTGCTGGACACTGTCACGACCTCATCTACGGAGCAAACCGCAACAGCAGAGGCTTCGCCTGCCTCTCAGACCGCAACCACCACCACTGACTCTAGCATTACCAGCTCATCCAGCAGCTCCGACGAGCTTACGACTAGCAGTACAACTACACCGGCGGCAGTCTCCACTACCAGCAGCACTGTTTCTACGGATTCGTCGAGCTCAACACCAAGAAGCACTGTAGCGTCGACTGGAAGCTTGCCCTCCGTGCTTGTTCTGCCAACAGCGCCTTCCACTACATCGACTCCAAGCAGTAGAACGTCTGCTGCGGCGACGACAAGCTCTTCTTCGACTTCCGTCGCCTCAACAAGCGGGCCTGCGTCCGAGAGCGTTGCTCCAACCGCCTCATCGAGCGATCTCAGCTTGTCCACCAGCGCTGTTGCCAGCTCCTCTAGCGTGGCATCTACTGGCACTGCTGTCTCAGAGAGCGTGTCGCCAACAGCCTCCTCTTCATCAACAACGGAGGCGTCGGCAACCGCAGCTGCTATCAGCTCTTCAAGCGTAGCCTCTACTGGAGGACCCGTCTCAGAAAGCGTGTCTCCAACCGCTTCCTTGACGACCTCAGAGGTTACTACTAGCGCTGCTGCCAGTTCTTCCAGCGTTGCGTCTACCGGTGCGTTCACAACAGAAAGCGTGTCTCCGACCGCTGCCTTGTCATCGACAATTCGGGCCTCAACTTCCTCCTCCAGCGGTCCTACAACATCCTCTAACGCTAATACAGAAGCCGCAGTAGTTGCCTCCACAGGTGGATCCGTCTCCGAGTCAGTAACGCCAACTGCGTCCTCGACCGCAAGCGCCTCGTCTTCAACGACCAGCGACGTGCTCAACATCCCCGCTGCTATCATTGGAACCGGCCTTCCAGGCATCTTGTCTGAGACCGTCTCTCCAACTGCCAGCAGCACCGGCGTGGCGTCGTCGACAAGCGGTACGATTTCCTCTCGTTCACTTTCTTCTCGTTCAGCCCTTTCAGAAAGGCCAGCTTCTAACGTTCTTTCAGCATCCGATACTACTAGCAGCGCAAGCTCCGATGATGTGGCTTCGACTGGCGTGGTCGCGTCCGAGACAGTCTCTCCTACTGCATCTTCAGCAGCTGCCTCCAGCGACGCCTCCACCTCTAGCAGCGTTGGCTCCACTGGAATTGCCCCGGCCGTCATTGTCATCCCAACCGGGAGCTCCAGCATTACTTCTACCCTTAGCGCCGCACCCACCAGCGCTTCGGGCGGCATCGTCGTTGGCCTTACTGGCTTTGAGGGCAGCACCACAGGCTCGACCACCGTTCCCACCACCGGTACGACTGATGCTAGCGCGACGACTGCGACCGGATCGTCTACGAGCGCATCTACTACTGATGCCAGCGAGTCCACGGGCACCGCGACGGGAACGAGCGATTCGGTCACATCTACTGGCACCGCGACTGCTGCTGCGGCGAGCGAGTCTTCCGATTCTGTTACCGCAACAGATTCCGCCAGCGTAACCCCCACCACTGATAGCGCAAGCTCTGACAGCGCCTCAGTCAACTCCTCAGCAACTGACGGCTCGGCTACTGGCACCTTTACCACCGGCTCTGCTGCTTCTGCTACGGATTCCGCGACGTCATCGCAGTCCGGTTCGGTTACCGCTTCTAGCACTGGGACAGGCTCAATCACCTCTGTGCCATCTAGCAGTGCAACCGCTTCCAGCAGTGACGATCTCTCAAGCGTCGTCGCGTCCGTCGCCTCGGATGTGTCCAGCGTAGTATCTGACGCAGATTCGACTCCAACAACCACCGACTCTGCGACCTCTGGCATTACCGCTACGTCCAGCGCAGGGACTGCAAGCGCAACTGACGCTTCTGCAGTCCTTACTAGCCTGGCATCTGCTTTGAACTCCGAACTCTCCAGCATCGCCGCCACTGCTACAGACAGTGCTGTGTCTTCCTCGTTGGCTTCGGAGTTCTCTAGCATTCTGGCTAGTGCATCTGCTTCCCTGCAAACTGATGTATCCACCGGTGTTGCCTCTACCAGCGCCACCATCACAAACTTCCCGGATGCCAATTCCACCGAAGCGACCACGGACATGTCCGCTACTCCTTCGACCAGCCTCTCGACATCAGGTACCGCCGTTATTCCAGTCTCTCTGATGACTGATGCGTCCACTAGCTCTTCGTTGTCATTACAGCCAATCGCATCGTCCATTGCCTCTTCGCAGTCGTCTGTCGATGCTTCCGCTTCTGCTAGCCTTTCGTCTGTGTTTGCGTCAATTACTTCTTCGGAGGCTTCCGCAGCCAGCTCTGCGTCAGCATCGTTGTCGTCCGTATCTGCCTCCTTGGCTTCTGCGAGCGCATCAACCACCAGCGAAGTTTCCGGCACCGCTTCTGCAACTGACAGCGCTAGCGTAACATCCAGTTCCTCGTACCTAGCCTCTACTTCAGTTCCATTGTCCACTGGCATCTCGACCTCCATTCCGCTGTCTACTGGGGCTACTATCCCTCTGACCAGCACTTCGGCTTCGGAGAACGCAACTGTACCAATCACCAGCGGCACTTCTGCTACTGAGACGTTGTCGACCTCCACGCACTCGGCCACGGCCACAGCCACAGCCACAGGCGTTACTAGCTCTTCGATCAGTGATAGCAGCTCGGTAACGTCTTCTACTTCTGGTTCAAGCGCGGCGACTTTGGCATCTGAGACTGCTTCCTTGGTGACATCGAGCAGTTCGGAGAATGCCACAACCACTTCCCCAGTTGTTCCAATTGTGTACTCATCCACATCGGCTACTTCAGTCCCAGCCACTACTGTCGAGTCGAGCACTCCAGTGACCCCGGCGACGACCGCGCAAGCGACCTCGACCCACCCGACAACGACTGCTCCGGAGACTATTCAGCCTACCGGCTCAGACAGTGCAACAACGCAATTTGTGGCGACTAGCATTCTATACCAGCCATCTGAGACAGCGAGTACCTCCGCCACCTCAGTAGAGACTGGTATTCCGACGAGCATGCCTCGCCTCATCCAGCCACCAGGTGGCATGCCATCTACACCACACAATTCCACGCTCATTCAAGTTGGATTCAACTATGGCTTGAACTACCCATTCGTCGTCAGGACTGCTGGTTCTGCGCAACAGATCTTCGCCTACTTGCCAAGCGGTATCGCATATGGCTTGGGCATTGATGAGTCCGATGTCACAATGTACGCTCTTCAGCCATTTGATACCTCGTCCGACCTGGACTACATCACTACGCTGGCATTGGCTTACGTCCCATCGTCATTGGTCGACCAACTCCAGCTGGATCTCCACACACCAGTGGCAACAATCTACTCCAACCCCGACTCCTCCACCAACACTCTCATGTCCAAAATCAACCCGGCTATTGCTATCCTACCTGGCTCTACCGTCGACAGCGCCCAGTCAGCCCAAACCAATGACCCGTCAGGCGAGTCAGCGTCTGCCTCCGACGCTGGAGCACCTATTGGTGGCGACTCTGGCAACTCTTCACCTGTCCGCGGTACATCTGTCGGCATCGGCGTCGGTGCCGCAGCCGGTGCAGCCGTCTACGCTGCCGCCATGGTCTTTGTTGCCCGTCGTTACAAGAAGCGCAGACAACGGCACCAGCGTGTAAGCAGCCTTGCGCCCACCAACGACAGGACCATGTCCCAGGTCAGCGCCGGCATGGGCGGCTACTTCATGAGCGGCGCCCGAGGCAGGACGAGCCCTACCAACACCTTCGGCAGAGGCTCGAGACATAGTGGTGGAAGCAGCAACGGGCGGAGTGTGAGAGAACAGGGAATCAGTGCGCCGGTCATGGCGGAGAATTCCTTGGGCTGGAATTGATCGGTTTGATTTTTTTGACAATGGAAAAAAGCGGGATTCTTCTGTATTTGTTGTATCTGTGTGTGTGTGGTGCGAGTTATTTAGCGGGATGAGGTTGGGGCTGCTCTTTACCCACCGCGGCCAGGCCCCCTTTTTCTTTTTACTACTGACTGTATGTAAGATATACCAGCCATTGAGCCCGCCTGCGCCTTTTTATTCTGTGGCGAGGCACACACCTTTTGCGGTTCTTTTTCTTAGCATCGATCATATCAAATCACAATATCTGACAACTGCCTACTGCTTTGCTTGTGTATCTGCTCGGGTGAAACGCTGCTTCTTAAGATACGTACTGATGTCCTTGAACTTTTGAATTGTGACAGTTATGTACAGAGGACGTGTAGCAATACATGTATTAGGGGTGCGGCGACCAATGTCTATTCGTACGTCTGTGGCTCTGTGCTAAGAGATGGCTTTATACATGTAGATGCATGTGGGCGAGATGCAGCTGGCGGCCCCGCGTTGCTCTGACGACACCGGGCCAAGCTTCACATGTACCACCACCTGCATGTCAAGAGTATCCGACAGTAGTTGGCAACGAAGAAGTAGGACGACTATCGATTACCAGTCGGACAAGAGGAGGATGTGAACATACACGGTGTCGAATCCAAGGAGACCGGAGCATCCGAGCACGACCAACACAAAGTCACATCGGCTGCCTATACCTAGCAACTTCCAACCCCGCCTGCAACCGCGACCTCCACATCTCACCTTCACACCTGGAGGCCCGAGGCTATTCACACGCGTCGAACAAGGTGATAGACATG
This sequence comes from Zalaria sp. Him3, assembly GCA_027923365.1. Taxonomy (NCBI): domain Eukaryota; kingdom Fungi; phylum Ascomycota; class Dothideomycetes; order Dothideales; family Zalariaceae; genus Zalaria; species Zalaria sp. Him3. The sequence goes on along the minus strand of BPUN01000013.1, from coordinate 600,831 downwards.
GCGATACCAGCGCACGACTCGTCCTTTGGCTACTCAAGAATCCCATCAAACCCGCAGCGAACCACGAACATCTTCCAGCCTCCACTCACCCCAGCATCGGCCGCGCCTTCCCCAGTCCAAGCCTCTGACGGCAGACTTTCGCAAGTGCGCAAACGAGGACGCGCAGACTCGGCAAAAGAGAACAGGTACAGCCTTACCACACCGCAGGCATACGCATATGCAAGCACCACAGCGGCAGACAGCTGGATGATGCTAGGTTCTGGTCTCGACTCGGCAGGAGGGAGGAGCCCAAGCGGTCTCGCGAATTCACGCTACAACCTCGCCGGAGGCTTCGACACGCCTGGTTTAGCTGCTGCTGCGCGCTCGGAGGCAGAGAATAGCCGCGACGAGCTCAACATGCGGACCCGCTGGACCCCTGGCGGCGCCGTCTCAGCACCACCTGCTGAAGATGAAGACCGAGACGACTGGGGCGTGTACCAAGGTCCACTGGCACGGGAGCGGAACGGCAAGAGCAGGGTTAGTTACACCAACACCAGCACTAACAGCAACGTATCCGGCCAACCCCAACCCCAACCCGAACCCCAACTCCAAAATACCTGGGGCACCTTCGTCCTCACCCTCGTCACGGGCGCCGCAAGCAGAGTCCTCGACTTCTGCCGCAACACCGCCTTCCATGGCTTCCACGCCGGGGGCGGCAAAGGCTACGACTTCTCCTTCGCCTCCTCCGACCACTCAACCCTACAGACCCAAACCGACCTCGCTGCCGACTACATCCGCGTCCCGACCCCGGTTCCTGGAAGATATCCTAGCGACTCTTTATATGGTTATGGTTGGGGAGCAGCAGCAGCGAACGAACAAGAAAATACCCCTCCCCGTGCGGCTAAGCGCCAACAGATCGACCGCGACGCCTGGGTCGTCGTGGATACCGATCTCGCCACCCGCGACACTCCGCGTGACACCCGCAAGATCTCGGGGAGGTATGGAAGTTTGGGCCGCGAGGGAGCGTCGCGAGCCAGTCCAAGGCGCTCGCTGCTGCCGGTCTCGTCGCGGCGTGCCGCCAGCCAGGTGAGTTACACCGGGTCGCCGCGGACGCAGAACTTCTCGTCGGCGGCGGCGGGTGCGGGGTTTGGTGCTGGAGGTGGTGGAGGGCGCGATAGCGAGCGCAGGGCCTCGGTCGCGCATACGCGGAGTCCGGGCCTGCGGGCGCGGAAGTCGATTCCCAACCTCAATCACAACCTCTCGCTCGGTACCCCCTCGAGGCAGAGTTTTGGTTTGGGTGGTGTTGCGGCGGCGACAGGGAGCCCGGGTTCGGGTTTGGCTGGATCGGGTTCGGCTCCCCTGAGCCCGGAAGCGCAGAGGTTTCTGGATCGCAAGGAGAAGCGGGAGAGGGAGCAGGAGAGGAGTATGCGGAAGATGAGTCGGCAGGTGCAGTTGTTGATTCAGCAGGGGCAGGCGGCGTTGGGGACGAGGGTTGAGGTTGAGGATGAGAGGGTGAGGAGGGACGAACTTGAGGATGAGGGGTTTGGGGAGGGAGAGGGGTGGGAAGAATTCGAGGGGAAGTTTTAGGTGTGCTGGGTTTCTTTTGGAGGTTGAGGGTTTGGCGTCTGGAATGGGGGAATTGGGGTTATTGAGGCTATGGAGGTCACGGGACGGGGCCTTATCTCTTTCTTTTCGTGCGATTAAGGCGGCAGGGTGCAGGATGCATGTGTTGATACCCGAATCTTTGGAATTCCGAAACTTGATATCTGGGCCATCGGGGCTACCAATTTCCAAACAAAGTCGTACAATTTCTACTTCTGGCCGTACATGCCCATGCTGGTCTATGTGGTATGCCTTAAGTCCGGTTTTTTTCGAACAAAAACGCCGTTCTTTGCAGTCTTTTTACCCTCTTCACGGCCGCTCGCTCATGCATATATGCATACACAATACAGCTCAAGTATAATACAAGGAAGAAATTCCATCGCCCCTTCCATCTTCCTCCGTAGCTCCTTCCATCTCCGTCCATAGCGGCCACCCTTCCCCCACGCATCTCCAAAACCCAGGGCATCTACCACCCCTGCTTCCTCATCTTAGCAACCATCTTAACCATGCCCCTAAACCCCTCCTTAAACCTCCGTCTCCACCTCTCACTCTTAAGTCTCTTCCGCCTCAGCCCCCCCCTCTCATGAAACCTCTGCCTCTGGAAATCACTCCGCACCCTATTCCGCGCCACTGAAATCTCCAAAGCCCGGAACGCCCTCCCCACGTCCACGCCTTTGTTCGCGTCGACCGCGACCGTGCGCCCGACGCTGGGACCCAGTTTCATCGGCGGCCCGGAGGGCGTGGGAGGTGGAGTGCTGAACCGGCCACGGCTGCTGGGGGTCGTGATGCCCTGCACGTCGAGCATGCCGAGGATGTCCATGGACGTGGTTTCTTTGCCCTTGCCCTGGGCGGGCGTGCGTGGAGCGCGGCTGCTGGAGGGGGCGGTGGAGCCTTTCATCTCGTTCCAGAAGTCTTCGATCGAGGAGGAGGAGGTCGAGGGGCGGTTGGCGGCTTGGGCCGCGGGGGATTTGAAACGTGAGGTCCGTTGCGTGGAGGCGGAGGGCACGCCCTTGGGGCTGACGTTTAAGGCGCTGTCGAGGAAGGCGGTCAGGGGGCTGGAGGGGGGGAGGGTTTTGCTGGTGCCGGAGGTGGTGGTGGGGGGTGTAGTGGAGGAGGGGTCGCTTGGGGTGATGGAGGCATTGGTGTTGCTCTTGCTGTCGTTCTCGGCGGAGCGAGCGGGTGTGGATGAGAGGCAGCGGCGTGAGCTGGTCGTGATGATGGAGGATCGTGATAGCGCTGGGCCGCGGAATGTGGTACTGAGCATGGCGGGTTGTCGCCGCAGGAGCGACTCCCCTGCCCGCCAGCAGAGATCCATTGTGTGGTGGTGTTGGGTCAGATGCAGGTCAATGCAACTGCTGGGAGGAGGGTGGTGCTTGCGGCTGCTGTGGTCGACTTCGACTTTTCGGGCGGAGGTGCCAAGACCAACGGGGTCCCGCGCAGGGCTTCACCTCGCGCGTTCGCATGTAGAAGCTTCAAGTTCGCTATTCTTATTGTGCATTTCGGCTTAGCGTCTGCGACTGTACAACTGCTTTGGCTCTTGCTCTCTGGTAGTACTTATTTACCTGGTCGTTGTAGTCTAGTTCAGTGTCTGCGCTGCAGCTACCGAAAACCCCAACAGCCAGCAAGCAAGCCTTCGAAAGGCAGCGCCGCCATGGCCTACAATTACCCTCGTGAGTTACTCCTCCATGGACCTACATCCTTCCAGCCAGTCACTAATACCAGTAACAGCCCCTGCCTCGTTCGGCCGCGCCCCAAGTTATGCTAACTTCCCAGGCGCACCATCCATGGGCGCACCGCCAGGAATGGGTAAGCCTAGAATTTCCCTTCATTCAAGCGCAACCTCACTAACAAAATCTAGCCGGCGCACCAGGTCTCGCAGCACCAACAGCAGGTTCACCACCTGGTATGGCGGCCTCGACTACTCCACAACCCGGCCGACCAGGCTCCGTCCCCGCCGCCTTCCAACCGCCTCCAAATCTCCCCAACATCAACTTCAATGCGCCGGTGATACGGCTCGGTGTCGATGGTAGTGCGAAGCCAGCAACGCCATATGGTGGTTATGACGACAGCAGGGGCCGTGGCAGAGATCAGCCAAGTGGACCAAGAGGTCGCGCGGGCCTGGGTGCGGATTCGAGGAACATGGATTACCAGCGTCAACAAGTGCGGAACGACATGATGTCGCTGGTTCCGCCGACCAAGGAGGAAGTGTCACGAACGATATTTATTGCTGGACTGGTAGACGGCATGCCGCAAGATGAGCAGATGGAGGATTTGATCGGTGTAGGTGGTGGATTGCGACGCTGGACTAGGGCTACAGATGCGGATGGAAAGGATTGCCGCTTTGGGTTTGCCGAGTTCGAGGATGCCTTGTCGCTAGAGGTTGCGAGTGAGATTCTCAAGGATGTGGAGGTACCGCTTAGGGAGAAGGGACAGCTGATCAAGGATGAAGAGGGCAATGCGAAGAAGGCTAGTCTGATGGTTGTCATGGATGATGAATCGCGCAAATACGCCGCTCAGTGGAACAAGGATCGCGATCAATTTCAATTCCGCCTGGACGCCGCTCGCGAGGATCTTTCAAGCCTGCTTGCCCGTCTCGCCTCCGAGGAAGCCAGTACCAACGGCACCGCTGCTGTCGACGGTGACGGCGATGCGACAACGGAGGGAGCAAACGGGGATTCTGCTGAACTCATCACCATCCCCGTTGGCCAAGCCGAAGACGAATTGGCAGATATCCCAGCGGAACTTCGAGAGACCGTCGCCGCCGAGATCGCCGCTTTCCGTGACCGCAGCAATCGCCGTGATCTGGAGCGTCTGCGCAAGGAAGAAGAGCTCGAAGCTGCAGAACGCGCGCGCAGTAACATGCGTCCCAGCCGTCTCGCCTCTCCACCAGTCTCCGCACCTTCTGGTCCCGGTGCTGTGAATGGAACTCGCGGCGTGCCTAATGCTCCATCCGGTCCCAAGGGCTACCGCGGCGTCCAGCTTCCCCGCGACGCAGAGATGGAGCGTGTACTCGCGCAGATCAACGGCACCGACCTAGACGGTGATGATGACGCCTCCGACTCCGAGCTGGAGCGCCGCCGTCGCGCAGCCAAAGACGCCGACAAAGAGAAGGCCTACCTGGACCAAGAACGCCGCTGGTTCAACCGCGAACGCATGCACGCGACCGCCGTCCAGCGCCAACGCGAAGACGAGTCCCGCCGCTCCGCCGCCACCCAGCGCCGCAAGGACGCCGCGCTCCAACGCCTCAAGGAATACGATGACGAGGTCGAGATGCGCAGCGCCAAGGACGGCTACTACAAAGACCGCAAAGCCTGGGTGCGCGAACGCCGCGCTTTCCGCGCCGACGAGAAGAGACGCGACGACCGCGACCGCCGGGACGAGGCCAAGGAGCAGGCCGCCCAGCGCGCACAGCTGGACAAGGCGCAGGGCCTGGCCGACGAGTTCCTGGCCGAGCAGGCCGCCGAAATCGAAGCCCGCCACGCCCCCAGACCCGCCGCGACCAACTTCACCCTCAACCTCGGCTTCGGCGCCGCGGCCAAGACGGATGAAGACGACGACGCAGAGACGCGCAAGACGGGCGGGCGCCAGACCATGGTGGACGTCGAGAACATCCTCGACAACGAGGAGGCCGCGGACGAGACCAGTCGGCCCCTGCGGCCGGTCTCGTTCCAGCCGCTCGCGGCAGGCGAGAAAATGACCGACGCGGAGCGTCGCGAGGCCACGCGCGCCATCGCCGCATCCATCCCGACCACGACGCGCGAGCTGTTCGAGTGGCCCGTGAAATGGGACAGCCTGCCCGAGGCCGCTGTCACGGAGCAGCTGCGGCCGTTCATCCAGAAGAAGATCATGGAGAGCTTGGGCGTGCAGGAGGATATGCTGGTAGAGCTGGTCGAGGGCGTGGTTAGGAGACATGGTCGCCCCGAGGAGATTATGCGCGAGTTGGAGGTCACGCTTGATGAGGAGGCCGAGGCCCTGACGAAGAAGGTTTGGAGGATGGTCGTGTTCTTTAGTGAGATTGAGGCGAGGGGGTTGGGTGGTTAGGGGCATGGAGTTCCGTCTACCTACCCCTTTGGGGTAGTGGTGAAGTGCGGGTTTGGAGCCCAGTGCATGGGGGGTGGTAGCATTGGTAGCGAGACGCAGTAGCTTTTTCTGCTAGAAGTGAATTCACGCTACGCGAATGCTGCAGGTCCCCATTACAGAGTCTGCGTAAATATGGAACAGTCTGACTTCTCGCAAGACAACAACAACATCCACGTACCCATGCCCGTAGTGAATCAAGTACCTATGTATAGCTGGTCCATAAGGACCCTTACCTTAATCAATAGCCAGGCTTGACGCTCCCGTCGGCTCGGATTCCCAGCTTCCCGGCTTCCAACCGCGCCAAGCCTACAGACAGCCGATTCCGCAACAAAAAGAAAGCTGCCGCTTGTTCACGCACGATACCGTTATATGTGCTTAAAACAGCAAAAGAAGAAACTTGGGATTCCAACCCACATGGGACTCGAACCCACAGCCTTTCGCTAGATCCTAGATAGGAGGCGAACGCGCTACCATTGCGCCAATGGGCTTCTTGTTAAATAGGCTGGGTTAAACTGTAAATGAAGCTCATCTGCGGAAGGAGCAAAATCGCTCAGCACCAGGAGGGTTGAAGCTTTCTCGACGGAGATGGATGCCCGATCACCCACCGGACTTTGTTCGTCTTCCTGCCCTTCACATTTCTCTAATGAAACTACTACTAATGATAGCGGATTGAAGCCAGATCTCACAAGTGAGTACGTCTAGTCTTTTATGCGGATATCTAAGTTATAAACAAAGCCCGTCTCAGCCAGTCGATTATATCCTCTCACCCTCAAGGATAGGTCTAGCCTCCTCACTCTTCCACCAGCTAACGCCCTCCTTACCCGGATACTCAAACCGATCCATACTCTCCGGCTTCATCTCGACACTGTACCCAGGCTCTGTTGGCGTGGTGTAGTAACCATCCTTGATCACACTCGGGTGGTAGAAGTGCTCGTGCAAATGATCCACATACTCCAACACGCTCAGCTTGCCGCTGACGCACACGTAGTCGATAGTGCTGAGATGCTGCGTGTATTCCGGCAGCCCCACACCGCCCGAGTGCGGCACGATGGGCACGTTGAACTTCTTCGCGATCAGCAGCACCGCCAACACCTCGTTGACGCCGCCCATGCGGCAGGCGTCGATCTGGCACACGTCGATGGCGCCCTGCGCGATCAGCTGCTTGAAGATGACCCGGTTCTGGCACATCTCGCCCGTCGCGACGCCGATGTTGTAGGGCTTGAGGGCTTCGCGGATCGTCTTGTGCCCGTAGACGTCGTCGGGGGAGGTCGGCTCTTCGATGAACCAAGGCTTGAATTCGGCGAGCTGCTTCATGTATTCGATCGCTTCTGGCACGGACCAGACCTGGGAATGTCACGGTCAGTACGTGTTCTCTGAATGCATGCATCTTCCAGGTAGGTGCGGGGGTTGGGTTCTTGACTCACCTGGTTGGCGTCCACCATCAGAATGTTACCCTTGTCATATCCAATGACCTCTCTCGCAATCGTCAACCTCTCCCTATCCTCCTGCACGCTGGTGCCGACCTTCAGCTTGAAGTGCTTGTACCCCTTACTAAGCGTCTCCTGCAAGAGTCCCTTCATCTTATCCTTGCCATAGCCCAGCCAGCCCGCACTGGTCGTGTAAGCAGGCACAGCACGGTTGTTCTCCGCATCCTTGATCCTCTGCGCCTTGCCACCCTCCTCACTCTTCAACATCTGCACCGCCTCCTCAGGCGTAATCGCATCGGTGATGTACCTGAAATCGATGCAGGACACGAACTCCTCCGGCGTCATCTCCGCCACGATCCGCCATACTGGCTTGTCGAGGACTTTGGCCCAGAGATCCCAGATGGCGTTGACGACGGCACCCAGCGCAAGGTGGATGACGCCCTTTTCGGGCCCGATCCACCGTAATTGCGAGTCCGAGACGAGGTAACGCCATGTGCGGCCCCAGTTGCCGACGAGCTCTTCCAGGGTCTTGCCCTCGATGCGAGCGGCAAGGAGAGTGATGGCTTGGCAGACGATCTCGTTGCCGCGGCCGATAGTGAAGGTCTGGGAAGTGTCAATTGGAAGCCCGATGAGCAAGTGATGTGACAAGGAGGGACATTGCTTACCATGCCGTGACCGGAGTGCTCACCATCCGTTTCAAGGATACAGTATGCGGAGGAGTAGTCTCCGGCGGCGTTCATGGCATCGGAGCCGGTCTTGTCGAGAGAGGTCTGCAAGTTGAGTCAATTGAGTGCTCTAGTACTATACTGGGAGTCACACATACCGGGAACCTGACATCCCTCGTAGTCGCGTGAGTGATCTTAACCATGTTTGCACAATTCGACGATTCAATCGGGTATGTTTCAATTACGCTCGGCTTCTCAATTCACAGCTCTTTTTGGAGGAGTAGAAACCGCAAGAACGTCTATAATAAGGTATTCAGTCGTGGGAGAAGAGGAAAGAGGAGAAAGGAGGATCAATTGCAACCCCCCAAAACAGTGGGGTCGTCATCGTCTTTGTACCTCAACCCCCAGGCATGGATTAAATCCGTTTACCACGACCGATCCACGGCTTTAGCCCCTCCGTGGGGCAACTTTCTGGGGCCGACACACCGTATGGACGCCGTTGAGTCGGCGTTCCTGAACTTCAATTGGTGGAGAATTCGTCTCCGCCTCTGGATGACCGCTCCCAGACGCCGATGGCCAGCTTGTGCACAGATGCTTGGGCTGAGGGTTGTTGATGCCTCGGTGTATTTCTGTTTTTAGACGTGAATGACATAGATCTTTACAGTTTCGGACCTTTGTTCAGTCTCTCGACAGTGATAATCATAAGTTGGGGCATTTGCAAGTTCTCATCGACTGTATGAGTTGGGCTTTGGGAAGAAATGGTCGGCAATTGAAAGAGCATGGACGGAGAGCTTCTGAGACAGCTCGAATCACTTGGTATAGACGTTCCTCGCAGAACGAAGCATGAGGCAGTCGAATATGGGCAGCGAGATGAGCATCACATTCTTGACTTACTTTATCACGAATGGGAAAAGCATGGAAGCCACCTTATGATTCGGGAGCGAAAAGTAACAGCAAACCGACCTTCATGAGCCGGGCCTTACAGTGGACAGATTGAACGCTCTCAGATGCACATATATACAGAGCACTCCCATCAGATTCTGTCCGCAAGAACGAAGCCATAGTAGATCATGGCGCCGAACCCAGCGAAGTTCAGCAGTGTCGAGACGCCGTGCAAAGTGCCGAACTGCTTATTGAGCTTTTGCATCTCGTCGGAGTGTGGGCCAGCATCATACGACTTCTTGCCATCGCGTGTTTCTGCGAGGAGGTCAGCAATCGCATACTCTACTGGGGCTTCACTCATATCATTACCTTGATGATGTCTGTCCTTCATGGTTTTCGTAGTGGCAGGGCCGACAACACAGGCATTGAGCGCGGACGTGATCACCATAGTCGCCAGCGGTACCAGTACCGACCACCTGTTGCCCTCCGCCATGACACCCCCGAAGCCTGTGTTTTCCCTGATATACTCCCCACCGATACCTGCAATCTTTTCTCCCGGATATGTTGCTATCATAATCAGAGGTAGGATGGTCTGCATAGAGAAAAAGACTGGGAACACCGCTGCTTGAAGACGGGAGAACATGGGTCTCGGGAGCGTTTTGAATGCAATCACACCGCCGATGAAGGACTGGAAGAGCGTGGATCCGAGAAGACTGCCATAGCTGAGGATGTGGTAGGCTTTATAATCGCTGATTGCGGAGAGGAAAGTCATGGTTGATTGCGGTCAAAGAGAGGATAGCAGACGCAAGGGTGTTATAAGCAAGTAATAGCCTGGACGTTCGAATGTCCCAGATCTTGATCCAATAATCGAATAGGATTGTAATTGGGAGTAAGAGAGCGAGCAATGGAACAATGGTGCGCTCCAAGCTGCTGACCTCTCCCGATAATGACGTCTACGGGTACCATTGCCGTTTCAGTGGTCGCTGTCCCTATACATTGACATTGCCGACACAGGCGAGAATTGTAGGAAAAATCCTCCCATAAGTAGCTGCATGAGATAGATCGTATCGCCATATAATAACGAAATATGTTGGAGTGGGTTTATCAACCCTGCATAAATGTAATGGTGATGTTCGGTGCCCGTGAAGCAATTCAAACGACGCGTCGGCGCGTCAACTTCGCGAACAAGGCAGCAATTGCGTGAACAAACGACGAATACATCACATCGCTTCTTCGCCCTTCTTTTCACTTATGATTTGAGTTCAGAGTCTCTCGGGCATGTGACTAGCAGTCCGGTTGGCAACGCGCAAGTTCGAGATACAATATGGCGAGCAAAGAAGCTACCGTCTACATCGTAGATGTTGGCTCATCTATGGGCAAGCGCAACCATGGTCGTGAGACAACAGATCTGGAGTGGGCTATGGAGTATATTTGGGACAAGATCACATCAACCGTAAGCGTCTATTACACCTTTTGCAGGTAGACTAGACTCTAAGTGGCGTTTCATCAGGTAGCTCTTGACCGCAAGACAGCGCATGTAGGAGTTGTCGGCCTTCGCACAGACAGTAGGTAACACGCCACTCAATTACCCCTTATACGATTCTTCTGATGGCCTGCCATTTTGCGGTAGTGGTGGCGATCCTCGAATGCACCCTGACATGGTTAGGTACCGAAAACGAGCTGGACAGCGAGGAGCCGTATCAGAATATCACCGTCTTCCAACCACTTGGCCAGTAAGTTAAAATACAGTATTTAATCATATAAGGTACTAATTGGTGTGATGTAGAGTGCTAATGCCAGACCTTCGTCGCTTACGGCAACAAATACAACCAAGCAACACCGATGCGGGAGATGGTATGAAGTTCAAGGCACCGTTCTGGAAGTCCACTGACATAGTACAACAGCCATATCAGCCCTCGTGATTGCGATACAGATGATATCCGCTCATTGCAAGAAATTGCAGTACATCCGCAAGATCACTCTCGTAACGAACGCCAATGCGCCGATGGATGCGGAAGATCTGGACAATATCGCTAGCAAGATCAAAGAAGACAACATCGAGCTCATCATCCTGTAGGTACCATGGACTCTGTACTTTGGGGCGTCTTAAACTGATCGTTTCTGTAGTGGCGTTGATTTTGATGATGCGGATTACGGGTTCAAGGAAGAGGACAAGGACAGCGTCAAGGTGAGCATCGAAACCTCCCTCCTAGTAACATGGTAGCTGAAAGCCTACAGGCCGACAATGAAGTCGCTTTCCGGAAACTGGCCGACGAAAGCAACGGCACATGCGCTACACTTGCAGAAGCAATAGACCAGTTGGGGATCCCTAGACTGAAGACCACGCGGCCTGTGCACTCGTTCAAGGGCTTTCTTACACTCGGCGATCCTGAACAGTATGACACCGCAATGGCTATAGATGTCGAACGTTATCCGAAAACGTCCGTTGCCAGACCGCCTGCAGCCAGCAACTTCGTGATCCGATCTGATATGGCACCCGGAGAGTCCACGCAATCCGCATCGACATTGCAGGACGGCGGCGCCGATCAATCGACCCAGGATGGACTAGCTGCCGTGAAGAATGCGCGGACTTACCAGGTTCAGGATGAGAACGCGCCAGGCGGTAAGCGAGATGTCGAGCTGGATGAGCTGGCAAAAGGCTATGAGTATGGCAGCACCGCCGTATACATAAGCGAGTCCGACCGAAACGTCACCACTTACGAGACCAAGATGGGCCTCGATATCGTAGGCTTCGTTGCGAAGCAAGAGTACGAGCGATACATGGATATGTCAAAGACCAACGTCATTGTCGCCCAGCGCACAAATGACAAAGCGAGCATGGCCCTCTCGTCGTTCATCCACGCTTTATATGAGCTCGAATCATATGCTGTAGCACGTTTAGTGCCTAAAGACGACAAGCAGCCTCTGATGCTCCTCCTGGCCCCTTCTATTGAGCCGGATTTCGAATGTCTCTACGACGTAGAGCTTCCTTTCGCGGAAGATGTCAGAGATTATCGATTCCCTCCATTGGATAGGGTAGAGACGGTGTCTGGGAAGGTGCTGAAACAGCACCGTAATCTACCGAACGACGCACTCAAAGATGCGATGAGCGAGTACGTCGACAAGATGGATCTCTCCGCTTTCGGCGAAGACGACGAAGGAAAGCCAACTGAATACATGCCCATGGAGGACACGTACTCTCCTGTCCTTCATCGAGTGAGCCAAGTAATCCGCCACCGCGCAGTCTACCCAAACACAGGAATTCCACCAGTCAACGAGATCCTGACAAAGTACTCACATCCACCGCAAGATCTCGTGCGAGAAGCAAAGCCGACTTTAGATAAGATCCTCGCAGCTGCCGACATCAAAAAGGTACCACCGAAAGTCCGTTCGCGCAAGTTCCGCCGCGACGTTCCCAAACCGCTTTCTGGTCTCGATGTCGGTGCTCTCCTTGACACCAAGGGGAAGCGGAAACGCATCTCTTCGGAGAATGCTATCCCAGAGTTCAAGCAGCTGCTCTACGGCACAGAGGACGTTTCTGTAGAGGCCGTTCACGACGCTTGTGATCAGTTCGACGCCATCATTAGGGGCTATATCAAGCACTCCGTTGGTGATTCGGGCTACGGTCGAGCCATCGAGGCGATCCGTGTCATGCGCGAGGAGTTGCTGGACCTTGAAGAATGGGCTACCTACAATGACTTCTTGAAGAAGTTGAAGCAGGACATACTGAGCGGAGACCTGGGAGGCGAGCGCAAAGAGATGTGGTGGCAAATCAGGACGGCGCGACTCGGCCCTATTCAGCAAAAGGAGGTCAAGGCTAGTGATGTTGGTGAGGATGAGGCGAAAGCTTTCATGTCTGCGAAGTGAAAGAGCTGGGACCGCTCCTGCTTGTATGCTGCAATGAGCAAGGCGTTGGAGGAGTTGTGATACCAAAATCTCGGGTGAAGGTTCGCTTTTGAGGCAAAGGAAAGCAATGGGTAATAATGGCAACCGCCATCGTACTTTGGGATATATTCAACAAGATAGAAAGCAATCAATCGCTGTCCTTATATAACGCCATGATCATATCCTCGCAATAACAAAGTCCAAACCAATCTATCGCACGAAGCCCTCAGGTTCAGCACGCACAGCCTTCCTTCGCGCCAACATCTCCCCTCACACCCGAAAGATTCACTCTCGACTCCTCGCCTGCAGCCGCGCCAGCGCCCGCTCGAGCTCCAGCCCCACCCCTCGGGCCCTTCAAACTCGTCTCCGGTATCGCATTCGCAATCGCCGTAAACACCTCCGTAACATTAAGCCCCGTCTTCGCGCTCGTCTCGAAGAACAACAAGTTCTCCTCATCCGCATACGCCTTAGCCTCCCTCGTACTGATCTTCCTCGCATCGCCATCCGCATCCTCCTCTCCCTGCTCTCCGTCCTCCTGGCCCTCACTCTCCGCAACCTCCCCCTCCTCCTCATTACACAGATCAACCTTATTGCCCACCAGCGCAATCACAATCCCGGGACTCGCCTGCCGCTGCAACTCCGCGACCCAATGCCGGGCCTTGACCAGACTCGAGGGTTTGGTGAGGTCGTAGACGACGAGCGCGGCCTGCGCGTTGCGGTAGTACATGGGCGCCAGGCTCGCGAACCGCTCCTGGCCCGCCGTGTCCCAGATCTCGAACTTGATTGTGCGGCTGGGGAGGCTGATTTTCTTCGTCAGGAACGCCGCGCCGATTGTCGGTTCTTTGTTGGGCTGGAAGTCGTTGTTGACGAAGCGTAGGACTAGCGAGGACTGGGTTGGGATTGGTTAGCTGGGAGGCGGGGGTTTGAGGAGCGAGGATGGGGGCATTGCGCACCTTTCCTACGGCGGCTTCGCCGAGTAGTACTAGCTTTACGCTGCTGCTGGGCTTTGGGGCATTTGCCCCGGTGTTGTCGGCCATCGGAGGTTGATGTATTGGGGGCTGGTTGTTTCAGGCGCAGGTCTGGGACAAGGTTTGGACCTTTGGTGGTTGCTACAATCGCCGGACGGATGCGGCTGTTCTCTGAATATAGGAAGACTTTGAGATGAGAGACGCTGGAGGTTGAGGGAAGTTGTGCGGTGTAATCAGCCTGTATGCCGCTCTAGGTACCGTAGGTGGATGGACTGAGCGCTGCGGCCCGTTTAGGTAATGACGACTGAGTCTTGGCGCACGTGATTGCATGTAATATAGAACCTGGAACTCTCTCCTTGCTCCTCACTCCCAACATGGCGTGTATTATTATTTGAGTATGAGCCGTCAGAGGTGATATTTCATGCGACGTATCAATCGGCATGTACCTTGACCGAGTAGGATCGGTCTCCCTGCGGAGAATCCTTCATGGCAAGGTGGTGAAATGGTCACTAGAGCAGGTCGCAGAGGGAAGACAAGAGGGAACACCCTCCCTGCTAAGTTCTCCAGAGTAAGCCGTCAGCGTAACAAGATGAGCGGCCTGTCTCTGTGCGTCGCTGGCCGCCCTTCTCCGGTCGGCTTCAATTGACAACCGACCCGCTCCTCCCAATACCGTTGCTACCGTTCCATAGCTCTCCTCACATATGATACTCTGATGAGTGACGGAAGGTCCCTCCGTCAGCCTACGTATTCAGCATACTTCGCCCACATCTCATCCTTCTCCAACCTCTCCATATCCTCCTCCCTCAAACAAATAGCAGCCGCAATCTCCCCATCCAGCCTCTTTGGCATCAAGTACATCAAACTCTCCACCGGCGTAAACTGCGGCCTCCTCACTGCCTCCGGCATACCCAATCCAAGATTGAAATCGAGCCCATAGCAGTCCTCCTTCGCCCACGAACTAAGCATAATGTCTTTCGCCAGATCAAGCGACGCCGTGACAGAGACCACGTTCTTGTCCTTTGCGCGACTGAGAACGGTCGCAAGCGCACGAGTCTTGTACCCCTGATCCGAGGTTTTCGGGTCGACTGCCAGGCGGAGCTGTGATGCGACACCGCCCAATGGCCCCTCGACGAGCTGCTCGTGCGGATAAGTGGTGTACGCCATGTTCTGCACGAGACCGGGGTACGTCTGCGGAATACCAAGGTAACGCCGGGGATCGATGGCTCGGGCGAATGTTACTCCCGCAGTGCGGTCCAGGCGGGGAAGGCGGGCGCGGCTGACAGACTGCCAGATGAAGGCGCTTAGCGTGTCATCGGTGGAAATGTAGCCTGAACGAAGAGTGATAGTCTCGGTGGCTAGCTTCTTCAAGGCGGCGAGCGAGGTTGGTGAGAAGGTGAAGTACGCCCAGGAGCAAATCGGAAGGGGGAGTGGTGGTTGCACCTCACCGGTCCCGCTAGAGATTGACTCAATTGGAGGAGGGGTTTTCACGATTTGGTGCTCCAGCTCGGGGCCGGACACGTAAGAGTCGTCAAGTAAGGGGATAATGTTGCGACGGTCAGGGTTGCCGGACGTCAGTTCTTCAATCGTAAATTGTTCGTTATGGCACGCCTTTGAGAAGAGGTGCATCACTCGACCTTGACCGGTCATGTCCATTGCCTGGTGATGGCCGAGGAACGTGAGTAGAAGCCCGCCAGTGATGAAAGTGGCTTGGAGGAGAAAGACTCGTGCTCTGTCTTCTGCGGATTCGTTAGGGTTTATCCCAAGAGTCATGAGCGGCGCAAAGACGGACTCGTCCAGCATCCTGAAGGCGAACTTGGCTCGTCTGAAATCGTCCATTGCCGGAATGGAAGGGTCCTGGGTAAGGTCTTTCACTACCAGACGGGGCAATTTCTCCATTGATCTAATTTTGAAGGTGCCTGGCTGTCCTTCGCCGGAACTTTCGTTGACTATCTTGCCTGCTACCCATGGGAAACTCTCAGACAGCCGCTTGAGGCCATTTGTTAATGTGTTGATAATGGCTGAATGTGAGGATGTATCGGCCAGTGGGAAACAAAGACATATCTGAGTATATATGCTAAGTCCTGGCTGCTGTCCGAAGACATCTAGCTCCTCGTTCAGCTCCTCTTTAGTGTCTGGTGCATGCATCTTCAGCGTTGGTTATGACTATGCACAAGTCATACGGCGGTTGGCGCCCCTTGTATGTTGGACACCTCGATTGCGGTAAATCCAGGTTGGGAGTGTTGCTTGATATACTCGGATACACAAATCGCGGATGTACACACACGCTAGCTTCGATGGAGTCAAGGCCAGTGGAGGCCGAAGGATGCAAGCGTACGATTAGCGACCTGAGTAACGACTTCCATTGATGCTCTCGGAAAGCGAACGGTCTCGCCCGGACTGAATTCAACGGATAATGCAACGAAGAGACTGAAGCTATATTCCCGCTTTGAGTCAATGTATCTCAGCTCCTTAGTGTGTCATGCTACGTGGTTGACTCACTCAAACGCACGCAGCGGTTGTTGCAGATAGTCTGGTGCACGGCAGTGAAGTCTTGGCATGTACGATTGGTCGGATAGTAAATCTATCCACAATAGCTTGGTCGTACGTCTACACATAGCGCAGTTGTGCGAAGATGGGTAGGATGCAACATTCATTCTCTCAAGTAAGATTCCGTTCAGCATTGTGTATCAAACTCCCATGGATTAAAACTCCCGACCCGAGCAATCTTCAATCTACTCCTCCGCAACCAAGTTCTGACCCTCCCTAAGACCTTCCACAACAAGCTCCTGGCCTTCAGCTCTCCTGTAGATATCCTTGACGTCATCCGTTGTCGTCTCGAAGTGGCTGGTGGCGTCGTAGCTCTTCGAGATGTAGATATTGTCGTTCACTCCGCTCTCCAGGGGCTCGTACAGGGGAATTGGTGGGCCCATGAAGGTCTCCTCGATCTTGCCTAACCTGTCCAAACCTGGCTGGAGTTCAAGATGGTGGTTGCTATCGCGCTCAGCGATGGTGGAGACAATGGCGATGTAGTAGCCCTTTGGTGCGACATTGTGTGCCCACGAGACCATGGCGATATAGATGTCTGATTATAGTCAGCCTTCCGTTACGCAGCATATTGCAATCTACTTACCATGCTTGCGTCCAATTTGCGACTGCGGGAGGATAAGCTGGAGAGAGTCGGAGTTGTCGGTCTTGTCAATTGGGTGGTTAAGGATGCAAATAGCCTTCAGCAGGTGCCCCACCACTTGCACCTTGCCAGGGAAGTATGATGGATCTGCCAGGATCTTGCCTGCCTTCGTTTCGAACTTCATTCCTTCGCCCTCTTCACCCCTCTCCTTCATGGTCGCCTTGATGCCGACAGCCTTACCACCCTCGTACAAGACCTCGTCCACATTGGTGTTGAGCATGTATGTACCACCATAGATGGCGCTCAGGCGGGCAAACCCTTGAGGGAGCTCGCCAAGACCGTAAAGGGGATAGATGTATGGCGACTTGCCGTAACGGGCCATGGAGTTGACGTATAGCCTGATGCGCTCGACGGCATCCTTGGCCATGCCCTTCGTACCAATGTAATCATCTGTGGTGTAGAGAGCCATGGAGTGACCAATAAAGTCACGAGTGGTGGCCTCAAGCCCGAACTTGTCATAGACCTCCTTCATGGTGCACGTGTTGAGGTTCATGCCTAACGCGATCATCAGAATTGTCCCTTGTATCATATAAGCAGCCGCACAATATCCGTACCGTTGTGTGTTGCAGGATCCTCGTCCTTGAAAGCTCCAACCCACTCCAAGAACTTCTTAGCCCTTCTCTTCTCGAACAGGCCCATCAGCGGGCTCCTCAGAGCCTCGCTGGCATCGGAGGGCACCTTAGCCACTGTTGCCCTTGTGCCATTGCCCTGTTGTACGTAGCTTCCAGCTATTTGCTTGAATTCGAGATAGCGCGTGACGTCGGTAGAGACAAGAATGTTGGTGAGCTCGCCATTAGACATGAGCAGCTTTGGAACCAGGTCGATGTTCCAGTCGTTGACTCGGCCGTACTTCTTCCATGGCTCGGTGCCCTCTGGGTAGTTGCCGTACTTCTTGAATAGCTATCATCCTGTGAGTATTGACACGCCGCATATGTATCACAGAAAGACGAACCGCTTCAATGTTGAGAGAGGCGGCCTCACTGTTAGGGTGGGTCAGCGGAGGTGATGCAGGTAGAGGGGCATATCGTCATACGCTCCATAGTGGTCGTTACGGTCAATGTGGAGGACCTTCTTGCCCTTCACACTCAGTACTCTACTCCAGTGTCAGTAAGGGCTTTCAGCGGGCATAGCGACTACATTCTAACCCAGAAAGTACACATTCTGTCAGACCTGCAGGACAGAGTCAGTGGGCTTGTTTGGTCGAACTGCGGGGTCTTAATCACCTGTTCCGAGCACAACAACATCGTATTCCGGTGCAATCTCATCCATGGTGGCGCTATGATATATATTGTTTTCGAGAAGTTGTATGGGATATGCGAATAAAGCAGGTTAAGAGATACGTAGGGACTAGGAAGCTGTGACGGAATGGGCCTCAAGCTGCTCCTGGAATCGTTGCGGTCAAGCTGGCGTTGCCGATCTGACGCACAGGGTCCAGCTTGCGCACATGGAACGCCGGTCTCGAAGCTATAACGATCACATTGGTAAGATTCACGAGTATCTTTATGATATCTATGACACTCATCCTACGAACGAATATGAAACCTTCCATGAGTTGTGCCTAGGAAGCTAGATTGGCACAAAGTGGCTTCATAATGTTCGACCGAGAGTCCAGTTTTCACCTTGCAGACAGGGTGAAGAATAATGTACATAGGGGTACTCATACAGCGCTTAACGTCATTAAAACCCTAGGCCCTCGCCTCCCGTGAAGAACTCTCCTGGATGTGCATGGTACTCATAGGGTCCAGAAGCTCCTGCGCAGATGCCTGTGCTGAGGCCGGGGTTTGCTCAGCGACCTGCTTACTTTCCGCCTTTGAGAATGTTAGCAACGTGCCTCTGCTTGCGAGCGAATTCAAGGAACCAACCTTCTTAGGAGCGGAGTCACCCTTCTTAGATCCCTCAATGGGAGGGAGACCACCCTTCTTATACGCCGGGCGTTTTTTCGTTGGGTTGAGGTTCACCTCGGGATCCGTTTCGGCAATTTGGCGGGCATTCTCCCATGTATACCACCGCTCTGTAAGAACATGCTTGATTGCACGTTGTGTGAGGCGGACCTACAACCGATCTGTTAGCACCGCCGCGACATCAGGCATGCAATTGTTATTGCACGATGTTGAACACGGGCTAAGCGTGGCACGGCACTCACCTGCAGTTCCCTCTCATGCGCTTCATAATCACCGTATCCTGCCTTAACTCTTCTCCTTTCATGTGCCTCTGTCGCCAATCTGTTTCGCTCTTTGACGCAAACCCACCAGAGGGCATGTAAATCCTCCCAGTCCTTCTTCCTCAGCTCTTGCACCGTCCAAGCACGACCATGTGCACTCTCATCCTCGATGGTAGAAAGTGAAGTTTTGTCGCGGTTGAAGAAGCCCCATAGACCATGGTCCGGATCGACTTCGACCTGTGGGCGTTCATGCGGGTCACGCACTGGCCGTGGAAGCTCTGGGATTTTGTGCCTCAAGGCGAACAAGTTGGCCTTTTTCTGGAGACCAGCGCGTCTGACTGGAGATATTCCACGATTGCGGTTGCGGTCGCGTTTCTGGAGATTCTGGGTCGTCGAGAAGGCGGACGTTTGTGGTGCTGAGAAGGACGGAAGAAGGAATGCTGGAGGGAGAACAGATGGTCGGGAAGCGCATTGTATGGGCCGCGCCAGTAGTCTACATGGCGGAGACATGGCGAATGGGTGGCTCTTCGATTGGCAGAAAGGATATTATGTGGTATGGCACATCTCCATGCGCTCCCAAGAAAGTCCGCTTCTTGAGATTGATCCGAGCTTGTTCCGCGCCAAGCCCAGAGTCAACCTGCGCTTCCTCCCACAGCCTCACAACGAGTAAGTTACATGCATACAGGTATCCCTCCATGCATCCAGGCACCTGCCCACGCATCTATCATTGACGATCTTACCGCGCTGGTATGGCCCGAAAGAAAGTTGTTGGGGCTGTGGATGTCGTTGGCTGCTTAAGAGCGCCATCAAGCATATGGAATTGCTGTGCTCTTCGAGTCTGCAGCCACTCTGCTGCAAGGCAACCTACATCACCTGTGGAATTCCGGTGAAGATATAGCACAGCCTTCAATGTAGTTCTTTAGCTGAAGCATTCCCCGACTATATCAGGAGTCGTGTCTGCTCTCGGCTTCGCGTTGGCGAATCGACCAGTGATGTTGACGAGTGGCTGCATAATGGGATGCCTTGCCAAGAGACACCCTTGCGAACTGCCTATTTTCAGAGGCGATCGACGTACCCAATGGGTTACAGCCCCTCCAGCCGCAGTTTGACACCATGCGTGCGCTTCCATTTTTGGGTCTTGGAACGCTCTTAGTCCATCCTTCGATGGGCGATGGTGAAGCGCATGAGGATAGTGTATAGGTTGCAAGGCTCATCGGCCTCTTATAGATAAGTTGAACAAGTTTCCATCAGGCTCATTCTATATTTTATCGCATTCATTCGCTATTCATACTCTCGTCCATCAACCATTTGTTCACCATGCCTGAGTATCACAGCTTGGTCGACTTCGACGGGCCACATGCAGGAAAGAAAGACGGCCACCCTCTCATTAGTGGAAGAAGCCCACAACGTTCGAGATCAAGGCTCGCCACTGCGGTTCTGCAGTTGCTAGGTCTGCTATGGATTGTCCCAATCGTCACCCTCCTCGTTCTCAATTTTCAACGACACATTATTGGTGCCAGCGCTTGGTGTCCTGGCAGTATGTGCTGGGTTGACGCCTTCGACATGGATACGAGAATACCACAACAGAACATGAGAAAATTCGACAAGGATAATCATAATCTGTTGGGCGCTCTTCAAATTGTCTCAAAGGCTCTAGAGGTGTGGTTCTCTTTCGTCGCCACTCGCCTAGTCTACGCGGTGACAATGATGATCGCCGCGAAACCGCATGGGCTGCCTATTGGCTACCTATACAGACCGACAGAATTCTCCGATGTCTTGAGCTTGTTCGATCGGACGTCGTGGACTTCTCTACCTTGGAAGGGCAGCTCATCTCAGAAACATACGCATTTCAGGAATCGTGTATGGCTGTTTGTGTTGATGACTGTTGTCCTGTGCATCATTTCCAACCTGATGGGCCCAGCCACTGCTGTCTTGGTCTTGCCTAGCTTGCAGTGGCTCGATACGAAAAGCATCGGGATCGGCACTTTCGATCGATTCAACAGCGAGGCTCCTCCAGATCCTAAGGGGTTTTTCACTGTCAACCAGACTGGTTATTGCGAAGAGTATGATACCGACTATTCTTGTCTAGCTGATTATTGGGCTGTCAGCTTGGATGCCTTGATAACCGCTTCCATCGACGGGTATAGCCGTACATCTCAACAAGGGTCCCTAACCTTCGGTTTTAATGGTACCTCCGAAGTTCCTCAGACAAAACCACGTCGGACTTTACTTACTGGGCTCCTAATCGACAGACGCTTCACGATCTCGAAATGGACTTCTCCGCTGTGGGCGAGATATCATACAATGTACCAGCTAATGAAAGCGATCTGCCCGCGGCCATCTACGACTCGTACGTGCCGTACAACAAGTCGCTCCAGACGCAACTCCAGCGTAGCGGTCCCATAGCTGGATGTCTCCCAAACATGTGGCTGGGCTCTCCGTGGCACGATTTGAATGTCACAGTGGTAGATTCGGATCGATCGATTCGGTGCTACGAGGGCTATGACATCAGCAACACACCTGGTCAAGAGGGTACTGCTACTGGGAACTACACCAAATGTATCAGAACCGGCACTGGGTGGAACCAGGCAAATAAACAAGCCGGCTTCACTGTTTCTGGACCGTCAAATGCGGCGAACCAGACGGAGCCCGGTGTCGCGGTTGATATATACTTTTCGGACGCGGCTGCTTTCTTCCCACCGGGTTCACCTCCGGCATGGTTGAATGAGGGCTGTCTCATCAACGGAACAGTTGCTCAAGGTCTCGCTTGCGACTGGGATAGGTTCTTTTCCACAGACGGTGAAGGTTCGATGACCAACAGGTCTTCCAGCGTCAACACAATCGAGATGACCATGATGGCTTCTAATCACTCAACGGCGGTCATGGTTATGGTTGACTACGTCGCGTTCCTGAATTTCACTACTTATGCTCTCGATCCTTCACCATCCACAAATCCTCTTTTCCTCGTACAGAACCCCCAGCTCCCATCTAGCGGATCGCCTCTGGTCATCGACCCTTCCTGGACGCTTGTTGCATGGTCCGCGGCCAATGGCTCGTACCTTAGCCCAAACAGGTCTGCGACCTTGACGCTCTTGAATGTGATGAGCAATGCTCTTACCGATCCAAACGAGCTGTATGACGACCCCTTATTGGATGATATCTCTCTGTTACCGGTCGTCCAGACCTTGTCACTTATCGATTTCAGCTACACCAACAGTTCTGCACCCTTTTCTCATGACCCAGTGCATCCAATTCTGCATCGCAACGCCCGACTTTACGTCTGGGCATTTGGTATCACCAGTCGCACCGCCATCTTGGGGACTATCGTCACCACTCTTGGCATATTCGTTGTCTTAACACAATTCATCTTGGGACTGGCGTACCCCAAGATGAAACGTCACCTCTCACCCACTGAGTTGTTAGTAGCAGCTCTACGACACGTCCCACTAGGAGAATTCGACAATATTGGAGATGAAGAGACAGAGTTGGCCAGAGTGAGATTTCAAGTCCAGGTGAAGGAAGGAAGCCCGGTTCAATTTGTTTCCGCATGAGCTGTGTAGTATCTTGGTCCTGTTTCTAGACCGGTTCTTTTTGTAGACTTAGAGGCTTGTAACAACATGATGTGCCGTCTTTTCTGCCTAGACACTCGGCGCTCAACCGAGTCATCTTTTGTTCACTAACCTACGTTATTGAGAAGGGTGGCGGACAAAATCATTTAAGAACAGTTCATCGTATTGATATCATGCCCATATATTTGTCGTCGTGAGTAGGGTTGTCAGCCTATTGTAAAGTAGGACGAGATGCTGTTGGTCACGCCAAGCATACAAGTCCCCGAATATCTATCCCACTATCTTATCTCAACGGGTGGTCCATGTGGAACTCCACACCACGCACTACCGCAACAGTCGGGACCATGGGGCAGATCGGCCAACGTGTAACAAAAACCCGCGGCGGGTGGCCGTCGGCCTGGTCCCCAAAACCACCGCCGATAATAGCTGAACTGTATCCCTAATGGATCACGAATTGTGTGTCGAATTCGAGGACTCGGACTCTCAGGTTCAGCAGCAGCGCCTACAATGGCCATCTCAGCCACCCTGAACACGGGCGCAGACGTCCGCCTCGCCGCGCGTAATAACAAGCACACGTCTTCAACATCGGGTCTCGCGCCCTCGTACCTACAGGCAAACCTCATCGTCCTGCCCTCCCGCTACGCAGCAGACTTCCGCACCCTGTGCACGCGCAACCCGGTCCCCTGTCCCCTCCTCGCCGAGTCCGCAACCGTGGGCTCCTTCAGCGCACTCAAATCCTACATCCCGTCCATCTCGGGCGAGAAGGTCGCAGCTGACATCGACATCCGGCACGACGCGCCGCGCTACAACGTCTACCAGTCCTCCAAACTCGCCGCCTTCGAGGTGCCGGATATCGCGGCGCAGTGGACGGACGACCACGTCGCGTTTTTGATCGGATGTAGTTACAGTTTCGAGACTGCGTTGACGGAGGCGGGGTTGCCGCCGCGCCACACGGTGATGGGCCGCAATGTGCCCATGTATAGGACCAGCGTGCCGCTGTGTCCCGCGGGTGTGTTCACGGGCAGTACGTATGTGGTCAGTATGCGGCCGTACAGGCGATCGGACGTGGAAACTGTGCGCGAGATCACGAGACGGTTCGTGACGACGCACGGGGAGCCGATCGCCTGGGGGTGGGAGGCGGTGCGACGGTTGGGGATCGGGGATGTGGCGAGCCCGGAATGGGGCGAGAAGCCGCTGGCGATGGATGGGGGTGAGTTCGTCGATGATGGCGACTATGTGCCTGTGTTTTGGGGCTGCGGTGTCACGCCGCAGGAGGCGGTCATGAGGGCGGGTTTAGAAGGGACGGTCATGGGACATGCGCCGGGGCATATGATTGTGTTGGATGTCACTGAGGATGAGGTTTTTGGGACGGCGAAGGCGAAGATTAATCGCAAGCTGGGACTTACGGTGTAAATGGCAAGAACTATGATACCCATCCTGACAGCACGTACAAGGATACCTCAGGGATAAAATGCGACAAACCCCCTGCGCACCATAGCATGCTTGTCTAGACTTAGATATTCAATGTGATCCCTATCCAGGTCCACACAACAGAGTTTCTATTCTGATTGATAGGAAGTACCCTTTCTTGGACGATACGTATATTTTCTCATAGTACTAGCAGTAGGCAAGGGAGGTATAACGTTTTGTGCCTAGCCTTGTGTGCCCGGACATTTTGGATCATTGAAAGTCGTGAAATCGGACTGTGCAGCTTTATGAAAGAGGTCTGGTTGATATTCTATCATTGCCTTCGTTCTATTCAACAATCTATCTATACTCCGAGCTATCTCTTACAAATGGTACTTGAAGTCCAAAGCCCTGTCACCGGTCTGGACCTTCCTCGTGTCTTCAATCTCTCCGCTGATGATCCTCTCCTTCTCTGCATTGAGCTTGCGGATGTACAACCACTTGCCCAGAACCAAGAATTGGGCTACGCAAAGAGCTCCAAGCGAGAAAGCATTTCCAAGCAGGTATGGCGAAGTACGGTAGATTTGACCGGCAACAATACCAGCGGTGTTACCAATGGTCTGCTGGAATCCGATGGAGGCGGCACGTCTGTAGTGTGGCGCTGTGTTGACGTTGAGCCAGGTCATGTTCAGACCAGGACCATTGTACACAGCAATGGCGCAGAGGAAGGTAGCGAAGAACTTGACGCCGTAAGGAGTGTTGGTGATGATGAGAATGTACCCAATGATACCGAAGATGTTGGCGAAGATGATGAAGGGTCCGCGAATTGTCAATCTGTCGGAGACGAAGGCGAATGCAAGGAAGACGAAACCTCCAACAAGGTAGACCGGAATTGTGAGGTACTGAGATTGCAGCGAGTTGTAGCCCATACTCTTGATGATGGATGGCAGGAAGGTGCTGAATCCGTACAGGAGAATGTCTTGCATGAACTGGATAAGACCGCTATAACCTTGTCAGTCACTGAATTTCAAGTATAAGAGGGGATTCACGCTTACCTCAGGTAGACCTTAGGGTCCTTGAACGCAATCCTGATCTCCTCCCAGCTGAAGTCATCGCTACCCATGTAGGCGGCCCGCTGGCGAGCTCTGATCTGCATGAGGTGCTTCTCTTCTGCGTTAAGGAAGTAGGCATTGGAGGGGTCGTTAGGCAGACCAAACCAAACAATGACCGCGACGATGATGCTGAAGATGCCTTCAATGATGTACACCCATCTCCACCCAGCATATCCTGCAACGCCATCCATGTGTAGGATAGCGTAAGCGAGCAGACCACCGAAGGCGCCAGCAAGAGCAGTGCAAACGAAGAGGTAAGACACACGCTTCGCTTGCTCCTCGCGCTTGTAGACCATGGTGAGGTAAAGGTTCAGACCGGGGAAAAGACCACCCTCGCAGGCTCCGAGGATAAGTCTAGTAGCATACAGGCCGCCGATGCTTGTGATGAAACCGGAGAAGATAGTGACCAACGACCAGACAACGCACAGTCCGGTGATCAGGTAGCGTGGAGTGATCTTCTTCAACAGGATCGCCCATGGAGACTCAAAGGTAACGTAGGTGGCGTAGAAGATCGAGACGGCAGTCGAGAATTGTTGCGCAGTGGCTCCAATATCTTCAGGCATTCCAGCAGTTTTCACATTTCCTGCACTGGTCAGCTCGAGAACCAGAGAGCAAGGTGATGTCGCGTGCCCACTTACCAATATTGGCGCGGTCCAAGAAGCAAGACAGGTAGACGACCATGATAATTGGGACGAAGAAAAGATCAAGCTTAGCCAGCAGCTTGGTCTCTCTGGCCGGGTCTATGGTCTCCTCCCCCAGGCCAACTTCGGTGCTGCTCCTCGCATGGTCCTCCGTGAAGGCGGCCTCCTTGTTCTCGAGGCTATGGTGGCCGTTTGTTTCCGCCATTGGTGCTGTTGGCAGATATGGGGTGGAAAGTAGTGGACGGGGTTATTGGAATATCCGCCATGGCTTCTCGGGGCCGATGGCGTCTATAAGAACTTCGGTGCAGAGGTCGAGGCCCCGTAGAGTAATGTTGTAGCATAAGGGCGGCGATAAGGCAGAGCGGCTTGGCGCTAGGGACTCCACAGCGTTCTCCCGCCAAAACCGGCCCCCACTCACTGATGGGAGGGCTACACCTCCCCTAAGAAGTCCGCGGCATACCGTAGGCCGCCTTCGGCCTCGACTCCAAACCACCAACGCCTCATGGCCGTGACGCCCTGACCCGTTATACAGCCCTTTGCTATAGATAAGATCGGCAGATGCCCGCATTAGCGACTCAAGTACCGACAGCCTTATCTCGCGACGTATCTGCTCGTCTTCTTCCAAGGCTTCTACCAAGTCTTCCTCCTGCTAGCATACCACAATATCGGAACACTTACAAGTGAGTGACAGCCCTACGCCCGCGTAATATCCGGGCTGGTCTAGGCCGTCACCTCTCGTGAGCGCGCTCGTGGTGCTATCTTCTGTATCATCTTATCAAGATCTTGAATTTGGCGTTTAGCCGCCGTGCACTTCTCTCTCGACGATTGAGAGTCATGCGAGAGTATTCGGTCCTTCAGACCTGAGATCACACTGCATCCTCCATCGCCTGCATTGATAGCGCATGGTCTGCATCCTGTCGCACCAAACAGCCCTGCTGGATAGCTGTGATAGCGAGGCCGCGTAATTGACCATAGACTCGCCGGAGTCGACGACCGTCTCGCGTTGACAGGTTGGCAAAGGCGTAGTGCGAGAAACCCACAGAACACCGTGAACTCAGATATACTGATGCCTAGATATCTCTTGATCTTGTTATATCGACGGTTCAAAATTGCCCGTGATCAGGGAAAAGGTTACATGAGGTTAGGATAGGTGATTTGAAGCGGTTAGCAACTTTAGTTGCGATCTATACCGCCTAAATCGCCTTCTGGATGTCTTTGAAAGAGTGGTATATGTACGAGATTCAGGTGGTGTCATGGTTAAGGACCTGGTGGTGTTTTCATAACCTGGGCCCAAGGTTACAGCAGCTGCGCCGCACAATGTGCACCATTGGATGCTTCCAGAAGGAATGCATGCCGCAAACAGCTAGCCTGCAACGCCGGTTTGGACCCTTAGATCTCCCCACATGCAGCCTTCCCTCTAAACTTCCAAACGTCACCCTCCTCTTCCCTTCGAAATGGCACACATTGCCAACTCCCTCAAGGAGAAAGGCAACGCTCTGTTCAGATCTGGCGACTTTACTGGAGCGGAAGCTCAGTATACGCTTGCCATACAAAAGGACTCACGAAATCCGTTACTGTTCACGAACCGCGCCAACGCCCGCCTAAAGCTTCAAAGATGGGAGGGTGTGATAGACGACTGCATCCATAGCATAGAAATTACTGGACATAAGACCAACTACAAGGCCTACTACTATCTAGGTAGGCTCATGTGCGATGCTTGGTATTCGCAGCTGCCATATGGATCTGCGACACTACAAACAGCTTGGGCGCATTGCTGATAATACTCAAGCCCAGGCTCAGCTTGCACTACACCACCCACATGAGGCTCTTTCCTCAGCTTTAAGAGCATACGATCAAGTAATCTACCCAACGGCAGGTACTGCAGCATCTACCGCAAATTCTATATCGACAATATCCGCCTTTGTCCTGCAATGCAAGCGAGCCAAATTCGAATCTCGAGAAAGAGAGCGCCTCCGGCGGAGAGGTGACGTGTTGGCAGAATTGGAAGATGCATTAGAGAACAATAAGAGGCAGGCTCTCGATGAATTGGAGACGCGACTACGTAATGAGGAGGTTGGCGTAATAGAAGCTGATGAGCAGCGGAAAGAGCTGCTGGATGAGTACCAGAAGAAGATCGATGAGTTACGCAATGTCTTTGCTTTGGCAGACCCTGCGAATCATCAGCCTAGGGAGGTCCCGGACTACCTTGTGGACACCATTACTTTCGAGATCATGCATGATCCCGTTGTCACTAAGAATGGCCACTCTTATGAGCGGGCGACGCTGATCGAACATCTGAAACGCAGTCCGACGGATCCGTTGACGAGGGAGCCCCTTACGATCGATGAGCTCAAGCCGAACGTTAGCTTGCGGCGTGCCTGTGAGGAGTTTTGGGAGAGCGCTGGGACATGGGCGGTGGAGTGGTAGCGCTTCCGTTTTTCGGGTGGCTGCATTGCACGGCCGCTTGCATCCACTAGGGTGGTCTCGTCCAGAGGTCAATCATCGCGTTTGGTCAGTCGTCGCGTTTGGTCAGTAAACTTGTTTTCGTTTCAGCGTGGCGTTATGGAAATGGAATCATGCTTGCATAGATATGGATCATGGTCATTTTACCTGCCGTGGTTCAGATACTCAACTGGTCTGTTCACCACCTGTTTCATCCCTGTCTTCGTCTCATGGGAGCTGTTCTCACGTTCACATCTCCATCCGCGTCCATACATGAGAGTGGTTCTAGCCATTGCACTTTCCTTTCTGTTGCTCTTTGTACTTCCGATATCTTGCACACGTTGGACGCTCTGCTTGCGACCTGTGACCTTCCAATACCGCTGTTGAAGCGGCCCACCTCTCTCAGTGCCTACAGGTCTTTAACACCAGGACTGACCGGCTCTCTATTATGTCGGACATCGTGTACAACAGCTATCAGCGCTACAAATCCCTCACCAAGATATGGCTGACCTGGCTGGTTGAAACTGCGCAAGGATGCGAGCAAGGATCTGCCGAAAACGATCGTACCGCAAGAAGCAAGAGAAGAGCTAGGAACAAGAGACGGGCGAAGCATTCGGGCGGTGTGGAGGACATTACCGTTTCTGGCCTGCTTCGTCTGGCTGAGTCCATATCTCAAGCCACGGATCTCGGTCCTGAGGTTCCCCTACACATCCTTAGATGCATTGAGGACACTATTGCAGGCCGCAAAGAGTGTGCAGCATGGTATGCACGCAAAGAGTCACCACCAGGGAGTGACCTTGAGAAGCAACACGAAGGCCACCGTCACTTCATCAACGTACTTGAACAGATTCTGAGCTTGCTCCGGCGCCGCGCAACTAAACAAACAACACCCAAGATGCACAAGGAACAGAAGGCTCACGACAAAATACCAAAAGAACCTACACAACCCCAGACGGATATCAACATTCTTTTCAGCCACCTGGCTGTTGAAGAGCCAGCTGCCTGGGACGCTTCCCAACAACACTCCAACCCGCCAGAAAGCTCGCAATCAAAGCGAACTACGTCAAAGAAGACATCAAAGCGAACCACGTCAAAGAAGACATACAAGCTTGAGGACCAAGAGGATGACGTTGATTTCGCGGTATACTGCCACTTCCGGGACCTTTACTCAATCCGCGAATATATCCGAGAGCAATGGCTCAAATTCGCAGCCGGCGAAGCAAGTCTGGAGACTGTGGCATTCGCGACTAATGCCGCATTCGGGATGATGCGACGCTCGGAACAAGAGCTCAACAACGCACATCCTCATCTCATTGACTATGCATGTATGCTTACGCATGGGAAGACGACTCACAGCCGGGTCCCCAAAGAGTGCGCCGCGACTTCCGCATCTGTCACTCCACAGCCCGAAACCATCGGTGGCTTGCACGACTTTGCGGGATCGCAGGCGTATGACGTGCTCTGCAAGTATCAGGCCGCAGTTAGTCCAATTAGAATCAAGGAAGGGGACTGCGAAGCGCGGGTTATCCCCTTCCCTAGACGCCTCGATGGTGACAACGAAGACGTGGAACCGATCAACGACGTGGGAACCGCCCAAAATCAGCTTCTCGTCATACTTAGAGAAGCTGCGTTCCTGGATATAAAACTCGGATACTCTACGCTGTTCGGAGACGATCTTCTACGAGGTATGAAAGTCTTTACAGAGACTGGCGAGATTAAGAGTTGGTTCGTTGCTGCGTGTCAAGCAACGATCGATATGTTCTGTTGCGTGTCTACTAGACCTCACTGTGCTTTTCAGGCTCTGCAGGTAGCAGCTTCTCACGCGAAAACCGTCATCGACTCTTACTTCGATTCTCCAGATGGGATGATTCATCACGATCGCCCTGGTATTATTCATCCGTACGAGCTGGGACTTCTGACCACCAAGGCTATAATCCACTTCTGGGTCGAAAACGATGCTTTGGCCGAGGCTAGAGCTTCGATGGGCGAGAAATGGTACACCGCGAAACCTTTCCACCTCCTGAAGTCACATCCGATCCTTTGTGGTTTGTTGGCAAACCATATCAAACTGCGTCTTTATGAGGACAGTATTGAGATATCGAACTTGTCGTGCTGCACTGTACCCGTCGTCCACTTGTACAATGCCATGAGACACACCAAAAAGTTGCCCCAGCCTTGGGAAGAGATGGACCGACTGATCGACTTGCAGGGCGCAGACCACATATTCGTGGGAAATATGCCGACCATGCAGCCTCAGTTTGCCTCGAAAATACTACTGGCTATGGGTATTAGCATAACTTCCCTGTCTAAAGACTTCCAGTGCAGGCTCAAGGGTAATGGAAGGCTGGCAAGCCTGTCGAAGCGAGGTCCACGCCAGCTACGGACCAACTCGTTGCTCCTGCAATTGTCTGAACAGCCCGAGGTACAAAAACATCTGGATATCAACTGGACCAAGCTGATGGACTTTGTCGACTTGATGTTGGAAAAGTGCGTGAAAATCACGCAGTCCAAGAACTGTCCTACCGCAATGCGAATGATTGCGAAAGACTGGCAGAATACGAAAACGCTCACCCAAGTGCAGCTCCTGTCTGCATTGTGCCAAACACTCCAGGAGGAAGAGGCCCACATGAACTTTGATTACTTGCCTATCATCAGACGGTGCAAGGTTATCATGTCTGGGCTGGCGAGATCTCCTGTTCGGACAAGACCTTCATACCACGACATGTGAGGCGCTCTGCTGACGGAGAATATCCGTGGATGCTCTGTCATGCTATCCTCATGGACCATCAACGCCGAGGTACTATATTAGACGAGGCGGTGCCTTATGTCCGGTCTATCGTAGAGTCGGATATTGGAGAGAAAAAAATTGAACCGTCCGACCGGGCCGACGTACCAGCTTCCACATCGACTGGATCGCACGCACATCCTCTCGATAACTCGAATAAATCTGGTCCCATCCAGGAGGAGCTCGACAATCCGAGCGTGACTTCCGTTGAACTGCTCAGGATGATAAATTGCGTCGTCTACAGATTGCGCAACCCATCTCTTTCGAAGGGTCCCTCATTTCAGGAGGAGGCGGCTCTTGCCTGGGCCGGAATAAAAGCCCTCGGACGAGGAACACTGGAGGATGTCTATGACGCCAGGCGCAAGCAAGAGCAGTATTACGCAGATGCGCGAGAAAGATACAGAAGGGCGCATCGTATGAGACATGGTAGATAGCCATGGTTTCGAGACAACAGGATCTCACTTCAAGGTTCACAGTACGACGCACAGCGAGCAGAAATTGCAGGGGTGGTTTATGCACGTGCCGAATGGGGCGAACAGTGGCAGAATATGGACATTGCTGTAATACGCTTTCCTTCTTACCTGTATCATAATGCATCAAATTCCCAAACGCCCTTTCCCTGCCATAATATGCTACTCCATACCACCACCTATTCCAAATGTCGGAAACCCTGCTACACGCTCATCTTCATCGCAATACCCTTATGCGGCTCATATCCCAAAACCTTGAAGTCCTCCACCTTCCACCCATCAATCCCCTCCTCCCCCTTCCTCTCAATCACCAGCTCCGGGAACGCCCTCGGCACCCTCTCAACCTGCACCTTAAGCGCGTGCACATGATCCAAATAGACATGCGCATCGCCCATCGTATGCGTAAGCGTGCCGGGCACCAAATCACAAACCCGCGCCAACATGTGCGTCAACAGCGCATAACTGGCGATATTAAACGGCACGCCGAGGCCCATATCGCAGCTCCTCTGATACAGGATCGCGTGCAGCGTGCCCCTCTTACTCCCATCCTCCCTTTCCGCCGCATTCCGCGGAAAACTGACGTAGAACTGCGCAAACATGTGACAGGGCGGCAGCGCCATCTTCTTCAAGTCCGCCGGGTTCCACGCGCTCAAAATGATCCGTCTATCATACGGATTCTCCTTCAACTTCCGCACCACCTCGGCCAATTGATCCACGCCCTGGCCCGTGTAATCCGTCTTCGCATCCACATACTCGGCCCCGAAATGCCGCCACTGGAACCCGTACACGGGTCCCAGATCGCCCTCTTCGCGGTGCGAGAGCCCGACGCTGTCGAGGTAGGCGCGCGACCCGTTGCCGTCCCAGATCTTGATCCCGGCGGCGGAGAGGGGGAGCGAGGAGGTGCTGCCGGCGACGAACCAGAGGAGCTCGGCG
The DNA here is from genome assembly GCA_027923365.1 of Zalaria sp. Him3. Taxonomy (NCBI): domain Eukaryota; kingdom Fungi; phylum Ascomycota; class Dothideomycetes; order Dothideales; family Zalariaceae; genus Zalaria; species Zalaria sp. Him3. The sequence goes on along the minus strand of BPUN01000013.1, from coordinate 568,636 downwards.
ATTACGGCGCGTAGGAAGACGCGCTTGGTGGTTAGGAGGGGGAGGATTAGGCGGGATGGGTTGGCGGGGTCGGAGAGGGTGAATTTTAGTTGCGCCGGCGCGAAGATGGAGTAGGTTCCTGTGCCGGTTCTGGAGGGTGTCAGTACAGGATTAAAAGTGAGACGGCGTGTTCTTTGAGTGGTGGGTTCTACCTGTCCGGTCTGTGTTCGCCATTGGCGAGGATGTCGCGGATCAGATCGAGGTATTGGTATTCTTCGTGCTCAGGATTCTCGCGCGGTTGTGGTGATGAGCTCGGTTGCTCCGTTTCTGGCTTGAGTGCTACATCAGGGCCGCTGGCGGGGCCGACATCTACAGCGGCGGGCGACATGGTTAGAGTGATAAATCAAAGTGTACAGAGAGGGTGTGTGGGGAAGCGGCAAGGAGGAATGGTGTGTATATTTCCCAAACCGGCGACGCGATGGCAGACGCGACCCGCGTTAAGTGATCCTCCATCGTCTAGACGGCTGGCTGCCGTCGGCGATTAGATTAGATATGTATGCCAAGACTCCGATAGATGTGAAGCACATGAAAGCACATCCCATACCAGCCACGACTCGATATCACCCTGCTTTTCATATACTCTTCCTGAACCCTAGACGAACGATCCTTCACCATGTCCGCAGATCGCAAGCTCCTACACTGGATACCAGATATCCTCTCCTTCGCCGTAGCAGTAAGGCAGCACCCATCACACTGATTCCCCAGCGGCCAACCTACTAACGCCGACGACGTATAGCCCATACTCGGCTACTTCCTCTTCCGCGAGATCCTCAAGCGGCTGGACCCAGAAACCGGCGCGAAACAAGAAGCAGCGCAGAAAGCAAACGTCGTATCACAGCGCCTATCCTCGATCTTCAGCAAGCGGATCGAAGACGAGACCTACGACAATGACCTCGCGGCCATGGAGAAGGACGTCAAGCGCATGGAGGAGATGGTCCTGACGCCCTACGAACAGACGATCGCAATGGAGGTGGTCGCGCCGGACGAGATCGCCATTTCGTTCGAGGATATAGGCGGGTTGGACGACATCATCGAGGAGCTGCGCGAGAGCGTCATATACCCGCTGACGATGCCGCATCTGTACTCCGGCACCAGTTCGCTGCTGAGCGCGCCGTCGGGCGTGCTGTTGTACGGCCCGCCGGGGTGCGGGAAGACGATGCTGGCAAAGGCGCTGGCGCATGAGAGCGGTGCTTGTTTTATTAACTTGCATATCTCGACGCTGACGGAGAAGTGGTATGGCGATAGTAATAAGTTGGTCAATGCGGTCTTCAGCCTGGCGAGAAAGTTACAGCCTAGCATCGTTTTCATTGACGAGATCGACGCTGTGCTCGGGCAGAGAAGGAGCGGCGAGCATGAGGCCAGTGGAATGGTGAAGGCCGAGTGAGTCTTCCCCCCTACCTCCTCCAAACCCAAACCCTTCTCGTATCCCTACCTTACTAACACTAGCCCCTAGATTCATGACCCACTGGGACGGCCTAACCAGCACCAACAGCACCGGCACCCCCCAACGCATCTGCATCCTCGGCGCCACAAACCGCATCCAAGACATCGACGAAGCGATCCTCCGCCGGCTGCCAAAGAAATTCCCCGTCTCCCTCCCCTCATCCTCGCAGCGCCGCTCCATCTTCCAACTCACCCTGCGCGACACCAAGCTCGACCCCTCTTCTGAAAAGTTCGATCTCGACACACTAGTGCGCGTGAGCGCGGGCATGAGTGGGAGCGATATCAAGGAGGCGTGTCGGGATGCGGCGATGGTGCCCGTGCGGGAGTTTATCCGCGAGGCGAAGAGGAGTGGGAGGGGGATTAGGGGCGTCAGGGCGGAGGATGTGAGGGGGTTGCAGACGGATGATTTTTTTGGCAGGAGGGGTGGGGTGCCGCAGTTGAGGAACCAGCCGGAGGTTGATGAGTGGGTGGATGAGGATGGGGATGGGGAGGAGCGAGGGAGTCCGCAGACGGTGAGCGAGAGTGCGAGTGCGAGTCCGGCGGAGTATGAGGATGTGAGGGAGGAGGTTGGGAGGTAGTGGTGGGTTGTAGCATTGATGGTGGGCAGGAAGGAGGGCATTACGGGGCGTTTGGCTTATGACATTGGGGTTTTCACCCTCGATAGTTCACGTGGAAGTATATACCCGCGCCTCCCTTAGATTTCTGGATACGGACCTAATCAACTCCATGATACCCACAGAATATGACATGCGTTCTGTTCCACTTCAAATATCACCAGCACGGGTTTTGGAAACACTGAGCGTACTGTACGTGCATGTACACTCTACTGCTGCTAGAGAAGTGAATATTGACATTCAAGTACTGTCAGCCTTGAGGATACCCCAGGCCACCAGACCAGATAACCGGGAAAAGGCCGCCGTGAGCGACCCCAAAATGCAGAATCAAAGAATTTATCGGATCCTCTCCTCCCCTGCATGCCGTCAAAAGTGCCAAAAGAAATGATGCAAGTCCTGAAGACACAAAACCCAACTCTATCTCGAATCCCCCTTCGGTATCCAAGGTTCCTGGTCAACTGGATTCATTCCCTTGTACTGGCGCTCATTGCTATCGTTGTCATTCGTTGTACGTCGTTATCTCGTTCCTGTTCGTGGCCGTCTTGCACGCCTTCAGCCTCGTCTTGGGACGGGACAGGCTCTGTTGGCTCTAATGGTTTTCTGGGCAGCTCCTCCGTAGCTTGCGCTGGGAGCGGGAGCGCCTGTAAGGATGGCCCCTCTGGTGTGGGCAGAGCAGTGCTGTTCGGCTTCGGCGTGGTCGGTTCTGGTTCTGGTTCTGTGATTACTATGTCGCTGTCTCTGTCGCCCGCTCTCTCCGTGCCAGCATCCATTGCAGCAAGGTCGAGCGCCTCCGGTTGGGGATGCGGCAGAGTGTGTTCCGCCAAATCGAGGCTTTCGATCGCTTCCTCGTCGAACCCTGAGTCCTGATGTAGTGGCGGCGAGAAGTAGACGCCCTCTTGTCGCCTTAACGGGTGTTCCGTTTCCGTAGCACACGCGTCGGATGATTGTCCAGTCAGCTCCTGGATACCGGCCGCATCGAACATGGCAGGCGAATACGGTGGTCTCTCGGCGTCATTGTGGGCTCGCAATGTGACACCTTTCCCCGACAGTGGTAACGGCGGTGGAGGCATACGCTCCCGATTGACATCCTTCTCTCTAAGCTGTTCAGCCGCTCGGTCATCGTTCCCGTCGTCAGCGGCATCCCTCGCATCCCCGCCATCAACACAGACATGTTTCCACCTCTCTCCTACCTCCCGGTCGGAGCTTGAACTCAGACTCGTCCGACTGGAGAGTGGGATGGCATACGGCGAGCTCCTCCTCCTGCTCCTGGCATCCAGGTGCGGACTCCTGCCTCTCTGCCCGATGATATAGGATCCCGAGCTATCATAGCGGTAACTCGTCGACGGCGCATGGTCGCGATCACTCTCAGCATACGTGACGCGGCGCCGCCTCTTTTCCTCTTCGATATCCGAGAGCGAGACGTTAGCTGAGCCGTCGAAGCTGTGGTCGCTGAACTTGATCTCCGGGATCTCTGTTCGGAAGTCTTGAGCTGGAGATTCAGGCGACGACGACGAGGGCATATTCGCGTCGAACATGGCGAGCAGTTTCCTCGCGCTCAATCGGTTCTGCGGCCGTTCGCTCAAGCAATGATCCACAACCCTCCGATACCAGCCGGGCACCTTCGGATCCGAGATCTGCGCAAGCGGCCGCATTTCCCGTTCTGGCTCGTCACAGCTCTCGCCAAGCGCCCACAGCACCATGCCGAGCTGGAAGAGATCGCTCTTGACGCCGATGACCATGCCAATGCGCTGACCGCTTTCGATCAGCCGTTGCAGTTCTGGCGGTTCCCAGCCGACAGGACAGCCGCGACGGTTGATGTCGATGATCTTCGCGTGGTCATGCTCGTCGACGACGATGTTCGAGAGCGTGAAGTCGCCCTGTACGAAGCCGGCCTCGTGGATCTCGCTCAGCCCTTGCACGGTTTGGTATGCCCATTTGAGACGCTTAGACCAGGGCATCTCTGGGGTGCCTTTGTAGTCATATAGCAGATCCACCAGTGCGCCTTGAGAGGCGAAGGAGATCAGGAGACCTTTGACTAGCTGTTCTTCGTCATCGACGACAAGGCCGTGGAACTCGATTACGCTTTCGGCGCCGCGCAGGGCATCGAGGGCGTTGATCTCGTAGAGAAACTCGTCAACGGTATCGGGACCAGGGATTTCTTTCTTGATGAAGGTGGCGCCACCGGCACGTACGCGGTACACGAAGCCAGAGAGGTGCGATTCGAAGACGACGTCTTTCTCGCAGTAGCGTGGGCACTTGACGTGTTCGACGAGGCCGATGGAGGGATATTTGATAATCTCGTTCACATCCTCGGTGACATGGACGTGTAATCTCTCATCGTCGGTTTCGAGTTTGAGATTCGTGACGGTAGGGTAGAACTGGATCTCGGTCAAGCTGTCCCTAATAGCCTTGTAGATGCGCTCACTCTTGTCTCGTTGATAATGCAAGCTCTTGAGGTCCGCCTCCAGCGAGTCCGGCTGCGCGTTGCGGTAGTCGCAGGACACCGTGACTCGGCGCCACTTGTTCGGCTCTTGGGCATAGGTGACGAAGAATTTCTCGCGCTGCGATTTGTCGCGGAAGTGCATGCTGAGGTTGAGAATCCATTTCGCGTCGAGCTCCTCTTGCAACTCCCTGGGATCGATCGAATCGTCATCGTCATCCTCGCCGCTCTGCAGGAAGATTCGTTCGTCTCCGTCTATTGGTGGCGGGTCGGAAAGCGGCTCGTCGGGTTGACCATCAGCGTCTTCACCGCCATTTGGATTCCGACCCCACCGATCCCTCCAGAATCCCAGAGCTGAGGGTAGTGGCGGCGTACCTGCCTCCGGTGCAGAGAGTCTGGGAAGGGGCGCAGGCGGCGGAGACGGCAGTCGCTTGGTGCTCGAAATCGGTCGCCTGTCTTCACTCACAGCCCTCTTCTGCTCGACCGGTTCCAACCTCTCCCTCTTCTCCGAGTTCTGTCTTCTAAACGTCTGCGGTCGAGGAAGCTCCGGTATGACCCTCCTACTCAGCCTTCGCATATGACCTGGTCTTTTCGGTGGCTGTTGTAGGTCCCCGTCTGGTGCCTTTTGTTCCTCGTCTATCCGCTCAGGCTCCTGACACGGTTCCTCGACCAAATCCTCCTCATTACCCTCACCCTCACCCTCACCCTCACCTTCGCGCCTAAGCCATCCCTGGATCCTCTGGAACGGCTGCAACCTGCCCAGCAGACTGCCCTTCCTCTCCCTACCTATACTCTGCTCGCCCAGCACAAGCTCTCCCTCCTCCTCAATGCCGCGCGAGTCATTCTCTCCGTGTCCGGCGAATGGGAATCGGTGCGGCATTTTGGCATTGGCTGTCGCAATCGCAATCGCAACGGCCATTCAGGGCGCAGGTACCTCCGTAACCCACTAAGCAGCCCGCAGCCCTTATAAAACGCAGCGAGTGCTAACACACACACACACACACCAGTAGCACCACGCCTCCGCCGGAGGGGCCGCTGAGCGGGCGCACTTTGGCTCGTCCTGGCGCGCAGTTGCGGAACGGTCCTTGCCTCGAATCTGTGGGCCCCGTTATCGAGCTGGTTGCACAGGCTGCGGTGTTGTGGAACGCGAGATGCGGAGGGCCATGGGCGTGCAATGCGGGGAGTGCTAGGGTGGGCTTCCGGTCGCTGATGCAGTCCCTTTGGATACAATGAAGCCGTGAGTGTTGGTTTGATATGGTCGGATCATCAATATTGCTGGCAATTGGGCCGGTGGGTGTTGTTGTAGTAAGAAAGCAATAGGGTATCCAGGCAGTGTATGATTTCGGTACGGTGTGACTTGCGGTGAGGTTCAGATCCCGCCCACAGCCAGCCCCAGCCCAGCCAAGCAGCTGCACCGACTGCGCACAGCCGTTGAATTCGCGGAGTGCCACAACCTTTCCGGTGAACAATGCGGAGTGCGGAGGTTGGTCCCCAGCCATGCGAACAGGGTGTGAAGGCTGCCAACGGCTATCCAGACCACATGATGATGTAACTAGACAAGCAGGTGAGAAAAGAAAACGTTATCACAAAACGTGATGGGCACGGCAGAAAACGAAGGGTTGGAAAATCAGCCCGGCTTACTCCTTTCATATCACATGTGCTCTGTTCTACATGCCTTATTCAGCCGTCCTCTGCCGCCCAAAGTCAGCACTGCCCTTTTCCTTGCCTCGCCTTGCCCTCTATTTACCTCTCTCTCTGCCTTGCCTATTCTCATCTTCATGACGCACGCACGCCTCATATGCAATAAACGCAATAACCGCAACGGACGACCAAGACACCTTCCGTGCCCCATCTGCGCTACCATCCCATTTGGCGCACAGCAGCAGTTCATGCCCAACATCTGCGTCAAAGCCTAGCTCAGCCTCACTTTTCGGGCCACTTACACGCGGCACCATGCGCTGGGCCCTGCACTGCCTGCAGTGTTCCTGGCGATTGGGTATGCTTGCCCTGTAGGATGAAAAGGCGAACTAGCCCGCCTGCAAGATGCACGATTCAGAGGGGTTCGGGAAAGGTGGGGCGCCCTCGCTTTAAGTTAGGAACGTCTGTCTGTCTCATGCTCGAACAGGCTGTGCCCAGACATTTGTTGTGATATAGCTGCATACATGTACGCAGGCCTAAGATGTTATGACAGATAAGCTGTTCGAAAATAGTTTAATATGCGTGACAATCATATGGTCCTGGTAATTGAGCCATAAAAGGCCGACGTCCCATGCCAGTATATAACTGTATTATATTGAATCCGGTCGATTTCCGTCCTCCTCATTCCAGTATAATACCTGTCCAGATGCCGCGTTCTGTCAAGGCAATCATAGCCATCTTGTGACAGGTATCTTTTCTTTTTGAAGCGCCCACCATGCAAGGCAGACAAGCGCAATGTATCATACACCAACGCCCCGTCCACCATTCCGTCATGCCACGTACATATCGCTAATACCCACCATTTAAACCATTCATATCTCCGTTCGGTATCCCAAAAAACTCAAACCTGAAATCTTCATTAGCTTCTCCTTCCCTAACTTGAAACCAAATGGAAACTCACCAATCTCCCACATTGAGCGTCGTCGGCACGATCGGGCCCGAGTTTGAACTGTTGCTCCACGTGTCCTCCGGCCTGCTTTGCTGTGGGTGATGCTGCTGTTGCTGCTGCTGCATTGCCTGCAACTGCGCCCATGTTTGCGGATCATGCTGATACTGTGGTTGCTGTTGTTGCAGAGCTTGCAGTCCATTAGCCGCCGCCAAATGCGCTTGCGGTATTTGTTGCTGCTGCAGGTTCTGATTTTGTTGTTGAGGCGGTATGGGGGAAGGCTGCATGTTCGCCGACGGAGTGGTGAAGGGCTGTGGCGCGGCGGAAGCTGTGTCGCGGAGGGCGGGGTCCACCATCGTTTGGTTGGGGCTTCCAATGGGGAACATGGCGGCGTCTGGAGGGAAGAGTTGGTCTGGTTGGTAGTTTTGCCACAAGTCTTGCGAGATATTGGGGGATTGCCGTGTATGTAGGAAAAGATCAGGCGGTGTCCCGGGGTAAGAGTAGGTATTGAAGGGCGTTGTAGGACGAGTGTTTGTGCGAGATGTGCCCATGAATGCGTCGGTGCTTTGCCGTACTGGTGGACTAGTAGCACTAACTTGAGGGATTTGCTGTTGATGATCAGTCGCAGAGGGTTCGCGTGATTGCGGGTTTGCCGGAGACTGCGGTCTCGATCGTTCGTAAGACATTTGTGGTGCTGGTTGGCCGCTTGTGTATCCGAACTCCATGTCATCGAAGTTTCTCTTCCGACCCTCGCTTTCCGGCTTGGACGACGTCTTGGAGGTTGAGTTTGAAGTCATGTTGTGTTCCTGCTGTTTCCTCTTCACATGACCTCTCCCAGCAGCCTTCTGTAACCGCTCTTCCAACACTTTGTTGCCTAAGATCGACTCGAATAGAGTGTGTACCATCTTAGCCACCAGCCATACACGAGATACGTCTTTCAGGGCGTTCATGCAAGTTTGCAGTCGTTGCTGCGTGACCGCAACGACCGACTGGTTCGAAGAACGCATCTGATAGACGTGCATAATAAGAGCGGAAAACAAGCTGTACACACTGCGGTTGCAGTTAGCGAAAGGATCAGAATCAGACGAGAGCCCACAACGTACATAAAAGCAGGGGTATAGCGTAACTGGTCGTGCTGTATTAACGCCTCAACAATGGAAGTAATCATGCCGGCAGCATTGTAAGCAATCTCTCGTGATGGATATGCGGCGTCCTCTGGATAGCCAAACTTGAGCTCCGACGACCCAGCAGGAGGCATATGTGCTCGGTGCAGTAGGCATAGGGTGGTGCTAAGGACTGTCAGCAAGGCCAAGGAAGTACTATAAGATGAGGCCAACCCACTAGTAGTTGGAATGTAGCAAAGCAGACCAGAAGTGATGCCGCGATCGGTCCCAAAAGACCTCTTTCGGACAATTCTGTAACCAGTCTGCTAAAGCCATGTCACTGTGAGTAAGCTCGATCGCGTTATTGCGCCGATTCTTGGAAGAGACGCCGTAGTTCTGTGAGAGTACCAGACCAGTGATCTCGCATAACTTGACATAGTTGAGGAAAAACTGGACGTGGACAGGATCTGGCTTGTAATCTGCAGGTCGGTCGGCCTCGTCCTCGATGAAGTCTTCCTCCGACACCATTTCAACGTCGGTATCGTCGATTTGTATTGACACAGGTCGACCGAGGGCAACTGCGACTGATCGATCTCTGGTAAAGAGTGTCCACCATATTCGCTTCCACAGCCGCTTGTCCTGCTTGCTGAGCTGCGATTTCTCTACGCTAGGGGTAAGTCAGTATGAATGATTCACGAAGATCTGAGAGATGGTTCTATTGGGTTATTTACCTTCGGTGCATGCCCGAACCTTGAGCCACAACAATGGCAACTCTGGTCCAATAAAACACATTCTTCGTAACATCTGATGCAATGTCAGAGCGGGCGGATGGCGCGGACTCTGCTCTTTCCTTCATCTTACCCTCTGGCCCTTCCCAATACCACCCCATCAGTATGAGCGCCTGTACAATTGTGACGCGGTCGTCTTCGTAATTTGCATCGTACAAGGCTTTGGCCCTTTTGTAGAACGTCATTGCCGCCGGTGTCGTTGATCCGTTCGCATCCATGAGTTGTGGGTTGTTGCAGACTCGTGAGCCCGCCAGAAGTATGGCTTGAAGGAGAAGAAGAGATGGTGGGTTCTTGGAGTCGCGATACCGCCGCATGAATTTACTGCGGTTGATGACCGGCACCACAGGCGCAATCCAGGTAAAGTAGGCTTCAACAAGCTCATCGCAAAGCTGACGGGGTGGGAGTAGAAAAGCACCTCGCTCGTGCAGGATCTTGATCTCCAACTCATCCAGCTCATTCATGCGAGCTCTTGCGCCTCGAACATTCTCAGGTAACGGGTAATGGACCACATCAGTTGTGCCATGTTGGTCATGAACAAGAAGGGACAAATTCGAAGATTCCCCCAGATAAGCTACACGACCAGCTTCCTTGATGGGTGCACGAGCGAATTTGGGCTTCATGTACTGCACGTATGTGCCGTTGTGGGTCCGTTGCTGCTCGTCGTAGGCCTGAGACATCTGTGTTGGAGGCATGCCGTCCGGGGAATTGAATGCTATGCTGTTTGGATCCCGTGGCAGCACGGGTTCTCTTTGACTTGGGCCGATAGAGTCGCCCATAGTGGTGCTGGTGGCCGGCGACCGTGTAGTAGAGACATCTCCGCGCTCGCTACAAGGGCGTCAGCCGTAGCTACTATTCGCACAAATCCTTTCTCTCCGTACCTGTCCGTATCTTTTCCTTTGGTAGTCGTCTTCTTACGTTTCGGTGTGGGTATTTTACATTCTATATTGAACGCGACACAGTTCGTACAGGGGACTCCAAGACTTGCAGCGTCGCATCTGACCTGGAAAGGTGGGCATATTAGTCTAGTCTCCACTATGTGCCGGAGAAGGATCGCTCTTCATTGCGCGCAGTTGGGACGTACTTTACGGGAATGGCATGTCTGCGGTGTTGTGTCAGTACATAGTGGTGAGACTCGTCGCATGAAGCCAAATTAGGCACTTACCTCGCACGCTCGTGAAGCGCGTTGTCTTCTGGGGGTCAGCATATCCCCTTGCAATATTTGTTCCTTTTTTCGCACCTTCTGAAGCTAGGATGGCCAGGAGTTTGGTTGTTCGGGGCCGCATTGGGAGTCTGGGTCATGCCGGGGATGGCCTGGGCGGGCGGAGGAGGAGGATTGGCAGGCGCGGTCATTGTTGCGCCTGAAACCATGTTGTCGCGCGTGTCCGTCTTATGCGGTATCTGGACGGGATTCTGAGATGCACACACGCGGCATCACGTCCGAGAGGCAGTGTTGCGGGTGCGCCTGTGTCGGCGAGGGTTGGCGCAGGTTGGTCGTGCTCCAAGCACGCTTGCATGCAGCGCAGAGACGCACACAGACGAGGGGAAGATGGCCGCGTCGCACCGGTCAGCCACAGGCGGGAGAGGAATCAAATCAAGGCTGCGACGTGCGTGACGTGCATGAACGGCTGTCGTACTCTGTTGAAGGCTGATAGTTCCAGTACCTGTAGGGTTATTAACAGCTATACTGTAACTGCGTGCAGGTTCACAAGTGACACTGACACGCCGAAGCCATTCCGCACCGCTGGAGGATGGAGCTCCCGCGCCCATCGAGATGCCGAGGTCCCGAAGAGCGATCGTCGTTGGTCGCGTTCTAAAAGCGGCCCCAAACGTTCTAGGGGCATCTTACCGGCTCTACCCCAATCTCGCCCCAATCTCGCCCATCTAAATGGCTGACGCCTTAACAATTTACGATCCGGGTAGAGCTGCAGCAGTTGGGATTGTGAACCCTTGCATGACTATTGCGGAGTATTCATTGCTAAGGGTGGAAGTACAGTTGCTAAGCCTTCCCGTCTCAGCTGCAGATACCCGCACCAGTTTCAGATTTGACTTGCTCGCTTCTCCTCTCATTCTGTCATTGAATGTCTTCATGCGCGGAGTCTTCGCCTCACACATTCGCCTTCCATGCGATTCTTGCAGTACTGTACGCTACCATGACTCACGGTGTCAATGCAGTAGATGCAGCAAGGGGAAGGTCAGTTCAGCGTGAAGAGCAGGCAACTAACTCTTTTAGCTGGATTGAGGACCCTATGAACTAGACTATAGGATGCTCGCGCGTCACAGATCCCAAGTTTCATGTACGTACCACCTGCCAGCTTCGACCATCGCTGAGATGCCGCTCGGGAATCAATGCTCACGGTGGAGTCGGAATGCTTCCAGCATGACCCTCCTCTGATCCTCCGTGACCAGCGTCAGTGCTGGGCTTTGAGATTTCTCTTTAGACTCTTCACCGTCCTTGTCAATGCCCTCGGCATCTGGACGATCAATTGCACCGCTGCGGATGTCGTCTGCGACGCTTGTATGGACGATGTCCTGCTCGGTTGCCCACATAAAAGCCTGGTGCTCTTTCGGATCGACCTTTACCGAAAGCTCTGCGATATCGTCCGCGGTGGAGGTCGTGTCTTTACCAAGACTGTGGGTTGGCAGCTCCTTTTTGACCTTCTCGTACATGTTGGCGATGTCTCCCTTTGTTCCTCCTAGGGAACTGTCAACCTCAAGTTCCTCTTCCAGATGCTGCATAGTGGCTTTCTCCGCAGCTGACTCTTCTGTGCCTCTGGTCGTGTCCTGAACTTCAAGCTCTTGCTCCAGCTGGTTCATCCTGGCCTCCTCCGCTAACTTCTCCACGACATCATCCTTCCTCACAGCCTTTCCATCTGCCTCGTCAACCTTCTCGACCTCAACCACAAACGTGATCTTTAACCACTTCCTCTCCCTCGGTACCCATCCTGTCGTGAAGGTGACCACAGGCAAGACTTCCTTCAAAGCCTCGGTCATTCGTAAGCCCGTCTCCTCAAATAGCTCACGTGCAAGCGCATCTCGAACAGTCTTGTCACTTGGCTCCGCACTTCCACCTGGCATTTCCCAGCAATTGGGCCAGCTGTGTTCATCTCCGGCGCGCTGGATTAGGAGAAGCTTGTCCTTATGGAAGACAGCAGCACTCACGACAAGCAGGTTAGATTGAGAGGAATGTGTTTTGAGGTAAGCTTGAGGGGTATCGCTGAGAGAAGGTGGTGACATGGTGGGCTTGTCCTCCTGGTGCTGAGGCTTGATCTTGCGAACGAACATCGTGGACCGGTGTGATAGTGAGCAAGGCAAGGCCTAGAAAACGTGTGCTCGATTCGGCAGCAAATGCAGCGTGGCGTGGCGGTGGAAAAGGTAGAAGTGAGAGGAACGTGAGTTACCAAATGAGCCGTGAAATGAAGCGCGCAGGGTGAAAGGCGCAAAGTGAGACTTGCTTAGGCAGTTGTATAAGGTGCTACCTAAGATGTGAATGTGTACTCTGTCGAAAATGGACGCCTGGGTGCGGCTGCCCAATGTGTCAAGGCAGCCACGTTTGGCTCTGCGCCCGTCGTTCACCTTGGTCTTTGATAATGGTCGTATCTGACAGATGTATCTATTGGCTGCATGTGAACAATATCAAAATCAAATAATACTCCGAGGTCGTTACTCTTGGAACGTTCCACGACAGTAAGGTATCTGTGGTGACCAGGCTCCATTTGGAAGCTGCCCGCATTGAGTTGCCAGCCCAAACTCAAACGTCACCAACCCCGCGCCGAGACGTGACACGCAACTTCATTCTGGACAAATATTGTACAAGCACAAGCAGGTAAACATCAATCGAGCAGAAAGTCGAAGAGATCCGAAATCGCAGACCTTACGGGCGTCCTAGTCATAATAAGAGGAGCCTTGTTCCGGTGGGCAGATACAGGATTACCCAATCCGGCAATCCGGTCTCCCCGCTTCACGCCTCCCCATCTCACCACGCCTCACTACCAAGCCGATTGGGCAGAGCGCGGGGGTGTTGCATTTCAGCCTATTGCCGCCACCATTCTCATCCAGCGTACAAATACCCTAGAGGGCCTGCAATTGCCGAGAAAGATGTCGTCGACCTCAAACACCCCCAAAAAGAGCGGCAAGCGCATCCAAATCACCTCAAACACGCACATCGACGCCGAGCGCCTACACGAAGAAGTACGCAATAACAACAGCGGCAAGACCAAGATCGTCGACAGGCAGGAGCCCCACAAGATCGAGCACAGCAAGACCATCACTGGCAACCCCGGCAAAGTCAAGGCTCTCGACGACGACCTCGACGACCCGCCAGCCTCTACCACCAAATCACCACAAGAGCACCCAGCAACCGTCGGCCTCGACGCCAGCCAGCTCTAACCCCTCCATCACCATGTCTTCCAACGGCACCTCTCAAGACCTGAAACCCCTCCGCATCGCCCTCGGCGCCGACGACGCCGGCTGCACCTACAAGAACAAGATCAAAGCCGACCTCGAAGCCTCCCCCCTCGTCGCCTCCGTCGTCGACTGCGGCGTGCACCACACCGACGACAAGACCGCGTACCCGCACCCGGCCATGGACGCGGCCAAGCTGATCAAGCACGGCGAAGTCGACCGGGCCCTGGTCATCTGCGGCACGGGTCTCGGCGTGGCGATCAGCGCGAACAAAGTGCCCGGCATCAGGGCCGTGACGGCGCATGATAGCTTCTCGGTCGAGAGGGCGATTCTGAGTAATGATGCCCAGGTGCTGTGTATGGGCGAGAGGGTGGTGGGGATTGAGCTTGCGAGGAGGCTGGTTAGGGAGTGGTTGGAGTATCGGTTTGATCCGAATAGTGCGAGTGCGAAGAAGGTGGAGGCGATTATGAGTGCGGAGAAGGAGAATTATGCTGATTGGTAGATGTACTAAGGCGGGAGACGGAACAAGTGGTGCATGATGATGACGGGACATGGTAGCAAAGGGGCCAGATTGTGTAATGTTGCATACATGCGGTAATGTTTCTATGAGATGCTGTTTTTTGTGATGCGTGACGAAGCCGACAGACCTCATCTTATAGCTTACAATCCGAAACGAGAAATAGCAACCCAATCCATCCAACTCTTCAAACGTCCCTCACAACTCCTGCATCATCTTCTCAAACGTCCAATTCCCACTCCTCACCACCCACCTGTTCTTCCGCCTCCACCTGAACATTTCCTCACTCCGGCGCTCCAGCGTAACATTTCCCTAAACATACTGCCACGCGCCGACAGTGCCGGCCGGTTCATCGTGCACCTTAGCGTAAAAGCCCACACAATCACTAGCGAAGTTCAGTCCCGCCAACTTCGCAAACACCTGCCAGACGCCCTGGCTGCCAGATACCGGGCAAGCCGTCCAGCCGGTCCCATTCGGCGCAAAGAACGCACCGCCCTCGTACACCGGCCCAGTGCTGTAGCTACTCAGGTTGTAAGTAGCGGCGGAATGGGCCTGGGTGAAGGCCAGCGCGCCGGTCGTCTGGATGTAGATTTCCTGGCCGCCGGGCACCGTCGTCGCGAGACCTGAGCCGTACATAACGGTTGTGTTGCCGGCGGCGCAGGCGGCGGCTGGGATTGCGGGGACGGGGCAGTAGGTCGAAGGGGCGCGGCCGATGTAGAAGGCTTCGCTTGAGGCTTCGATCGTCTTGCCGTTGAAAGGCGCGCTTGGATTCACGGCCGTCAAGGTGAAGGGGAGGCTGTCGGCGGGCAGCGGAGTCAGAGTACTCGATTTGCAGCTGGGAAGTGTTAACGGATTGCTTTGTAGCGCTGGGGAGCAGGTCTTACGTGTACATGTATTCGCTGTAGCAAGCATTGCCACAGAGCTTGGTCGGGACCCCGTTGATAACAGGGCAGAGACCAGTGCCCCCAGTGTTATAGCAAGTGTACTGGCTAGGATCATAGTATGCCGCTCCGCACTGCTGGAGGTTGGAGGGGACCGCAGCGGCTTGTGTGGAAGCGAGCAGAGCTGCTACCGCAGACAGACCGTAAATGATGGACGAGCCCATTGTTCTTTCCGTGGGTATGCAAACTATTTTCTCGTGCTCTGAATGTTGATTTTGAAAGAGCTGAAAAAACCAGGGTCTTTCAGACTGTTATACGGCTAAAGTGTATGCTGGCTGAAAACGCGAGCTTGAATCTCCTCGCCTATTGGGAGCTTGATAGGTGTAGATCGAACGAAGTATAGATGGGATGATTGGGATTGAGGATTGCAGAGTGAACTGATTGAGATGATACGGAATAGACCTGCCTTTGTCCAGATACTTATACCCGTCGTCCCTGCCGTCTATCCCACCGCCAAGCTTACATGCTTGTGTAGAGTGGCAAGAGCTTCTGTTCCCACATGACCGGCGGAGCGGTATAGAGCTGTCATGGTCATGCAGAAGACCATAGAAATGGAGATGGATACAAGGTTACGAGACGGTTGGCATTAGCGCTGACCCATGGACATGCAGACGTCGCATTTCCCAATTGGCGGGGTAGCAAATACGAAGCGGATGATGGCAGATTGATGGTTTTGTCCATTGGTATAGGAGCTGGTGCACATCTTCGAGCCCCGGTGCACGGTGGTACTGAGGTATAAGGTGTCACCGGACCAGCTCGAATACGAAGATGATGTCGCTCTCCACCGGTCGCACACGGACAGGTCCGAGAAAGGTCCTTTGAGCCGTGAAGTGCCAATGCAGCGTTCCAATTTTTGGCATCGAGACGTTGATCCAGTAACACGAGTGATCTACAGACAGATGCACCGCTCCAAAATGCGTCTGATCAAAAGGCGGAGTCGAGTTTCATGTCTGCAGAGACCCGCCGTCTGTTTCAAACACGCAGAACGCTCCGTGACAGGCTGTGCGCATCATGACCAGACGTACACACGGTACTTCCGACTTCCGCCTGTTACCTCACCTTGACCCAACCTCTGCTGCCAGATAGCATGGTATCGAGCTGGGACACGGTGCTGTGTTGGTGGCTAATGGAGGAAAATCAGGTCTGCAAGGGGGTGAATTCGTGGGAGGTGGACGCTTCGGAATATAAAACTGCGTTTGCAGAGGTTGCTCAATTGATGCATGACATGTAGACAATGTCGCTTTGCCGTATGCGTCTACATGCTTTACGGAAGCTTTCCCATACTTGGTCGTGGCAATAGTGAGCGATCCCAGCGCTGCTCTCCTACAACATCGCCTTCTCCTTGACATGAACAAGTCCAGAAACCCATCTATCCTTTCGTTTCGGGCCTCGAAGCAACTATCGTGCCGCCAATGATCTGGATATCCTCGTTCCACTCAACCCGGTCCGGAGCATTATGATGGTGTCTTCGTCAATGCCCCTCCCATCGTCTCGGGCTCGTTGCTTAGCATCCTTGTTGCACTCTCCTCATCCATCTTACTGGAGGTTTCAACCACGTTGACGCCCCCGTTACCGTCATCATACACAAGACCTTCCGCACCCCGCACATCGGCAGCGACCTTCCTGATAACGTGTGCGGGATTACCCTCCGCCAGGTGGTAGGCAGGGACATCCTGTGTCACCACTGCACCAGCGCCGATAACGGCTCCATCACCGACTTTCACACCACGCCTCGCCACGGTCAGCTTGGGTAGCGGTAACGCGCTTAGAGGTTTCCATTCAGAGCGAGACAAATACACGTGAGGTGAGGGCAGGAGAAGAGAAGACAAGACTTACAGGATCACGACTCCATCACCGACCCAACAATCCCTTCCAATCTCCACACTTCCCGCCAACATGACCCCATCCCCTCCCTTTCTGGCTCTCCAATCCAGCGGGAACCCGACCCCATGGATTCTGACATAAGGTCCAATGATCGTTCGGGCACCGATGGTGATGGGAGCCAGTGGAGTATCCCCAATCAAGACATTTGGTCCGACAGTTGCTGACGGCGAGATGTGGAGGTTGGTGCCGTAGTGGATTATGATGGGTTGCTTGATTGTGGGTGCTGCAGGGGCTGGGGAGCTGGGAGGTGACGGGTCGTCAGAGATGATGCTGCGGATGATAGCATTTGTTGAAGATCATGAGAGAGTTGCGGTAAGGGGCTGAAGAACTGTGAGATTGTACCGTCCTAAGAAATCGCGTGACGCGGAGCAAACGCGAGTAAGAGGTGCTGACCCGAAGGCGCACATGTACATATGGGATCTAACGGTCGTAACTTACGCATGCAATGCTCTTGCTTTCTCGTCGATGGAAGCTGTCAGTGGTAACTTGTTAAAGATCTCACATGCCTGAGCGCAGCGAAATCGCATGGCGCGATACTCGTCATCTGTAGCTGAGAAGGAGATGAAGCCATTCTGGTCTGGCTCGCTGTGGGGGAGGTCTGACTGCATCTTGACGCTGACAGACTTGATATATTGTGCTGTGTATGGGTGTACCTGATGTGACCAGAGTGTACTGCGGTGGGCTGATAAATATGTTCGGGTCAAAAGTTTCCGAGAGTAAGAGACGCGGTCAGCAGAAGAATTGTACCTGGCAGCCTAACACCTGAAATGGAATGAGAAAGCAGGGAAAGGGTGACTCTGGTTACGCGGAAAGTGCAGCTGGTGATTGCGGCGTGGCCGGGTGTAACTGGGCTTACTATATCACCTCAGCTGTATAACAGACAGCGCGATCAATGACTGGCTCCTGACGGCGTAATTACATGTGCCGACACATCACACTGAGGTGTATGGTAACCTGGCGCCTGGCCCACACGAATCAGGTTGCGTGATCGAAGGAGGCGCAAAGGAGAAGAGATCATTGCAGGAGTTGAGCGATCAAGCAGGAAATTGAGATGGCTGACTCGTGCGGCTTGCATCGGATAATGCAGATCCCTCTTGACTGCCGGCGCGATGCACAGAAATACACGTATTGACGAGAAGCTGTTGCATTATAGGGAACCAAACTACGAAATCAATCTTGCGTACAAGGGTATGGCGAAGGAGGAAAAACTCATGGCAGTCATTGCGAAGCAGCCCATCTGCACCCGCACCATCCCCTGCGCCGAAACGCCAGCCTATACCCAACACAAAACCCAGATTAACCTACATCACCGCCTTCACGAACATACCGTATCCAAGCGTGACCACCGAGCTGCCAAGAGATGAAGTGCTAAGGAAAGCTTGCTACTCCTCGACTACGATCTTCTTCGTCATGCTGTCCACAACCTTGGTATAGAACTTAACAGCGTGATTTCTCGGGAAGCAGATCTCTTCGGTCAGATAGTCCGGCAGAATGTCGATAAGATCTTGGTCTCTGCTGTTGTCAAAGAATGGTTCGTACGCGAATTCGGCGTCTTCGTAGCTGAGGCCTGATGGCGTCTTCGGGTTCACGATGCTGCTGTCGTTGTTGATGGTGAGATGGAAATGGAGGGCTAGAATTGCTTGGTCAGTCTTATGTCTGGTAATAAGTTGGTTGTGTGAATACGTACTGCCGTTGCGACCAGTCTGGATGCAGCTGTATTCATCCTCGCCGTCCTTCCGCTTGACACTGTTGATAATGAGACCGGTCAAGTCACGGTAGAGCTCCTCCTTGAGATGTGCTTGCTTGGCCGAATCCAAATTGCCAACCAACGCAGCTCTGTTATCACGACTCTTGATGGCACTACCCGGAACCTGTGGGCCGACGCTCGTGGCTGCTTTCTTTGCCGCATCGAGTCTTGCGGTCAATGCTTTGATCTCGTGTGTCGACTCGGATGCCGATGTCTGCAGGGTTTTGTTCTCGCCTGTGAGTTTCTCGTTCTCCGCCTTCAGGTGTGAGATTTGTGTTTGAAGGCGTGTGTTGTCTGCGTTGTTCGTGGATGAGTTCTTGCGTAGCTCTGCAAGCTCCTTCTTGAGAGAAGCTATAAGTTCGTTCGCGTCTGCAATTGCATGTCAGCATATATTTCGTGTCATCACGACCGCCTGACGTACCCTTGGCCTTCTGATCGCTCGCCCGTTTCAACTTGTCAAAATTTGTCTCCGCACTATTTCTCCCAAGCTCCTGTAGGTTCTCATATTTGAGCTGCAGGTCCTCGTACTTCTGCGTCATCGCTGCCAACTTGCGCTTCATCTCCGAGTCCGGCATGCGCCTCTCCGTGTCTGATGCGCTACGCCCACGCGAGTATCCTCGCTGTGGAGGCTGCTGGGAAGTCGATCGTGCGCGAGGAGGGATACCTTGTGGTTGTGCTTGCCGTTGCTGCGATACTGAGCGAGCGCGCTGGACAAAGCGCTGCTTCGGCTGCGGTGAAGGTGCTTGATCAATATCCATGTTCTCATCGTCCACGACCTCAATGGACTGCGACACATCTTCCATAGCATTCTGCTGGGTCTCCGGGATCACGCTGAGTGGCGCCTTCTTGGTCTTCTGTGCGCGTGGCTTCTTTGCTGGTGCTTCGACGTCCGCTTGGGGCTTCGCCCGACTCTTTTTCGCCTTGGGCTTTGCTGCATCCATGTCTTCAGCTTCCTCTATCTCTTCTTCGATCTCGCTGTCGTCGCGGAGGTTTGTTCGGTCTTTGAGCGCTTCCCTCTGCGCCTTTGTTTTCGCTGTGGCCTTCTTCGCAGTTGCGTTCTTCGTTGGTGCGCGAGCCTTGGTTACTTTTGAGACTTTGTTGCGATTGATGATCGGTCCCTTCTCCGGCGTAGGAGGGTTGCCGTTTTCGCGATCCGATGTAGCAAAATCGTCCTCGGAGTCTGAGTGCTCAATTCGCGATGCAGCGCGCTGTGCCTTCACACCTGGCATTGCGATTGTGGAGTAAGCGGTAAGCGTGGTCGCGTGGGTTACAGTGCTGGCCGCAAAGCGCAAAGTGAGTGTTTTGTTTACATGGATTCGCGGGGACGCGACTTTCGGAAGGCGCTTGGACTCCGAGACGCATTCAGCCCTATGAGGTACAGTACTTGTGCACTTTCACATGCTGCAGCATTCTCAAACTACCTTACTATCGCAACTCGTCGCGACTCGATATTCTACTCCCAATTTCCGTGTATGCTCGACTTGTAGGGACAGATATACGTTGGTAAAGATTGCCAACCTGCACATGCGGTATTACTGCAAGGGCAGGTCCTACTGTGCAAGGCCTATGTAACGCCTCATCATTCAATGTACTGCTTCCCAATCGCTTTTGCCACCTACGACTGAGTGTACTAGACGCCGTTCTGAAATATAGGGTGACGCGGACCAACGGAGGCGAAGCATAGACACTTTGAGGTTGTTCCATAGGTAAAGACCCAGGAGCATCTGATGTATCGCTGGATCTGGGCCGGACGAGCCAAACAGCAGGTCCGCCCGCGGCGAGGCAAGCCGCAGAGGAAGCATGCCATGTGGTAACGTTTGGAATAAAAGGAATATCGCGGATGCTCCTTCAGTGAAGTGTGATCTGGCCAGGCCAGCTGAAAGAGCTATTCCCAGATGCTGGACAATGCGCCCGCTTGGTATTCCTGCACGGTCCACTTTCTCCATATTTTGGTTGAATTCTAAGAGGTAGAGACCCTTCATGGAGTGACATAAAACAGCGAAGAAGGCGGTTTGATGAGTAGTCCACGTGAGATGCAATGTGGTAACATGAGGTAAAGTCGGGTTGGGAGCGCGGTAGATACACTATGATGTATATAATATATCGGCGAAATAATGATGCTGAGAAACGGTGAGCGGAGGCTTGCGGAGAAGTGAATGTTGGAGGGAGGGGTTGTGGAAGCTTGGCACGCAAATTCGCGATGTCATCAAAACCCCAAGACGTATTGTAGACCCAACTTTACGGGCCGATTCTTTCCTCCTCCATACGCATCCTATGCAGAGGGATCTAGCAGATCGTTGGGCGCGCAAGAGATATTTCGGATAGCAGGCATATACGGGCCTTACTGGGTGAAGAGAAGAACTTGACGGTCGACCAGATTGTTACACGGACCGTCAAACGCGTTATAGAGAGCAGTTTAAGGTACGCTGATCTTCTGTTTGCTTCCACCGTGGCCTTTGAAATTGGCACTGCTTGTCCTCTCTGCCTTCGGTACAATATTGGTATTGACTGTAGCACAGCAGTTAAAACCCCCAAAAACCCTCCTCGACGGAGCTGAAACCGAACACCAACCATCACCATGCACATCTCCGCCAAACTCGCCCAGTCGGCGCAGGAGAAGAAGCCAACCTACTCTTTTGAATTCTTCCCTCCAAAAACGGCACAAGGTGTACAGAACCTCTACGACCGTATGGATCGTATGCACAATTTCGGACCCTCATTCATCGACATAACCTGGGGTGCTGGTGGGCGTCTTTCCCACCTCACATGCGAGATGGTGAAGGTGGCACAATCGGTCTACGGCTTGGAGACGTGCATGCACCTGACGTGTACCGACATGCCCCGGAGCAAGATCGATGATGCACTTAAGGAGGCCTACAATGCCGGTTGTACGAACATTCTCGCTCTACGTGGAGACCCACCCAGAGACAAAGAGAAGTGGGAGGCAACAAGGGGAGGGTTCAGATATGCCAAGGATCTGGTGAAGTACATCAAAGATCGGTACGGCAACCATTTCGACATCGGCGTGGCTGGATACCCGGAGGGTTGCGACGACCAGGACGACCCAGACCTGCTCTTGCAGCACCTCAAAGAGAAGATTGATGCAGGTGGCACGTTTGTCGTCACGCAGATGTTCTACGATGCCGATATCTTCATTGCTTGGGTGAAGAAGTGCAAGGACATTGGCATCAACGTGCCAATTATCCCGGGAATCATGCCGATTCACACTCACGCCGCCTTCTTGCGTCGCGCCAACTGGACCAAGTGCAATGTCCCACCTGAGTGGCATGAGGCGCTCGAGCCAGTGAAGAACGACGATGCCGCTGTACGTGAGGTCGGTAAGAGTCTTGTGGCACAAATGTGCCGGAAGTTGCTCGAAAACGGGATCTACCACCTTCACTTTTACACCATGAACCTTGCTCAATCGACGCGCATGGTGCTGGAAGAGCTCGAACTCACTCCATGTGAGGAATCGCCTCTCACCAAGCCTCTGCCTTGGCGCCAATCCCTAGGCCTCAATCGGCGCGACGAGAATGTGCGTCCTATCTTCTGGCGCAATAGAAATAGATCCTACATTGCCCGCACTCAGGACTGGGATGAGTTCCCTAACGGCCGTTGGGGAGATTCGCGTTCTCCTGCTTACGGTGAGCTGGACACTTACGGCATTGGGCTGAAGGGCACGAACGAGCAGAACCGCCAACTGTGGGGTGAACCGGAATCTCTTCGCGAGATCGCGGACTTGTTCGCGCGCTACATGCAAGGCAAGGTCGAAAGTTTGCCATGGAGTGAAGCACCCATCACTGGAGAGGCGGACGTGCTGAGGGAAGATCTCATTGATCTCAACAAGCGTGGTCTGCTGACAATCAACTCGCAGCCACCTGTCGACGGCGCGAGGAGCAACCATCCGGTCTATGGTTGGGGTCCAAGAAACGGATATGTGTACCAGAAGGCCTATCTCGAGGTCTTGGTATCACCAGAATTGATCGCCGAGCTGATCACAAGGATCGAGAGGGATGATGACGTTACGTACTTTGCTGTCAATCAGAAAGGCGATCTGAAGACCAACAGCCCGGAGGAGGGCGGCCCAAACGCGGTCACTTGGGGTGTCTTCCCTGGAAAGGAGATCGTGCAGCCTACCATTGTCGAGACTGTGTCGTTCTTGGCCTGGAGAGATGAATTCTACCGCCTGGGCCAGGACTGGGCGAGGTGCTATGACTCCAATAGTCCAAGTCGCTACCTGGTTGAGGATGTCATGGCTAATTGGTACCTCGTCAACATCGGTAAGTTGCCTCCTATACGCAATGATATGGAGTCCAAAGAACACAGCGAGCTAACAAAGAACAGTGCACAACGACTTCCGTCGTGAGCGCGGCATCTTCCCACTATTTGAGGGCATGGAGGTACCAGATCTCGACAAGAAAATGCAGCCTTCTCCGAACATTGCCGTCAATGGCCACGCCGACACGGACGACAGGAAGAACAGCGACACAGACACCAAACCCGGTGACGAACGGAGTGCTGAGGAGCAAGCCAAGATCACGCCGCTACCACAGTCCGATTGGACGACGCCCAACGAGGGGCAAAAGGAGGCTCAGGACCTGCCCAAGGACCAGACCTCCAACTAACCACTACACTTCATTTCTTACCACATTGCATGCAGGGCATGCAACGCGTTCTAACGGAAAATCTTAAACATGGACATGAAACCAACGAAAAGTTTTTCATGCAATCAGTGCCTCTTCTTAACAAGGCGGCACAACACTTCCCTCTTCAACAAGAGGGAGCCTTCAACACGACTTTTCAACACGAAGTAATTCAACAACGAAGCACATGACCAGACGAAGAAAAAAGGGCGGGGTTTGGGAAAAAGGAAAAGGAACATATTGCTTTAACAGCGAAGATACCCCCATTCAACCGGGTCCAAAAGGGATTATAGCATCATATGGCGTTTTTGAAATTTTTAGTAGCTGAGCCTTTTACTGTGGCTTAGATGGAGGAAGGGGTAGAGCTTTGATACGAGGCGGAATTAGAGGAATACAACTCCGTTTCGATTCTTCTCCACATAAATGTCTCCAACATGACAAAGTGATCTCCCAGCGATCGTGCCTTCCGAGTTGGGTAGGTAGCCGTCAAAGTACTAACCTTCTCTGGTTAAAGCAACGCAAGACGACCATGCTCATCGGCCTGCCTGTTCTACTTGGTAATCACACTGGATTTGCACGCATATATCGTCGGTTTACTCAACTTTTCGCTTCGTACCTAGTATTCGTTACATATGTACCGAGGCACTCCTGCTCCTGCTCATACAGATCCGCTCCCTCACCGTCTGGCCTCGTCGCCTGCTTCACCACACACCTTACTCTTCGAAAATCAGAGCCGGGCCCTTCACCACAGCCCCTTAACCAACTCCAACACCCGATCATGCAGCTTCCCACTCTCGCTCCTCGTCGCCGTCCTCGTAATCACCTCCGCCTGGTCCTGGCCGACCTTATACTCCCCCAAGTCCGTCTTAAGCCCCAGCTTCTCCACCAGATCCAGAATCGCCTGTCCCACGGCCTCA
Organism: Zalaria sp. Him3; assembly: GCA_027923365.1. Lineage (NCBI taxonomy): Eukaryota > Fungi > Ascomycota > Dothideomycetes > Dothideales > Zalariaceae > Zalaria > Zalaria sp. Him3. The sequence continues at coordinate 544,575 of BPUN01000013.1, read as the reverse complement.
GCATCCGTCCTATCATCCGCGCTTCGCTTCACACCGACGAACGGCGCCATCCGCGCAACCTGCGCCGCGGCCTCCGCCTCGCCCGCTTTCAGCTTAACGACATGCCCCAGCGTCAGACAACTCGTCACGCCGTGCGGGATGCCGTACGGACTACCAAGCGCATATCCCAGCGTATGGCTGAGCCCGATCCCGCCCTTGACGTTCAAGCCCATAAATCCCAGACTTGCGTATGCGGCCAGCTGCAGCTTCGTAATCACGTTCTCGTCCTGGGGTGTTTGCTTATACAGCGGCAGATAGGTGAATAGATCCCCCGCGGCGGCGAGCGCCATGTTCTTCGTCGGCGTCTCGGCGGCGAAGGCGTGGTACATGAGTTCCATGGCGTGGTCGAGGGCGCGCAGGCCGGTGGATAGATAGAGCGTGGAGGGTGTTTGGGCGGCGAAGGTCGCGTCGTAGAGGATGGCGTGGGGCGCGCAGGAGGGGTGGGCGACGCCGGTCTTTTGTCCGGACGAGTTCGTGAAGCCGGCGTTGGGTGTGCATTCTGCGGCTGAGAGGGTCGTGGGGATGGCGATGTGGTGGAGGAATTTGCCTCCGCTGGAGGTGTCTTTGCCGGCTTTCTCATTCAGGCGGTAAGATATTGCTTTGGCGGAATCGATGGGCGAGCCGCCGCCGATGGAGATGATGGTGTCGATGCTGTCGTCGTTTAACACTAACTCCGTGGCTTTGTCGAGGTCAGCGACAGGGGCGTGCTGTTTGATATTGCTGAAGGTGCCGGCGTGGCGGGAGCCAAGGAGGGTTTCGACGTCTTTGATGAGCGAGGTTTTGGTGGCGAGGGAGGAGCCGGTCACGATGAAGGCTTTGGAGGACGACGACGGGAGGCAGTCGAGAAGGTGGTCTTTGACGCAGTTGGGTCCGTAGTAGAGGGCTTGGAGGTGGGTGGGCTTCCAGAGGCCGGAGAGAGGGTTCTGAGATGCTTCGACCATTTCGGATTTGTGGCGGATTTGGAGGGCGAGGTGTTGATGAGACTGATGAGAGAGAAGAGAAGAACGGTATGGTTTTGTTCTCAATTGGACTTGATATGTTTGGTGTGTTGTAATCGTCCTGGATGCCGCGGAGGGTGTGCCCCGCAATGCTGAATGACGCAATGAGAGGCGATTCGAGATCTGCCTTGGGCTGGTTTTACAGATTGACAGTGCGGACATGCTAAGAGATGAGATGGGGACGGGAGTGAAGCATACGGCGCTGTCTGATTTGCCTTGGTTCGGCTCATATATTGATCTATAGACCTCGGAGGTGACATGGATCGACGGCCGGCACTCCGAAGGCGGGGCAGCGGTTGGCTCCAGATCACGGCAGTGAAGCCCCCAATGCGCGCATGTAACTGTTAGGGATCGGTTCATATACCGCCTTTATTATTGACCAAACGAATTCTACTTGTGAGAAGAGTGAGAGGATATGTAGAAATGGGCGGTATTATTTATACACGCTCACACGCTATCGCTTACAACAAGGCAACAAACAGCGACGGTAACGTACACGTTTGCCTGCCTTCACCCTGGTATCAAGCCCACAAGTCCTACGCTCGATCCAATATCCAAACCCCCTTATTGCCTTGCCCAGAACCCATCAATCGACCGAACCGCCCCCCTGACCACCTCGAAACAAGCCTAGTATGGCGGCCTGGCACCGATTCCCCGATCACCTTCCCCAGCACCGACATCAATGCTACCGAGGAGGTCACTCAGATCTCTCTTCCCTCCCATGCCCAATCTGTTCCTCGATGTTGACCTGACGGAGCCAACGGCAGTACCATTGCGCAGCTCCTTCCCGTCCTGGGCCTTCACGCTCTCCATGCCAGACGCAGGTGGAACATCGCGCGCATGTGTCTCCTCGGGAGGTGTACCATAGCTCTCGCGGCTGCCCTCCTCATCGGCACCATGATCGTACTCGTCACCCACATCCATCATACTCTCACTGCCAGTATCATCCTCATATCTATCTCTCGTCGTCAATCCAGCACCCAGCCCTCCACCTCCAGCAAGGATCCTCTTCAGCTCATCAACCCTGCCCGTCCCATGCGCTCCAGACCCGCTGGTGCTGACACTGTGGCCGCGGATAGGGCTGCGGCTTGCGCTGTGACTCGGCACGCGCTGGCCCTTCGCGGCTCCCGGTCCTCGCCTGACAGAGCCCCGCAACTCGCCCCTCGAACCGTTCCTAGTGGCCGAGGCCACGCTTCCACTGCCCCTTGGCGTGCCCGCGGTGGGCAGTGGGAACGTGTTCGCGGCCGCGAGGAGGGAGCGATGATTACCCGCTAGCGTGCTCCCAGCATTACCGCTGTGGAGGTGGAACGGTCTGGAGGCGTAGCTGGCGCCTGTCCTGCTTCCGCTGAGGGAAGCGCTCTTTGGGACCACGGCGGCGATGGAAGCGATGACCGAGTCTTTGCTCCACGAGCCCAGAAGTTCTTCGATTACGGGTCCTGGGAGGGTCTTTTGGCGAGCGTTGCCGCCGCCATTAGGATTGAGGTGGGTCGGGGTGTTAGGGGCGTTGGCATCCAGGCTGAGTGACGGCAGCGAGAAACTGCGTCCAGGGCTTCCCGGCACAGATGGGGCGGTTGGTGGTGCAGTGGCGGGAGGTGATGAGATGAGGACGCTGTAAGCGGCGCTGATGCGGTGGATGATCTGTTCGCGGAGGGCCACGAGGTTGAACGCCTCCTCTCCCTCGGTGTCCATAGCTGCAGGATCAGTAGCTGTAGGCCTCTTTGTAGTAGGGGATATAGCGGCAATCTGGACAACCGCCAAGGCTGGAACTTGCACACCCTCCAGCCATTGACCCATCCTTTTCTTCTTCAGAATCTCGGCTTGAATCGCACGACCAGCACCAGAGTGCTCGAAATCGTAGGTCTCGCTCAACTGCCACAGATAGCCCAGGACCAAACTCTCGATCCTCGCCTTCGCAGCTGGGGCATTAGTCCTTTGCGCGTCCTCCCAGAGACGGCAAACCATAGGCAAGCCAGTCCTAACAGCGTTAACTCCCAGCTTCGCGACGAGGGTGACCAACAGGTAATGCAGCAACAAGCAGTCTTTATCGGACGCTGGTGCATCCGCCCTTGCAAGCGCGTCCTCATAAGCAGCCAAATGCAGCAACTGCAAGAAGATACTTCTCCTTCCACCCTTCCTTCCGGCTCTGGACGCGCTACTAACCGCCCGTCTCGCCACCTCGCCCTCTTTAGCGTCCCTCTCCTTACGCTCCTTCTCGGAAGCATGTCTGTCCTCCTCCAGCTTCGTATCGCTGGGGCGGGCTTCAAGTCTCAACCATGTCGTCAGTGCATCGATGTATGAGTTGCGCACTTCAGCCGAAACGTCGCGCAAAAGCCATTGTGTGCCCTCCCATACACTCATGCGAACGGAATTACGGTTAGCTGATTGCCCGGCAGAGGAGGCGTTGGCAGTCGTGATGATGTCTTTGACTGCGGACAGCGCGACGACGCGAGCTGTATCGAAGGAGAAGAAGCCATCCGTGTTGGGTCGTTCGCGGAGGGAGGCATTAGAGGCAACATCAGCCGCTGCAGATGTAGGGTCTGCAATAGCGGAGGCTGTTGTGAGTGGGTTGGGAGCTGTGGCAGTGTTGGAAGGGGTAGAAGATGGCTTAAGACGCAGCAGTATGGCAGAAAGCATGTCGGAGATCTGCTCGGTATAGTAGACGTGAGTTGCAAGGTTCGCAATGCAGAGGCGCAATTCTCTCAGCAATTGTAAACGTGCTGTAGAGGGCGTTTTAACCACTTCCATGACGATCTTTGCCGGGTGTCTGGACTTCTCGTCGAGGGTCTCTTCGCTGGACGTGGTCCCATTTTGAATCATGGAGGAGAGGGCAGTGTTGGTCGTCCCCAGTTGGAGGACTAAAAGGATGTGCTGGATCAGTCCCAGGAGAACATCCATAACCGAGAGCCCGATGAGGTTAACGTCGGATCCGAGGACATGGCTGACGATCTGCGCCAGAACCAGCTGGTTGTGAAGATCATCCTCCCTGATAGGACTCCGGATTAATGTCTCGACGGCGGTAAATAGGGCAACGAAGCGATCCTGTACAGGTGTCCATGTACACACGATCTCGAACAGTGTCGTTGCCCAGGAGTTGTTTGCCGTTCTGGCCTTCTCCGATGATGCGGTTCGAGGGCGCTGCGTCGCGATATACTTGAGCAGGCAGACGGTAGCAGCTCGCACCAGGCCGCGATTCTCCGTGTCGAAGATGGTTCTCAAGACTTGCAAAGCCAAAAAAGCAGCCTCCTCTTCGGCGTACTTGTCCATGTCCGCTGCCGTGCCTGACGCAGCCCTTGGGTCACCTTCTTCCGTCGTTCGAATGGTGCTTAGACTTTGTCTGTGCCTGAAAGTCTCCTTTTCCGCCTCCACCTCTTTCTCCCTCGCCATCAAGGATTCTAGATAGTCTCCATGAGGGGCGTCCAGGTTCTGAAGTACTACAGGCATTACCACCCCCAACTGTCTTCCTGTTTCACTAGCCAGCGCCTCACTTTTGATCACACTCCTGAAAGCCTCCAGGCCCGCCTTGCGCAACCGGATTGTATCACCCACCCCTACGTTCGTCTTTCCCCTACCACTGCCCAAGGTCTTGGTTGCCTCCCTCTTCGCAAACCCCGCCCACAACCCCACAACGTCTTCCCACAACGCCCTGTACGCCGCATCCGCACTCAAACTCGCATGGTCCTGTCTCTCGCAAAAGCGATGCCACACCTCCAGTGACGCCTCCACGGTCGCTGCATCCTTACAACCCCCCAATACCTCCCTCAAGATCCTAAGCACATACGGCGCAATGATGCCGAACCCGCCTCCACCACCCGCAATCCCCGAATTGCCCAACATGGCGGCCAGGATCTGCAACGTGACGCCGACATGCGCCGATCTATTCTTGTACAAATCGGCAGCGGTGCGACGTTCGAGGAAGGCGCCGACTTTGGCCAATTTGGAGCGGCGGGTCGAGGCGTAGTACAGGAGGTAAGAGAGTTCGGAGGAGTTGGGTTTGATGTCTCCGGCGGGAGCGCCGTGCGGCGGCAGTTTGGGGTAGCATTTGAGGATTAGGACCTGGTGTTTAGGCCGGCAGGTGGAGCGGATGGTGTTCATGTTGTCTGGTGCGCGAGGGGCGCGAGAGGTGAGATGGAGGGTAGTTGAAGATGGGTGCGACAGAGACCAAAAGTGGTGACATGCGCGTATTGGTATTAACAGGAAAGAAGACGAGGAAGCATGCGGCTGCTGAGTGAGCGTGGTCGGTAGGAGTCGCGTGGTCGCGCTGATGCGAATGAAGGCTCAAGGCTGCTGAATAAGACAACGAGACGAGACAGGTAGGTATTTACACCTGACTGCGACGGCGAAAAGGATGCCGCGCTATACAAAGATGTAGATGCGGAGGATAGGAAGCCGGGATAAGGGTAGAGTTACTAGAGTATGGAGAAGTTGAGTGTTCGAGTCGTCGGTGTTGCTAGGCAGTCGGCAGGCGGCCGCAACGTTGTTCGCTTCGAAACCCCCCGTTTGCGAGAACCCGATCCTCCCAGGCTGGGATTCTTAGCTGCACCTCTGCGTCACCGCGCTGCTGGGGCCAGAAAACAACTTGGAAGACGTCCCGATGACTTAACTATACCACATGTATGAAACCTACAAGTTAGTAACAGCAGGTATGTTTGCAATTGATTGCCACATCACACATGCTTCACAACGATCAAATGGTATAATGTAAATCTGGCGCTTGGAAACCTACGTGATGTCTCCGAGCCGTTCGAGTCTTCCGGCTCCAGAAGTGTCCGAGATCCGTCGCCTTCAACATGCACAAGCACGGGGAATACATCATGGCCGACCTATTCGCAGGCCTCGTGACAAGAGCGCCAGCGCATGCACATACCCGGCGTTTGTTACTCGCTCTTCTTCAAGAGCATCAAGGCGTAGAGAACCGGATTTGAGCAGTGACGTACAGATGGAAGCAGAAATCATGATCTATAGTACAACAAAACGCCAATCATATGCCTCCGTAGAGTCCATGCCGTCCAATATTCAAAGATACCATTTCCAGCAACACCTTTCGAATCGAAGAAAGACGATCCTATCACAAATGCTCTCTTGCTTTTGCGGCATACCGCTGTCCAAGGCTCGATTTAACATAGCGAGAGCAAGACGTTTCACCGGCCGACTGCACCTGGAGCAGGAGTGACTCCCATTCCAAGTCTTCCGGCACCCATCTTGTGGAATGAGCCTATCGGTTGGAATCCCCTGGTTCGATTAGTACATGCACGATTTCGAAATTCATCGCAACGAGCAAACTCACCTGACTAAGTCAATCCCCTCCTCCTCATCTGCGTCATTTCCATATAGATTCATTCCCCCACCGTTGTTGATGTTCGGCGCGTTGTAACTACCTACAGGTGGCGTAGTAGAGTAACCATTACTCTGCGGCATATTCCTCGAAGCGGGCTGTTGGGGTGCCTTCATGCCCGTCTCCCGGCTGGCCTCCTCTCCCTGCGTTGCCTGCATCTCCCTACCCTCAGCACCAGGCGTGCCCTCCTGCTGCTGCTGTTGATGCTGCTGTAATTGCATGAAACGGCCCAAATCACTCTTGGTGCGCTCGTGGCTTGTGGTCGGCCTGCTGACCGCCCTGGTTGGACTGCCGTCAATGGTGCCACTTGCGCTAGCCGGGCGTGGCGGACTGCTCGACTGGATCTGCGGACTCTGGGCCGTCTTGATCTCAACGCTCTCCGCCTTCTGCATCCGGACTTTGTCCTCCTTCTCGTCCTCTTCTTCTTTCTTCGCAACTTCGCCACCGAAGCCTAGAGGACGGAAGGTGGAGAAAGGAGTCTTGAGAGGGCTGATATCGGTCAATGGACGCAGTGGCGTGGATCCAAACTTCCAGAATGGCGCAGGAGAGGAAAACTCCATGAACGCCGATGGTCGCTGCAAGGTACTGGGTGGCGCCAATTTCTGGCTGCTGCGGATCGGGAAGGGCGTGTCGAGAGGGCCAGTGCGACCATCATCGTTGATGTAGAGCGACGGAGGCGAGCCAGCGGCATTGGCTGCAGCGGTGAGATGGTTCATTGTGCTCTTAGCTGATGGTGGGTAGAACTCGAGATCCTGACCATTTCCCTCGAAGCTACCGCCAGCATGTTGACGCCGAGATCCCCGGTCAGGTGTATATGCTTCGTTGGCCTTGGGGTAGGCAGGCGCGTAACTGGCAAGTGGTGGACTCATTGTACCTTCAACCTTACTTGAAGGGGGAGCTTTGACGGACCCAGGTCCAGGGCGCGTCACTGAGCTATTACCAAAGTGCGCTGGGCTGGATGGATCCGAGCCATTACTGGGACCACGAGGCAGAGGGTTCGGTCTCCTGCAGCCTTTCATGCCTTGGCTCAAGAACGTCTCTCTCTCCTTGGGGCTGATCATCCACTTCATGCCTTTACCGGGCTCGTCAGTGCGACGCGCAATCTTCTCAAAGGCCTTGTTCAAGCTCAGGTTATGTCTGATCGAATTCTGCCATCCACCAGTGTTGAATCTGTAAAACGCATAGTTTGCTGTAATCCACTTGTAGATGTTGTTGAGGGTCATTTGCTGTTCTGGAGTGGAAAGAATGGCCATACCAATGAGCTGCGCGTATGAGTGTGGAGGCTTGAGGTCCTTGGCGGCATCAGCAGAGTAGTCGATAGACTCCGTAGATTCGATCATCACACCACGAGCGTACCCGTTCATTGCCGGAGACTGCTTTGAACGTGGCTGCTGCAGCTGATGGGTCCGTGTTGGTGTTCCCGGTGGGAGTGCTGCTGCTTTAAGGCCAGCCTGGGAGTGGGGATGGAAACGTTGGTTCGGCTGGCCATCAGAGAAGCTTGATGGATCCTGTTGTCCACGACTAGCTGAGCTCTGAGGCGGAGGATGGCCGTGAGCGCCGGGCTGAGTCCGCCCATTGGCACCTCCCTCTGGCTCCTCATCTTCGGAGGCGTAGGTCTGGCGTATGATGGCGTCTGCGAAGGTTGGACCATCTTCGCCGTTAACCGCCGTAGTGATGAAGGCCATCTGCGTGCCGTTGATGTCGATGACACTACCAGAACGCAGATAGGTTTTCTGTCCACGCTTGAGAAGGACTGTGTCAACACGGAGCCCATTTCTACCGTTCACAGTGATTGACCATTGTCCCGTCTCGCTCTCATAAGCAATAACAGCATGCAGTCTTGAGATCTGCCGGTCAGGTCCCAGATCGATTGAGATGTTGGACTTGTGACTGGACTCCAAAGCTTGACTGCTCCCTGGCTCAGCAGCCTTCTCGTGCTGCTCGGGCCGTCCAATGTTGACTTCGACATCCTTGATAATGTATGTCCAATGCCGACCAGCGATCTTTCCGTACCCAGGTACATTCTCTCTCCCTTCCAACAGATCGTTTGCAAAGTCTTCTGTTGCGTGTACCAGCTTGTCCGAGACTTTCAGTTTTGCGATTACGTCGATTTCGGAAGGTGTTGCTGGTTCGGTCTCGGCGTCACTCTGCTCCCCTGCCTCCGTTCCTTCCGTATCTTCTCTGTCCACAGCGCGATTGTCCCTCACTTTCCGTCTAGTTGCTGCTCTGCCATTCGAAGCGGGGGCTTCGGTCGCACGCGTGCGCTTGCGTGGGTTCCGTGAAGGTGTCGCAATCGATTCCGGAGTCTCTGCGTCAGAGACATCGTGGGCGTCGGCGACCTTGCGGCCGCGACCTCTTCGCGACGAGGGCGGCATAGTGGATTGTATTGTCCGTTGTGGTTGCTGACCAGTTGATGATTATGACTGCCGTTGATGGATCAGGCCGACAGCCATGCGTTGGTGCAGTCGTGTGCGAAGTTTGCTTTGCAAGCAAAGGAAGCTTGTGTATAGGATCGAAGCAGGTTCGCACAGGGCGCGTTCAGCTGACGTCCTATTAACAAGCGTACGTTTGCAAAGTGCGAAGTGTGTCGGGTGGAGATAATAACAACGTGCGGTAAGACGTTGGTGGCTGTTGTGGTGAAGCGGACTCGAGAAGAAGTCTATTTGCCTCCGCTGCAGAAAAAGGCGGAATGCGCGGGCTGGGGCCGTGAAAAGTCGACAGTTGCGGGCAACAGTCTCGGAGTTGGATGGAAAGGAAAGTGTTGCGAATGTGTCGCGGGGACTGGAGAGCTCAGAAGTGGTGATGATGGTTTGTTTGGATTGCGTAGGGGCTGCGCTTGCCAGTTGATCGGCTGGACGTGTTGTTTTCCGCTTCACGGCTTTACGCGAAGTCTGATCAATCTAGGGGCAGGAGCGAGTCGATCTCGGCCGTCGGCTGTAACGGGCAGGTACAACCAGGAGTGGCTTGGCGCAGGGGGGAATGTCTACAAACACACGGTACAGAAGAAGACTGAAAGGAGAATGGGGCTGTTGGACAGGCAGGAACAGACAGGCAGATGCAGGCGAATAGGAGCAGTGTCAACAACTGTCGCGCGAGCGTGCGAAGTAAGCACCGGCTAGCCATGCAGAGGCGCAGAGAATGACGCAAACTTCTCACCACGCTGCCGATCAGCGGCCCCGCAATCGGGCTGCTGGTGCTTTTGGACTTTAGCAATCGATAGCCCGCGCTACCTGCTGTTGCTGTTTGTGTACCCTAACCTACTTGGTCTGTCCTCTCCCCAGCCACCTCCAATCGCTCGAAAAGGTTGTTGTTATACATCGATATTGGAACCACGGCCCAGATGTAAAATGCAAAGACTCCATCGTGTCCGCTGCTTTCCATTAACCCCGTGTCATGTCCGATGTAACTCCTGTAGTCACACCATGCAAACTCGCAGACGCAGGCTTCTCGGCCCAACTGCCTACCACCGTTGCAAGGTTCTTCCTTCGACGCCGTCCTATCATCAACCTAGAGTCTCACGCCCTGCATCTTGACAGCAATGCCTCCGTCTTCGTCCTCATCCTGACTCCATCCCATCGCATCCTCCCTGGCTCTCTCCTCCGCAGTCTGCTTTGCGCGCTCAATTTTCTCCGCGATCTTGCTTTCCCTCTCTCCTGCCCGCTTTCCAGCTTTCTCTCCTCGATCTTCGGCATCGCGGACGCACATCGCTAGCATGGCTTGCAGCGTGTACACTGCATCGTTACCTGCATTGTGCAGATTCCACCCTGCAATATCCATATCGTAGAGTATATGACCTAAGGAACGGCCGTCACTCTCTCGGGAATATGAGCGGAACATTAGAGCCGTGTCGAGGATTTCGACAAGGTTTGAGAGGTTCAGTGGGTTGTAGCCTAGTTCGATGAGATACCCAACGTCGTGTTTGCTGTCATGGCCGAGGAATAGGATGTTACGTTTCTCGACACTTTCTGCTTGTGTCGGGCGGCCGATTGGTCCGCTGAAAGGTGGTTTGAAGCACGCAGCAACCACCTTGGGCGCGTCTTGCTTCGGTACTATTTCGCTCTTGCCGAACTCGAAGCGGTCAGGGCAGCCTTGTACGAAATCTTTGTTCACCAGATGCATATATTCTTTGACACGGATATGGCGAGCCCGAATCTTGCTAAACCAGTTGCTGCCGTTTGCACCAGGGGCGAGATGGAGTAAGTCGCGTGTATCAAGGGTTGCTACCCCGATTTCTGTGATAAGCTTGTTGTTCCTCTCGAAAGACTCCACGTCTACGGCGATGATAACGCTATCGAGGTCGAAGGGATACGGTGGTGCAGACGATGCGTTGAGGGCAGGCAGGGGCGATTCTGGTATGCCATCTGCATTATCAGCGCCGGACATACCTGGTTTCTGGTCACCAATGCGCTAGGCAACCATCATAGGTTTTACGTACCGCGAGATGATCCCTTTGGTCGCAGGCCAAGGTAACGTTGCGCACGCTTCAACTGGCGAGCCATGTCCTGCTGCTTCTCAAAGTTGATCTCCTTCTTCTTGATGCGAGCCGCCTTGCTCTTTTGCTTAGCCGCCTCGTTAGCAGCCTCAACTAAGGCCTTATACGCCTCAACGCTACGGTCATCTGGCGAGTCGAAACTGGATTGCTTCATCTTGAACATTGTCGCGTTTGTTGCTAAGAAATCGTAATGTGCTCTTGTCGTCGACTGACCAAGCCAGCGAGGACGTAAATCTGGATGGGTGGGAAAGTCGCAAATAAGACCGGACTCCTCTGCGTCTGCAGGTATCCTGATAGTGTGACTTGGAAAGAGCAAGTCGACCTGGGCAACAAGTGAAGTGAACTGATGCTCGGGGATGAGTATTATAGGTTTGCCAAGATTGTGGTGAGGCGACCAAGCGTAGTACCTGTGGTGAATGAGCTGTACGTTCGACTGAGGTAGACTAGAGGAGTGAAGATGCAGCTTACAGGTCCCAGGATCTCTCCCAAAATTTGCCGCCGTTGAAGAACTTGTTCGCGACAGCCTCCGAGATGTTCTTTGCAATGAATTTGTATGGGAATTTGGAAACTGCAACGATGGGCGCGAATCTTATACCCAAGGGTGCGACTTCACCAAAGCGACCATCCAGCTTGAACGGTTCCGGCGAATGCTCCATATTTGATCTTGTGGCTAGCGGCGCCTGCTGTGATGATTCGGACTGAGTCTTCGTAAAATGAGACTCAGTCAGTGGCTTTGGCGCAGGTGAGGTCCGTGTTTCAGGCTGTCCGGCTGGTATGCTGTCAAAGCCCAGGTCCGAATTGCTTTCTATGGTGTCGTCGCTGTTGTCAACAATCTCCAGGTTCTTGTTGACATACGGGGTTCCGAAGAAGGTGTCAAAAGTGCGCTCGTCTAAGGGGCCGTATGTTGATAGCGATGAATCTGGTGCAGCGGCTGCGAGCTGGCTTTCCGTGTGAGCTGGCTTGAACACCTGTTTCGGCAGGTTCTCTTCTCCGCCCAGTAGGCGCTTGTAGCGTTCGAACTTTGACTGAGACATGATTCTGATCTAAGAAAAGAGTGACAGTGCCAGGTGCCGAATTGCAGGTGATGGCTAGACCTTGCTGTGGGAAGGTGCGGTGGAGAGTCGACAAGAGACAACATGAAAGAGGAAAGAGCCAAAAGAGATAATGACAGAACTCCCCAACTCACTTAAGCGAAGGCACTCTGAGACTGAAGTGTTCACAGTGAGGCAGTTTTACTAACGAGCATTCGACGGGATGGTAGATGGGGAAGATCAATATTTGTACGAAGGCGGCGCGTCTTGCGTGCTTGCTACCTTGTCCAAACAATCGTCGAGCTACCGTGATACCTTGGTCGACTATCAATACAGCCTCCTATCATAGCTCAGTCGTCTATGAGTTTGGATATCAATTTTTGGATACGCGATGATACGGGTATTGGCATGGCACAGGTTTGAAACAACAGAGGATGGGATGAGATTGGTGCACGGTGAATCTTGGCGGCAACCCGTCCATTGCCAGACATACAACGCGGACCTCACATTCCAACCGAGCGACATTGACACATGTAGCGAAAGCGAAGATAGCAAGGTGTCCTCCAAGTCAATTGCATAGGTGCTTGGTATGGGGATGTAAGAAGCTACGCTACACCTCCTTAACCCTCATACCTCTCCGCGCTCCACTGCCAGGAGCATCCCTTGCTACGATCTCTGTCTCGACCATCTCAATCGCGTTCAAGCTAGGGTACCGCTTAGCAAATTCGGCTTCGAGATCCCTTGTGTCCGGTTCCGTCCCGTCCATCTGCCTCTGGCTGTGCCTTGCCAACGCGGGTGGGTTAGAAACACTGCCATACTCCGGCCCGTGTCCTGTGCCATTTCCGGCCCCTGCCGCAGCCACCCCTTCCTGGTCTCTCGCCAGCAATGCCGCCAATCCCGGTCCGCGCCCGCGCCCTGTGTACGTAGGCTGAGTTCTCTCCGCGCTGAACGATGGTGGCGGCTGCGTATGCGTGATCTGAGGTGTCCCAGTCTTGAAAGCTTTGGGCTTCGGAGGCGCATTTGGTTTGCTGAACGCTTTCGGTTGCTGCTGAGCTGGCGCCGGTGCGGCAGCTGGCGGCGCAGAAGAAGAGATAACAGGCACAGTTGCTGCTGGCGGCTGTACTTGACGCGTCTTTCCGTAGCTTAGCTCGGCGGGTTGTGGCTTACGTGCGATCTGTGGCGGTGGGCCCTTCACCGGGGACTCGGGACGTCGTTCAGTGTAGTGTCCGTAGCCTTCTGCCGTACGTTTCCGTTGCGGTGACTGGCGGCCTTCCTCCAGGAGACTCTGTACGCGCTTCTGTATCGTGCTTGCTCTTGATGGCGGACCGGTGTTGGAGCTGCGATTTCGATAGTCCTCCGCGGCTTGTGCTACCCGCCGTTCTTCCTCGAGAAGTTGGCGGCGTTCGAGCTCCCGCCGCACCTCTGGCGGTAGTTCCTCAGTCTCCTCGATTTCGGCCGCACCGTCATCCGCACGCCGCGGCGGCGTAGCGGTAGCCTCGGAACCGGAGATTGGAGAGAGGAGGCGCTTGTCGTCTGACCCTGCTAGCTGTGGACTAGGTGTACGTAAAGGTTGAGGCAAATCGGGTTTCCTGTCACTGTCGGCTTTGTCGCTATCACTGCTTATTTCGAAGCGGCGGAAAGCGTCTCCTACTTTGCCTGCGAATAGTTTCGTCCCTTTCAGGCTGATGCTCGGCATGCTGGAGCGTTTCTTGTGGCTCGAGGATTTGCGACTGGGCTTGCCTCGTAGATCGCCACCCTCGATGCTGCGCAAGTAGTCCGCGTCATTCTCGATGTGAGTTTCGTCGATTGCGGTCTCGTCTTCGACGGACGTGCCGGAAGCTTGACGACTAGGCCGGCGAAAGTCGAGGGATGGACGCTTGGACTGACTTTCGCTCTCGCGGAGGAAGTCAAGATTAGAATCGACGTAAGCAGCACTTACCGGGCGAGCTTTGCTAGCGGATTTGGTACGTTTAATGCTTTCATCGAAATCAGAATCGGAGGGCCTGTGGCCTTCCAATGATGGTCGAGACGATGCTGGTGACTGGTTGAGGGTCAAAATGTTCGCTTGTGATTTTGAGCGGCCAAGATCGAGCATTGCAGGGCGGTACAAACTCGTAGGTCGGAGCGTGCTGGCTTGTGACTGTGCTGCTGGAGATGCGCGTGGCTGGCTAGAGGATCGGTGGTGAGATGGAACACGCCAGATTGCCCTGTTCCTGATCTCCGGCATTTTGACCTCAGCAGGGCGTGCCTGCGCGGGCGGTGTAGGTGCCGGCGATGTCATCGTACCCGTTGACGAATATCCAGGTCTCACAGGAGCAGGCTGTTGAATCACAGGAGACTGCTTGGCAGAATCTGGTCTGGATCCAGGGAGGTCTGGCTTTCTCGTCGAAGCGGCCTGTGCAGTTGTCTTGACCGTCTGTTGTTGCCGCTCTATACTGGCAGGTTGTGGAGATCGTGATGGCTGCGCTGGCTTGGTCTGCGCAAACACCTCGTCCGCTAAGGCATTTGTAAGTCTCTGGTCAAGGCCAGGCTGCTCTTTCTTCGGAACGCTTGGTTTCCCGAATTTGCTTGTATCATGAGTGATCGAGAAATCATCAAGAGATGGGAAACGCTTCGACAATTCTTCAACCGCTCCTGCTCTGACCTGCAAATTCGTCGAGTCAAGCGCGGCAAACGGATCGCCTCGAGCAGGAGAAGGGCTAGGCTTGGCTGCGCCAGCTGCTTGCGCCGGACCAGCTGGTCTACCTCGCCGCATTGGTGTGATTTCTGGTATTGCCTGCACTTTCCCTACTGGAGGAGACTTATGGATACCGACTGGAGGCGGCGAAGCCACTGAAGGCTCGCGAGAGGGAAGCTGCTGATTGTTGCGAGCTTCTGACTGTGTGCGACCCACGTATATCTAGACAGGTCAGCGCAACCGATCATAGCCAAGCGGTATATCTACTCACATCTTTGATTGGAACAGGGACGCCCCTCATGCTACAGACTTCCTTGATAACTTGGTAAATGTTCGGCCTTTGCTTAGGATCCTCCCTCAGCATTGAACCTGTATGTCGTCAAATGATGTCGTTTGTCCCTTCGGAGGCGTGTCTCACCTATCAGTCTTTTGATCCTGTCGGAGAATGCAGGATATGGAGGGTACTTGAAGCTCGCATTCAAGATTGCCATCTGTCCAACTTCCTCAAACGGAGTCGTATAGTAGCAGAGCTTGTATAACAGCACGCCCAAGGCCCAGATATCACTCTTCTCATCGATTGGCTGTTTCCGCCATACATCCACCATTTCCGGACTTCTGTATTGCATCGTCGTATGTTTCTGTATATCCTCCTCGATCAATCTCGCCTCCGATGCATTTGTCGCTGCTGGTCTAGGGGGTGCGGTACTTCCAAAGTCACAGAGCTTGTACTCCACGCCTGAGGGTGAAGTGGGAGGCTTCGAGATCAAAACGTTCTCCACCTTCAGATCGCGATGCAATAATGGCGGCCTCAGGTAGTGCATCGTTGCCACACCCTCGCTTACATCCCCAAATATCTTCAAGATCTCCGGCTCCGTAAGCCTATGCTGCAACCGCGTGTTCATGAAGTCGATCAAGCCTCCTCCGGCGCAGAACTCCATGAGCAAAAACACCTCATAGCCTCCTCCCTTCATTTGACTGGCGTGGCTATCAATGTATGTGACAATCTTCCTGTGTCCCTTGAGCTTCTTCATCGTTTCCACCTCCGTCCTCATATTGGCCAGCGCATCCTTATCGGGTACGGCCACCCGCTTGAGCACAGCGACTTCATGTTTGTTGCCTTCTCTTGGTACTCTTACGACATAAACGTGCGCAAAGCCTCCCTCTGAGAGGTATTTCTCGATTATGACCCGATGAGAGCCAACCTGGACCTTAGTCCCAGGTGCGAAGGTTCCCGGTGGAGCTGAGTTTGCAGCCACGGGCGGGGCGTAGTTGGCGGCGCGGTATGACATTGATGCAGATGCTGAGGAGGCATAAGGAGCAGTTGCCATGGCGAGGATGGGTCGAGATACGTTGCAATAGGGGGGTATTCGTGCCTGGGGAGGGGCCAGGGCCGGTGAGGGTGCGTCGTTATAGCATCAATCAATTCAAGAAATCATGAGAATATGGCTGGTGATCTGAGGACTTAGACTACCGCAGAGCGCACTATTAGACAACAAGGTATTGGTATGTGCCCGAGATGGACATCTGGGCATATCAACTGAGCCACGACATGCCAAGCGCGGGCGTCATGGCCATTGCGGGAGATCTGCCTGACGATTTTCTGGGGTCGGGGGTCTCACCTTGAGCCGCATAGTGGTATTTTCTCGACATTACTGTTGGACCAAATTCTTTCACTACAAACTGGATACCCGATCAGGATGGAGCGTAAGGTGCCTCATACCGATTGGTCTTCTCCTGGACTACGTTCGACTTACATGAATACAGAACCCTCGTCCACGATTCGCACCCATCTCGATCCCAGCGAGCTAGGGACGAGAGAATAGTACGCCATTGGTCCATGATACGGCTCCCTTCTGGGTTCATACTAATGGGCTCGCAGTTGGGACGAGGCCTACAAGCGCGAACTCACCAACAACGCAGACGATGAGGAAGATGAAGGCACGATCTGGTTTGACGACTCTGGCGCGGAGGAGAAAGTGATACAATACCTCGAAGATCTTTCAGAGAGCGCGGAATTCGGTATTACCAAGGAGAATGAGGGCAGCGCAACCAGGATAGTGGACTTGGGCACGGGCAATGGACACATGCTGTTCGCTCTAAGAGAAGAGGGCTGGCGCGGGGACATGGTGGGAGTCGATTACAGTGAGACTAGCGTACAACTTGCACGACGCATCGCTAGTCAACGACATAGGAGATGGGTGGAACAAGCAGAGGCCGAAGAGGAAGAGGCTCCGCCTGGTCTCGAGACGATGCAATTCGACAGGTGGGATATCTTGAACGAGGAGCCCTCCGACTGGCTCGGTGAAGGCTTCCATCTTGTCTTAGACAAGGGCACGTTCGACGCTATCTCTCTGTCCGCAGAAACAGATGCACAGGGGCGAAGGATATGCGAAACCTACAGGGAGAGGGTGCTACCTTTGATTAAGGCGGGCTGCTTCCTGATTATCACGTCCTGTAACTGGACACGGAAGGAACTGTTGCAGTGGTTTGAGACGGCGGATGGGAAGATGAAGCTCTACGAGGAGTTGAAGTATCCGAAGTTCACATTTGGCGGCGTTGAAGGACAGAGCGTGTGTACGCTAGTATTCCAGAGACAAGAGACCGCGCAAGACTGATCTGTTTTGGTCGGACCTCTATAGTCGACCTACATATCAGCTGTGGCTGTGATTGTTCCTTCCCCCATGTCCTCAGTTATGAGTCTTGTAGTGACCCATGTCACGACCCCTGTCGCAAGCTCTGTCATGGTTGCTGCCATGACTCCTACTCAAAGACCGCGCATACCAAAACAGACACCGACAATACAATAACCCAGATGATCACACTGTTATCATGTGGCCTCACATGTCTATTTTGGGTATCTTGCTTTTGTTACCATTCCGTCTGTTGTTACACAGCCACAGCCTAGTCGCTGGCGCCGTACTTCCTCCTGTACTCTTCCATGGCCTGCACCTCCTCTGCGGTAGCGACGCCCTTGACACCCTCAATGATATCGTTCAGCGTCAACACGGACAAGACTGGTACACCAGTCTCCCGTCGGACCTCAGCAATAGTGCTCGGCCTTGGTGTACCGTCGTCGCCCGTGCCCTCCTTCTCGCTCTGGCCGGTTGTCTTCTCCTGTCTGTCGAGCGCGACAATAATGCCGACAAGCTCACCACCCTGGCTCTTAATGATATCCACAGCTTCACGGATGGCAGTGCCTGCGGTCATGACATCGTCCACAACCACAACCTTCTTGCCCTTGAGTGGGCATCCCACGATCATGCCACCCTCGCCGTGATCCTTCTTCTCCTTGCGGTTGAATGCGTATCCAACATCGCCGTACTTCTTGTCATCAATGCCGGCAAGCTTCTCAGCAGTGTTGACTGCAAGTGGGATACCCTTGTAGGCCGGGCCAAAGAGAACGTCGAACTGGAAAGACGGGTTCTTCTCAATGTAGTCGGTGAGTGTTTGCGCGTAGGCGGTGCTAATGCTGCGAATCTGGCGGGCGTGCGAAAAGAGACCGCAGTTGAAGAAGTAGGGAGATTGACGGCCAGACTTGAGGGTGTAGGTGCCGAAGGTGATGATGTTGCTGGAGAGGCAGAGGGAGAGGAGGTCGGACTTGTACTGAGGGACTGCAGAGGACGACATGGTGGTCGAGGAGTAAGGAAACTATAGATGTGTAGATCGTTGTAGACGCTTAAAAATCACGGTTGAAATGGAGATGGAGGGGAAGTCAAAGTTCGATTCCGCTGATAGAGAAACATGAAGCTATGGCCGGCGGGGCACCGATAACAATGATGGTCATAGGGAATTTAACCTCGCGGGACGCTGGCCGAAGCTAGATCTCGCTCCAATACTGAGTCTGGTGATTGTCACATGCCGATCAGGCATTCTGTAGCAGCCTCTCCAGACGGCCAGGTAGATGTCGCTGGCTTCGCATGCCTGTCAAGTGTGGCGTCACGTGAAGCATGCATAACAACTTTTTCTGACACGGAAAAAAGAGTGACGAAAGCGGACAACTTCTGCATCTCGGCCCTTGACGACAGTCCACGGTGTCTCCATCAAGCTTGTTGCCACTGAGCCATACCAACGGCTCTAACTGCGCTCTAACAGGCCTTCTCGACCAGTCATCGTGGCCAGGTCACAGTAGCCTTGCTCAACACTCCACACTGCGGTGAGAGCATTTTCACGCTAGTGGTGGGGCGCTGTCGCTTAGCGCCCGCCGCACACCTGGCTGCCCGATACAAATTCTCTGCCTCCCTCACACACCTCTTTCTTCCCTCGTCTTCATACCTCGAATCGTGCAGCATTCGTATCTGAGTACGTTTTCATCGCCTTCACCGCCTTCGGCACAACGTCTTTTACCTTGCTGACCTGCCCTCTCAGAAACTTTCAATCCACTTCATCTCAAACTACCAGACAAACTACCTTCATCATGGGGTATGTAGCCGCCCATCATCCATCAAGCAGCGACTGTACCATCAGTCGCACAGGCAGAGAGTATGCTAACATCTCTTCAGTAAGGAAAAGACTCACATCAACGTCGTCGTCATCGGACACGTCGACTCCGGCAAGTCCACCACTACCGGTCGTAAGCGCTCATCCCTACCTGTCTATCCTGCGAGCCATCACTCACATACTCTACAGACTTGATCTACAAGTGCGGTGGTATTGACAAGCGTACCATCGAGAAGTTCGAGAAGGTGAGAACACACTCATATTTTCCTTGCTTTTGCGACCGAGCAGAAATTTTCTTATCGGGCGGCTTTGCGAGGGGCATTTGGTGAGGGTCGGGCTCTGGCGTCAAGCCAGGTGGCCCTGACTCACAACAACGCCGCCCCTCACACCGTTTCCCCGATGCGTACATTTCTGCGTCGCACTGCACAACGTCGCCGAACTTGTGCTAATACCCTCAACAGGAAGCCGCCGAGCTCGGAAAGGGTTCCTTCAAGTACGCATGGGTCCTTGACAAGCTGAAGGCCGAGCGTGAGCGTGGTATCACCATTGATATCGCCCTCTGGAAGTTCGAGACCCCGAAGTACTATGTCACCGTCATCGACGCCCCAGGTCACCGTGATTTCATCAAGAACATGATCACTGGTACCTCCCAGGCTGACTGTGCCATTCTCATCATTGCCGCCGGTACTGGTGAGTTCGAGGCTGGTATCTCCAAGGATGGCCAGACTCGTGAGCACGCCCTGCTCGCCTACACCCTTGGTGTCAAGCAGCTCATCGTTGCCATCAACAAGATGGACACCACCAAGTGGTCCGAGGAGCGTTACCAGGAGATCATCAAGGAGACCTCCTCCTTCATCAAGAAGGTCGGCTACAACCCAAAGACCGTTCCTTTCGTCCCAATCTCCGGCTTCAACGGTGACAACATGATTGAGCCATCCTCCAACTGCCCATGGTACAAGGGTTGGGAGAAGGAGACCAAGACCAAGTCTACCGGCAAGACCCTCCTCGAGGCCATCGACGCCATTGACACCCCATCCCGTCCATCCGACAAGCCTCTCCGTCTTCCTCTCCAGGATGTCTACAAGATTGGCGGTATTGGCACAGTTCCAGTCGGCCGTGTCGAGACCGGTGTCATCAAGGCCGGCATGGTCGTTACCTTCGCCCCAGCTGGTGTTACCACTGAGGTCAAGTCCGTCGAGATGCACCACGAGCAGCTCACCGAGGGTCTCCCAGGTGACAACGTCGGCTTCAACGTCAAGAACGTCTCCGTCAAGGAGATCCGTCGTGGTAACGTTGCCGGTGACACCAAGCAGGACCCACCAAAGGGCTGCGACAGCTTCAACGCCCAGGTTATCGTCCTGAACCACCCAGGTCAGGTTGGTGCCGGTTACGCACCAGTCCTCGACTGCCACACTGCCCACATTGCTTGCAAGTTCTCTGAGCTCCTCGAGAAGATTGACCGCCGTACCGGCAAGTCCATCGAGTCCGGCCCTAAGTTCATCAAGTCTGGTGATGCTGCCATCGTCAAGATGATTCCATCCAAGCCAATGTGTGTTGAGGCTTTCACCGAGTACCCACCTCTTGGACGTTTCGCCGTCCGTGACATGCGCCAGACCGTTGCCGTCGGTGTCATCAAGTCCGTCGTCAAGTCTGACAAGTCTGGTGCCGGTAAGGTCACCAAGGCTGCCCAGAAGGCTGGTGCCAAGAAGTAAATGTTTGACACTACGGTTTCAAGCTTCTGACTTCTTTCATCTCCACAAAACATCTGCTTATGGTCATATGGGCTGGTGTTCACGATACCTTTTCTTTTGTCTTGCTATGATGGCATGCATGGTTTTTATGATGGCGGATGGATGGGTGTGCCTTGCTTCACCCTGAAGGCTTAGCTCTTAGATTAGCTGTCAAATGGTCATAGAAGCAAAAGTCCCTTCCTAATCAATGCTGTATTGGACGTTGATTGTGACGACTGTTAGTCTTTGGTCCAAAAGTTCACCGTGATGACCTCGTTGGTCTTTGATCCGTCGCGTCAACTTCCCTTCTCTCCCGAGTCTGTTGCTCCATAATTGTTGTCAATCGCCATGTTCACGTAACGTACAGGCCAACGCATGCCATACGATGTCTGTTCAATACTCATAACCGCTTCCGGTGGCCCTCGATTTCTCCGGATCCATCAACCCAACCGTGCCGAATCACCATCCCAAGCGCAAGCTCCACCACTTCCAGGTCTCCGCCCAGCTCCCGTGTCTTATGACCGGACTTTTACTCCTGGAGAAATAAACGAATGGCGGAACACGCCGACGCCATTGCAGACTGCGTCCTCGAGGCTTTCGCAGCGTTACCGGCGCATCGCAAACCCCGCGTCCTTGCGAACGGAAACAGAGAATGGGTTCCGCTTGCCGGCGTCGTGGTTGAATATGCTGGTGAGCAGCGACAGATTGAACCTGAGGCATGGGCTGGGCTGATTGAAAGGGCAGGGTAGACTCCGATTGTGAGCAACACAACAAGGACGTACATGGAACGAGCGACGGAGTCACGTCCGAGAGGGCGGTACCTGGGTTTGAGAAAGAGCTAGGTTGCGAAGAACACAGACCCGATTGCTCCCGACGGAGGGCTGTGAAGAGGAAGAGGAAGCTACGCTGCGCTGCCCTGGCGACGGGCATGAAGTGTCTGGCGCGAGAGAAGGTGGAGAAGGGACTCAAGGGGAATGTGCTGCATGACTGCCATGCGGAGATCCTGGCACTAAGGACGTTCAATCGGGCACTTATTGAGGAGTGTATGGAACTGGCGCGTAATAGGGATACCCATGAGGAACAGCAAGAGAGGGAAGGGGAACGAATAGTGCGGTTGCGCAGGACGTGCCAGCCGAAAGCTCGCGACACAGAGGCGGAGGCGGTGGAAGCACATGCGCATGCACACGAGCAGCCCTTCGAGATAAGAAAGGATATCAGACTCCACCTCTACTGCAGCGAAGCCCCCTGCGGCGACGCAAGCATGGAACTCACCATGGCCCTGCAGGACGACGCAACACCATGGACCGCACCCACGGCCACACCTTCCCCAGCCCCCTCCACCACACCACCTACAGACACTCTCCACGGCCGCTCATACTTCTCCCATCTCGGGATCGTGCGCCGGAAGCCCTCACGTCCAGACGCCCCGCCTACGTTCTCCAAATCCTGCTCCGATAAGCTCGCGCTCGCACAGTGCACCAGCGTGCTTTCGGGCCTTGCAGCTGTGCTCATCCATCCTGCAAATGCTTACTTATGTAGCGTTGTGCTGCCTGAGAGCCAGTACGTGGTAGCGGCATGCGAGCGTGCGTTCGCGGAGAAGGGTCGGATGGGGGATGCTGCTGCTCTGCTGAGCAGGAGAGCAGGGGACGGGCGTGGGTATAGATGGGGGCCATTCGTAGTCAAGACTACGGCCAGGGAGTTCCAGTTTAGTCGCCGTTCGTCTCCCAGTGCGGACGCCACGACTAAGTCGGAGACAGAGGTGAAAGGGACTGGGAAGCTGGTTCCGTCGAATCTGTCTACCTTGGCGTTCAACTCGACGCAGGAAACGCTCATTAATGGCGTCTTACAAGGGCGCAGGCAAGACGATCCCCGTGGTGCCTCGTCGGTCAGTCGACGAGGGATGTGGGAGGCGGCTTGCCAGGTGGCGAGGCATTTGGACTCGAGCTCCACGCCAGATTGTTCGCATACTGCCGATAAAGGGTGCTTAGGGGGTCTGAGACAAGCCATGTATGGCGATCTGAAGCGGAGCTCGGGTTTCAGTGTCCGAAGGGAAGTCAAACTTTTGGCCTGCGGGTTGTCGCTCAAGGGGTGGGTTGCCAATTCTGGTGATGAGGAATGGGCGCTAGAATAGCATCCCTAGGAAATGCCCAGAATGTCATCACTATTCCGCGAGCATGGTGGGCGGATGAAGACGGTTGCCGTCCTACCTCGGATATAAGCCAAGGCTTCCTCATGTGTATAGGCTTTTGTCAGAGCCCTGATATTCGACTCTATCTCTCGGCGTGCTTGTGCGTGTTAGGGTAGTTGTACGTCCACCATGAGACTTCTGGGGGGAATGTCACATTGGCAAGGCTCCGATTGTCGCATCATCTTTAGGCCTTCACGCCTAGCCCGAGTACGGTAGAACCAGGGGGGACGATCAAGACCTGAAATTGAAACCCAAGGGCACGTCTTCGCTCGATCTGTTGTGGGCATGGTGTAGGCTTGACTGTGATGTTTGCATTGTTGACCCGAATCAAATTAAGAAGTGAACGCGGTAGGTACCCTCGCTACACAGTGATCCTCGACGGACGCTACCGAATTGGACGTGAGTCATTGGGCCATTGCCTATTGCTTGAGACTGGGTATCCGCCTGCGTAACGAGCATTCTGTTGCTTATGTGGGTGTGGACCAAGACACCACGAATCGATTCAAGTCGATTACACTTGCTAGTCGAACCACACAGCCCAGTCCCTGCTGGAGAATTACCACACTGCGCCTTTACTACGGAATGGACAAGCCATCCTTAAAGTGATGTACTTGTACTCGTCAAGCTCTTCTTGCGCTTCCGATGTCCTCGAATGAGCGAGACCAGAGTGTATAATGAGGATACTGGAGCCCAACGAGCATGCGGGCTTTGTCCAGATGTGTCAGTTGATTGTCCCAGATTGTCCAATATCCATCAAGCCGACAAGTTCGCAGGTAAATGATCCAAACAATAGATCCGGAATCAAACATACGAAAGTTCATCATTCTGCAATTGCTTGGGATTTCCAACCTCATCAGAAGAAACCCGTGCGGAAGCTTCCCTTCGAAAGCGGCCACTTTGAAATACGAGATGAAAGTACGTAAGAGAGCCTATCAGGACCCATGGGGATATATACAGGATTGTTGATCGCGAATGACGGGAATAAGGTGCGTTAGGAACCGTGGTCAGTGGTCGATATCGCTACAAACCGGTATCTAGTTCATACCGTAACGAGGAGGGAAGGACTGATTCGGGAAACGAAGACGAAATCCTTGACCAGATAAGATTGTATAATGTGGTGACATTGGAGAAGAATTGGTTGCTCGTGACTGTCGAGAGTGATGGGAGATGGAGTAGTGGGTGACATGACCATCGCCCAGGGGTTATGTCAATTGACAATTCTGAATCAAGTGCCTACTGTGACCGAAGGATAATGTATAGGTGGGCGGAAAGACTTACGGGTCTTCAGATATCAATCATTAGATACTGTAAGCGTGGTTACCATACCTGTTACCCAGCAAGCAGTCCAACACTAAATGTGGAAAATCTAACACGGGCTCTACGACGCGTTGGAGGCCTACACAATCACAGCGGGCCTACTAGGTAATATACTTATCCGACATCTATCCACCGCGTGTAAGTAGGTAGGTAGAGCAACAAGTCAGATATCGAATATGGTCCATTTGACCATCTAATCACGTCATCGGGTCGACAGACACATGTACCCCGGTATTTCCCCATGAAGCAGGAAGTGAGCCACTCGCAGCCACAGACGTAAGATGCGACGAACCCCGGCTACCCTGCATCGCCTGCAGTAGCTTTAATACAGGTACCTTATCTCGGTATTTTACAACCATATCAGCCGTCTCTGCTAAACCTCTCTAATACGGAGAAAGGGTACAAGAAGATACATGTACGATACGTACCTGCCGTACCGGCCCGCAGAAGGACCGTTAAGCAACCTGCATGTGCAGACAGCCGCAGCGGGATGATGATGATGCAGCGTGCAGGAAGGGAATGTGAGAATGTGACGAAGGGAGGAGGGGGGAACTGCGCGGGGGTCCTCATCAATGACGAGATATGCCACGTCTGGCAGGGATGTGTCTGCATGCAGGATGGAGGATGCGACAAGCATGCATGACTTGGCAAATGCTTGACTCGAAAGCTCGCTCATCCCACACTGGCTCTCACCATGTGCCCCCGTCGTGCCGCAGGACTGCTGTTGAGGATTACGCTCGTCGGAACAGGCGCAGATAGCGAGACAGATGCTCCGGTCGTCCCGTACAGCCGTGAGACATGCAGCTTACCATGGCAGTGAACGAGTTCGGACGCACTGTGCCATGCATTCCTGAGCTACAGTACTGTACAGTAAGGTAGCTTTGTACCTCCGTCCTCAGGTTTCACATTCAGAGCATGCAGCCAAGGCAGCGAAGGCGTGGGTTGCACCACATTCGGGCCTTTCCCCAACCCCCGCATGCATACCATGTGAACAACTCCCCCACGTAAATCAGGTAGGTAGCAAAGGGGACGAAACAATACCCCCGCAGAGATACCTCGCGGTTGCCATACAATCCCACCCATCAAGCGGCTTGGCCAGACGAAGCGGCAGGATAACGCACTGGTTGCTTCTTCCACCAGCGCAGTCGCAGGGCCGTTGAGTCCGGTCACGGTCTGGTGAATCCAAATACCGTTGAGCGAGTCGCCGAAACAAAGTGCTTCTTTCTGCAATATCAATGGCTCGATAATAGCGAAGATCGCTGCTCTCCCATCGGGAGGGATTGATGAGCAATGATGGACAGGTGACGATGACGCACCAGGGCTTAGGTTCAAATGTTGTGTGATCAGCGTGCCCCATCGAAGCCCATGTCAGGGCGTGCATGCAGCAGTGGCTTGCGACGCATGCAGATGGGCGCTGAAAGAGAAACTTCACACGTGCTCCGATAAGGGCCCACTGAGTTGGGATGGAGTTGAGATCGTGTGGGATAGCATGAGAGAAAGTTATGGAGACCTCTGGGTCCGCGGTGGAGTTGATGTGCCGCTGTGGACTTTGACTGTGGAGACAAGGCCAACCAAGCGAGTGGTTGGCTTTGCGGGCGCACAAAGCAAGCAAGCAACCACCCAAAAATCCCAAGTCACACGACAGTGTGAGAACTGGTCGACAATAAGGATTAGTTAGATAGAACAGCACAGTGGACATGCACGATGGAGTTGCGTTGTTTTAACGAGATTAGATATTCATTAAGAGAGAGAACTACTATGTACATGTGTTCCGTCTAGTCAACAGACAAAGCAAAGAAACGCTATGAACACATCTACGTCCTCTCTGAGAATAGGAAATTCGTCCCCTTAAGGCAACGTTTTTGTTATGACAAATGTGTGTAGAGGCATCTACTCCTCCTCCTCCTCCTCAGTGGCCTTGGCCTGCAGGAGCCACCTGTCCTCACCAGTGCTCTTGTCAGTCTGGTGGTGAAGGGCGAGCTTGCTGATGTGGCCGATGATGTTCTCCATCTTGCTGTCGTGGGCACTGCGGTTGGCACGGCCGAGGTTGTCGAGCCATGGGATGCGGTTGAGCAGGTAGTAGACGATGGCAATGACGATGGTGACACCAATGGAGTAGGCCCAGACGACAACGACGGTGACGATGTCGGTCCATCCATCGCGGCGCTGGTTGTAGACAGTGCGTGGGTCAGTGACCTGTGGGAGACCGGACAACCAACCAAAGACACAGAAGATGGTGGCAAGGGCGTCGACAGCGAGGATGGCACCGATGAGCTGCCAGTTGGGGAAGGTCTTGCCACCACGGGTGACGAAGATGAGCCAGTTCTCGGTAAGGGCGACCTCAAGGAAGAGAATCTCCTGGACGGAACCGAAGTTCTGGATGATACCACCGTTTGGAACGAACATAGTACCACGGACAACCCAGGTACCAAGAGCGAGGAGGACACCGAGGACGACGGAGATGATCCAGATCTTTGGAAGCTGCCACTCGACTGGACGCTGCTCAGAGTGAGCGTTGTCGTAGGCGATAGCGACGGTAGCCAAATCAGCGAAGAGGGCGAGGAAGACGATGAGCTCGACACGGATGGTCTCGTTGATGATGATCATGGAGGTGACGAGGTAGATCTCCAAGTGCAAGCACAGGGCGATACGGTACTGGATGTAGGCCTTCATACGCTGGAAGATCTGGCGAGCAGTCTTGATGGCGAAGACGATAGTGGAAAGACCTGGGGCAAGGAAGACAATATCGGCGGCAGCCTGGGCAGCCTCGGAGGAACCCTCGACAGCGATACCACAGTCAGCCTTCTTGAGGGAAGGAGCGTCGTTGACACCGTCACCAGTCATGGCAGTCAAGTGACCACGCTGCTGGAGCATCTCGACGACCTGGTACTTGTGCTCAGGGAAAACCTCAGCGAAACCGTCGGCACGCTCAACAAGGTCGTGCTGCATAGAACCGGAGAGACCACCGTGGATGAGCTTGGTAGAGTTGTAGACCTTGGTACCGAGAGCAAGCATCTTGCAAGTCTCCTTGGCAATAGCGATAGCGTCACCAGTAAGCATCTTGACGGGAACACCGAGCTGCTGGGCCTCAACGATGGTCTGGGCAGTGTCCTCACGTGGAGGGTCGAACATAGAGAGCATACCGAGGAGGATCCATGGCTCGTCGTTCTTCTGGTAGGCGACACCGAGGGAGCGGAAACCACGTCGAGCGAACTCAGTGGCCTTGTTGCGGAAGAGATCAGCGGTTTCCTTGTCGCACTCGGTGAGGTTGAGGACGGCCTTTGGCGCACCCTTGGCGCAAGTGTAGCGGTCGCCACGGAGAGTGCAGATGGCAGTGATACGCTTGGAGACAGGGTCAAATGGAGTGAATTTCTCGGTCTTCCAGTCATCCTTGAGGATGTCACGGGCCTTGGGGTAGCGCTTGAGGGTAAGAATAGTGACCTTGTCAATTGGGTCGAGGGACTTGATGTTATGGGAAGAAGCGAGAGCGGCAACGGCCATCATCCAGTTAACGTCCTGGCCCTCGGCGACGAATGGCTCACGGATGGAGAGCTGGTTGGCGGTGAGGGTACCAGTCTTGTCAGAGCAGAGAATGTCGACACCAGCGAGGGACTCGATGGCAGTGAGCTTCTGGACAATAGCCTGTTGCTTGGCGAGGTAGGCAGCGCCGACAGCGAGAGTGGTAGTGGTGACGACGGGAAGACCGACTGGAACACCGACAATAAGAAGAATAAGAGCGTAGTGCAGAAGGTTGATAGAGGAGTTCTCTGGGGTAGCGATCTTGACGTGACGGAAGAAAGCACCAATCCAGGCAATAAGGATCCAGAAGACGACAAGGACGAGAAGAGCTGTTCCGATGGAGTTCATGATAGCCTTGAAGTGACCCTGGTCCTTGGCGCCCTGAACGAGAGTAGCGGTGCGACCGACGAAAGAGTGCTTGGCGGAGGTGACGCAGACAGCGTAGGCCTTGCCGCGCTTGCAACCAGTGGTGTAGTAGACAACGTCGCCCATGTACTTGTCGACAGCGAGGGACTCTCCGGTGATGGCGGACTGGTCGGTGGCGATGATGGAGTGACCCTGGTGGATCATTCCCTCCTCACCGTCACCCTCCTCACCCTCCTTCTCCTCAGATCCGGCTGGGTCCTCCTCGGCGGACAGCTGGTGCTGCTCACGGAGCTCCTTGTAGGTAGCGAAGTCTTCTGGGGTGTCGTAGTCGCAGATAAGACGAGCATCGGCAGGGACGGTCTGGCCCTCCTCGATGACGACGATGTCACCTGGGACGAGCTCACGGGCGAGGATGGACTCCTCCTGACCACCACGGACGACAGTAGCCTTCATGGCAATGTCACCCTTGAGGGAAGCGACGACATCGGCGGCTTGCTTCTCCTGGTACCAACCGACCATAGCGTTAAGCATTAGAATACCAATAATAACTCCGAAATCAACCCAATCACGCAGACCGGCTGCAAGAAGGACGGCGATTTCCATGACTGCACGTGCACCGTTAGCGTTGTTTTTGCTTGTTTACGTGAAGCCGCGAAGCGGGGCTTGGCACGCACACCCGCCCACGGAGCCCGCACCCGGCTTGCCAGGACGGGCAAAGCTTTGCGGTGCGGAGCTGCGCGGGAGCGAGCTGCAGCGGCCGCGAGTGCGTGTGCGTGGTGCAACCGCTGTGGGCTCTTGTGCAGCGAGCCATTGCCTTGTGCAGCGAGCCATTGGGAGGAGGGGGCAAAGGGGCAGAGATAAGCGACTTACCATAGAGAATAGGACCGGTGAAAAACATGAGAAATTTGATGAAGAGGTTCTCCTTCTCGGTGGTGATTTCGTTCCAACCAAAGCGCTTGCGGCGCGTCTCGACGTCGTGGCTCGAGATACCTTGTTTGATGTCGGCTTCAAGCCATTCTTCTGGCACAGTGCCAGGGTCGGCGCCCTGCTTCGCGTTCGCGCTGGAGCCGGAACGCCAGAACTGCCACCAAGCCTTTCCCTTCTTCGCATCGGCAGCATCCTTGGCTTGACCCTCCGCGTCGTCCGCCGCGGCGGCCTTGGGGTCGCGGTAAGTCGAAATGTACTTCTGGAGCGCAGTGTACTCGTCGAGCTCCTCGATGGGGCCGGGAGCAGTGGACCACTTGCGAGAGCGGTTGCGGTCCTGAGAGTCAGGACGACCGTTCTCGAGGTCTTTGTCGCCGAAGGAGACACGTGGAGCCGCCATTGTGTCGGGGATGGAGGCTGGTCGAAGTCGTCGAATCACTAGGCGAAGGCTGGCCGAGTGAGTGAGGAAGAGGGAGCGGGCGAGGACGACTTTTATGGAAATGGTGACGGGAGCCGGGCGGCCACTGACGTCTGTGCGCAGACTGAGTTGCGTTGCCGGGCGTGCCAGCGCGAGCCAGCAGCCCGACAAATTTGCGGCCTGAGGGATTTTTGGCAGATCGCGAGCTCCACCAACCATCCAACGCCCGACGTAATAGCCTTTGCGCCGCGCCGCTCCATCAGGACCATCACCGTCCATGCTCTGGCGTCAGTGTGCAGCGCCATACCGGCTAGCCACCGTCTACTCTCGTTCAAGTTAGCAGGCAGTCTAATCGCGATGCGCAGGGCCACGGCTAGGTCGGCTTGAAGCTCCATTGCTCGCAGCTCGAGCCTGAGCCTTCCATTTGCATTGGGACAGAGCATTAAGCTTCCAATACCAGAATACGCTGAACATCTCTAGCTTTGCTATCTGCTGCTACCTGCTGCTAACTGCGTCTGGATACTTCCAAGCCCTGCCCGCCAAATGTGAAGCGAAAGTCTCGCCGTCTCGGCACCTGTGTCCAATTGTTCGCGCCCACCGATAAGCTGCGAAATTGAGCGAGCCAAATCATTGCCCATTGCCATGCGAGATTGGGCGAGCCAGATTCAAGCCCACTCTCCAGGCCACACACGCAATTGCTGTTGCGCGACCGCTGTCCTCTACCGGCACTGATTTCGCAATTCTATCCGGCGCACAAAGCTTGTCTTTTTACAGTTGTTATTATTGTTATCGTTGGCGGTGACAAAGGCGTTGGCTCTCATTTGCTCGCATACCCTCCGGGGCACTTGCGCTTGCTTTCCCCAATACGGCAGTGACAGGACACGCATGCTGTAGAAAACCCCCCGTCCCAAAACCCTTGTATACATGTAACAAAGCGATACATGATGACGTCCTGCTGCACATCTCCCGGCGAGCCATCTACAGCCGCCCGCTCTACTCGCCGCAAAAGCACAACCTTGCCCAGCATGTCGTGTGCGTGTGCGACTCCCTCCAGCTCCCCCTCCACGGCAGCTTTGCTTTCCTGGAGGCTTGCCAATGTGCCAAAGTTGGGGCCCGGGGCGTGCCCACGACAGCGTTGAATCCGCGTGCTCGCCAGCATGCTCTCGTCGCTCCACTAGCCCTTAGCCCAACCGTCTCAGAAGCAAACCATGCGCCCGCCAACAACAGCCTCCATTCAATTGGCTCCACTGCCATTCAAGCAGTCCAACTGTCGCGGCTGCTCCCGAGCAGCACTCAAGCTGTCCGGAGATTGCGTGCATGAAGCTGCCATAGCAACCACAGATTGCCCATTACAGTAAAGCACCAGACCGAGCTATACCATGGGCTTCTCCAACGTGGCTACTTTCCCTGCAGCTGCTACAGCTTTTACGCATGATCGCTTTGCTGTATGTAGATGGGCGAGACTGTAATTGCGTGCATGGAGACACCGAGGTCCGGATTTGCGTTATTCCCTCACATCCCATCAAAATTCTGGTGGCTGGGCCTTGGCCCTCGGCTTCTGACGGTCACCCAGCGCGGCCAACCCAAATCCCAACCTGGATCCCATCTGGCCCTGGCGCTTGGCCCTCTCACTCTGAAACGCGACTTTTCCGGACTCAGCTCTCTGCCGAGCTCACCGCTGACCACTACTTTGCCGATCTTACCGAACGCCCAACGCTGCTATAGGCATAGCGATGCGCACCACACCGTAAGCCTGCGGCGCGAAATTCGGGTTTCTCGCACTCTACACACCGACGAGCCAGTTCCGAGCAATGCCGTGAGACCTATAGGGCCTTCTTCCCGATATAGACAGATATAGACAGATATAGAACTTCCGTGCATAAACCCTTCCATGGATGTTTCTTCGAGCCGTGCCTGCCGAATGCCGCACGCCGACGACGCCGGACTTCAGCCCTACCAAGTCCAATATTGCTCGCGTGGCACAGGGTCCTCCCAAGATCCAATAGTCGCAGAGTGCTCCCGAGCTCGCCCTCTAACTTACCAAGAGCCCCCAAACC
Source organism: Zalaria sp. Him3 (assembly GCA_027923365.1). Classification (NCBI taxonomy): domain Eukaryota; kingdom Fungi; phylum Ascomycota; class Dothideomycetes; order Dothideales; family Zalariaceae; genus Zalaria; species Zalaria sp. Him3. Next base: position 513,050 of record BPUN01000013.1, on the reverse strand, counting down.
CTGCTTCTTCTGAAGGCGAGCAGCTCTCTACTACAAGCGCCCGCGACGCCCTAAACTCAACCAACCCAAGATATCCTTGCGCATACCGGCCATCGCTACAAGCCTACCAGACCGTCTTAGCGGGGTCGAGACCTTGCCCTTTGCCCACATGCTTTTTGTTATGGGACTGCCAATTATAAACAACAGTTGGCATATTGCAGTTAATAGACTTGGTGCTATTTCCTTCCAGAATCCTCAACGTCGCCCTATCGGTCAATGTAATTGCTAACCGTTCAACCGGCCAACTGTGCGTCCGTAGCAAACGGCAGCTTTCCCAGAAGCGAGCGTCTGTGACGCAAACCACAAGAACGTCTGGTATGACCAACGTTCTTATCCAAATGAGGAGGGGCAAACAATAACAACACCAACCCCTTCCAAGATCCAAGTAGACACGAGGTGCCTCTGCAAGCAATTTGGCAACCGAATTGGGAGTGGTATAGTGGCCACCCAATCAGGAAGCCGCAGGTGGAGATTCTCCAGCCCAGCCATGCCTATCCCCATTATTTTATTTCCAGTCGCCCACACTTTGCTGCGGGTCGTATGGATACGAGCCATCTCCGGTCGGTCTCGAGTCAAAAGTGGTCGAGTATCCGCTTTGGGCCAATGAAACAAACATAGTCTCAGCACCCAAGCCTCTCCGCCCTCTGCTACACTTTCGCACCGCTACACCGCGATGATCTTCTTGATTCAAGGTTCTTCACCAGTCCGCTTTGCTCTGGTTATTTGGCTTCCACTTTGTCGTGCCCCCACCGTGGTGGGTCGCTTATTGTACACCGCTCTCGATGGCATGGCACCGCTGAATCTCTCAAATTCTGGTAATCGGATATTCGATCCCGAGGCATTCGCTTTCTCCACGCTGGGCCATCCACAACGCTTGCTCTTTGCCGGTTACTGTAGGTACTCGGAGATGATTTCTCGTGAACCTCGTGGACCTCTCTGGGGTTTGTTGTTCTACTACAACAGCATTCACAACAGTCCATCTTTCTCCATTACTGTCTGTATCGACTTCTGTTCACGTACGTCCTCCATTCTGCTTCTACCTCGGACGTCCAGGCACCTTGGCTGCACTCTTAGCCGCATGTGAACTCGTCAACCCAACTCCTGCCGTAACCTTTGCACCCACTCCCCTGCATGTAGTCTCGCCAGGCGGCGCGGACCTGCTTGCCCTGCATCTGTGGCGAGGAACTTGTGGACTCCTCCAGCCTTCAACGTAGGTCCCCGGGTCGCCCCCGGAGTGCAAAGTATCTCAGTGTAGGTCTTGGCATATCATCTCAGCCTTCTAGAAGCTAAGGTACTGCCTGTAGTGTTCTTCTTACTTTTCTCGTATCTTTCTTAGCGCTCAGCGTTACTTTCCGAACTCTCACTACTCGTTGCGGACGTCGAAGAACCCTCCAACTACAATATTCCCTCAGGGTCATTCATTATTCCCGCCGCCACGTTCCAGCCATGTGCGTGGCGTGGGTAGGTTGTTCGGCGCCGCACCGGACTCCGAACTCCGAAACATTCACGCGACAGCATCCGCCAATGCCGAGAACCTTCCTGCACTTTGGCATGTTAGTAAGGTCATATTGCACGTGTGTTTCTCTTTGTTCGCAGTCCAATCAATGATCTCGTATACCTCATCCTCAACGTCCTTCGTTGAGACCGCGGTCGGGATGACCATGCTTCACAACAATATCCCACTCACCACGTCCTACTCTCTGTCAGCCAGAATCTCCGAAAGTCTCGAGTGGTTGACAACCATATCTATATGGACGCATTGTTGAGTGTCACGAGCATCCGCAAAGCACTCACAGTCTTGTGTTGACAGAGCGGGATGGGGAGGCTTACGAGTCGCCATACATATCATTCCACCGCACCTTCTTCGGGAACTTGATAATACTGGTCATTCATACGCGATCGAAGCTCCTTGTCGTGCTGACCCAGCGCCGGCATCATAGTCTACAGTAAAGTAGCACCCCTACGTGGCTACCGCACCTGGTCAGTACCAGAGTCGATGCCTTCAGCTCTAGCTACTCAAGCCAAGGCGGACAAGGCGTCAGGAGTGCAACATAGTACAATCTGCCACATCACTTATACGTCCTGGGCGATGTCGGACTGAAAGCACCTGAGATCACAGAATGTTGTCTTACAGGCATGCTGCATGTCATTCTTCGTACCAAAGAGGAGACTGAACCTCGACTAGAGCGAAAGATGGTCCTCTTCCGTACGAAGGTGAACACTGCAAGAAGCCACTGCTAGTGAATAAGCCGGCCTTCGCTCTTGTGCGGCCTCCTGCTATAGGCTGCTGCTCACCTTGTAATGGGGTTTATTGCACATATGTACTCGGGTCAGTATAGCGAGCTCATGTCTCACATCTGACTAGGCCTTATGCACAGCGCAGCGATGTTTTCTTCGCAGCGTGCTTTGTCGTCGGTCACAATTTCCTCTCCCTACATGGTGGAGTCCTTTGATCGACGTGGGTCTCGCTATAGAAGCACAGATGTATCGCGCTCATGATCCTTCGGGGTCTCCGCGAATCAGGACCTGGGGAAACTCCGGTCCTATGTTACACCACTCTCAACGCCTCGGGGAATGTCGCGAGTGGTTGTGGGCAACGTGAAGAGGAGGTAAGTTACTCTCGTGAATGCTAGAATGCCGGAAGTGCTTGAGCTGCGGCTCTTGTCGACTCGCGCCACGCGTCACCAGGCCGTGCTCCGTCTTGCATGTTTCAAGAACCGGTCAGTCTATGCTTCTATGCATCGCTACTGGTATAGTACGATATCAGATTACGTTCGTAGAGGAGGTTACACATCTATGCCTGTCACAATCTCTGGGTTCTGTGACAATTGAGCTCTGGTAGAATACATATAGTAATGGAAGGTACCTCAACTTTACAATTTGCAGCACGTCGTGTGCCGAACAAAATCTTGGCAAAGCACACCGCAAGCCAGCCAGAACCGAGTAGTCGCAACCTCAACCCTCCATCCCTCACTTCCGTGTGCTTACAATGTGATCAATAGCCTCGAGTACTACTATTTGTCAGTCTCTCTTATCGTCACCAACAATGCTGGAATAGCGCCGAACAACATACAATAACCCACGAAAACTTTGGGATTCTCCGTCGCTGGGAAATGGCCTAGACCCTTCATGGCTTGATGCTTCCCGCCTTTGATCTTGTTACAGGTCGCTTGGCTCATGGTGGGCGTGTTGCTCCAGTCGTATTCGCCGGTCAGCATGTAGACTGGGCAATCAGAAGTATCGATGTCTTTCATGCGCGCTCTTCCATCCCATCCCCCTATAATATATTAAATCTCTTCAGTCAACGGGTTCCTATCAAATTATCTTACCGAAGTAGAAATCTAAATCTCCGTGAAAGATTCCTGGAATCATTAGCAACCTGCTAAATACCCATCTTGATCGTCAGAAAATACCGTAGGCTTGGGAGGAGTACAGATGCCAGATGAGCTGACGGTTGACCAGCGGCGCAGTTGGACTCATCATGCCATATATCCACTCCGGCGCATACAACGCCTGGTTGACATAGGGGCTGCGATCATTCCAGTCACGGTCCATGTTCAGATAGTCAGAGCCTTGAAGCGGAATTGTGCCACCTGCGCCGACTTCCTTCGCACGGATAGCGACCGCTAAGCACACCTGGCCTGCCATTGAGGCGCCGCAGATGATGGGGCGCTTGAGGCCGAGTTTCTTCACGAACGCGGCGATGCAGCCGACGTAGGCGTCTTCGTTGTTGGTGTGGTTGCCAGGGAAGTATCCAGCGTATGGGAAACTACGTCCGTGGGCAGGTAAGTCAAGCGCATACATTGTGCACTTTTCTAGCATTCTTTCGTCGTTCATCACACCGTGGTACTGGCCTTTATCAGCGTCTGATTCAGTAGAAGAAAAGAGATACATACCTGGCGGCTGTCTGACCCAGCAGTGTGGAGAAAGACAATTGGTACTGAACCATTTCCGGACGACTCATAGAAAACTTTACACTTGTCCCACGTTGGGAGATCTTTCAGATATACATACCGCCCAACGATATGGTCCTCCTCTCTCTCCGGCTCCTCGTCGGTGGGCGTTGGCCCAGCATGGGCGTCGTGCAACAGCTCCAGTACGCGTCGCCAGACGTGAGTCCAGTGGGCAAAGGCCTTCTTGTCGCCCAGGACCTCAATACCCTCCTGCTTGATATTCATGCCGAACATGCCTACACGCAGTCAGCACGAAACTGCTTGGATGATCACATGGGAAGTGGATGGCGAGTCACACGCCGCATACCCCAGTAACTCTGGTAGGGCGCCACGGGCGTCTGCTCGAAGAAATGCTGCCATTGTTCCGGAGTAGCCGACAGGCAGAATAACGCATGGCTGGGATCTCCAATCTTGAGGTCGATTGAGCCTTCATAGACGGTGCAGAGAATTGCTTTGTCAGAGGTCCCAGCTTTGATGCCGAACGTTGCCGGCTCTGTGATGGCCTTGGAGGTAGTGAAAGCGCTGAGTTGGGCGTCATCTTCTGCGAGAGAGCTTGCTTTGGAGAGTGCAGAATTGAGTTGGGATGGTAAATCCTCCCAGGCGTGCGCCGAAGATGATTCTGCTGTCATGTTGGAAAGTTTGGTTGTCATGTTGGGAAGTCTGAGGTTGTGAGGAAATGTCGTGGGTGCTCCGGTTGCCGTCCGGTATCCTAGTAAGGTGCAGCAGAGCACCAATTGGCCTTACCCATCACCTTAAATGCTTTCTTGCCCTGTAGGGCTCCTCCTCGCAATCACGATACACATGGCCTGGACCCCGGATCCGTTATTCCCAGAGTGGTTTCCCGGTGTGGGGTAGGTCCCTTGTGGGGGATCTACGATGGGAACCTCCTCACAACACCTCTCCTGACCTATCACGGCATCATGGAACGATATTATGGGCGCACCTGGCAGGATTACCGTCTCCTTTCCGCGGAGCAAGTTCCATTGTTGGAGGCTTTGGTATGCCCCGCCTCGGATGTGGAGGATCGCTAGGAGCTACCCCTCATTGATCGTTAATCATGGAGATGGAGGGTCATACTTGTAGGGGCTGTACAGTAGCAATATAAACACACACTCCATCTCAGATGAGGTATTAGTAGACTGTCAAAAGAAAACATAACAGGAACGGAGCAGCATTGAAAATGGCACCCAATCTCCCATTCAAGGTCGAGCACATTTCCCGGTCGATCTCCTCCTAGACTAACCACCGCCATAGCTCAACGACGAAGACATCTTCCGCGACAAGTCGTTCGTCAACGGCGAATGGGTCGAAGCAAAAAGCGGCAAGCGCTTCGACATCTACGGTACCTCCTCAACCCAAGTATCCCGCCGGATAACACCACTAACGTGCCTTCTCGACAGACCCCGGTAGCGGTAAAGTCTGGGCCACAGCACCTGACTGTGCTGCCGAAGACATCGACGCCGCGGTGCAAGCCTCCTACGCAGCTTTCCAATCCTACCGCAAAACGACCCCTCGAAGCCGCGCCCAGTGGATGCTGAAATGGGACGCCTTGATCCGACAGCACCGCGACGATCTCGCCAACATTGTCACTTACGAGACTGGAAAGCCACTGGCTGAGGCTCAAGGCGAGCTCGATTATGCGCTGGGCTTCACGTGGTGGTTTGCTGGAGAGGCAGAGAGGGTGACGGGGACGGTGCAGACGCCTGCACTGCCTGGGAGGAGAGTGTTTACCGTTAAGCAGCCGATCGGTGTTGCTGTGGCATTGGTTCCATGGAACTTTCCTATTGCGTGAGTGTCTCCTCGGCGAAAAGGTGGAACAAGGCTGATTGCCGACCAGCATGATCCTGCGTAAAGCAGGCGCAGCACTTGCGGCCGGCTGTACGATGATAGTGAAGCCATCACCAGAAACGCCGCTTTCAGTCTTAACCCTCGCGCTTCTGGCAGAGCAAGCAGGCTTCCCGAAAGGTGTTTTCAGTGTGCTTACGACTAGCTTGGAGAACACACCACCACTCAGCGAGGCCTTATGCCGTCATCCGCTGGTCAAGAAGGTCACATTCACTGGCAGCACACGGGTAGGAAAGCTGGTGGCGAAGATATGTTCGGACGGTCTGAAGAAGGTTACCCTCGAGCTTGGCGGTAACTGTCCATTCATTGTTTTCGACGATGCAGATCTGGATCAAGCGGCAACTGGTATGATTGTCTCTATCATCATCTTACCTTCGTTCTCCTGTGGATAGGTCTCTCAACAAAGACTAACCGCAACACAGCTCTCATGGCCCTAAAATGGCGCCACGCAGGCCAAGCCTGCATAACCGCCAACCGCGTCTACGTCCAAAAGGGCATCTACTCGCAATTCGCCCAACTGATAGCAGAGAAGACCAAACAGCTCGTCGTCGGCCACGGCGCAGACCCCAAAACGACCATGGGCCCCGTAACCCCGGGCTCCCGCAGCCTCGACAAAGCCGTCGCCCAAGTCGAAGACGCCAAAGCGCACGGCGGAAACATCATTCTGGGCGGCAACAAACTGCACGGCACGACGGGCTACGACGGATACTTCTTCGAACCGACGCTGATCACGGGCGCCAAGAAGGAGATGCTGATTGCGCGGGAGGAGACGTTCGCGCCTGTGTTGGCGCTGTTCGAGTTCGAGACCGAGGATGAGGCTGTGCAGAGGGCCAACGAGACGAGTATGGGGCTCGCGAGCTACTTCTTCACTAAGAATGTCGATCGCACGTGGAGATTGTTGGAGAATCTAGAGGCCGGCATGATTGGGATGAATACTGGGAATTCGAGTGCGGCGGAGAGCCCGTTCGGTGGGATCAAGGAGAGTGGGTATGGGAAGGAAAGTGGCAAGGACGTCGCTATTCAGGAGGTAAGTTTTGGTTCTTCTGTCCATGATTCTAGTGGCATATGGGACGTGGAGTGCTGACACTGTGGCTTCTCTAGTATATGGTGACGAAGACTGGCACTATGACGATTACTGGACACTACTAATGTGTTCGTTGCGAAAGCCATTCGTTTGACAATGATCACATTGCGCGATGATGACTGGTCTTGCCGTTTAACACAGATGCTAATATCCGACAAAGAGGACGGGTAAGAATGTCCCGGCCATCCACGACTGGATACAATAGCGCGGAAGGAAGGCGTCCGAACAGCAGAGACCGCGTTATTTTGATTCTCGATTCCGCGTCTTGCATCTAATGTGCCGAGTATATTTCCTATCTAATACCCTTCAATGGTGATGGGGTCTAACAGATCGACATGCAGACATCAGCGCCATAGGACTCATGCAACCCGTGATTTCTGTGCACAATCAATCGAAAGGCCAAAATGCCAGTATGTCGAAAGGGCGGAATCACAAGAATGACAGTCTACACGCACAGCAAAGAGATTGAGTAGCTCGTGCCGCTCCGGCAAAAAGTAAGTTGAAGTAGCATCATATCATCATGACCACAAAAGCCGATCGAAGCAACGCCTACGCTGAGCCAGCAAGACCCGTCGGAGCCAGTAATCCCTCATCCCGCCCTATCCCATATCTCCACACCATGCCCATTTGTACCACCAGAACGCCAGCAACCACCTTAAACCACCAGTTAAACCACAATTTCCCGTCCCACCTAACTAACCTACCTCCACGGGCTACTCCCGCCCGCAAGACTATTACTCTCAAACTCCATCTCCCACTCATCAATGACGGCGAACTTCTCCCTCGCCCGCTCCAACTCCGCACTCCTCGCCTTCGCACCCACGCTCTTCTTCGCCGCGACAGCGGGACTGAGACTATCCTCCGGCTCGCTAAGCTCAGACTCCTGATCCGAAGATACAACGACGGCGTTTTCCTTGTCCGAGGAGACGCGGCCGTACGTTCTCGACAGCCGCGGTTTTGGCTTCGGCTTCGGCACCGTTTTCTTCGCCACGGGGGACAGCGCGCCTTTCTTTTTGGCCTGCTGGGCCTGCTTGGGGTTGAGGTTTGTGGGCCGCTTCTTGGACTTGGGCCGCCGGCCCTGGAAACTCGCGTCGTTCTCGTCCGAGAGATTAGTGCTGTCGACGTCGACGTCGGCGTCGCTGGAGGTCGGGATGTCGAAACTGCTTCGTCTGGCGCCTGCGCCTCGGGCTGTGCTTGCAGCTTGGACGCGGCGTCTGGGCAGTAAGGCCCGTAGCGTAGCCGTGTCGAGGCCTTTCGCTTTCGTACTGGTGTTTCTGCCGGTTCGTGTAGGTTTGGGTTGCGGTTTGGAGCGCTGGGTCGATCGCGGAGTAGGTCTGGGTGGACTGCTGCTTAGAGGCTCGGCGTAGGTGTCGCTGAAAGGTTGGGAGTGTTGGACTTGTATAGTGTCTGATTCGTTTCCATTCTCGTCTTCGTCCGGGTCGGGGCCCTCAGGTGCGGTTGCAGGAACTGCATCTCCGGGGTTTTCTGGCAGTGAGGGAGCGGGCGAGGAAAGAGGGCTGGACGGCGAGGACCGTATGACTTGGATCTCGGACTCTCCCTCCATTTCGCCAGACTTGCGCTTTCTCGAAGATCGGGGAGGTGACACGGAAAGTCTGTACAACTCATCGTCGTCTTCGACTGCCGGTTCTTGCTGTGCTTCATCCGCCGGTTGTTGCTGCTTGGAGACTTGGAGCGGTGTCGACTCATCATATGGCGCAAAGTCATCCTCCGTCTGAAGCGTCAGGTCCGTCGTGTCATCGAAACTCTCCTGCTGCTGAACCATCTGCAGGATACTAGGCTGTCGCTTTCTTCGCTGGAAATTGGCCAGCGCGAGCACCGAGTGTTCTCCACCGGGCGTACTCTGCATCTTCACAGCCGAGGCTGGGCGAATGGCTGATCCAGGCACAGTACGCAGCGGCGCCGACGGTGATCTTGTAATTCTTCGCGAATGCGCAGCCGATTTCGTTGGCTGTGACTCTGGCACTACCTCGTTATCTTCCTCCAGTGGCTCACTGACATCATGAGTGCCCTTCTTTTCCGCCTCCATTCGCCTCTTCAGCGCCTCCATGGCCTTCTGGTCCTCCGCACTGCGCGCAATCTCCTTGGGCGCAGGTCTGGTCCTTCGACCTCTTTGCGGCTTCGCGACCACAGCTTCCTCTTGCACCTCCTGCGCGGCGTCTTCCGCGCCTCCACCTTTCTCTGCCTCTGCATCCATCTCAGCCCCTGGCGCGGCTTTGCTCTTCTTATGCGCGCCCGCAACATCTCCCTCCCCCAAGCCACCCGCAACCACAATCTCCTCCTCTTCTACCTCTGCGCCTCTCCTCCTCCGCGCGCGCCCCGTCGCATCCTTAACCAGTGAAGTGCCATCATCATCCTCCTTGTGCGCCGCCTCCACTGGCTCCTTCGCCGGCCGCGATCGCGTAGCGCGTGTTGCGCGGGTGGTTGTCGAGGTCGTCTGCGCCGCCGCGGTTTTGGCGCGTTTGGGCGGCATGTTTCTGAATCTAATATGTGCGCGCACAAGGTAAGAGAAAGTCGGAATAGATGCTACGCAATGCGCTGCGATCGCTCAGGCGCAAAGAACGAGCACGGGTGTGTAATACCTAGAGTGTGGAGCTGGGAAGCTTGACGCGTGACGTTTGGATTTTGCGGAAACGCGGGAGATGGCGTCGACGCGTTGTTGTGGGCTTGCCGGATGTGGAAGTGCAGAAACTCTTACTCAAGGTGATGAAATAGTGATGCTAGGAGTCGTATGTTACAGAGAATACATGTATGAAGCGGGAGCAAAAGAACTATAGACAAGGTATGATCTAACTAGAGGTTCGAGGTTCGAGGAGGTGGGCCGTTGCGATCCGGTGTTATATGAAGCTCCAATCAGCCACAGTCTCCAGGAATATGACCTGCATAGATTGATCTGCCGGAATGATAATGCGCTCTGGTGCATGACAAAATGTAGCAATCGTCGTAGTTCTCTGACTTATCTAAGACATTTTCTACTTTCGCAACCTCAACCTCCTCTACCCTCCCCAAACAGATCCTTCTCCACCATGCCCCTACAAATCGGGTGGTAAAAGTCCTTATTCCTCTCAAAGCAAGTCTTCGCCAACTTGTCATCACACTCCTTCAACCCCCTATAGAGCGGGCGCACAAACTTCATCCGCCCAACCCTGCCCAACAGGTCCACCGTCGGTCCATACACACTCTGCGCCTTAGCCTTGAGCCCAACAATGCAATACCGACTAACCAATTCCACATTCTCACTGGTCGAGTACTTATACATTCCGCCCATCTCATCGACAAGCTCCGGCTTCAAGGGCTTGCTCAGCGTCTGGATCTTCTCAAGAAAGACAACAGATTGGTTTGCCGACCATCCCAGAATGTCGATCCTGGAAGGGCGCCAGCTGATGCTGGATTCGCTGGTGTTGAGGGCTTCCCATTTCTCGGCAAGGGCGTAGCATGCGTCGACCATGCTGGTGTCATAGTCGGGCTTCGGTGGGAAGCCGGGCTTGTAGAACCAGGTGTCCCAGTCAAGATCTTGTAAGGCCTTTGATGCGGTGGAGTCGCCGGAGAAAAAGTCAAGGAGAGTAGCCTTGAACTCGTAGGAGTCAAGGGACTTGTGCTTGAAGACGGTGAAGTACTGGGTATCGTGTAAGTAATTGTGACAGTAGGGCGTACGGTCGCGACACTGCCCAGATGCGGAAAACTTACATGAGGAATAAAAGTATCCCACTTTTCCTTCCCGAGGAGCTTCTCCAAATGGTAAAGGAAGGTAAAGCCCTTCTCATAGGGGACACTGCTGAAAGCATCATCCGGGTCCTTGCCCTTCAGATCTACTATCAACTTCGTAAACTCATGGTCCTCCCCGAAGTTTGCAATACTATCACTCAGCGCCTTCCAGCCGATAATTGATGAAAAGTCTCTGTGAGGCTCGCCATGGATAGCAGCCTGGATACGGCGTTCGAGATATACCGTCCAGCCTTCGTTAAGCCAGAAGTGCTCCCAGGAGCAATTCGTGACGAGATTGCCGCTCCATGAGTGTGCGAGCTCGTGTGCGATCACGTCCACGTTCTCGCGGTCACGTGATATGATGGTAGGAGTTGCAAAGGTAAAGATTGGGTTTTCCATGCCTCCGTAAGGGAAGGAAGGAGGGAGGACAAGGACGTTGTAGGTTGTCCATGCGTAGGGGTAGACGATGGATTCGGCAGCTTGGATGAACTTTTCGGTGGAGTCCTCAAGCTCCCATTTCGCGCCAACGAGTTCCTCGGGGCCGGTACAGATGCAGCTGCGGGGTCCAATGGAGGCAGATGCAATATCACCACTTGCGAGAGCGAAAAGGTAGGACGGTATTGGGTTTGGCTGGTGGAAAGTGTAGAGCAGAGTACCCGGAGCATCTCCCTTTCCGGGCTGGAAATCCTTGGCACCAGTTGGGAGACCGCTGGCTAGGACTGGCAGCGGCGAGCGGATGTTGAAGTCGTATGTTGCTTTTACATCTGGCGTGTCCTGGCATGGGAAGAGGGAGCGGGCGTGGATGGCCTGGCATTGCGAGACTGGTATAGCGGTAAACGTTAGCCACGTGGAAAAAGGACAGCCACATGAAGAAGGAACAGCCACGTGCAGAAGGGTGAATTGTCTTACACATGTAGGGTTGCTTCTTGTTCGAGGTCTGGGCTGGCTCAAGCCATTGCAGAGCCGTGCATTCCTTAGTCGTTGAGACTGTAATCTATATTCGAAAGTCAGATACTTGCATTCCGACAGTCAGGCGTGGTGTACATACGTCGAGCTCTACATCTTCGGCGTCGTTGTCTGGGACCTCAATAGAGAGCTGACTCCCATAGGGCTCCATGCGATCCTCCAATTCCCAATTCGCTTTCTTGCCAGCGATCTTGACTTCTGAGATGTCTAAGAAGCTATCGCCGCCGAGTCAGTAACCGCAGTCAAATAGCATCAGGAAATTGAAACCCCATGGCATAGCAGCAGATCAAGCAGAAAAAGAGAAAACGAGACCAAACAGGCCAGAAAGCGCAGCAACCCCCAGCTCAGCTCACTGACCTCGTATCCAACTTCACGGTAGCATCCCCCCTCTCCACCCTCCGCATCCTCAACACCACCTCCCCCGCAACCCTCTTCCCCTCAAAATCGACCTCCAAATTCGCCGTCACATGCCGCATCCGCCACGCATTATAATTAGCCAACGTGTTCGGGTCGCGGGGCTGATGGATCGACGTGTCGACGGAGTCGGCCAAGGGCCGCTTGAGGATGGCGGCGGGGGCGCGGTGCATGGCTGACACAGTTCCAGTTCCTTGTACTGGTGGTAAAGTATTCCGGAAGGATGAGAATGGATTTAGTCTTGATGCGAGTGATTTCAGGCCGGAAAGAGTGGTGGACATTTGCCCCTTGGGTGGTTCAGAGGGACTGGGGCGGAGGAGGTGAAGTCCATCGTACGGTGTCACGTGCCAAGACTTTTGTACAGCTACGGTTGGTTTCATTTCACCACACCCATAAGGTATGGTCATTATGGTCACAAGCCAGACGATAGACAAGATATTGTTCATGATTTTACATTTGCTTGATATCCAGCATTTCTCACGCCTCACACACCCCAGGAGACCCGAGGCGGCCGGAATAGCGGAGTGGCGACTAACGCTGCCCTAACAGTACAACATAATATACAATCCCCCCTCCCCACCCACGCCATTGGCGACAGTCGTTTCTAAAAAAGAGAGAGCCTTCCTGTGAGAGCCTTGCCCGCCAAAACCCGGGCAGAAAAAGATCCGTTCCATTTGTTTTGAACGCCAGTGATTCTCCCCGTGCGCCATCGCTTCCTGACAAAAGAGAAACAAACAAGAACAAGAAGAGAGAGTCAACTCCTCCTTACGACACCACGTGCTGTTCTGACTTCGTGACCGGGTCCGCAGCCTTCTCAGCCTCCTCGACGGCCTTTGGCGAGTCCGTCACTGCACTGCCCTGTAAAACTTGCTCAGCGGCTGCTGTCGACACCGAAGTAGGTACCGCAGCAGACGTCGCAGGAGACACATGTTCCGCGCCAGGTTCAGTTTCTCGAGCTTTGCTCCTCTTGGTGTAGTCGCTTAGGCTCATCTTCTTCCTTGCCGGACTGGGTGCCACTGCCGCTTGAACTGAGGGGGAGAAAAGATGGCCTTGCAAGCCTGGTGTGAGAGCCAGTGGGCTTTGAGCGAGGGAAGACGTAGGTAAGCTAATGCCAGCAGTTTGCGGGGCACCGTTCGTGGCTGCGTTATCGAGGAGATTGGCTGGGGGAGGTGGCATGACAACATGCATTTCCGGTCGATTGGTGCTGGTAGGAGGTGGAGGGCCAGCGGATGACGGAGGAGGAGTTGGCTCTTTAGTCCACGGTGGCGAGGGTGGATCCATTGGTGGGTGTGAGTGGGTGCGCGGCGGCTCAGGGTTTGTCGGACTGCCTGCACGGTGAGATGATGGTGATTTGGGGCTAATGGGTGGAGTTGTTGCAGCAACTGAAGGTTCGGGTTCAGCATCCTTCATGATCGCGTCCGCTACTTCCGGTACAGGAGAAGGTTTTGGTGGGTCTTCCTCTCCTGCCATCTCCACGTCTGGGGCTGGGATGCTGGCCTGTTCTACCGGAGAAGGCGGGTCTGGCTTGACCACGATTTCTGGAGTGTGGTCCAGTTGTTCATCAACGTCCATTGCCGTATTATCCTTCTCTACCACCGGTTTCTCCTCTTCTTGTGTGCTCGCCTTTCTCTTGACATTGTTCGAAGCGCATCGTTGAAGCAATCTCTGCGTGACCGAGATGTACCGTCGTTGAGGACGAGGGGGTGGAGGTGTTTTCGCGGCAAGCTCATCCGCGTCCATGTCGCACTGGATTCCAGAGTCGGTATACACGGGCTTGACAGAGCGAGAAGAGCTTGAAGAAGATTTGAAGAGTGATCTGCTCGGCGCCTGGCCGACCTTCGTACCGCGTCTACTGCTGCGAGCAGAGGAGGGATTGGAGCGCGTGTGTGTGCCGGCGTCGGCAAACTTGGAGTGCTTGTCGGACGAAAGACCCAGCTGCTTCTTCACATTCTCGTCAGCCTTTGAGTCTTTACGATCTCCTGCGCGGCGTGAGCTTACAGATGAGGTTGCGCTGGGTGTGTTGAGGTTTGATCCGCCGCTGTGTCGCTTCTTCCCTCGCCGACCATGCTCTTGCTCCTGCCTGCGGAACATCTCTTCTTCACGCATGAGCTTCTTTCGTTCCCTCTCGGACATCTCAGGAACTGATGCTGCGGCCGAGTAGTGGGTGCTGGGTGTGATATCCCGACTCGCGGAGCCGCCATGGTAGGACTCAGATACCGATCGACTGTCTGTCATATCCTCATCATGCTCAGCTTTCCGTACTTCGCTGCCGGAGCGACTGTTGCTGAGATGAGAAGTTTCGATGGGTGCAATCGACTTCTTCTTTCTCATCTTGGGTGCCTTGATGGAAGAAGGTATCGCTTCAGGAGCCGGAGGTTGACCGCGACGGTCAAAACGCGCCATAAGACAGCCTTCCTTTCGGCAGGCGCATGGCCCGCAGTTTGCTAAGATGGTCGAGATCCAATTCGACATCCAGCTTCGCGTTTCCGGGTTCATGTGGAAATTCGCGCCGTTTGCGGGTCCGTGAACGCTCATTTTGTCTCTGATGGACTGATCGATATGCCAGGCAACAGTGATCTCCTCACCTGGCGTGATTTCCTTAAGCGCAATGAAGCAGAAATGATATTCCGTACCCCCAGTGATCATGACTTGCAAATCAGCATTGGGCTGACAGCTCCGACGTACGTGACGGAAATACGATCCTTCTTGCCTGGCGTCGATGTAGATCGGGAGCTGTGGGTGAAAGAAGACAAATGGCTCGGGATGGCGTAGTGTTGCCCATCGATTCTCGGGATCGTCCATGTATTCTTCTTTGTGGCCAACATGCCCTTTGAGTTCGCCGATAAGGCCTCCTTCAGGTATCGTCGTGTCCGCCAGTAGACACGGCCATTGTGGATGGCGGCCGTTGAAGGATAATCTATCGTCCCAGCGATACTCCAGATAAGGTTCTGGTCTACCAGGTATATCCTCGATATGGCCGACCCATCTCTTGAATATATTTTCCTTTGGAAGACCGGTAGCTTGTTCAAGAGCCTCGGAATCTTTCAGCCAGGTAGAGAGTGAGTTGGTGACTGCAATACTGTTTAGCAGATTGCAATCAGTCTCGTTGTAGGTCGCGCCAGGGTGGTGTAATCGTAGGAACTCTTCCGAGTAGTACGGAATCGGTGCAGCTGGCGGCGCTGAAGGGTCTGGAGATCGTGAAGGGCTACGCTGTGTTGTACCGTTGCGCTTACGGTGTGGGTTGACAGAACCGGAGGCGCGATGGCTGATCTTGGGCTTCTTAGCCGGAGGTGGTTGATCTCGTGGGCTTGCGCTCTTGCGATCCCGGCTGTGAAGATGGCTGTGTCTGTCGCCAGATAGTCCATTCAATTGTGGCGACTCCTTCACCTTCTTTTTATGGCTTTTCGATGCATTGCGCCTGTAGTTCTGGATAGCTGCTCGCTGTTCGAGGGCCCTTCTCTGTCGCTCGGTCGCTTTGCGCGCGTCGATGGTCCGTGGTTGACATCTTACGCAGTAGTGCTTGTCGTTGTCGCCAGGTACCTCCGATGTCACCGGGTAGTAGCAAATGATATGTTGCCATCTGTTACAGGCGTCGCACTGTATTGTGTTTCCGTCGTCGTCCGAGTATGCGCAGATGCAGTCGATTTCGCCATCATCCTCTTCTGCGTCAACCTCCCGCAAAGGCTGCACAGCGTGCTGTTCAGATACAGGAGGATTCGGCGACGTGGAAACCGAGTGCAGCTGGTAACCAGCAGTGGCGTGGACTGGCAGTGAGGCGTCTGTCATAATACCAGACGGCCAGTCACGTAGGGATTTCGATGATAAGGTTTAGGTGATAAAAGTCCTTCTTTGTCTGTGGCGCATGACGGTGATTACGAGTGTAGAGATATCCTATCCGAGTAACGGAGGTCAAGACGCGCCAGCCTTGTCTCTTCGTAGTCTGACGCGCTCTTGCTAGGAGGAAGCTGGCGGCCCCTGCGAATGGGAGTCAGAGACCTTCAACGAGGATGCGACCTCACAGCGACATGTCCAGGAATTGAAGTGTGGAATGTGTGCTTGTATGAAGGCCCAGAATCACTACCTACTGAGCGACCATGTGCGAACAAGGACGTTCAAGGCGCTTCGTCGAGGACAAGGAGGTGTGACGAGTCGCTTCTTGGGGCGCGTAGAGAGAGAAGCCTGGCCCGATGGAGGTCTACGAAAGGAGGCGATATGGGAAAGGAGTTCTGGGTCGTCTGGGTAGTCGAAAATGGCGTGCGACAAGGTGGATTTCAAAGCGTTGGTGGATGTTATTGTGAGGGAGGGCGGGCAAGAGATCGCCAGGCTCGCTCTCTTCGAGGGCTAGCAGAGAGAGAGGGTGCCAAGACAGGTCACGTGAAAGACTAGGACGTGTTCAGCCAGTCAGCCGGAGTCAAGCTGCGTCGGCCTGCGATGCAAGTACATGTATGCATGGCCGCTGGACGCAGCGAACAACATTGCTGTGGTGGGCTTGAAGTTTTCGATAGGCTCGGCATGCACGCTGAAGCAGTGCGCGAATAATCGCGACGCTTCAGCATTCGCAGCGATGGCTTCTCATGGGAAAGGCAACAGGAGGGACGAAAGATAACAAATCCGGCGAAGGCGCGGCCGTGTGCGTTTTCTGAAACTGAGTTTTAAGCTAGTGACCGACTAGCCCGCTAGCGTCGCCTCAAGGCGGAAGCGCTGCCCTCTTCTTTCCCGAGTAGCGAGGCACATGAATGGAATGTGACTGGTCATTTTCTGTGTCTCGCAGCTTGACAACTTCTAACACACCGCTTCGCTGTAATACTACGGGACTGGATGGGCTATCGATCCATGAGCGCTATGCTACATGGCGAAAGATAAATCGTTCTAAGTATATAACAGTTCCGCGACACGCTTACGGTATGGGCCCAACTGGTCTGCAGGCTAGTACACCGGTCCGATCACAATGAGTAAGGGGACTCCTCCTGTGTTCTTGAGAACGTCTAGGGGTGTACGCCGAATGGAGGCATAGAGTCGAGATTCGTGACCTTGCCCCGAGTCAAGAGTTGAATTATTACTACCTAAAATACTTGCGTTACCTGCGCCGCGCAATCGTGAGAACCATTTCATTCTGGCGCTGTGAGCAACAACGCGCATCTCCCACACCCCGATCGACCTCGTTCATCCCCCTCGAGGCTCATTAAATTAGACGACTCAACTGGCCGAGTTGACTAGGAAGAGCTGCCGTATGCCTTGTCAATCTGCTTCTTGTACTTCTCTAAGATACCCTTGCGGTTGAGCTTCTGGGCGGAGGTGACAAGGCCCTGATAGTGTGTTAGTAGACTTGCTCTGGTGCTCTGATATAGAAAATACTCACATTCTGTGGCGTCCACTCCTCATCAACGAGTACCACACCCTCGATGATCTCAATTCCGTTCAATCCACCCTTGCGACCAGCAGCCTGCATCTCTTTGAGCACGATAGCATTGAGCTTCTCGTTGTGCACAAGCTCCTCAAGGCCGTGTCCCTCGATGCCGTTGTCCTTCGCGGCCTGCTGAAGAGCACCCTCGTTCGGGACGACGATTGCAACAGGCTTGTTCTTGTCTTGAGCAGCGTAGACGCAGATATTCGCAACAACAGTAGCGGAGCGGTAGACTGACTCCAACTTTTCAAGAGCAATGTACTCTCCATTCAGGGTCTTGACCAGGTTCTTCTTGCGGTCAATAATCCTGAGGTTTCCGTTCTTGTCGAACTCGCCAATATCGCCGGTCTTGAACCAGCCGTCGTCGGTGTAAGATTCCTTGGTCTCCTTCTCGAGGTCGAGGTAGCCATCAGTGACTGAGCCGCCGCGAATCCAGATTTCGCCCTGAGGTGGGGTGTTCGTCGAGAAGTAACCAGCGTCCTCGAAATCGACGAGCTTAATCTCGATGGAGCCAGGAATGCCGCCAAGAGCGTCGTCGGTCCAAGCAAGAGGGTCCATGAGCGCACCCATGCTACGATAAGATTAGCCAAGTCAGCAAGAATAGACAGTTCCAAAACTCACGCAGCGGTCTCAGTCAGCCCGTAACCAGAGATCATGGGCGCAATGGCCATCGAGATAAACCTCTGTGTGTCCTTTGCAACAGGTCCACCACCATTGAGACAGATTCTCAGTCTGCCACCAGTGGCTTCCTTGATCTTGTTGAAAACGACAGAGTCCGTAACGGTAGCACCGATTCCAGTACCTGGCAAGCCGGAGTTCCTCATCATGAGGCTCTTGGCAGTCATGGCGCCCCAGAACATATTGCGCACGATGATGTTGGCCTTGCCCACCTTGGCCACGATACCCTTCTTGACGGTTTCCCAGACGGCTGGGACACCGACAAGGATGGTGGGCTTGAACTCACGGATATCACCCGCGCAGTTGCGAACGCTAGCGTCGGAGATGGTCTTTGGGTTACCATAACCCATGGTGCCTCCCCAGTAGATGCATGCATTCTCGAAAACGAATTCCAGAATATGTGCGAGAGGAAGGTAGGTAAGCAGTCCATCGCCAGGTCCCAGGTATGGACCGACGATCACATCCACACCGGCGACTAGAGGCTGTGTTAGTGAATGCTGGAGAAAGATGAAGGTCAGGACTTACTGGCTGCAACGACATTCGAGTGCTTGAGCATTACACCCTTTGGTGTACCGGTGGATCCAGAGGTGTACATAATACAACAGAGGTCCTCTGGAGTTGGTGGCACAGGATCAACCGAGTTCTCCTCACCCGCCTTTACGAAGTCATCGAAGCTCATGATGGTGAGGTGTGGATGCGCGTCCTTCAGCTTCTTGATATCCTCCTGCTTGACCTCGGATTGGCTGTTGTAGATGACGTGCTGGATGTCCTTCGCCTCGTTCATAGGGGCGATGAGCTTGGTGAGGAGATGCGGGTCGAGGAAGATGGCCTTTGCGTGAGTTTGCATGAGGGAGTGTTTGAGACCTTCCTCTCCAAGAGTATCGTAGGCAGTCACAATGGGCATGCTCTGCGAGATAGCACCGTGTGCGATGGCGAGCCAGTATGCGCTGGTTGCAGCGAAGATGTGTACCCGGTCGTTCTTCTTCATACCCAGATGCCTGAAGCCCGATCCAATCTTCAGGGTCAGCTTCTCGTACTCTACGAAGCTCATGTACTTGTAGCCGCTCATCTCGTAATATTGCCATTTCTTGTCCACAGTCGTCTCCTTGCCATCCACAGTCTTCTTGACCTTCTTCACCTCCTCATGCATACGGATAAGCTTCCTGCTACCAAGAGCCTTCGCGTTGCCAAACTTGTCGGAACTGCGGCGAACGATGTCATAGATTGTTGCGACGCCCTCCTCTGGACGAGTTCTAAGCTCGTCTTTGCATAGTGGATGCCTGCGGGGGATAGTCTCGCCCTTCTTCTTCTCATATCCCGATGCTTCGACGGTGAAAGGTCCCTTCTTATACTGTTTGGGCTGGGGAACCATCGTTTTCAGGTCCGACCGCGCCATGATGTCGCCCATGTTTGCGGTGTCGGCGGAGGAGTAGTACGAGGATGTGTTTTGATGGGATGCAGTAACGCTGGAAGTAGAGTTGAGCGCTCTAGGCAGGGTATCAAAGGACATAGGTTATTGTAAGCAGGAGAGCGGAAGGGGCTGGCTTCGTGCCTTGTGATGCTGCGGTCAAGGTCATCCCGATCCCCAGTTTCAGGCTCCATACGGGCCGACGTCATCGCACGGACCTACGCGGCTGGAGCTTGGGTACACCTTTTCATGTACCTGTCACCACGTCCGTAATACCAGGCAAACCTGCAGCCACCCTCGGTTTGCTGTTGACGGAGGTCCTTGTTATTCGTCTACAACTGTCCAGGCACCCAAGGAGGATTGTGAACGACGTCCCACGCCTGCGCCAACTTGTATAGACGTTGAGACTGTAGGCTTCACTGCCGGGGCGGGGTGAGCTTCTCGGCCTTATTTTCTAAGAACATGACGGGTGTGGAAGCCTTTGTAAACGCCTTGGGCGACGAGATACAAGATGCAGAAGAAGGTGGTGCATGTAACTCTCTCCCGTTCTAGATAGCCTGTAATAACCAGTAAGTGTAGAGACCTTTCTCCTTTTCTCGCAAGACATCCAGTCCCAGAACCTGGGCATGATCGACCCAAAGGCTTCCATCTTGGAAGTCAGTTTAGGCAACAGAGATCTATCAATCTTGCAGTCCCCCGCAGTACTCAACTCAGCTCGTGAGGGCGGAACCACTGGTGCCGTCGTTTGGAAGGTCACGCCACGCTTTACAGAATGGATTGCCTCGGCAGATAATGTCCTCCATGACCATGGTATCCTGCATCCTGGTGCCTCAGTATTAGAGTTAGGATCAGGCATCGCAGGCATTCTTCCTCTTGGCTTGAAACCCTACGTCGGCAAGTTCATTGCGACTGATCAGCAATATGCCCTGAAACTTCTGAGAGAAAACATTGAGCGCAATGCGAATAGTCACCCTACTAAGCGCGGCAAAAAGTCGACTGATGCTGCAGAAGGTGGAATATGTGTCCTACCAATTGACTGGGAAACAGATGATGTACAATCGTTGCTTAAATCCAGTGGCTCAGGTCAAGGAGTTGATATGGTGGTCGCGTGCGATTGTATATACAATTACGCGCTCATCCAACCATTCATCCAGACATGCATCGATGTTTGCTCGATGCGGTCCCAGGAGCCGGACCGGTCTCCAACCGTCTGCGTGGTCGCACAGCAGCTGAGGCAACCCGATGTCATGGAGGAATGGCTCACGCTTTTCATGAAGCATTTCCGGACATGGAGGATATCTGATGAAGTCTTGACGAGTGATCTGAGAGAAGGCTCAGGATTCGTTATTCATGTTGGAGTCCTGCGTGGGACGGGACAGGTGGTTTGATTGATGCTTGCGACATAATGATACTGCGTCTCTTCTTCAGGCATCGACCAATTCGTACCACAGAATAAGTGGAAGGAACTGAAGCAGGTCATATTCCTGAGTCCGTCCATCATAGTGTACATATTCTTGGCACTACCTCTGTCGGATACTGGTCGCTGGACACACGCAACAGTGCTTTCAATCAGCAAGGTACGTTCTGTTTCCAGTCTTACTAGCAGTCGTCCACCTGATGAATAATGTTCAAGGCAGTGATATCCAGGCGCACGTTGCTTGCTGAACTGCTTTTCACGATTTTGCATTATCTTATACCTCGCAGATCACAAGTAGCAACTAACCCACCATGTAGTTTGCCGTCTCCATAAAGGTGCGGACATGCACTAACCCGTCTCGGCTCAAGAAGTAAAGGCAGCGACCATGGAACACCGACCAGAATCATGCCCTTTGCCCATACCTCGGTGTTGAATCAGGAAGGCGCGCTTAGGAGCAGGATAGTGCCGACCATGTGGAGGAGTAGTATTGTGGCCACAAAGGAACGCAGAAGAGGTGTGATACACGCAGGCGCAGACGTTAATCTTGTTGTAAGAGGACTAAAGACCAAGGGTAGATGACACGGTTGGGAGTGATGCGAAAGTCGAAGACAGTATTGATGAAGGGAATGTACATGTATGCAGTGGCAAAGCTATTGCGTAACGTATGGACAGCCTTCTTTATTTGTACATGTATGTCGCGGACATGGCACCTCCTATCGCTCACCTAATCAATGCACCTAATAGGTGCTGACTGAGACAGCCTCGTGCAAGTAAGGTATCATCGCAAGTGGTCGCCACAGGCTATCTCCCCAGGGCACGTGGGAATGGTGTGTCACTCCCCACTGGAGAGAGGCGGCACAGATAGTTCGCAGTGGCTACTCAACGCCTTGGTGATTGCGTATGTGCCGCGCTCAGCCACTGGAGCCGGTGGTAGCCAAGACATTGCCTGTGTATGGTGTTGGTGACCGGAGCGGAATTCTTGGAAGGCTCAATACCAAGAGCGGGATTATTGGCATGCTCGGCGTTCCGCTACACGGCTGGTTAGACTCCATGCCAAGCCCAGCCAGGTACACAGCCCCTCCCGGACCCTTGCGTGGCCGAAGTAGTGCCAGGCCCCTTCCCTGCGCAGCCTGAGGGGTCATTCTCCCCTTCGGTCCTCCTTTCTTCCCTCTATACTCTGCAATATGTAGCTCTCTCGCACCGGACAGTCATGGCAACCGGCATCTCAACGAGTGCATCCGGACCGACGCTTTCCCCGCTCGCAACAGGCAGCTTCTCGCGGACTGGCAGTCGCAGTCGCTGTGCCCGATCGGTATGACGAGATGGCGACATGTCTGGAGCTGCACCGGCGGATGCCAAGGCTTGGCATTCCACTAAGCTTCGACGCCTTCCCCGTTCGGGGAGGTCTCTTGACAGTCTGATTTGTCGCACTCATTTCCTCTCAGTCTTGGCGCTGTAACGGACTCAGTTTTCGCTACGGGCTGGGTGACAGGCCGGCGGATGGAGTTTCTGCTGACCTTGGCCCTCAGTCCGCGCTTGGCCGGTCCGCGACTGCCCCCCCCGTGCGCAACTGTGCCCGTGTGATTTATCTTGACGCCTTCCCCCGGCCGCCCAGACTTTCGTTCATCAACTTTTGCCAAGATCCTCTCGTTTCGCACCACCTCCTGCCTACCTGCCTCTCTACCGGGAATCTTGTGCAAGTTATTCACTTGAAAGGCCGTGTTACTACTTCCTGTTCACTTGCGCATCAACAACACGCGACTTTTCTTCATAAGTCGCGTTTTGACACGAACTTTCCTTCCAGCCAATTGCGGCGTCTCTGCTGAGACCACTACGCGAGGCTTCGCCCAGACCTCCAAACATCATGAGCACCCAAGACCACGCGGGCGTCGTGCCGCCACCACCAGAGCAGCAACAGCAGCAGCAACAGCAGCAGCAACAAGCACAACAGGCGCAAGACGTCCAGCCAGTTCCTGTCGCGCCTGCACAGCCTTCTCAGAGCACCACCATCGACTCACTGACCTGCCAGTGGGCGGGATGCGGCGAGCGCACCACTACGCCGGAGTCACTTTATGTACGTTCATCCATGATGTTTGCTACGGCTTGCGCCTTGGCGCGACACGCGACATCATTCATCACCGGGCAAACGCGCTTACTTCCACTGCAGGACCACGTCTGTGAACGCCATGTCGGTCGCAAGAGCACAAACAACCTGAACCTCACTTGCCAGTGGGGCGCATGCCGGACCACCACCGTCAAGCGTGACCACATCACCTCTCACATCCGCGTTCACGTCCCCCTCAAGCCGCACAAATGTGACTTCTGCGGCAAGGCCTTCAAGAGGCCTCAGGATCTCAAGAAACATGTCAAGACTCATGCTGACGACTCCGTTCTGCTCCGTTCACCTGAGCCGGGTATGCGCGGTGCCCAGGGTGCTAACAACCAGTACCAGCAGGGGCCTGGCGCAAAGGGTATGTCATCGATTGACAGTCATGGTCTGAGGAGCATGACTGACGCTTTGCAAGCTGCTACCTACCCATACCCTGGCCATGACATGAACGCGCAGGGCTACGGCTCGCACCACGGTAACCCAATGGCGGCGCAGAACGGAGGCTTCTATAACAACAACAACCAGTACTCCGGCTATGGCCAGGTGAACTACCCTCAGAGTAACTCTTTGTCGGATCTTCAGACCATGGACACTCGCAAGCGCGCTATTGAGGCCTTGAATGATTTTCTTGGCGATGTGAAGCGTCGCGCCATCAACCCTCAGCAGTACTACGACGTTGGCCAGCGCCTTCATTCTCAGAACCTGCCTCTCCCAGTGAGCAGTGGCTTCGGTTACTCTACCGGCAACAACTACTCCAACTCTCCTTACGGTGGCTCGAACAACATGATGGACTCTTTCGGCGGTTCTGGCATCGGCAACGGTGGCGGTACCATGACCCAAGGTCCACTTTCCCAGCAATACTCTCTGCCTCTTTCCAACGCGCGCACCAAGGACGACCTCGTTGACATTGATCGCTTCCTTGAGCAGCTCTCTCAGACTGTCTACGAGAGCTCCAACAGCTCTGCTGCGGCAGGCATCCAACAACCAGGTATCCACGCTCAGTTCACTGGCGCTGGATACGCCGGCATGAATACTTCCGGTGTCCGCTCCAGCAACAGCCCACCACAGCAGCTCCAGCAGCAGAATTCCTCCATGGGATCTGCGATGGGCGGTCTCACCTCCGTCGCCAACATGGCAGGCATGACCTCCAGCGCTGGCGCCATGGAAACGCCCGCTCTTACCCCAGCCTCCGTCTCCTCTTACGCCTCTTCCGCCCACTCGCCAATGTCCTCCCACTCGCGCTCGAGCATGGGAAGCATCAACGGCAACTCTATGTACCCAAGCCTGCCCTCTGTCACCGGCATGTCTGATCTCGGCGCCGGCTACCCCTCCACTACCTCCGCACCAGCATCCGGCCTTGCCTCTGGCTTCGACGGTCTCGACGGCCGCAGATACAGTGGCGGTCGCCTTCAGCGCCAAGCCCCTGGCGACCGTCGCGAAGGCGACGTTGACTCGGAGGCTATGGATATGGACTCTGATGGCAACCGCACTCCTCGTCCTCACCAACAGCAGGTCAAGAAGGAGCACGCCTCATCCTCTCACATCGATCCTGCGCTTCGCTCCTCGGCTGACATCCAGACTCCGGAGAACAGCACGCCAAGCCACGATAGCGCGGAGGACAAGCAGCAGGAGGCTTGGGTTGAGAACATCCGCGTCATTGAACAGCTGAGGCAGTACATCAGGCAGCGCATTGAGGCCAAGGAGTATGAGGGTGAGGATGGCCAAATGCATGCTGAGGAGCAACAACAGCAGCAGCAGCATCACCACGACCAGGAGATGCACCACCACGACGGTGCTGTATCTGGCGCCGAGAAGATGGAGGAGGAGGAGCCACACCAGCAGCAGCATGAGATTGCCTACCCGCAGCTCAAGACTGAAGTGGCTTGATTATCTTCTACGCGTTGAGGCTGAAGTTGAATCTGGGAAGGACGGGTGGCGCTAGGTGGAGATGGCGTTCTGGGCGGTGACTGGGGGGTGCCTACGAGGAACCATGTTCGTTTCTTTACAGTGTGATACTTGGCGCCGGGAAAGGGCTCCCTATTACTGTGGTGTTCTACATGACATGTGATGAACGACGGGCGGGGTTTTGTGGGTGTGGAATTGGCGTTTTCCGGGTAGATTGCTTATGGCAACGAGTGATCGATCAGATTGGTTGCTTGCGTGAGAGGCAGGATTGATAACTTAAGTGCAGTCTGCCGTCTGCTATCAAATTTCAATGCTTTCACTATCTTCTACAACCTCTCTTCCAAGTATACGACGCGCCGCTGAAAACACATGATACTCCCTCTCCCCACCCTCGTCCCCACACGCTCCCCTCCACCACTCACAGTTTCGCCGGCACGACCAACTCGAAACCCCGATACGGCAGCCGCAAAAACTCCCACATATAATGGAACCTATCACTGCCAAAAAACGGCTCCCCCTTCCCACCATTACTCACCCAAAACCACGGACACCCGAACGCGCCCAACTCCTTCACAACGCGCTCCGTCTCCGCCCTCAACGCCTCCTTCACCTCCGCCGTCCCGGCTGCGCGCACCACCGCCTCCGCTTCCCCGGGGTCGACTAGTACTGTCCGCAGCGTCTGGGTTAGGATATCGGGTTTCGAGACGTCCAGCTGCTGGACCCAGTACGCCCTTAGCAGCGCCGCGAGCGCGGCCTCGAACGTTTCTTTGGCGTAGCGCTGCTCGCAGTAAATAAGCGCGCGCTGGGGCAGGAGAGAGAGGATGGGGAAGACGGGGGGCCGGGTGTAGGGGATGTTGAAGTGCCGTTGCGCGCGCGCGATGTCGTAGGCACCGTAGGCGGCTTTGGCGGGGATGGTCCAGGGGGGTTGGTTGGAGGTGGCTACGTTTATGCCGCCGAGGAAGACGGGGTGGTATCTAGGGGGGTTAGGTGGGTTGCGTTGCGAGGGGAGAGGGAGGAGAGGTGAGAAGGGTTGGATTTTGGTGGGGGATATGGGGGAGACGGGGAAGGATACGGACTCGATGGTTACGCCCAGTTGGGCCAGGGCGGAGGCGTTGTCTTGCAGGTAGAAGAAGGCGAAGTAGCTGTAGGCGGATACTTTTTGAGAGAAAGGGGTCAGTTTTGGTGGGTTTAGTGTTTGGTGTTGGGGGGCTTGCGCCAACCGATGTCTATGTAGCACTCGATCTTCTTTTCCATCTTGGGCGCTTGTTCACGGGGTTTGTTCGTCATGTCGCCATTTGCCTGCCGGCGTGTGGGATCGGATTGGGACTTTCTATACTCGTTTCTCTCCGCCTCGTGCTCTTCTCAGCATCGCTATCCGAGGCTACGGTGAGGATCGAAGGTGAGGGCCTTTGATCGTGCCAGCTTACGGATTACTGATCCCTAGGTACCTTAAGGTAATTGATCCATCCGAGGCTTTTTTACGGCTTATGGACTCTATCAAACTTCGAGTCCTACCTTTTCTCGCTCAAGCACCAGTTGCACTTCTGTCGTCGATTGGAGAGACGCAATGACTCCTCTCCGCGTTCGGTCCCCCAGCCTTCAAGGAACGGCGGGTTTCCCCACTGGGGTGTTTGTGGAGGGCCCGTCGGCTCCCTCACCCAGATCCACTTGGCGACGACGCTTGGCATGGTGCATCGCTTCCACCACCTTTCAGCCTCGTTACCTCGGTAGGGCCGATACCTGACTCGGTTCTTCTCCTACCGAACTGATGACGACGAGTCAATCAAATCTGGCTTGCCAATGTGTAGAGCTTGGTGTACTTCCAGGCTGTATCGGAATTGACAACCGAATGGCACAAGAGAGGCTAGAGTACTGTTGCCTCGAAGCCCTTTCACTTAGCAGCTGGCCACTCTATACGCCTTCTGATCTCGGACAATTCCTGACGTATCTCATCTCTTCTCGGATGTACTTCCGAGAGGTTATGAGACCGAGACGGCCACATGCCACATGCGCGGAATCGATCCATGTCCACGGATACGCCGTCCGAGAGATGTGGAGACAAACCGACGCTTTTACCTTCCTCCTCATGTCATCTACGGCTATGTTAGTAACAGCAGAGTCATGCAGACGGCTCGGTTTCCCTTCTTCTCTCTAGTCAACCTTGGATCTTCCCTTTTCCCTGCTACGGGTTTGCTATCGGTGTTTGGTCCTCCACCGGCGAGGAGCTAGCGGCATCTGAACGTTGCCGGCAGCGAATCATGATCCTCCTGCCCTGAATCATGCATAACGTCCATCTCACATGCGCAGTTGTCAGTCGGGTTAGTACACTGGGGCAACTATGGGATTGGTTTAAACTGATCGCTTCTCCGCGCGTCAATGGCGTATGGGGGTCAAATATGGGGGTCGCGGGCAGTTTGTATGGGGTGTGGGGATAGAGACCGGGGGAGGATAAAGACTACGGGGTTGCTCCACTGTCTGAACCACTGTTCTGTGTTTGCTTCATCTGCTTGTGAGACTCACTCTGGTCTGTATTGACGCTATTGAACGTCGGACGAGTTGACGAAGACAAATCCCGAAGCAAGACGATAGTCCACCACGGCAAACATGTGGAACAGAAAGATCGTCGTCGACGACAAGGCCATTGGAGCCGGAACAACACTGACACTGAAACAATCCCTTCTGCCATGCGCACTCGGTACGCTCCTCGCCTTAACCCATATCATCAACCCACAACCCAGTGCTAACAAGCCCGTCCAGTAACCTCCCTCTTCTTCCTCTGGGGCTTCGCCTACGGAGTACGTTCCCCCCCTTCCTCATCCACCCACCACCCACCACCCACTAACCCCTCCACCCAGCTCCTCGACGTCCTAAACTCGCACTTCCAAGCCGCACTCAACATCTCCCCCTCGATGGCATCCGGCCTCAGCTCCGCCTACTTCGGCGCCTACTTCATCTGCCCCCTGACCATCTCAGGCTGGATCCTGCGCCGCTACGGCTTCCGGGTAACCTTCATGTCCGGCCTCGCCATCCTCGCCGTCGGCTGTCTCTTGTTCTGGCCCTCGGGCGTCAAGCGCTCCTTCGGGGGGTTCTGCGGCTCCATGTTCGTCGTCGGCGCGGGGCTCAGCACGCTCGAGACGGGCGCGGATAACTTCCTCAGCATCTGTGGCCCGCCCAAATACTCGGAGATCCGGTTGAATTTCGCACAGGGGTTTAATGGTATTGGCACTTTTGCTGCCCCGCTGTTGGCTAGCCGCGTCTTCTTTGCTAAGACGGTCGATACGAGTGCTGGCTTGGCGAACGTGCAGTGGGTCTATCTTGGTGTCGCTGGGTTTGTGCTCTTGTTGATTCCGCTGTTTTATCTGGCCCCTATGCCGGAGGTTACGGATGCGGATATGAGTATGCAGGAGGTGGAGATTGAGCATGAGGATGTAGGGCCCTTGAGAAAGCAGTATAACCTCTTCTTGAGTATCTGGGCCGAGTTTATGTATGTTGCTGCTCAAGGTACGTTTCCACTCTCCCCAAACTTTTTCCACATCGTCACTAGTATGGGTCAGGTTGCTAACCGAACCAACAGTCGCCGTCGCGAATTATTTTATGTCCTTCTGTGAGGAAGCGGGTCTTTCGTCCTACCAAGCCTGTCAGTCTCTTCCACGCTTACCACACTTTTATTTTCCACATTTTCCCCACTGACATCTCCCGCTTAGCGAACATGCTCGCCTTAGGCCAGGGCCTGTACACCGTGAACCGCTTCGGCGCCGCCGGCATGATGATGTGGCCACGCACCAAACCCCGCCTCATGCTGGCCGTCTACCTCGCCTTCTCCTTCATCTTCGCGCTCGCGGCCACGCTCACAACCGGCAAAGCCAGCATCGCCATGCTCATCCTCGTGCTCTGCGCCGAATCGCTCCTCTTCCCCACCATCTTCACTCTCGGCCTGCGCGGGCTCGGCCGCCACACCAAACTCGGCGGCTCCTTCCTCGTCTCGTCCGTCTCCGGCGGCGCCGTCGGTCCGCCCATTTGTGGCGCCGTGGCCGATCGGTGGGGGTTCCATACCGCTATGGCGGTGCCGGCGGCGTGCTATGCGGCGGCTTATGTGTATCCGGTTTATATCAATACCGTCAAGAGGAAGATGATGGATTCGCATCGCGAGACGAATCTGAATGTTACCGAGGCCACGGCGGTTGATGTTAAGGCGCTGGAGGTCGAGAAGGGCGGCGATTTCGAGATGGATGTGCAGAGGGTGGAGAAGAGAAGTGTACACCAGACTGAGGTTGAGGCTTGATCGTGTGGATCTTGTGCGGTCTGGCTTGCCAGGTTTGGACGTTATGCGCGCCCTGTTTCCTGCACCCAGCTTTGAGCAACGGTTGTTACTTTGAAACAAGACAAGCTTGTTAACGGCGTCTTGAACCCTTCACTTCCTGACCTTCCTGAATGCGTGCTCCAATGTATCTTGTGTTGGCTCTCTCTTGTGCCCCCTGGTAGCCCTTGGACTGATCTCCGCCTCTTTCTTCACGGTCTTCCGCGCCACCTTCGGGGAACGGGCCTCGTCAGCGTCATATCTGTAACCAAGTGCATCCTCACGACCGATCATGCCTCCCGGCCCGGCCTTTGTACCCTCAGTAGGCCCCTCGCCACCATCAGGGAACATTTCCTTCCAAGTCCCGTCAATCACCTTCTCGTGATTCCCATACAAGCCGACCTCATACGCCTGCTTCATCCCCTGGATGCACACCTCCCTCCTCTCCGGAAAATCCAACATCGGCTTCGGATACATCCTATACTCGCCCTCCATCTCGCCCTCCACCAGTCCCGTACCTTTAATAACCACGCCCGCCTCCCTCTGATCCCGTATCGACATCTTCCACGGCTCATAAATCCACTTCTCCTTCACATGTCTAAGTTCAGGCACATACCTCCTCACAAACGCCCCCTCCCCGTCCCACTTCTTCGGAAACGCAACAGGGCTATAGCAGCGATAGAACTGCGCGTAAAACGCAACGCACGCCAACCACTGCCAGTTCCCGGCATTGCACGCAACCTCGTGGTCGATGAGCCACTCTTCAAACACCTCGGCCCCGCGCTCCCAGTGGATGTAGCATCCGCCGCGCGTCAGGAAACAGGCGACTGCGTGTCGCCCTAAATGGTGTATCCAGCCCTCCGTACGCAGTTGGCGCATCAGCGCGTCGATCCAGGGGAAGCCTGTCAGGCCGGCTTTCCAGCGGCGGAAGTGCTCGCTTGCTTCGGCGGAATCCGTTTGGTGCGCGCCGGTGATGAGGCCCGTGGTGGGGTCGATGACGGACGGGAGGTGCCACGGCACGAAGCGGCAGTTGGGGTTGTTGTGGGCTTGGGCGAAGCGGAAGCCTAGCGCGGCTTGGGCGGCGAAGTACATGTCGCGGAAGAGGAGTTGGCCGGTTAGGCTGGTGGGTGGGGTTGAGGGTTTGCCTTTGAAGGTTCGGATGGTGTCGAGGACGCGGTGGTAGAAGAGGCGGACGGAGAGGGTGCCGAAGTGTAGGTGCGGTGAGGTGAGGCAGGTCGATTGCGGTTCGAATGCTGTGGGCGCTGTCTTGGGCTTCTCGAAGGTGGCGGTGTATGTCTTGTCTTTCAAAACGTTGTCCAGAGTCTTCAACGCCACCGTCTCCCCTCCCCGATGCGGCGTAGTCGCGGGTTTCAAGCCAAGCTCCTCCATTGTCGGGACTGCAAAATCACCCTTAGGTCCTGCAACCCCCTGCTCATAACTCCTTTCCTCCCTCCCTTCTTCACGCTGGATAGCATTGATATCC
Source organism: Zalaria sp. Him3 (assembly GCA_027923365.1). Classification (NCBI taxonomy): domain Eukaryota; kingdom Fungi; phylum Ascomycota; class Dothideomycetes; order Dothideales; family Zalariaceae; genus Zalaria; species Zalaria sp. Him3. The sequence goes on along the minus strand of BPUN01000013.1, from coordinate 482,324 downwards.
GGCTCCTTGCCCGGTCGTTGCTGCTCGAAGCTCAGCCCCGTATCACCCGGATCCGGCAACGACGTCGGCGCGGGAATTGGCTTCGCAATCTCTCCCACCTTCTCCCCCGCCTTCTGCAACTGCGTGATACTCATCGTAGGCTTACCCCCATTCGCCTTGACAATCTCATCAGAATCCCACAACGTACGTCCACTCCTACTCAGCACCTCGACGCCCAAGCCCTCACAAATCCTCCGCACCTCCTCATCCCTGTCGCGGGCATACGCATCCGTGTCCCTCTCAAACACCACATGCGTGATTTCCCACTCCCTCAGCAGCTTCGGAAACAGCGTCTGCGGCGCCTCCCTCATGATCAGCAGCTTCTGCTTCGGATTCAGTTTGGTCAGGGAGGCGGAGAGGTCGGTTTGGCAGTCGAGGAGAAAGCGCCAGCGGTTTGGACCGACGCGGGCGCGGTAGACGTAGTGCGGGTCCCAGGTCCAGATGGGGTAGAGGACGGAGGGGTTGAGGGAGAGGGCGGCAGAAAGGGCGGGGGAGTCGTGGAGGCGGAGGTCGGTGCGGAACCAGTAAAGGACGCGGGGTTGGGACTTTGATGGTGGCATGATCGCCAGTATACTAAGAAGAGCAGCGAAGGGTTACGAGGACGAGAGGTTGATACCTGGGCCTATAGGATAAGATGGCACGTAGGCGCGGAATGAGAAGCTGAGGCGCGCACCAGCCGTCGCGACGAGAAGGAAGTTGAGCGGAAATGGAGGAAAGAGAACCACGGAAAGACAACAACAAAGGTGACTTACTAGACCGTTGCGCGGCGCTGCGTCAATGGCATGCTACATCATGGCGATCGTCTGCGCATGTCTCAATCCCACAGGGCCATCACCCGCAGGGACTGGATCATGGATGTTCCTGAAATCGATGATGCATTTCGCTTATCGACAATCTTCACTAGCGCGAACTCTATCTCGCACGAGTCATTAAGGTACCCTTGAGAGGCAAGCAGATCTATACCATGTAACTTACCTACTTCATACAGTATATGGAGTAGTCCATCCTCATAGACCGTGTAGGGCATGCAAAAGTCAGTACATAAAAATCATAGCATTTCGGAGCCCCCAACGCAGGTCATTGACCGATTTATGAGCCCCTCGAGCTCGGTTAGGTTTACCAAGAGTATCCACTTCCAACCACGCCAGCAAAAAAAGATCAAAACGTACAGCAGCTAGGATTCTCACCTGGTCACCCACGGTAATACTAACTAGCCGGTCGACTGCTTAAATATGGCAGAGCGGACGGGATGCCTTGTTCTCAGTCGCCTGTGGCCGTACGTGCTTGATTGTCTAACTAACATACTATATGTATGAGCTCTCCCGGCCTTGTTCGACACCAGAAGCATCAGCCACGCTCTGGGTCATCTCGCCGTAGTGCCTACATAAGGTACCATTGCTGACACCAGTAGAAGGCTAGACATCCTAGAGAGAACCCGCACGAATACCACTGGCCGATGGCTCCCTCGTACCTGCTCATGCTCATGACATGGAGCAGCTTCAAACCTCGTGATCGGTCTCCGTCACCGCTCTTGCCTTCTCATGGGCATGGTCCGCTTGGTTCAACAAGCTAGAGAACAATGCAAGGAGCTCATTTATCGTTTTTAAGTTCCAGAACCTGTAGAGATTAGCAAGGACCTTCAAGCGTCAAACACTTTAGCCAACTCACCATGTCCGTCCATCCTCCGCCGCCGAACTGTGCTTTGCTCTTACCTTTGTTGACGAAGCCTAGACTCTCGTAGAAAGGCAGGAAATCGTCATGAGCAATCAGCGCAATTCGGTCGGCCACCCCACTCGTCTCCATCCTGTTGATGTAGCTCTTCATCAACAACCTCCCCAGTCCCCGTTTCTGAAATTCCGGAAGGATAGCAAGGGAGTGAATGCAGATTGTCCGGCCCTCTTCCTTGTGGCCGAGCTGGTGTGACTCTGAGCCGGGGGTAGTAGCAGTCGACTTTTCCCAATCCGGAGGCAATGCCATATCGTCGTCAGTGACAACATCGTTGGTGGTCTTGGTAACGGCTGCGTGACCGAGAAGGACAGCCTTGCGATGTGGAGCGCCAGAATACACGGGCCGCGCAGTCGAGGCCGTCGCTGCGGTGGCTGGGTCTGAGTCGGATGTCGCCTGTGATGAGACATCGGCAGATGTGAAGAGGCCAAGACTAAGCTCGCCGCATTTGCTGAATCGGTAGATGAACTACATTGGAGACACAATAGTAAGCGAGCGTTCAGGAAGGAAAGCCGAACGATTGGATCCTGGTAATGTAGAAGAACAGCGCGAGCACGGTGCCTGAGACACGTCCAGTGATTCTTCCCTTCGGGCAGCAACACATATCGGCAAGGCATGAGAAAGAGAAGCCGGGAAAATAACAGCAAGGACATGCGACGAACGGTTGCGCAATGTCACATTATGCCTGAAAGCGCAGGCATGGCCTTGGTTCCAAATCCTACTCTTGCGCAACTAAGAAGTTGTACAACCAAAGGTACCAAGGAACGATGTATGTCATGCAGGAATGAAGCCCTCCAAACCAGGAAATGGGAAAGCAGCTGACCTTTTCTCTCGATGCCTGTTCGTTCGGAGGGAACACGGCCTGTTCTAGCTTGAGGCAGCTGTCGACGTCTGACAAGTTGAGACTTTGCACGTATGGCTTAACCTCATTGATCTGATCATCCCTCTCCATGTCGCGAGTGATCCTATCTTTGATTTCCGCTGGTGGAGCGGAGATGGAGGACTTCTCGTCTCCAGTCTTCTCGACGGACGGCTTGTCGCCGAGGAGGCCGTTCTTTAATTCTTGGAGATCACGCGGCATGATGGTGTAGGCTGAAACTTTGAAGGGGGTAGAGGGATGACAATGCAAGAGTGGCACTTCACAAATTGACCGTAAATTGACAACTGGAACCTTTCGCAAGTGTTGTCACGGTGTGACGTGTGTTCCGGGGGTGCAGGGTCCAACCTTATTTAGCGCGTAGCGGGGCAGTGAATGGAGGGGCTTTACTGCTGCCGTGTATCATTGGCGCCTGTGAGACGAGAAAGGCAGGAGTACAACACACGGTGACGCCTTCCATATCGGTGTCGCAGATTAGGGTGTATACTACAAGGTGTAGGAGGTGAGGGAGACGGGCTGGTATACAGATGGCTCGAGGTGAAAAGTGGGAAGGCTTCTGCCGTGCCCCTGTCGATGATGAGGCGGATGGCGTTGCGTCAGAGCAGCCCTGGAGAGCGCCGCGCCCGCATGTGCATGGCATGAATCAACCACAACAGCCCGAGCATCAGACAGACCGCCAGTCTTGCAATACCGTTATACCACTACCCACCCTGTACATACTCTTCGCTCGTCTCGTACTTCAACCAGCTGCAGCATCTTCTTCTTTTTGTTGTCCTGCACGTGCATGCTGACCATTTGACCACTCTCAACCCGCTTTCGTCAGCGCTGTTGCCTCCGCGCTTCACTGCGCTTCCACCATCTTCTTCCCGCCAGGCCAGTCAGTGATGAATGCCCGGTAGCGTTGCGAAACACCACAAGAACGCAGCTCCGTCCTGTGTTACACCTCGCATTCCAACACCCAGCCAGGCATTCTTCGCCCTTGCCCGCTTCTTTCAGCGACCTGCATACATCCTGACAACGCAAGGCACGCACCGATTCAACAAGCTCCACCACAACCATGTGAGTTATTCTCCGTACGGCAGTGTCACTGTCAAACAAATTCCTATGCACATCCTTCGTGCAATTTCCTGACAGTTTACTGATTTGAGATGTCGCGACATGTAGGCCGAACGTCACTATTAATATCAATGCGCCTAACCATCAATACGACCAAGAGCTTCTCACCCTCGACCTCCCCGCCAGCCTCTCAGTAGCAGACCTGAAAGGGTTCGTGAACGCAGAAACAAACATCCCAACTGCTTCTCAGCAGTTCTACCTCAACGGTCAACCTATAGTAGGAGACAACAAGACTCTTGAAGAAGCCGGCATCAAAGATGGGGAAATGCTAGCAATGCTAGTTAGGGATCCAAACATGCCTGCACAACGGACACAACAACGACAACGCGCTGCACAGGGTGGTCAACATCCTGGCGAGACTCCTTCACCTGAACAGATCGAGACCATCCGTCTAAGATTAGCAGGTGATGGTGAATCCTTGGCTCGGATCAGAAATGAATCTCCAGAACTGGCCAACGTAGTGAACGATGCTCAGCGCTTCAGACAGGTGTTTGAGCAGAAGATGCGAGACCAGATGGAGGCAGACAGAGCAAGACAAGATAGGATCCGACTACTCAATGAGGACCCATTCAATGTCGAAGCACAGAGAGAGATTGAGGAGGCGATCCGGACCGAGCGTGTCATGGAGAACGTCCAACATGCTCTGGAACACAACCCTGAAGGTATGTCTTGACATCATCCTCGACATACCCTGCATCGCTAATCTGTCGCGACAGTGTTCGGCTACGTGACCATGCTGTACATCAACGTCGAGGTCAACGGACACCCTGTCAAGGCCTTCGTCGACTCTGGAGCACAATCAACAGTCATGTCGCCTGACTGCGCAGAATCTTGCGGTATTATGCGTCTTATCGACAAGCGCTTCGCTGGTACCGCAGTCGGTGTTGGCACAGCTAAGATTCTCGGTCGCGTACACTCTGCCGGTATCAAGATTGGTAACATGGTCCTGGCATCTTCCTTTACTGTCATGGAAGGCAAGGGAGTCGACCTCCTGCTCGGTCTCGATATGTTGAAGCGCCACCAAGCGACCATCGACTTGAAGAAGAACAAGCTCTGCTTTGAGGGAAATGAGGTCGAGTTTCTTCCAGAGAATGAGATCCCAAAACATGGGCTTGGCGGGAAGGAAGAAATGATTGAGGGACCAGATGGTCAGAAGATTGGGGCAGAGTCGGGCGTCGTGACCCAGCCTGGCACCAGTGGCAAGGCCCCTCAGACCAATGGCAACTTCAAGGGTCAAGGTCAGGCGATAGGCGGTGGTGGACCTAATCTAATGCCAACGCCTGGAGCTTCGTCTTCTAGAGCACCAGCACCTGCATCACAGAGACCGACCCATTCGAATGAGAAGATTGATACCCTTCAAAGCCTGGGTATGTCCAGGGAGCAGGCTGTTGCGGCGCTGGATGCAACGGACGGAAACGTTGATCTAGCCGCTGGCTTCTTGTTCGACTAGTGTTAGAAAGCATGATGCGAGGGTGCATCGGCACGAGTAGAGAGGTGTCAGCCGTCTACTGGCATGGCTGGAGTATACGGCGTTTTGATATGCATGGCTGACCCAGGGCCGCGGGATATGATAATGGTTTCGGTAAGCTGTTTTTACAGCACTTGCAAGATATCCATGGCAATGAAACACGACTCTTTGCATGACCTCCTTTCTCGATGCGTCTCCAAATTGTGATTATGATCATGATCGTATGTTGATTTGCATGAAACCATAGCTATAAGGTAATAAGGCTTAGATACCTATATCTTATCTAATCTAAAGTCCGGAGATGGCGAGGCTAAACTCCACGTTGCGGACAGGAACCTTAAGCTTCACCCCGCCGAAAGGGTGGGTGGGCCTGATTAAACGTTAAATGGTTAAATGTAGAAATGACCTGAGCTGAGGGAAGCTCTGGCTCATGCTTATAGAGCGCCAGTAACACTTATCCCGAATTCAGCCCTCAGTAACCCCTCGACACAATCCATCTTCAAACCGACTGCGCTCATCTATACCACCAACCCACCACCCCAGACATGTCGCAACCGCGCCTAACAACCCACCTCCTCTCCCTCTCCCCCACCCTCTTCACCTCAGCAACCCACCACCCCTTCCTCGCCTCCGCCGGCCGCGGTACCCTCCCCACCCCCACCCTCCTCTCCTGGCTGACCCAAGACCGCCTCTACGTCCTGTCCTACATCCCCTTCGTCAGCACGCTTCTCGCCAAACTCTCGCAGCCCTCATCGCCCTCCCGCGCCCAGTCCCTCGAGGCCCGCACCGCAGGCTTGCTCATCGATGCCCTTGTCAATATCCGCAGGGAACTGGGCCTGTTTGAGGACGTGATGAAGGATAAGCTGGGCGGGGTGAGGGAGGAAAGGCCGAGGAGGGAGACGGTCGCGTACCAGCATTTGTTCGCCGGGGCGACTGGGCCCGCCGTACCGGTTGTGGTGGGCTTGACGGCGCTGTGGGCGACGGAGCGGTGTTATCTTGAGGCGTGGAGGTATGCGAGAAGTCAGACGTGGGGGGTGGAGGAAGCGCAGGAGGATCAGGTGCAGACGTGTTTGAGGACGGAGTTGATACCGAATTGGACGGATGAGGAGTTTGTGGCGTTTGTGGATCGTATTGGGGGACTGTTGGATGAGTGGGCCCAGAGGTTGGAGATGGATGGGAGCGAGTGGAGGGCTTGTGAGGATGTTTGGGTGCAGGCTTTGGGAGCTGAGGAGGCGTTTTGGCCACAGGTTGAGGAGTAGAGGGGGGTGTTGGGGCTGGGAGAGATGGTTCGCGAACCGCTCTGTTGCGGACAGGCGAGCACGTTGGAGCACTGTATATGCGCGTGCTGAACGGACCAGACGATGCTTGATTGGGCGAAACGTCCACTTTGCTATCGTTATTATAGAAACTTATCGTAAAGGTATGTTATGCTGAAAGGTAGACACGGCGAACATTCCAATCTCTCGACTCTCAACCTTTCCAACCCTCAATCTTTCGGACTCTCAATCCTCCCCATGACTTCCAGCCCCTCCAACGACCTCTCCAAATCTCTCATATCGTCCAACCCTTCCAATTCCGGTTCCGGTTCCACCGCATCAACCACACTATCCCTCCGGCCCTCATGAACAACCGTAAACCCCGCCTCCCTCAAGCCCTCCACACTCCCGCTGGCCCCCTTCTCAGCAACCACAACCACCATCTCAAACCTCCCCGCCTTCCCAATCTCCCCAAACACATCCGCCGCAAACCTGACAAGCCGATCCCCCTTCCTCAACCACAGACTATCCGTCGTCCTTAACGTCAACACCCTCAGCCTCGGCATACGCCCCAAACTCGCCGTAAACGCATCAATCCTCCTCCGCGTCCAACAGATAGGAAAGTTCCCCAGATCCCAGACTCTGAGGTCGAGATGGCCGACGAAGCTAGCGCGCGTGCGCGTCGTGAAGCGGACAGTGGGCCAAAACGGCGATTCCGAGGGCGGGAACACCTCGTCGCGCATGTAGTTGGGCAGGTAGTCGATGCGCAGGCGCAGTGTGGCGAGGCGGTAGAGTTCGGGCAGGACTTCGGCGTAGAGGGCGCGGCTGACGAGGAGGAGCGTGGGCGCGAAGACGGGGCCGGAGTAGACGTGGGCGTGGGAGTTGGTTGGGGTGCGATGGGGGAGGAAGGAGTAGATGCGGAGGCGGAGTTCGAGGGGGAGGGAGAGGAAGGGGAAGGGTTTGGAGGGGTTTGCGGATGATGGATGGGGCTGGGTCGTGGTTGGGATGGTCGTGAGTCTGTTGTGGGAGGACTTGCGTCGCTCGGTTCGCGGACGGGTTTGCGGGATCGAGGTCATGTAGCGGAAGAAGTAGGAGGCTTCAAGCTGGTTGGGTCTGGAGTGTCGGCGCTCCATCTTTGTTGTCATTGTGATTGTTGGGGTGAGCGCTTTGGCTCTATACCGAGTCCTGGCTTGGTTCCTGGGTTGCTCTTTTGGTATGACACTGACTCGTGGTTCGTACACAAGCTTCTATGCCATGCGGTATCCGCGTCTTCGGCAGTGTCGAACCGTTTCTTGGGATGCTTGTGTCTTGAATGCTTGTCCATCGCATGCCCGTGTTGATAGCATGTTAAGTGGCGATTGCGGGGTTCCATGTGGGGAACGCACATTAGCTTCTTGGCGAAGTGAATACATGTGCTAGTACTTCGAGACCCCCTTCACTCCTTGCTGTTATCCAAGTGTGGGTATGCATATCACAGATCAAGACGTGCATCCGCATCAATGCATATCAGTAACAACATCAGTCCACCACTTGCTGAGTATGTAAATTGAAGTAAGGGTTGGTATTCATATAGCCCAAAAAGGCTACGATAAGGAGATAGCACTACCATCTCGTTTCTCGACAGACATCCTGCCACCGAGACAAGCCAATGAGAAAGGGGTATCTCTGACAAAGGAAAGAGGCCAAATAGCCACCCATTATCCGGCTCCTCAAAACTGTATATAGAACAATGCGCGATAAACCCAGCACTCAAATATTCGGGCAGCCATGCTACATTGGCCGCTGCGGTGTCTCTGGCACCTCCCATATATCCGCATCTTCACTCTTAACAACGTTCCCAGGTGCCACATTCTCAGGTTGAGCAAACGCAGACCGCGAAGTGTCATTACCGTAATTCGGCCCATTCGATGTAGAAGGCGCGAAGGGGATAGTCCCCACGCTGCCAAATACAGGGAGCCTTCTCGCGCTGGGGTGTTGTTGCATAGAAGGTATCGAAGCCGCGGGGTACTGCTGGGAGGCACCCGGGGCATTATAGCGTTGGGTTGCTTGATGCTCAGAGAGGAGTTGTCGCGCTGCGCTGTCGGGCACTGATTGATACGGGGTTGGTGGATAAGGTTCCGCGGTATGAGGCGTTTGTGGATCTTGTGTGATCGGTAAAGATGGCGCTGGAATCGCACCGACTTGTGCGTGGAACGGAGGAGGAGCTGCGGGATAAGGTGCAGGCATGGCCGATTGCGTGGTTTGCAGGTAAAGTGGAGATGGCCCAAACTGCCCATTGACCGCCTGATCGACTTGTGGCCGTGATGTAACAGTTGCGTCAGGTGCAGGAGAGACACCGACCTCGGCCAGCCGCTGTGGCGTGGCTGGGTTGTTTTGCAGGAGTGAGCTGATTGGGATAGACGGCCTACCAAATTCTGGAACCGCCTGTTGCACGGTAAAAGCCGGCTCCTGCTTTGGCGCCGTAGCAGGAGGAGAGGCAAAGTCCTTGGTCGCTGGCCCTGTCTGGGGGCTCGCAGCCGGTGGTGTAGCTGTTGGCGATTTCCTGGTCCTAGTAGGGCCAAGCTTCCTGGCTCTCGTTTTTGCTTCTCCTGCTGCCTTCTCGGCCTCTTCAATCTCCTTCACGCGGCGATCATGTTCTTCCCGAGTAGGCATCTTCAATGTGATTCGCTTGACAGCAGACGCCAGACCATCCATGTCCGGGGTGCTTTCTTTGGACGTGGATCGGCTAGAATTTGTTACTGAGGCATCTCCAGTTGGTGGCTGCAACGCAGGAGCTGGAGCTGGGATATTGCGGGACGCAGCTTTTCTTGGGCTCGGAGGTCGCTTAGATTCTGTTCCTGCACTTGTGCGAGGCTTAGCAGGTGCGCGCGGCTTCCTCACCTTTGGTGCCGCGGGACCTGTTGGCGGAGGCATCTTTGTTGTGGCTGTGGATGGTTGCGGATCTTTCGGCAGAGATGCTACCTCGTTGACAGCTTCAACATTGGCTGAACCAAAGCTTGAAGCAGTGCTCGAGCGTTCGCTTGACCGTTTCGATACCATTATCGGCACGTCCGGAATTGGCTCCGCTGGAACTGGCAAGTCTGAAATGGTCCGTCGCCTAGCCGGGGGTAAGGCTTTAGATTCTTCGCCGGAAGCCAAAGCAGCGTAGTCTGGCGCCTTGCCCTTTCGGTCACGGAGTTGTCTCCCACCGGCAACTGGCTCCACTGGTATGGCGCTGTTGAGAGACAGCCTGTCCTTCTTGACCCTTGGAGCCGCAAGCTCTTCGGGTTTGCAGCTCCGAGTTTGCCGGTCACTTGGTATGAGTAGCTTGCTCAGTTCATGAGTCGCGACCACCCAGTCCACTTCAAGCTCCTCTGGCTTTGGCGGAGGTGGTCGAGGTACAGGGCGCACTGTGCCAGAAACGGAGCGATAGAATTTGACAGGATCCACGACTTTCTGCGAAAATGACTCTGTAGGGGTGGAATATGTCGGCATCATCCCAGCCCGTTGTTTTCTAGCTGGCTGCGGTACTGGTGGGTTTATGTGGTTGTCAAGAGCCTCGAGCTTGTTGGGAGACCACCAATCCACATCGACTGGCAGGACTCCCTTATTGTCAGTGAGGGGCGGGTTGTTGATGTGTGCTTTGCTGTCGCCGAAATCATTCGATTGTAGAGGCTCCTGCTTAACGCTGGCTTGTACGGGCTGGCAGAGGCCGGAAAGGTGACTTAGGACACCACTAGTCAGCGCTCTGTCACTGTAGCCTCCTTCCAGCACCGATATAACACGCCCATCTGCCGCCGTGCCCTCCAGCTGAGCCATCTCGACCACGTCTTGTGTAAAGCGTGCATAAAATTCGGTCGGGACATTCACCGCATGCCTCTGCATGCCCGCTCCCTCCCATTCGCTTGCATCAAAGCCGGCAGAGATAAAGATCGCAGAGCGGGGTGGGCCGCTCTTGGCCGATGCGCGTATCTGCGCGGTATGGCTCTGGAGGAACAATCGTGCCTTCTCCAGGAGCATAGAGTATCTTTCCTCATACAGTTGCCAGAATTCTGCCTCAGTCTTCCAAGGCTGCAAATGTACGTTCCAGATCGACTGGCCATGGGCGTTCTCAATACACAAGCTCGCGTTCTGAACCTTCTCCCGATCGCCCCATTCGCATGGAAAAGAGTTGATATCGTGCATGCTGTAATATCCGATAGCTAATTTCTTTGAAAGTGGCGTGTTCTTGGGCAATTGCGCGTTCTCTTCGTTTCGCTTCCAAGTGATGTCCTGCGAGCCGTCTCCGTGATGAAGATCAAAGTCTAGAATGACAGCATGCGTAAGACCATGTGTTTGTGCTGCATATTCGATGCCAACATGCACGTTGTTCAGCCAGCAAAAGCCAGAAGGGAAGTCTGCAGAACAGTGATGTCCAGGAGGGCGCACAGCTACAAATGCTCGCTTCGTTGCATCGTTGGCGAAGACTGCATCGACTGCATCACACACACCGCCGAGTGCACCTTGGAAAGCGTCCAGAGACTCCTGACAGAGGTACAAGTCGCCCTCGTGGAAGGCGGGCTTCTCGGCTTCTCCGGGCGCGCCGTTCACTTGGACTGGTCTGCTAAGCTCCTTGCCATTGAGCGCGAGCTTACTACCCGCTGTATCGCACATGAAACTGAGTTCTTCCATCCATCTCTTCCCATGTACAGTGGTCACGGGGGAAGAGAGAACACTCAGAGTCCGAGAAGACTTCCGTATCCTGAATGGCGAGTTGGAAGCTGCCTCCTTCCCCGGTAAGGGCGCATTGTGACCGCCTTGATGTCGCGAACCGAGACGCACGTAAGCTGCTGAGACTCCCAGTACGCTAGCAAGTATGCGCTCCGGTCGCTCCACGATCATGCTCAGCATACTCTTCGTGGTACGAGGGCGCGAGAAACGGTGCCCATAGCACGCATCGTGCAATATCACCACAGTATCCGTCTCTTTCCCTGCATCACTGTGAGACAACAGCTCTTTCTGGAAGAAGTCCGAAGCGACGGTGGCCGGGGTGATTGGAGCTGGCTCTTCTTCCTGCACACTTAGATTGCCTGTTGCCGCCGCAAGCGCAGACGGCGATCTCAGGTGAGAGTTCCCAGACATACGTCGCGGAGTAAGTGACTTGGGCGAAGAGGGCGCCCCTACGCTTCGCAAGGAGCTGGCAGAGGATTTGCGCTGTACTCTTGGAGTGGCCGTCCTGGCTTCATGGCTCATGCTGCTGGAGCTTCTTCGCATAGCTTGTGGAGACGTATTTGCACCCGGTGTGCTTGCGCGACTGGAGGTGTCATTTCGCTGGGTTGCGTGTTGCTGCGCAAACGGCTGAGGTGATTTGGGGGTTCGAGGGCGTATTTCAGAAGTTGTGGACAAGGAAAGTTGCTGGAGGTTGGTCGTCAAAGGATCGGTCTCGTGGCCCAGGCGAGATGCGACCGCCGCCTCCTCCGGCGCATGGTGGTCCATCGCTTGTTGCGATGCGTGCTGGGCGAGAATTAACACTTCATGTGGGGTTGTAAGGGTTTCGCGTAAACAGTATGGAGGTACCTGCAGGGGTGACGTGATGGGAGCAATTAGCTCGCGCGCGAACCGCTCCGCCTAGTCACGTGTTGATGGTATAGGTGAACTTAAACCGTTCACTACTGCGAGCGAAACAATACTATAATATTGATAGTATAAGTAGGTGGAGAAGAAGAAGTGTTCATCGCATGGGAAATAATGCCATGTTCACGGTTCCAAGTAAATACAACGTGCTAACTAAGACTGCTGAGCCAGTCTCAGATACGGCCTTTGGGTCATTCCCACAGCGCGTCTCGGAGATGTCTCGCAAACAGACTCCACCCTCCTTGTTGATGCAATATCAAAACAACCACCAGAGACAGGCATCTCGCCACAAAGAGAATCAATCGACGGTGCCACGATCGTCACCTCCACAGTACCCTAGACGCACTTCTCAAGCTCTGGGCTCCCCCCCACTGGTCGCACGAATGATCCTAAGAAGAAGTAATCTCAATATATCCACGGCAGAAGTCTATACCTCGTCTTCTCCGTCCATCTCTTCCACTGCTCCCTTCCATACTATATCTCACATTAGCCCTTCTCCCCCAAATAGAGTACACAGCAACACTCACCCTACCCTCAACATACCCCTCCAAATTCGGAATCGCCCTATTCACAAAATCCCCCGCCAGCCAAGCTCCCATAACGATGCCCCATGGCAACCCTGCACACACGATACCATACCCAACCCGCCACAGCGTGTACCCGCCGTAGTTAATATTTCGAGCCAGTGAAAATAGGCCGCCTGTGTACAGTTTCCCCTGATTCTTGGGGGCGGCTTTGAAGGCTTTTCGCTGGACTTCGCACCACCACTCCGCCCATAAACCTATGACGTACAGCGCTACGCCTATTGGCAGGGATGAGTGGAAGGCGAGATTGTGACCGGGTCCGGGGCTGGGACTATTGGAGGTTAGGAGCCAGAGAGAGAGGAGCGTGTTGAGAGAGTTGAGGAGGGTATTGTAGACAGCGATCAGAGTGGCGAATGGGGCGGAGAAAATCTCGGTGTTAATGAACAGGAGCCAGTAGAGCTGTTTTGCTGTGCTGCCAAGGGCTAGGAGGAGGATCAAGGTCTGGTAGAAACTCAAGACTGGGGAGTTGGGGCCAGTTGGTAGAGAGACGGGGGTTCCGCCGAGCGAAGTAATGATGCGGTGACCGAGACCCGAGTGTAGGAGGTAATACTGCAGAGGGAGGTCGAGGAGGCGAAGGGTTGTGAAAAGGATTGTGCCAACCAGCGATGGACCTTTCTTTCGGGTTGCCAGGAACATTGCCGATGGCGGTTTCATTGGACTTTGGGAGCCTTGGTCTGCCATTTTGCCTTAGCGTAGTGGGATCAATATGAAAGTAGCGAAGATAAGGTGTGGATAGAGGAAGAGGAAGCTGGAAAGCTACGAAATAGACCTAGCACTTAGTCTTGTAACATCAGAGCCCGATAGGTAGTACAGTAGCGCCGGTGCCCCCCGCTGTAGTGTCACAGTCGATGCACAAAGACGGCCCATCTGATCAGTCCATTGGACTATGTTGACGGAACCAGAACCAATTGTTGCACGTAACTGTTATACTTGAAGGCGCTTACGGGGATATTGTTGGAACGCACAATTTATGATGCCGGGGTGTCTGAGCTTCGCGTATGTCGGGTTGCTGCGTACATATATCTATTGATGTATGTGATAACCGTTGCTCCAGGTCTTGCTAGATATCGATGACGTTGCCATTGGCGGACTTGGGACCGGGACGGGAGTCTGCGAAGTCCGGCTGTCGCTTACAGACCAGGTACATAAGGTACCTTATAGACAACCTCAACACACCCAGATGCAGTTTGTGAGAGTAACAGTAATACTACGCTCCGATTTTAATTTTCCTTGCTTCATAAACAATCTCCAGGAGACAGGAATAAGAGTTGCCAGATACGACGCTACCGAAATGGGAAGTTCATGTAAGGTAATGAGCCCAAGAGAACGCAGACTTCAAAATACATCAGGAATCCATCCAAGCGATATCCGACCTTTAGTTACACGCAAGAACTAAACTCCTGGACAGTACCAAGCTACGGGACTCGGAATTGAATCCCCCGAAGATGCTTACACGTAGAGAGTTCCAAAGAGGGGTAAGGTGCAGCATTCCCGGCTAAATTGGCAACAGCACCAAAGACAATGCTACCTGTACATTACTACATGTAGGAAACGAAGATACCTGAGGTGTATTCCTATAGGTAAAAAGCACCTATAGTTTCATGACTTATCCCCTAATTTTCCCCCTTTTCATACACCTATCATGTCACATATACCGCACCTAGAAAAGACAGCAACATCCCAACAGCTATTCGTCCATGGCGAACCGTTCCTTATGCTCGCAGCCGAGCTGCAAAACTCGTCACTCACTTCAGTGGAGTACATGAGGACTAAATGGCAAGATCTTGTAGACACCAACATCAATACCGTCCTCGGCTGCGTGACTTGGGAAATGATCGAGCCCGCAGAAGGCCAATTTGATTTCAGCGTGCTAGACCAGATCATCTGGGACGCGAGGGCGTACGGATTGAAGCTTGTCTTACTCTGGTTCGGCTCTTTCAAGAACGGCATGTCTACTTACGTGCCGGAATGGGTGAAGATTGACCAGAAGCGGTTTCCCAGAGCTAGGTTACGAAAGGCAGGTGGCGTACTGGAGACGGCTGATGTACTGTCAATCTTCCACGAAGAAGCGCCCAAAGCGGATGCTAAAGCCTTTGCGACTTTGATGCGTCACTTGCGAGAGATCGACGAAGCATACTCTACAGTCATCATGGTCCAAGTGGAGAACGAATGCGGACTGCTTGGCGACTCGAGAGACGGCAGCAAGGCTGCCGAGAAGGCGTTTCACGAACCCGTTCCTGATGAGCTCTCACGCTTGCTTCTTGTCGATTGGAACAATCTCCATCCTATGCTTAAGGCTAATATAAAACTCGAATCACTCGGAATAGCGAAATACGCAGATTCATGGGACGAGCTATTCGGTCGCGGAAAGCGCACGGATGAGTTGTTTATGGCGTACCACTACAGCCTTTACGTTGAGCGCGTGGCTGCCGCTGGGAAGTCAGAATACCCACTCCCGCTGTACACCAACGTGTGGATGAACTCCGCAGAAAGCGAAAGTGCATCGGCCACTGAAGCAGGAGGTGGAGGCACACCAGGCGAGTACCCTTCTGGCGGCGCCGTGAGCAACGTTCTGGACGTTTGGCAACATTTCGCGCCGAGTCTCGACTTCATCTCCCCAGACATCTACTTGAACAACTATTGGAACGCCTGCGCAGACTACAGGCATCGCGATCAGCCGCTGTTCATCCCCGAACAGCGCAGAGATGAATACGGAGCGAGGCGGATATGGGTTGCTTACGGCTCGTTTCAAGCGCTCGGCGCATCGCCCTTCGGCATCGACACGCTTGACCCCAAAACCAGTGCATTCCGGAAGCATTACGGGATGCTCGCCTCGATATCGCCGGTAGTGCTGGAGGTTCAACGCCGGCCAGGTACATCAATAGGCTTCTTCTTCGACGAGCTTCGTCCTGATGGAAGCGACCCTTCACCCCCGATTGTGCACGAAATAGATGGGTTTGAACTCCGCATTGAAAGATCTTTTGTCTTTGGCAAACCAGGCCCAGGTTGTGGTATGGTGCTAAAACTGCAAGGCAACCGGGACAGATGCAAATTCCTGCTTGTGGGATGGGGCTTTCAGGTCGGTTTCAGATCGCTCAAAAAGAATACCAGCTTTACTGGCATTTTGAGCATGAAGGAGGTGACGTTTGATAAAAAGACCGGAGAGTTCCAGACGCACCGGGTGTTGAACGGAGACGAGACAAGGAGTGGGAAGTGGGCGATGATGCCGAATGAGGACCCGGATTATGCTGGTTTTCCGATTGCAATCACTATCCCTGCCGGGACTGGTCTAGCTGAATGCGAAGTCTACTCGCTGGATGAGCAGATCGATGATTAGCCCGTCTTCTGGGAATGGACTGGTTCTGCCGAAGTAACGTCGCTTATACCCCGAGTATGTAGGCGACACAATAACGAGAGTATGCATAGCCGGGAATGCCAGTAACCCCCTTACCCATGCCGGACATGTAGAGGTCATCCTAATCCCTGAAAATGGGAAACAAAGGCTTAAATCGCCAATCAGAGCTGCTGTAGCCAGGGTGCGGGGACGTTTGTTCAGAGCCGGTATTTGTACATACAATATATCAAAAACCGTATAATCCAACACAAAGCCTATCCTCCCTCCCTTCCCCCTCTTCTCTTCCTTTCTCATTACCACCCACCACCTCTCCTCCTCCCCCTTGCCCCGTCGTCATAATAAGTATCACCATAACGCTTATACTCGTCTTCCAAGCCCATCCTCCCCATAGCCTCGTCCAACCTCCCCGCCGCCCCCCTCGCCCGCTCAGCCTCAATAACCCTCCTCCCCCTCTCATAAAGATCATCCGGCATCCTAGGCTGGTGCAGATCGACCGGTGTCCTGCGCCACGCTCTTCTAGGCGATTGGGGGAAGCCGGCTGCATCGTAGGGACTGCGGGAGCTATACGGACCATATGGGCTGCGAGGACTGCGAGGGCTGCGAGGATCCCTGTCGTCGGCATAGAGCTCCCGATCTGCAAAGCGTCGATCTCTCTCACGCTCGCGCTCGCGCTCGCGCCTGTCATGCCGCTCCTGTCGTTCCTGTCGCTCCCTCAGATCGGCAGCACGTCGCTCTGCAGCCATGGCCGCGTACTCAGCCTCAACGGCTCTAGCACGTGCTCGTTCTTCTTCTCGCTCTCGTTCTTCCAGCCTGGCACTCTGCGCACGCAATTCCTCAGCCCGCCGCGCCCGCGCCCGCTCTCGCTCCCGGTCCTGCCGGCGTTGCTCCTCCCGCTGCCTCTCCCGGTCTAGGGGACGCTCACGCTCCAGCCTGGCTTGCCGCTCCTCTTCAGCAAGCCGAGCCGCCCAGTCACGCTCCTCCCTCCGTCGATCCTGCCGTACCCGTCTCTCGCGTTCAAGACGCCGCATAGCTTCCCTCTGCCTGTCCCTATCCATCGGATCATCCATCATCGGCGGCCGACTAGGTCGTGTCGGCGACGCATACCCCGAGTCGTGGGGAGAGGGTGTGGCAGTTCTGGGCGAGCGTAGCCGACTAATGGCAGGCGATGAGATGTTGGTTGTGCGATCAGTTGCAATGGGGTTGGGGATCGTGACGCGAGGTCGTAGGGGTGGGAGGGTGGGTGGGTAGGTGTCGGATGTGGCGCTGGAGCCGAAGTCTCCTTGCTTCCGGCGGCGGTGGTGGATGCGTGGTGTGTAGTGCGGTATGGTTACGTCGTAATCTTGTGGGGATGAGGGTGCGGGCCTGACTTCGATGATTTGGGGTGACGCTGGGGGTAGAGAGGTCTCGATGATAGGGGTGGAGTGTCTGCTTGAAGATCTGTGCTGTTTCCTTCTCGCCTTGCCTAGAAAGGGTATGTTCAGGTCTACGACGACTTCTGGCTTGAAGTATACTCTCTTTGGTCTGTCGTCGCGGGTCTGGTGGACCACCACCACGGCTTTCTTCCTCTTCTTGGATGGCGGCGGTGTTCGCTCGAATTCCTGTACAATGCGCTCGCCCCGGTCTTCGTAGACCAGCTGGCCGCAGGGTCGGTCACCTGACGCAAAAGTGCAGAGACGCCGTTCTTGAACCTTCTCTCTTCGTCCGTCTTGGTGGATGTAAGTCTTGGTCTCGACGAGGCACATGCTACGACAGGGGTAGCAACACAGGACAGGAAGCTAGGGACTGTCCTGGCCTGATGAGTGATTGAGCACCGTGATTTAACTGCTTGCCGGATGATATGATAAGAATGTAAAGGCCAACAGCGTAGGTATGTCGAGGTGTGAAAGCGATAGCCCCAGAAGGTAACGATAGCGATGAAGGTGGTGGTAATGAAGAATCTGATGGTGAGGGTCTGGGTAGAATAAAGTAGAATGCAGACGCCTGGTGGCAGGAGGCCGCCTTGTCCGCGTGGGTGAGGAGCAAGGAAGACTATATCAGGTGACGGTAGTGTGCGAGACAAGTCTCACACTTTCATGCGAGGCGGCCGCAATATAAAGTGTGAACAAGAGAACAGTCCCGTCCAGTTTGCTTCCGAACCGAACAAAAGGAACAAAGGGTAGTTATACTAGCAGTAAGGCGTATAAGGGACGGTGGGGAAGGAAATGCAACCAACCGCGGGTCACAACGGTTTATAAACCTCAGGTTAGCTGCCTGCAGCCTTGGGACATGCTTGACGCATATGTACGCCACACCCTTACCCTACACTGGCTCCCTCCGGTAGAGAGCCGCTTCTGCAGGAACACGCGGGGTGAGAAATGCTTGTTGAAGGTCCTTGCACCGTCCTACAGGAACGATTTTCAGGTGAGTTGGTCCTGCGCTTTGCTGAGAAAGCACGGAATGGTTTGCCTTGGAGAAGGCATTGCTGGTCATTGTAGTGGCAATGCTCACGTTTGGGGCGCAATGGGCCGTATTACGGAGAGCTTTCTAACAGAAGAGCAGATCGTCGCATAGCGCAGACCGACTCTGCTCTCGCAGCGAGGACCAGCAGCTCGACAGCAGAGGCCGCCCCGAAATCTAGCGTGGAAGCGGGCGTCCCTCACTCGGAACATAAAACACACAGCAGACCGCCTTACAGGGCTGGGGGTGTGCATGCTTTCTTTGGTATACACATGCTTTTCGTGGTGGCAGGGTGGGTGAGGACGCGGTGAGCGCATATGACGAGACGTCTCTGGTATGATGAGATGTCTCTGTTGAGGCGCACGTCTGGTGGAGGCTTCGCCGTGGCTGTGGTCGTGCGCATGCTTGCCGGCGTTGGCGCGCATCTTCCGAGCGACACTACCAATCATTTGACTACAGTATCGACATGAAAAGGCAGACTGCTGTAGGCCCGTATAGGGCTTGTGCATCCTTCCTTCAAGTACCTGAGTGCAGTATGCAGTATGCGCTATGCAACTAGCAAGACTTCTCTTCCCTGTACAGTTGCTTGCTTGTCTGCTTGCTTTACTTGACACCGTGGTCCCTGAAGGCATCACTGACCAGGATACTCACCGAGGACCCGTATGACCACCTGCCGTGAATTGCGCTGCCTAGTGTCTCTCCTCGCCGATGAATGTTGGTGTCTCATTGCAGCAACCAATAGAAAGATATGCCACATGTATCCAATCAAGCGTCGGGCAATCCGTAAGTCGGACACTTTCTGCTTCCTGCACCCCAGAAAGGAGGTGCCTCAAACCCATTGTCCTGCTGAGGAAGGATCAGCAAAGTTAGTGACTGTCTCGCCACAAACGTGAGCCATTGCGCTTGTCCAGACGCTCCTTTGGGGTTGTGAAACACCATCTCACATCACCCCAGACTGGCTGTCACTATTTCCTATGTTCAAGCCGACGTAAAGCCACTGAGCCACAATGGGACGCCTCATTGTACGTAGGACAGGAACCGGATTTGGTCAGCTCAAGGCTGCAGTCTACCCGCCCTTGAATGGCTGTGTGGTGTTGCGGCTTCTCGGACGAGCTTGCACCAGAATGGCGTCTCTGGCAAATCGGATCCCGCTATGAGCATCCTTGTACAGCTGAAAAGTCTGTGGTCCTTTCTCGCTTCTCATGCAAAAGCACCGCGCGGGATGAATGGCCCCGCGTGATTATCTTATGCTGCTTACGAGGACATGACCTGTTGGAGGCCGGATGACTGGGGCCAGAAGCGTAAGAGATCCGAAGACGAAGTAAGGTCCTGTCAGAAGCAAGCTGGGTATTGTGCATATATACGAAATAGATAGCTATGAACCTCCCTAGAACGGAGGCGAACTTCCATTACCTCATGTCTCGTGACCGACATTAAGTTATCAAGGAACGTCCGAACAATGGAATCATCCCCAAATACCACCAACGCCGTCGCCCATGGACATCTCATCAATCGTAGCTCTGCGCTCCCGTCTACCAGTCTAGCGCCGTTCGTAAACTTTTGGACCATCAAACCCACCGCTCCCCTCTCGACATCAAACTTCGACAGCGCCTCCCTTAGGCCTGGCCGGTAACCTCATCATGAAGCTATTGCTAAGCCTCTTCCGCATGCTGAGGCCCTGAAGCGCCGCCTGCTGCAAGAGCCACATACTCCGCCTCAGCTGCAACTCTGTAACGTAAAGCTCAAATCCCAGCAAGAAACAAAGATTGACCTCGAGACGATTCAACTCCTTTTTACTGACGCCGCCGACTTTCGCTATCCGGTCCTGCGGCCACTTGTTGTCTTCCAAGCTCTTGCTGGCGATCCGAATCGTCGCTAATGCGAGTCTGTGGATTGTCCGGGACGTTGCTGGTACGAGTGTCTCGGACACACAGAGACGGTGGACGTATGCCGCGGCCGCTAGGTAAACACCTGGCGAGTGCGGACAATACTGGTGTATGCGCAGCAGGTAGTCGGAGATTGAGAAGGGTGGTGCGACTTTCAGGTAGAAGCGACGTGATATGGCGGCTTGTTGGATCGTTATAGCTTCGGCATTCGCGCCAATGTCGGCGGCTGGGAGGATAGGTTCATCGCGGTGAGCTTCCGGTGAACCAATGGGGATGGCGGGGAGTGGATGGGGAACGGTAGAGTGTGGAGAGTCTGGCGACGTCGGCGAGATTGGAGAGTCTCCGGCATGCGGTGGAGAGTCCTCTGAGGAGGGATTGGCTTTGTCGTGAGGGGTAGTGGGTCTTGACACGGGTGGTGTGGGTGGGATGTCGCCAGTGATGTTCGACAGCGCTTGAAGTGCGTTGATGAGCATCTTCAGCGCCGACAGGGCGGAGCAGGAGAATATGTCCCAATCCTCATCTTTCAAGACCAAAGCAGCATCTGTCTGGTCCTGCGTCGCGGGTACATCGTTTGGTTTGAGGGCTGCGTCTGCGCTGGGATTTGGCTTGCGAGGCGGGGAACCAGGTGGGCAGCCTGCCTCAGCAAGAGGGTTGTTATTTCCCTCGTCCATACCGCCTTCTCGACGATGGATCTCTGGAAGCTGTAACGCTTTCTGAGGCGGGCGCAATATGTATTGGTGGGGTAGCTATTGGAAATGATATTCAGGTAGGATGCTTGTCAGGCAAGGGCGTGGACCATGTCGGTCTTCGAACACACGTTGTTGCTTTGACCATGATCCACGAGCAAGGTGGTACGGGACAAGATCGACGCCGTCTCGACAGCTCTGAAGCTTCGGCGAGGTGGGATAGCGTGTGATTGCGGTCTCATTTAAGTCCTCAGAGATTAGCTGTTTGCGGGCCGGTAGTCTAAAGCTGGGCAAGCCGAAGTAGGGTCGTGCCGTTGCAAGTCATGTCTCTCTCCGCTTTCTAGAGCCTGTCACTTGCAAACGGCCATGATTGTGGCGTGGGCGGACCGGCCAGATAGTCTGCACCTCTTGTAGGCGAGGAGGAGTAGACGGGTAGTGCTGCTCCAGCCTGCGCATGAGCGGATGTACTCTCGGGGGGTTGGAGGAGTCAGCGACATGGCGTCTTCCATCACCGACGCCAGCAGCCGCCAGCCGCCAAGGCATGTGGCTCTTTTCGGCGGCTTGCATCGCTAGGAGTCAGGACTGTCATGAGGGGCAAGAATCCTGATTTCTGAGCATGCAAGGCAGCGAGGTAGCGTAAGAGCTTGTGCGGGAACCAGAGTGCGGCTGACTCTTGAATTGAAGTCACCAGAGTCAGGCGCCCGTGTCCAGAGGTCTAGAGGTCCAGACGGGCCCCTACTGGAAGCGTCACGTGGAAAGCAGTGCGATTTAGCATGCACACTTGCCGCCCCCTCATCTCCGGAATCTACTGTCAGTTAACCCACATGCGGGCCTCCAGACACTTAGTGAGCATCAAGTTCGGTACTACTGTGAAATTCGAACGCTATCATGTCGTATTCATGGAGACTGTTCAGCCATTGATCAAAGCCTCAACCTCCTCCCACGTCCTTGGTGCTGTCGTAAGATTCTCACATCCGTCTTCCTTAACCAAAACATCATCCTCTATCCGGACACCTCCAACCGACCAGTATCTCTCCAGCACCTTCTCATCGATATACTTGCTGAACTTCTCATCTTTCAGAGCCGGCTCGACGATGTACTTGCAGAAGTAGACTCCTGGCTCCACGGTGATCACTGCTCCCGCCGGCACTCTGCCCCTTACCCTCAGATATTTGAACATGGGGTCTGGATCCGCAAAGTTGGCGTCGCCACCACTGTCATGACAGTCCATGCCGAGATAATGTCCTAGGCCATGCGGGAAGAAAACCGTGGTGACTCTGCTCTCAAACAGCTCCTCCTTGTTGCCCTTCAAGACACCCAGATGCAACAAGCCTTCAATAGCCACCTGATGCGCGCGAGCGTGCACATCCTCCCACTGTACACCGGCCTTGAGCATCTTCATGCAATCCGTCTGCATTTTATCAACGATGTCATAGATCTCTCTACTCTCCTGCGTGAACCGGCCCTTCAGAGGATAGACACGTGTAATGTCCGCACAGTAGCAATTGTATTCGCATCCCGCATCGATCAGTAGGTTGAGTTTGTCATCCAGAGGGAGATCGTTGTGGACGTAGTGCAGAGTGGCGGCATTTGTGCCAGCTGCACAAATACAACCATAGGCTTGTTCGCGTCCACCATTGGCGATACAGGCGCCCACGAAGGTACCCATGAGCTCCTGCTCATTGCGGGCTTTGCGGACCATTCGCATGACCTCGGTATGTGCGTGCGATGAGATGGCGTTGGCGTGGCGGATGAGGGCAATCTCGAACTCATCCTTGACGACCCGGCAGTATTCAATGGCGGGCTTGAGGTAGGCCAGGTCGGTCTCGTCGAAAGACAAGAAAGTGATATGGTCGGAGATCTGGTTCGGAATTGCCAGAATGGTGCTATGTGGCGTGGAAGGAGAAGAGAGGTGAGTGTTGACTTCCGAGGACGGGTAACAGGCATCGACATCGTACTTCTGGAGGGCTTCATCCACAGTTGTCGGCATGCCGGACCAGATTACATCCTCTGGATCCACGGGAGGGATGAATAAAGTGAGATGGTCCTTTTCGATGTCGTAAGTTAGATAGGAGTCTGGTAGTGGACAGCCAGACAGATAGTAGAAGAATCGCCGCTGGCTACATTAAAGACGCATATCAGTGAATCTGAATATCTGTAGCGGTGGCCACGCAGAGGCTCCATTCTTCGGAAGATGTTTCGCCGAGTTTGGTTTATGCGATACCAATCGCATAATAGACAATGCGTTTACAGTACGCGAGGGACGGCGGAGGCACCGGACTTACCGAAAATGCATTGCCTGATCATCATCCTGCAATATAGATCAATACATTGTCCTACCTATCCCTTCTCATCTGCTTGACAATAAGATGCTCACCTCTACCATTTTGGTCTTTTGTGCCTCGAGGTATATAACTCCCTTGGAAGGTCCGCCATGGGCCTTGATGTACTCGGCCACGCGCT
This sequence comes from Zalaria sp. Him3, assembly GCA_027923365.1. Lineage (NCBI taxonomy): Eukaryota > Fungi > Ascomycota > Dothideomycetes > Dothideales > Zalariaceae > Zalaria > Zalaria sp. Him3. Next base: position 458,841 of record BPUN01000013.1, on the reverse strand, counting down.
TGGCATGCGCTTTGGCTGGATACTTGCCATTTGGTGGCGGTGGGAGATCTGGATTGGCGAGCATATCTTGAGATGATACAAATACTTGTGGTGTTTACAGAAGACAGTTGCATTTAAATGGATACTGCTGTGGCTTGATAAGGTGTCGCGATAAGCCGTGAGGCATGTGAAGTCAAGGGAAGCGGGCGTCTTGGCATCTCATGACAGTTTGAAGGATCATTGTAGTGACCTGCCTAAGGTGACTACCTACTCTCCGTTCATTGTTTGCGAGTTCACGAACGTGTAGAGCGAACCACTGGAAAATATGGAAAATTGGCATTCAGGATGCGATCCCGCGGTACGAGGCTGTATGTCTTCGTAAATCTGTCCACTGTACATTATGGATCTCAATCCCTCAATTCCGTCCTTCCCGGTAAAATCTAAGTATTCTGATGCAAACGAACGCCAGATCCTTTCATTAACGCCAAAAATGCATCTCATCGCACATCAAAGGCGGACGCTGGTCGATTCTTTGTGTCGAGCGTACAAGGTCGACAAGCCAGAGAACAAAGCAATCTAATCCTTCCATCTGGCCAAGAACTTCGCCATATCGCCTGTCGGCTGCGACGCAGCAGCAGCCTGTAGACTTCGTCAGTCGCTGCTAGTGTAAAATGATGAGTGACCGCATCTTTTGCGAAACGTACCGTGTTCTCAATGCTGCTAGCGCTGAAAGTCTGGCTCTCAGTGACGGTCAGCGTAACCGACGGCTGCTTCATCCACGTGGTTGCGATGGTGAAAGCCGAAGTCGGGTTAAGCATTGACTGAGACTTGGCGGTAATCTTAGTTGGCGGTATTGGTTGCATGGGCGCGTACTTGATAAGGCCAGTCTGCAGGTAGTATGGAACGGTGAACACGTCGCCTGAAACAGCAGCGCTGGCTGCAGTGTCACCACTGGAGACATCGTTGACGGTATCTGGGCCAGCGGTACCGCTAAGAGACGCCAGTCCAGTCTTGACGTTCGTAGAGAATGTGCCCGTCATGCCTGTGATGGTGAAATGATCAGAGTAGTTGATCACCGTGCCGCCTGCGGTCGCGGTAGAGATCATTTTGAGGAAGCTATAACGGTGTTAGCACCATGACTTCTTGCTCTACACGAGACGGTGTCCGGTAAACCCACTATGCATTCTTTGTCTCTCCTCCAAGCGAAGCAGATACATCGACCGATGCACTGTTTCCGGTTGAGTAATCGCCAGACGGTACAAGGGTCGACAAGACGTCCTGGAGCAAGCCTGTTAGTATATCCTTCCCTTCTGCGTCCGGGTGCCAACTATTCCATGCTCTTGAAGTGCGAAAGTCTTGGTATCCAGGAGTCTTACAAAAGCTTCGTTTCCACCTGCGCAGAGGAAAAGTTGGTATGCAGAGAGGTCACTGATCGCAGGGGAGTCTCCAGAGTCTTTCCATTTGATGGTGATTGTACCAGCGGCCACGGAACCGCCTGCGGCTGGGGAGCTGAATTCTACATCTGCGACGGCGAAGCTGGCGAACGCGCCCAAAAGGCTCAGGAGGTGGAGCCGCATGGCGGCAGTGTCGTATAAAGCAGGCGGGCGAAAGAAGTGGTGAAGGTCTGAGGCGTGAAGGGAGCGTGTGGTCGTGATAGAGGCGTGGTGGTGGGATGGGTGGTGGAAATGGTGGGCGTGTGTTGTTGGCGGATAGACTGAAGTGTCGGCGGTCGAGATGGAGAGGCTCCACGCCAACGTCCGGGGCGTGGCTTGCTGCTGCAAGGAACACGCGGCTTTGCGTCGCATCTTTGTGACGGCGTGCGATCGCTTCACGTGACAGGGTCGGATTACTGAGGTGCATACCTCCATGTACATAGTAACGTGTAGCACACAGAATGATACATATATATTAAAGTACGTAAGATGCTTGAGACTGTCAGAGTCGACGAACGAAAAACTGCTGGCAACTTATGTTTGGGTACAGTCACTGCCAGCAACGGTCAAGAAGCAGTCGGATCCCTTAGGGTAGATACATGGAAGGTAACCGATAACCGCCAACACCAGTTCTTCCGAAAGCAAGCAGCGTACATGTATCCAACGACATGGCTGTCCAGACTCAGAGTGGTCATGGTCATAGATGCCATTCGCCATACGATACTCTTATGAGTGCTCCGGAGTCCCGGACTAGGCTCGGAAGATCTCAGGGGCACGTCTCGACTGCCGGTCGGTTTTATCCCCGGATTCGGCCTATTCACCACCTGTAATTGGCTTTGGCCCCTGTTTTAAAGTGGCGCATTCGTCGCGGCCGCTACGCTTGGATCGATAACAATTAGGGCGCCAAAATCCTTAGGCTGGCTCGTTTATAAGAGAATGGCTCCTCCACTGCGGCCGCTTTGGTGGCGCCGACGACGAGCAGAGAGCGTCGTAATACGACATTTGCGTTCGGCCGTATCGTTCGCTCTCGCTGGAGTGAAACACTGTCGTTTCAATGAGACGGAGGACGCAGAAACATCTGGTACACTTTGCCATCTTTTTCGGCATAATGTTTCTTATCATCTTCCTCGGTCGCTCTCAGTCAAACAGCAAGCCGTTCGCATGGACTACAGTCCGCTATAGGACCACCTCTGCCACCCTTCCTGAATCTCGTGGCGTCTGCCCCGGGCTCACGGGAAGCACTAAACCTGCGCTGATAGTATCGCGGGTCGCGGCCGATGGTGATCCCAAATGGCTAAATGCGCTGGCCGATCTATATCATCTATGCGTCTACAATGTCGACGCACCGGCTGACGCAAGCTCGACCTATCTTCAAGTACCCGCAAACCGTGGGCACGAAGCCATGGCGTATTTGACGTTCTTGATCGACAATTACGATGATATTCCAGAGTCCGGGGGCGTATTTGTGCATGGCTCACGCTGGGCGTGGCACAATGACCATAAAGACTACGACAATGCGGCACTCCTCACTGCACTCAACATGACTTCAGCACTTGCACCGTTCGGGTATCATAACCTGCGTTGTGACTGGAGTGTTAGCACTTGCTCTCCACAAGAGGCTCAGCCACAGGGCAGCATGGAAACGTACTTCCAGGCCGTGACAGAGCCGTGGAATGCTCGAGCTGTGTCGGATACAGCACTACCACGCGCTCTCGCAATACTGTTTGGCGGTGACGAGTATTCCATGGCCAAGAGCGACGAGAGACTACTTATGAGTCGTACAGATGCTGTTCGCTCGCAGTGTTGCGCGCAGTTTGTCGTTTCGCGTGATCGGGTGTTGCAGCATACTCGTGAGGAGTATGTCGCTCTCCGACAATGGCTCCTTGATGGAAGGGACGACGTCGTTGCGGCTGAGCATCTGCAAAAGACCAAGGCCGCACCAAGCGACGATCGCGTCTCCGGACGGATTTTGTCCTATGTGTGGCACATTCTGTTCATGCCGCCGAGTGTATCCGACGTCCAGTCCGGTACGGCTGACGGTGTCAATTTAGAGCGGCTCAATTATATGGCATGTCCCAGTGCCGAAGAGTGCTACTGTCGCTTGTATGGGCGCTGCAATCTCGAGGGATGTACAACTCCTGGTCGTTGTCACGGGCAATATGAAGTGCCGCCAGACTTTAAACTTCCTGCGGATTGGGCAGCCACGCACAGTTATCAAAAAACGTTTCAGCCGTGAGCCTCGCGGGCGCGATGCCTCGCTGATGACCATACACGAATGGAATCGCAACTACTGGACGTCTTGGGCTATAACTTGGCACGAAGCAATATTTGAGTTCAAGGGTCAATCAGGTGATCAAGCGAGCAATCTCCATTCTATATATAAACCCTGTCGTCGCAATCTTACTTAGGAAACGGAAACACTCCTCCGGACACCGCACTCAAACAGCGAAAGCTGCCTTGGTCCCTTCCTGGCCTCATACGGCAGCATTGCCGGTCGAACGTCAAGCATTGCGGTGGTCCGTTGACGCTCAGAAGTCTGCGCAACTATGCTTGCGCTATCACCTGGCTGCACACTTGCGGCATCCCAATGGTCCATGAAGCTCCTCTCGCCTTCGCTTGCATCGTCACTGGCCTGCTCGGTCTCCGTCTCGACTTCGGTTACCCAACTCTGAATCACGGGTCTTCTGCGGCCTAGGAAAGCACCGTTCGCGAAGCTCACCCTTTGGCTCCCCTGCTGGGTATCTGCAATCTCGATTTCGTTTTCCTGGGGTTCGTCCTTTGGAATGTCAGTCTCAGCTCTCGCTTCTGGTACAGCGGCTTGTGCATTGGCAACGTCTTGACCCTGAGGCATTGTCACGCTGGCTTGTCCAAACCACCAAGCGTCGTCTGAATCTTCTGAATCTGCTGACCACATGGATGACTTCTCCGGCGATGAAGGTGAATGCACTTTCTCGATTTGCGTCACGAGGGCAAGGTCCCTCTCAAAGTTTAGCTCGCTTACTGGTGTACTTGGCTCATCTTTCTGCGCCGGAATCAGGTTGCAGGCGGTGAATACCTCGTCGAGCATGACGTTGACTTGAACCTGAACGTCAACAAACTCCCGGAACTTCTGGTACATTTCGCGGTCAAGCATGTCGAGTTCCTCTTTCACGGACTCTTCCATTGACCCCAAGCGCTCAATTTCCCGTCGGATGCGATAAGTCTCGTTTCTGTTGCACCCATTACCTGCAATAAGGTCATGATAGGTGACCCGTTGCTCGATGGCTGCCTGGGTTTTGGACATGTAGCGGTGGAGTACTGCCCGAGTCTCTCTGGCCTTTTTGTCGGCAAGGACGAGCGACCATATTGCGCCAATGCTGGATTGGATGTTGGTAGATAGCTCATGGGAGAGGAGGAGGGCAGGGACTTCTTTCTCACCATCATGCACGCCAATCATTCCGGCATCATGCGAGCTGTAGTCGCTTGGGTTTTCGCCATCAAAGACATAAGGCCTAAGGACAGTCGGTAGGCCGGCTTCGGAGCTCTCGGCTGTGCTTTGTGGTGGAAGTAGATGTTCTGTCGATTGTACGTGCTCGGCATGGATGACTGCGGAATTGTTGCAGGACCAGTTCTCGAAATCGTCGAATACTTCCGGCAAGGGTGGGTCGGATAGGCCGCTGCTCATAGTCTCTGTATCCTCAAAGGCAGTTATTGACGGCTCCACAACCACGCAATGTCTATGGTGGCGATATGACTTGCTGCTTCCTTCATCACTCGCCGCGTCATCATTCTTATCCTTCTCTGATAGTTTCTGAAGCTTCTCAGGACGTGAGCCCAGTTGTTTCGCCTCACTGCATATAGCTTGGAGTCTTCGCTTCATGGCTTGGGCGAATCCGGTCATCGTCTTGTAAATTGTGAATCTCTTGTCAACTCACTACGTAGATCTGAAGTGTCGGTATGTTCTAGTGTCGCAGGGTGCTTCGAGTCCAGCTCGATTGTTATGGAACGTGTATGTTAATGTTAGTGGATTTGAGTATCGAAGTTATCTGGCTCGCTCAATATTAGCTCATGGGAGAATTTTAATAAGTACAAAGGGACAAAGACGTCTGAAATTGCGTGTACGCCATGACAGGCGACAACGCCCTTGAGAGCAATGAGTGAACAAAGAGATGTGAAATCTAGCGACTCGAGCTCGGTCTTTGTTCTTTGTCTCGGATGAACTGGTGCGAAGGGTCAAATCTCTGTTACCGCGGCTCTACCACAAAGTGCATTGATATGTGGCGCCAGATGTCCACACACGCTGAAAGGAATCTTTTCTCCCCGAATGAAAGGGTCGGAAGAAGCGGTCATCTTATTACTATTATGACCAGCAGAATTGCAATACTTGTTCTGTTCCTTGTATATTCCACTCCGCATATTGCACACACGTTGACCGTGTTCATTTTCCATCGATACATATCAAGTTCCATTCAATACTTTGATTTACAAGCATTCATCATGCCAAACCACAGCCAAACCACATTTGGCGCCACAGCCACGCAGAAGACCAAATCCAAGAGTCGCCTAGATAATGTCTGGGCGCCAGAGAAGACCGAATACAGCTTAACAAGCACCAAACGCAAAAGTGATGTCCTCGAAGAAGGGAGCAGCTATGATAACATATCTTCTCCAGCGAAGAGGCCGTCGATAACTTCTACCTACGCTCCTAGAGAGCACCCTCGAGAGCTGCTGGACAGCCGTAGGGCAAACTATGACCCCACTCCTTCCACGATAAGTTCCAGATTAGGTATGATGGGAGTAGCTGACAGAGCAATCAACAGGGCCAACGGGCGCAGATACAGTAACATTCCAACCCACCGACGAGCTGGGAGCTGCGTCTCTATCGCGCCCTCGGTGGCCTCTTCTTACCACTATAACGGTAGCGACGTCGGCTCCTGCACCTCAGTCGACTGGAGTGGAAACAACGCACCGAATGTGTATTCAGGCTCAGATAAGCCCTATATTCATTCCGGCAGAAAGAAGCACCACTTCAAGCCCGGCGACATCATCCGAGTCGCCCTGCATACTACTAACGTCAACGCCAACATCGACATGGAGAAAGACGGCGATCGTGTTACACGAACCTGTTGTGGGCCGGTATACAGTAAGGCGCGCCCGATGATCGTCCTCTGGCTCCACCAAAACCATATGTTTGTCGCGCCTATGTTCACAAACGGCGGAACGAGCCTTGGGCACAGATCAGACATACATGAATATGTTTGCGTCAAGGAACAGGGGAATGAAGAGTTCGTGAATGAGGGTGTCTATCCGGAGCTTGTGGCAATGTCGAAGACGAAACCGATGCACCCGAAGTCGAGGGTTCATCTGGCAGGAGGATGCAATGTCCGGTATCAGGAGAAGATTGAAGTGATAGGGGCATTGACTGATGAGAGTGTGAAGATGTTGATCAAGCGTTGGCAGAATTTCGCGGAGGAAGCTATCACAGAGGGCATGATGACCTTGATGATGGCTCAGGGCCGGGATAGCAGGAGAACGAGTGCTATCAGTGTTACCACTACAAAGAGGGTCGGGATCCAGCCTGGAGCTGTCGATTCTGCGATCAGGATTGTTGCTGGAGTATAGTCAGGTAGAAGAATACAGGAAAGTCTTTAATAATTGCTTTCGAAGTGAGAAGATGACCCAGACGTTGACCTGATGTTACAATGTACAGACACCACCGGGAGCCATTAAGAAAGAGGCGTATCCTGTCACCAGGCTTCTTCAGCTGCATCAAATCGACTATACGTATATACATGATCTTATATGTACCTAGCTTATGAGGTATCCCGGAAAGTAAAGGTGTTACGACTCAGTCGCGGATTCGGTCTCAACCGCACGGGCAAAGCTCAACGTGAGGTCTCGGATGCACCCTTCCGCGGATGTTTGCTGCTATGTGAAAATACAATAGACAGTCACTTGCTCCTGCGGAGGTGTCATCTACAAGGATGGCTGATTTGATATAGTGCAAGGATACACTTTGCGCCGCTGCCGCAACGGGCTTTTTCTGACGTCACCCTCAACCTCAAACCGCGGGAGCAATACATGGATGCGCCGCACGCTCAACACGTTCCGCGCACATCCACGGGTTGTACTGTATATGACCGATATGCAAATCGGCCCGCTTATACCTTTGTACATATTGCCTTCCTCCATGTTTGCCATCTTTGCGACTGTTTCGCCGTCTGAACAACAGTACGGCATACTTTCATGGCTCGGTATACGCAGCTTACGTTAAGATACCCAGCGTTCTCGTCTCTCACTACCGTCCTTTCGGACATTCTTTTGCATTTGCCGTAGTTTCCTTTCAAGTATCCGGCCACCATGCCCATACCCGCTCGAATCTCTGGAAAATTACGAGGGGAGGATACCGTCGCTAGCAGCCATGGAGGAGATTATACGACCAGCAGAGTCCCTAACGCCAAAAAGCCCAAGGCTCGCCCTCGGAGTCTGCGCGATACTGTTCTCTTCCCTGTCCGCAGTTTACCCCAATATACCGGTCCATATCATGTAAGGGACTATATTTTGAAGGAAGTGTTCATGAGACTGATTTGGAACCAGGTCGGAACCATGGAAATCGAAGTTCCCGCGCGAAATCCACGGACTTTCTCCCACATCAAACGGCATGGACGCCACCTCCTGCACCTCGAGACTGTACTTATGACCATCTATTATCCAGCCGCTGGTCGGCCCACAGGATCTAGCTCCCGCGAACTCTGGCTCGGTCGACCACGACTTGGCATGACTGCCGGGTTCGGTCATTTTGGCGGTATTGGACCACTTGGAGTGCTTTTCTTCTTACCTACCATGTTCACTAAACTCCCTGCATGGCGTAATGCGCCGCTGTCCGACGCCAGGCCTGTGAACCAGAAAGCTAGCAAAGATGGCAGTAAGAATGCGCATGCAGAGAAAGGGTCAGAAGGTAATTCGAAACCACCGCAATTTCCGCTACTTGTCTTCTCGCATGGGCTAGGCGGAACGAGAACCATGTATTCTAGTGTCTGCGGAGAGGTAAGCGTGGCGTACGAAATCATGTACGTGCAAGATGCTCACGAATGCAGTTTGCAAGCTACGGGTTCGTTGTATGCGCCGTTGAGCATAGAGACGGTTCAGGGCCACGCACCTATGTGAATACACCTCCCGGTAGAGAGTGTACGGTCGAGGATGAGAAAGAGGATTGCGTTAAGGAGAAAGGCCCTGTCAGGAAAAAGAAAGGCTACCATAAGGTGGTGAGTAGTGAAGTCAACGCCATGACCAACGATCTGTTACTGACACGCCCTTAGGATTACATATTTCCTCAGGGTAAGTTGGTTGGGCTTCGCCGCCTTGCCAGTGCTGACCGACTTCAGATAATCCTTGGGACACACGACCTGGTAAGGACGTAGACCGTGAGCTCCGCGATGCCCAGATCGACCTGCGCATGGCCGAGATGGAAGAGGCTTATCAAGTACTCTGTAAGATCAACGAAGGGAGAGGCGAGGAGGTGGCACGGGACAATCTCCGGAAGAAAGGCTTCAAAGGTGCCAGCTCTCACGGTCTGGAAGGTATCGACTGGAGTACCTGGATTGGAAGGTTACGGCTTGGCCGCGTGACAGCTCTAGGACACTCCTTCGGTGCCGCCACCGTGATAGAAATGCTTCGCCACCACGACCGCTTCAAATGGGTGACGCAAGGTATCATTTACGACATCTGGGGTGCTGGCACTCGGAGTCCTGAACATGTCGACCCCAAAAACCGCAATCATGGACCTCTCCTGGCAATCGACTCCGAGGCTTTCACATACTGGCCAGAGAACTTCGACTTTGTGCGGTCCGTGGTCGAAGAGGCCAAGGAAGCCTCGCCGGCATGGTTGCTCACCGTGCGTGGCACAGTGCATCTCTCGCAATCCGACTTCTCAATTGTATATCCGCATATAACCTCAATCTTTCTGAAGGCCACCGCAAACCCGCAACGGGCACTTGACCTCAATATCAACGCATCTCTCGAATTTCTGAAGGCCGTGCGACCTCAGATGCCTTCAGAATTCACCAATGCCTTTCCTGACGAGCAGATCCTGAACCAGCCCGCTGCCACCCTGGATGATATCCCGATCTCGCAGCTGCACAGGCCAAAGGAGAAGTTCACAGCCTCGAGGTTGCGGATCCAGCATGAGTGGCTATACCGCATGCTTCCTCCACTAGCGAAACGTGTAGCTGTCAAGAAGGCCCGGAAGGAGGGCGTTGACGCCCACAAGGAGGTTTGGGTGCATAGTAAACCGACTGAGGACCAGATTCAGCAGTTTAGAGAGAGGCTTGCTGAGGATGATTTGATTCCGGAGAGGAATGAGATTGTGGCTGGTTCGGGAATGGAAAGGACGTCAGGGGAGAAGACGGCAGGGGGGAGGACGGGAGCTGGACCGGAAAGCTGGGAGGATGCAGCAGGTCAGGATGATGAGAGGAAGGAGCGGGCTCAGGAACATCATGAAAAGGAGGATAACTGGGGAGACTGCGACCGTGAAAAGAAGACAAACGCCGAGGCCGAGAGTGGATGAGGATCTGTGTCACAGCAGGAACGCCCTCAGCTCTCGAGGCTGATCCTGCAGCATTTTACCACACTCTTTGACGAACCCAGAGCAACGCAACCATTCGGCACTTCCCAAAGCGGCTTATGGTCAAGAGGACAGAGCGTCTCGCACCGCATCACGCAGTGTATGAGCGGCGAGTACGACTCATCGGATGGACAACCATTGTCAAAAAGACGTCCCATCGCTCGACGTTGCCTTCTTCCAGATATACATATACTACTATGACTTAGGAGGACACTTCCGGGACTAAGGGAGAGGTACAAAAAGACGTATATAGAAGTAAGAAAGCGAAGGAGGATAGTAAAAAGAAGCATAATAAGAATAAGTAGAGAAGGCAGCTGCCACGTCTAGCGAGGTTGGCTGCGAGCTCTCGAGTCGGCATGTCTTCCGGATGTATAATTTCGAAGACCCTACGCTCAAGGTAAAATATGGCATTTTGGTCTGCGAAGGTCAACTCTAGGACTCAACCAATTAAGATTTCACACCACCCGCGCTACTCTGGTGTGTAACTAATTTGTGGATCTGTACGAGCTCTGATCTGACATCCACTCAAACTATGGTCTCGCGACCTCTATACGCATCTTAGGGATTTGTTGTATGAGGCCAGCTGTAGGACTCACCAAGCCAGAGCGCGCGCTACTCTTGTCTCCCTCCTTGCGACATGCAACTGGTCCTTCGTAGCCATGTAGAGTGATTGAGCGTTGATCCGACATCATACTTGAGCTCCTCATCGTGCAGGTAACATGGAGTAAGGGTTAGTGTTATGGAGATCTGTCCGAACCAAGGAGAAGATCCAACAGAAGAATTTCCACCCGCATGAACGAATGGCCGCAAGCTAGACAGGATGTTCTAACATTACTGAGACACTTGAGCTCTAGAATAACTTTATCAATAGTGCCTTGATGCGGTACTGAAAGCAAACATTTTCCCACTGAGTGAAGAGCTGGATCTGCTTGACAGATGCTTAAGCTTTTCATACCTGGACTTCTGCGCACGCTTTCCAGCATGTCTAAGCTGAGAGAGAGCTGAAGGCTTGGTTCGGATATTATCGTCAATAATCTATACAACACGTACTTTCTATTCTTACATAGCCTGAACATGTAAACTCGCAAGTCATGATTGGATTTCAGTATGTAAAGCAGCCTCAGAATGTAAGGGAAGAGACGTCGGGCTTTGGAATACAATGGGTTCTGCATGTCAACAAAGTTTCTGGGCAACACGTCTCGGCTTCCAGGAAACCAGCACAGCAACCTGGAAGCAACACCAACATCGGTCCCTACTTTCCTAAACTTCGTAGTCTTTCCAAAACTTCGAGCTCTCAATGTTCCTGCTCCATATAAAATCCAGCCTCAAACAAACATAGCGATCCCGCAAGTGAGTAACACCCAACAAAGGACCGGACACTATGCTCGGCGCCTTCTGCGCACCTCTAACTTTCAAAGGCTAGAATAATTGACGCGTTGGAACGCGTTGCTAACGGCGGGCGCTCCGCTAGACATCTGTGCAGCGAATCATGTTAAACTACCACGATCCTGCGTTCTTTTCCCCCGCTTTCTGCGACAATTGCGCACCACTAGTGGTGGCCTACAATGCAGTCGCTATAGCAATACGATCTTGTGTAGTAATAGATCATGATGGATGGCCATTCTCGCCGCAGCACAAAACTCTAGGATTCTATGCTCAGATTTGCCATGGCAACAAGAGCAGCGTCATGTTTCAGAACCTTTGATCTCAAATGATGAAATGCAAAGATGGGACCGTGAAACGCAAAACAAATTCTCGAAACCGGCGCGCATTAGACTACGGCGGACAGCGAAGCCCAAGCATGCTATACCGCACGTCATGCAAGCGAGCCTTCGTTACCGGAGTCGCGCCGCGGACACCCGGCAGTGATCGTGTCTCGGCCTTGCAATGTTGCGTCGCGAATGCAATATGAATCAATATCACATCGAAAGTGCCGTGTCAAGAGTTGAGGAAAAGAAGGAATAATCGGTAATATTCATGCGCAATTGCTGGTATCTCACATCGTTCACCCAAGGCCACCCGGATGCGCCTGCCAACCCAACCAAAACCCGACCCAGACCCAAACCGACTATACAAACATCGCTCATGAGGACTATACGAAGACTCAGGCTTCTCTACTACTTCAGGTCCGCCGGCGTCAGAGCTTGAACAACACTTGTACCGTCCACAAACCGTGTCCTGAAGATGCGATTCGCGTTCTGGAACATGCCGTCCTTCAAACTGACGACGATGAACTGTGAGCCCTTGAAGCGTGTCTTGATCAAGCGACCAATATTCTGCGTGTGTGACAAGTCGAGGGCGGCATCGACCTCGTCGAGAATGTACATCGGAGCGGGCGAGTATTGTAAGAGAGCCATAATGAGAGAGAGCGCGATGAGGGATCTGGGACTGTATGTTAGCAGCAGCTCGTCGGGTATTGACGGGATCGAGATCGTACCTTTGTCCACCACTCAACTCGGTCAAGCTCTGCTTCCACACCTTACCCAGACAAACCTTGACCTCCAGACCATCACTGATCGTCTTGCCCTCTGGCGGATCCAGCTTGGCCGTGTTTCCAGGTAGGAGTTCGTTGAAGATATTGCCGAAGTCGACGTTGACCTTACTCCACGTCTTGTGAAGCGTCTCCTTCTTGTACTCATCCAAGCTGCTGATGGTCTCTTCGATCTTCTTCTTGTCCTTGACGACAGTCCTCATCATGTTTTTGAGAGCTGCCTCCTTCTTCTCCACGCTGTCGATCATGTTCATGACCTTCGGGTTGATCTTCTTCTTCATGCCCTGGAAGCGCTCCGTTACGTTCTTCAGGCTGCTCTTGCATTCAGCCATGTTGTGGCCGGAGAAGTCGTAAGGTGTGCCCGGACGTCCGAATGAATCGACCTCGTCAGCGATCCAGTCATGCTCCTTCTCCATTGCAACTAGAGTCTGATGTGCAGCTTGCTGCTGCTTCGCAAAGTTCTCAATCTGGTGACCGAGCTTCTGTGCCTCTAAGCCTTCCTCCGTGATTTGAGCAGTCTTTGCCCGAGAGGCAGACTCGAGATCCTGCAGTTCATCGTCGAAGCCTGAGAGCTTGGCGCGTTCATCGTCCAGGTGAGCCTGTGCAAGATCGTGAGTGTCTTTTGCGGCCTTCTGTTGAGCAGCCAGGGTGTCAAGCTCCTCTTGCTGTGCCTTCAGAGTTGTCTCTGCATCTTCAAGCTGTTCCTGTGCGGCGGCCAGGTCGCTTCCGCATTGCTCTGCTTCGACCATAGCATCACGGACTTCCTGCTGAAGAGGCTTGAGGGAGGCAGACTTCTTTGCCAACGCCTTCTTCAGCTTATCTAGCGAGGTTTGGAGCTCGGTGAGCTTGCTGTCCTTGTTGTTGCTGAAATCGCTCATGTCCTTCTCTATCCGCTTAGCCTCCTTAGTCGCCTCATCCTGACGGGCCTTGGCATCAGCAATGACTTGCTTCAACTGAACGATGCCGGCCTTCATGTCGGCAACGGCTTGGATGATAGAGGAAGACGAGTTGCTGTTGATTTGTTCCTCAGCAAGTGCAATTTCATGCGACTTGAGGTCCAACTCCTGCTTGGTCTTCCTTGCCCCGTCGAGCTTCTTCTTGTCACTCGCCATAACGGTGCGAAGCTTTTGAAGGTCGGCCTCGCTTTGTTGTACCTCGCGAGTTATTTCGTTAAGCTGCTGAAGAGTGACCAAGACACCGCTTGATTGGGGCGAGCTGCCTCCCGAGAGCGTACCCGATGGGTCGTAGACATCTCCTTCCAGAGTGACACTCTTCATGCGAACCGCAGGGTCGAAAGTTACACGCTTCGCAGTCTCCGCATCTTCACAGACCAGGGTCGAGCCAAAGACATACTCCATAGCAGCCGTGACCTCGTGATCATATCCGATAAGGTTTAGTGCTAAATCGACCTTGCCAGGCGCCAGCTTCTTCGCAGCACCGATTTTCTAAGATATCGTTAGTGAGGTCGTATCATGGATGTTATGACTGAGTAGCTCTTACCTCTGCAGAAGCCCGGAATGCTGCAATCTTGTTCAACGGGATGATCGTCACCCTCTTCCGAAGCTTGCCATTTTGTAGAAGCTGGGTTCCAGTTTCGGCTGTGTCAACTACGACGTTGTAAAGACGACCTCCTGCGCAGATCTCCATCGCTGTTCCGGCCTTCGTGAAGTTCTTGTCCAGTGTGAAAAGCTGAGCTATCAAACCCTTGACCTTGGATCTGTCGAAATTCGGGCTTGGATCATTGTAGCTAAAGTCGATGTTGGCAACTCTCCTTCTCAAACCATCAGCTTGCTGGTTGAGCTCCCGGATCCGTTGCTGAAGTCGTGTCTCCTCCTGATACATGTCTGTCTCGCGGCTTGGGTCGATGCCTAGCTTGGTTAATTCCCCTTCCAGCTTCTTCGCCTGGACCCGCAGAGTCTCCAAGTCACGCAAGAGACTCGCATTCTCCTTCTCAGCTTTCTTAGCCCTTGGCTCATCCTCCTTGACGCGCTTCTCGAAATTCGCGATTTTCAGCTTAGCTTGCTCCTGCTCCGTCGCTGCAGCACTGATCCGATTCCGTGCGTCTTGTAATTGGCCCTGGTAGCCACCCTCTTGGCCTTCCTTTGAAGCAACACCTGTTTGGAGAGTCTGAAGCAGCTCTTCCTTCTTCTCGACCTCCTCCGTCTGCTTCTGCAGCTCGGCATTTGCGGCGTCATACTGTGCTTGCAGACTTTGGTGCGCCTTTGCCTTCTCTTTCAGCTGCTTCTCCAGATCCTTCACGCTTTTTCTGCTACTATCGCGGCGCTCCTTCTCCTCCGCCATGCTGGCATTTTTCAGATCCAGAACCGTTGTCAATCGGACCATCTCGTGTGATTGCGCCTTGACCTCATCCTCCAGAGCTTGGAACTTGCCGCCCTTTCGGAGTTCCTTGTCACGCGCCGCTCGAACCTTCTTCATGTCTTCCTCCATGTACGCAATCTCATTCTTGAGTTTTCCCGCATTCGCTTCCAGGTCTTTCGCGCGCTGCTTCTTCGCATTGAGATCCGCTTCACTAGAGCGCAGCTTCTCCTTGCTCTTAAGGTAGTCATAGGCTACCACTAGCCGGGTCAAGCGCTCCAGGTCATTCTGAGTCTGCTGGAAATCCAGGAAAGCCCGCTTCTCTTGCCTAAGCTTCTCCAACTTCGGCTCAATCTCATCACGCAGCAGTTCTTGTATCTCCTGGACCTTCATCTCTTTCTTAGCCATGGTTCTGAAGGCTTTGTCCCTCCTGTCCTCGAACATGCGCGTTCCTGCTGCCTCTTCTACCATGCCCAGAATTTCCTCCTTCTTCATATTCAGAACCTTGGTGATACGTCCCTGCATAATGAGAAAGTTGGGGTTGTTGATGTTGAGTTGGACAGATTGAAACAGGTTCTGGACAGTCGTCTGCTGGGCACGATGTCCATTTATCAGATACTTCGAAGTCCCTCCCAAGACAATTTGGCGGGTAACAGATATGGAAGGGTAGTCCTCGAATCCAATAGGTGACCTTGCCTTGTCGCGGTTGTCGAAGACTATGGTAACTGACGCTTTCGTGACACCGGCCTGGCCGCGCTTGTAGATGAGATCCTAAGCCATCCGTCAGTCCACTGTTTGCGCTGCACCGCTTGAGACGACTGCGCCGCGATACTCACCTGAAGGTTTTGCGCGCGGACAGTGCTCATATTCGTAATACCTAAGACGAAACATATCGAGTCGAGAATGTTCGACTTTCCACTTCCATTCAGACCGGTAATTGAGTTGAAGCTCTCGTCCCTGCAAGCATGTGTTAGAGCAAAGAATGCGCCCGTCGCAGTGTCGCGATGCTGCTCACCATCCTGAAATCACTGTCCGGACGGCATACGACTTGAAGCCGTCTATGATGACTTCAGTCACCCTCATCGTGGCGATATATGGGCGCTGTCACGGCGAGCGCTGAAGTGTTTGCGCCTGTGTTTACTCGTTGCCGGATGTTTTGATGGAGTCGCGCATAATCGCGGACCCTGACCCGCTGTTCCGCATTCGGCAGGTGTGCCGAGGCCGTGCCATCATCTTTGTCCGCTTGCGTTCAAGGAGACCATTTGATGTTAGGACCTGATGCGCCACGATGATATACATGTCGTCTTACTCAAATGCGTAATTGAAGCCGAAGTTTAATATCTCAAAGTCTCGTTTGATACTCGAAAGTTCTGCTTATCCACGTGGTGCTTGTACGGATGTGGCATGCTTGAGCTAGCTTGCGCCTGTATGTGCATCCATGTACTTTCGCGAGGCTCACTGCCTAGAAGACACTTTCCCGAGCCTGCGCTGTTTGACACGTATATACCGCGGAAGATCGTTTGAGGCTGCTATGCAATGGTGTTGGCGTGGAGCACACCCCCCACTTCATGGCTCACTCATCTCCTCAATCACCCGTTCAAGGTTCTTAATATCATGCGCAAACCGCCCCAGGAATAGTCCATCTACACCGTCCTTCAGATTCTTGAACGTGCCTGGTCCGGCACTACCACCGTACAGAATTCTTACTGCACCTTTTCTACCCTCGCACATCCTTCGAAGCTCCTTTGTGACAGCAACAACATGATCTGCAGCAGCAGGCTCAGCTGCACCAATTGCCCATACCGGCTCATAAGCAAATACGACTTCACTGTCGTCCGGTACCGCGCCCAGTGCGGCCCGAATCTGCGGCCTGCACTCCTCAATGGCCATTCCCACAGCTTGACTTGCAATCTGGCCGTGCGTCTTCTCGCCAATGCATACAAGAGGAACCATGCCGTGCTGAACTATTGCAGCAGCCTTCTTAGCAACCTCCGCGTCTGTTTCATGGAAGATGCGTCGTCGCTCAGCATGCCCAATTTCGACAATCTTGACTCCGGCTTGAGACAGCGTAAGTGGGCTCACTTCGCCTGTGTAGGCGCCTCGCGCTTCCCAGAAGGTGTCTTGAGCGCCTAGTAGAATGGGAGCAGATGCGGACTTTAGTATATCATGTGATGGTAGGAGAGTCACGAAGTCCGGAATGATGAAGAGGTCGATGTTAGCAGCTTTAGCAGCGTCTGCGAGGCTTGATGCTGTCTTGACGTATTCAAGCGTTGATGGTAGGTCGAAGTACATCTTGAGCGAGGTGCCGACGATGCGGCGGGGTCTCGACTGGGTAGCCATTGTAAGTGGTGAACAAAGGGAAGACCAGAATATGATCGATGAGATGGAATGCGCGTAGGTCTGGGCCGGTCAGGTAAAGCCGGTCTCTGCAATTGGGCTGGTATAACTGAACGAAAGTGAGCCCAATATTTGGAGGGGTAACTCGTAGCCGCTGTCACTCGCGTTGCCCGATCGGGCGATCCGGCTTCCAGCTGCTAGACCATCAAAAGCAGTTGTTCTACCAAATTGGTTGTCGAGAACAATGACGTGATCGCAGCGATGCAATCTCTACCTATAGTTTTACTATCTTCCTAGTACACGCAACATCGATGCCCTGGTCATACTAGTAGTAGCTTTTGTATGTAGACATGGCGTTGGTGAATCAGACGAAAGCGCGCTTCGCCAAATCTTGCCTTGTTTCTCCCGCACGTCGTGAGCCAAAGCAGCCAGTTACTTTACATATCATTCGCCGGTTGGACCACAACATCTACTTACGATGCCGATATGTATCGAATGCCGATATCCGGTCTCTTCATTGTATACAACTTATAGCAAGGCTGACGACCGTACACTGGGAAAAGGTGTACGCCTTACGCAATGTCCTCGTTGCAAGCGTTTCGCCGACAAATATGTCGAGCATGATTTTGTCGTGCTGTTCATTGACTTAGTTCTCATCAAACCCCAAGTAAGTATACCTGCTCTCATACGTCTGGTATCGGTCATAATAGACGTGTTCGCGCTGTTCATCTCCTTCCTGGCGGTCTTGTAACGCTGCTGTCGCGTATATCCGTACCGGTCCACACCATTGGCATCGTTTGCCGGCTCGACATACGCTAATACAACACAGGTCTACAGGCACCTCTTATTCAACAGATTGGGCAGAGATGATGACAGCTTCGACGTATGCTCTATATTTAAACTTCGACGTCAATGTTTCTAATTCCAGACAGCCCTCCATATTCCGTCTCGGGGTCCTTCTCCTCCTCTTCGACGTCTATCTAACCTGGGCACGTATCGAAAAAGCTACATCGCCTTCTGGCTCAAGCAGCTCTCTATCACCACCACTTCCTCTACCACTACCGTCACCCGCCACGAACTTCTCCAGCAACGCCACCGCATCTGGAAACTCTTCCCTCTTGGGTGTCAGCGATTCGTCACCCTCTCCGATCTCGACTTTCTTGACAACTCAGCCAATCCTTATACAATACCTATTCTTCCTCATCCTCTGTACTTTGGAAACAGTCGCCTTCCACCTTCCAATCCGTACCCTTCTCTCTATGCGGCTTCCCAGGCCGCTGTCTTACGTCTTCCCGCATTATCCTCGACCAGCCGTCATCAGTACGGCGCTACTGGTCTCGAGCTTCACTAAGCTCTTTCCGCTCTTACTGCTCATATGGAGCTATGATTTGCCGAGTAGTGCCAGCGCAGTCAGTTGGGCGGTCATTGTGAACAATGTTGTCGCGCTCGAGATTCTACTGGATTGTGGGGTGCCCAGAGCCGCGGTTTTGGCTGCTGTGGGAGCCGTCTGTAGAGCAGGCGTGGGTTGGGTAAGCGGCATATTAAGGACTGCACATAACATGTATGCTGATATTGCTACTAGGGTATTCTTCGAGCTGCGGGAGTAGGAGGTGGAGTTGCAGCGGCTGGTGTGGTGGAGACAGGTGATCTCCTCGATTGGTGGAAACGCATTGCATGCTATATTGGCTTTTGACAGCACGCCTAGAGCAGTCTTGTACTAGAGTATGATGGAAAATGGTATCATTTGCGTTATATGTACAGAACTTCGCTCGGCATGTCTGCTCGCGGCGGCCTCAACGCCGTGTGCTCTACCAGGTCTTGATCCTCCTTCAGAGCTCGTTGTCTGTCATACTCTTTCCCAGTCCGAAACATAGTTCCTCCATTCTCTTTAAAAGAATCTCGGTCCTTCGTGATGTACGAACTCTGGCCGTAGGTCGCTCCGTTTGGGTGAGATGAGTGGGTGCCACTGGGCTAGGAACGTTATGGCCCACATCAAGTAG
The DNA here is from genome assembly GCA_027923365.1 of Zalaria sp. Him3. Lineage (NCBI taxonomy): Eukaryota > Fungi > Ascomycota > Dothideomycetes > Dothideales > Zalariaceae > Zalaria > Zalaria sp. Him3. Next base: position 439,683 of record BPUN01000013.1, on the reverse strand, counting down.
CAGCTCCATGCTGAGAGGATGAGAGTCGACCGCCAGACGCTGTTTATTCTCATTAGTACAGTCCAATGCCAGTATTGTAGTAATCTTGGGGTGTGTGTGGAAAGACGGGCTATAGCAGTTGACCAGCTTGTCACACTGCTTCGGTTTTCGGCCCTGATGCTTCGCAAAGCATGGAATGAATCCAGCTGTAGTAATATGCACCGACGAGGAGGGCCCGCAGCAGAGTAGAATGAGATCTCGGGGATGGAGAGCGTGAGAACAACGTACGTTTGGTTATCGCCCTTGGGGCTTGCGAACCATGATACCGCGCTGAAGACGACGATGAACAGCAGGCCTGTTACTATTAGTATTGGGACGTCCGCAGCCCCGATGGCCTACTCACCGATCAACAAACTCCAACCGTTCGCCATTGTTATGTGCGTATGTTGTTCGAGACTGAGACGCAACGAGGGCAGCCCAGCATGTATCGGCGGATGATGTAGCCAGTATACGCGCACGGACCACAAGGGTACAGTACATATATGCAAGTACCTACCTAAGGTATCAAGGCTATCATCTATACGCCGCACGCATTCGTTCTGCTTGGACACGCCCCAGGCCTTTGTGACCGCATCTCTACAGCTTTGTGAACTGATAAAAACCTCATTTAAAAACTAGAGACGTCTATACAAACACGCTGCAAGGGGAGTCAGGCTTAAGGACATGAACAGCACAGACCAGCCAACCAACACCAATAAGAAAGATGCTGCACCATATTCAACCCACAAGAACTCCAAGTGCCTCTAGTAGTCCAGTCGCCTGAAGCATCCTCACCTCTCGCTGTTGCATCTCGCTCCTGCTTGTACGAAGTGGCATATGACTACTCATGGCGGAGCCTGTGACTTCCATACCCAAGTCGGCTCTCAAATAAAGTCCTTCGCCCTCCTCCTCTTCAGGAATGCTTCTCCAGGCCTGCATGAACTCCAAGCCCTTCACAAAGGTATATAACACTTCCGTCAACCTTTCCACTGTCCATCCTCCTCCTGCCATCCAAGCTTCCTGCACCAACCTCTTAATATCCTCCGTCTCCGGATGCAGCACCTCATGCGCCACAGCCCTGCCCGTAACATTGACTTCCCTCGTACGATCTCGAACCGCGATCTCCACCGTACACGGCTGCCGTAACGGTAACTGGTAAATCACGACCTCTGGCCCGCCTGACACACCCTCCATAAAGTCACAATAGCCCCTCAGCATAATGCGCCTCAACCACTTTACATGCTCTTTGTTCTTTTTCAACCAGCTCACAGCGATCTGGGCGTTGCGCTCGTTGAGCAGCATTATGCTGAAGGTATTGTAGCCGTAGAACACGGGTAGGGTTTCGGCGCGGAGATGGCGGGATACGAGGGACAGGGCGGGTTGGGTTGCTGCGTATGCATTGCCGGGTCTGGCGACTACGCGGAGGGGGGTGCTGTGGGAGACTAAGGCGAGCTTGTAGATCTGTTCGCGGAGTTCGACGGGGAGAGTAAAGAGAGCCATATCGTGGTGAGCCGAGCCTTGCAAGATCGAGGGGGCCCGAGTACGATGCGCAAGTGGCCTCACTTGATTGCTTGCGGAACCATCGATGCCGCTCGCGACGAGTATATGGAGGAATACCAGTGCGGGTTGTTGTAAGCTCGCTGCGTTAGGTACCTTAGGTACCTATACAGTCAGCTCTGGAATGACAGGCCCCTCGAGGCTGGGACACGCAACCAGTAAACAGCTTTAGTAAGGGGCGTTGAACGTAGTAATATCGGTTCTCAAATGCCTAGGCTCCTACAAGCCGAAGCGCAGTGAAGCGATTCTTGTCTTGTTGAAAGACACTCTGTAAAAGTAGCGCGGAAGCTGCGCATGTGAGGGCGAGCGAGCTCTTGGGAATTGCTTTGTTTATGGAGGGGCATTGAGGTATGACGCCACAGTACTGGGTGTTCCGGTCTGGTTCCAGCTGGAGGTTGCCCATCGTGTCGTATCCGACGGTCCCGTCTCACACTTTAGCACCTTTTGATGCAGCTGATCACAGCTGACTCCAGACGCGGGGGTCCGTGGGAGGACCTGGAATAATTCAGGTGAAGTTGTAGACCGCCCGCTTGAGACTCGCATAAGTATGGATCATTTTCTTTCACATAAGTGGTATAGCGCCTGAGGCTGGTATGAATTTGGTATGAGTATTAAATATTCAATATCTCAGGTTATATAACTATGAAATAAGAAATGCGGACCAGCGGTCGCTAATATACAGAAGGAGTGAAAGCTAGTCGTGACTGTCATTATGGAATTACTTTTCCACCTCTCGACCGTCCCCATGTGATGTCCCGGTAGGGATACATCGGTCCTACGTCAAAGTATTACTGACAGACCAAGATTGGAAGCCTCTGAAGCGAGTCGCTTAGCAGGCGGTGATGAAGAGGCCGATTGGGCTTGGGTTCCAGTCCTCGAAGAACTCAAGGCTGAGGACACCAGTGGAGCTGACCTCAATGCTCTCAGTAGAGCCAGCCGAGCAAGAGCCAGTGGAGACGACGTAGCTGTTGCCTGGAGAGAGGGAGGAGATGGAACCGATCTCAGTGCCGGAGCCAGCGTTGTTGTAAGTAGTGGACTGGGAAGCAACGTTGTCGAGGTCGGTGAAGGTCAAACCGCCGGAGCCGGACATGGTGAAGGAAGAGGTTTGGAGGTCGCTCTGCTCAGGGAAGAGGAAGATGACAGTGCAGGTCTTGCCGGAGTAGTCCTGAGGGATGTCGAAGTTGAAGATGGTGGACTCGGTGCTCGAGATGGTAGCGTTGTACTGGGTGCCCTCAGCGGTGTCTGGGGAAGACGAGTCGACTGGGACAATCAAGTGAGGGGTCTGGTAAGCACCAGTGAGAGAGGTCTGGCAGGCACTACCGCTAGCAGTGGCGGAGCCAGTGCCGGAAGCGGCGGCGGAGGAGGCAGCAGCGGAGGTAGCTGGGGCGCTAGAAGCTGGAGCACTAGAGGCAGCCGGAGCACTGGAAGCAGCTGGGGCGCTAGAAGCTGGAGCAGAAGCTGGGGAAGTGTTAGAAGCTGGAGCGGTGGATGCCGAAGCAGCTGATTCAGATGTGACTGGGGCAGCAGCAGTCTCAGAGCAAGAGGCAGCACACTCAGTTGCGTAAGGACCGCAGCTGGTGATGGTCGAAGTGAAGGTCGATGTAAGGGTGTACGTTGGTTGGCCCTGGGACTCACCTGCAGCAGAGGACTGTCCTTGCGCGCCGGAAGCCGCTGAGGCAGAAGACTGAGCAGGGGCGGAAGCTGCAGAGTTGGCTGCAGAGGTAGCAGCGGAGGCGGCTGGGGTAGACTCAGCACCAGCAGAACCAGCACCGGCAGTGCCGGCGGCGGCGGATGAACCGGCGGCGGTGGACTGAGCAGCCGAAGCAGCAGCAGAGCCAGAGCCGGAGGCGCCAGAACCGGCACCGGTGGCGGCGGATGAACCAGCAGCGGTGGACTGAGCAGCCGAGGCAGCAGCAGAGCCGGAGCCGGAGGCGCCAGAACCGGCACCGGTGGCGGCGGATGAACCAGCAGCGGTGGACTGAGCAGCCGAGGCAGCAGCAGAGCCGGTGCACTGTCCGCCAGTACTCAAAGTAACGCTGACACATGCAGTCTGGCCACTAGGAGCGGTGGTGTAGATGTTGTATCCGCCGTTATCGCCAGTGTCACAGGCGACGAACGAGTCATCACCGTTGTACTCGAGGTTACCGCTGCTGTCGACGGAGAAGCCGCTTTGAGCTTTGATGTATTAGCATTCGATTCCGAGTGGCATCAGAGTATCTCAAACATACCAGTAGCCCCGGCATCACACTGGAACTGGGTGGTTGGGGAGGTCAAGATACATCCACGGCCATTGCCGTCGGTGATGGCACCGTTGCTGAGGCAGTAAGTGGCAGCCGAAAGGCTGCTGTCACCGATGCGGTTCTGGCCATCTGAAAGCTGACCAACAGAGCCAGACTTGCCGCCGGAGGCTGTGAGCTGGAAGCAGCAGCCATGGTCTCTTGGAATAATGGCGGCAGAGGCGCCAAGGGCAAAGCCGAGAGGTGCGTAGACAGCCTTCATCTTCTGAACCGATTTAACGAGAGAAGATATGATATAAGTGAGGGGAATGAGGAGAATTGTTCGTTGGATGATACTTGGAACAGACAAGGGAAAGGCGGCTTATATGTCCAGGGAATGGAAATTTCCATTAACTTGCATGAATCTTAAATGTCGCACAGCCATGACGCTCGATCTCTCTCCACAGGTTGGAAGACGAATCGGATACACCATTACGGCAGGCTCTATCCCCCATTGGGTTGTTTGATGGAACGCCTTCCGCTTTCAAAACGTCTGTCCCAGTAACGACTGAAGCTAGGTTTGGCTCGGGACGACAGCCCCACGAATTGGCGTACACAAGTCGTATCGATCGGGTGATTTTCAGGCACTCTCCAGGCTTAGCATGTTGAGTACACGAGAGCTCAACGAGCTCGGGATACATAATGGCGATCAGCAACCTGTTCCTGTCGAGCGGTCACGGACGGACCGAGACGGTCGTTGGTGGTTGATGTCAGGTACGCCGCGGATGATATGCCTTAGCTATTCTTGGAACATGGGGAGCAGGTACGAAGTCTGGGGCAGCGTGGGCCAGATACGTCAGCCATGAGGGACTTCTCGTTCCGCCGCACTTCCGCTCGATGAGTAATGAAAGGCCATGAGGCAAATTGGTCGTGGGGCGTGTGGTGCTGTTGGAAGTCATGGCTCCGACGTCTGAGTCTCACGCATAGTGACAAGCACTTATCGTGAGCTCGTGTAATGTCCTACCTCACAGCGAAGCCCGGCTTGTGTCCATTGAGATAATGCAGAGTATTGTACGGTATGTAACGCAGGTGGACACGGAAATTTCCTCGGGCAGAGTTCCGGAGCAAGTGTGCCATTCCCGGAAAGACGCCATACGTTCATGAGCCAAGCTCAACATGAGTGGCAGCGAGTGATTCGGCGAATGAAGTCCTGCAGTGAGGAAGTGGTAAGCGACAAGCGGGCCGGCGTAATGTAAGACGGCGTACGTGTGCTGTGGGCTGCTGTGAGCCATCGAGCAGTTGAAGTCTCTAAAGCGGAGAAATGTGGGGAACATGAACTCATTGTCTGTCACGCCGCATTACTGTTACTAACGACCGAGATCCACCGCATACGCACCTCAATCCATCGCAGAAACTGTTGCTCGCATGCAACGGAGACACGTGTGTTCGTTTACGGCTGTAAACAAGTTGCCGTTTCATGAACTCGCCCTCAAGCTCGCATGACGCAGAGCAGTGGAACACGGCAGTTCCGGTATCACGGCACGCCAACTCGAAAATTGCAAGGCTTGAGGAAGACGAACCGGAGCGGGTACAGAAGGAACACGAGAAGCTGCAGCTAGATATCGGCAGTGTTGCAAAGATCGCGAGAGACCTCGGAAGCCGGCGTTCCACATGATGAGGCTAAAGACAGCCAAGCGCCTCGACAACAGAACATGAATGAAGGAACATAGTAGAGCTCGAGACGTTCGTGATCTCGTGCCATGCTGCCTCCAGCACTAAACTTGGCTCGTATGGGATGGGCGCTCTCCTCACTCTTAGAGAGCCCACGACAAGAGAAGAGAGGATGAACAGGACTAATCTTACATTTAATTATACACTGGGCTTGTCGTCGTGCTTTCACTTAGCATTGCGATCCCTTGAGGGCGAATTAGCACGCGGGACCCGCAATATTTTGGTTGAGCGTACCTGTTGTTACCCTCGAGAAATTGCTCGCTCAGTACCTCTGTTCGCACGTGTCTGGCGAATTCGCCAGAACTTGCTTATAGCGTGCACCATGGGTCTAGCTCGCCTATTATCTCAAGAGATATCTCAAGGAACCAAAGCGGCAAACCCCATTCTCTAGGAGCTAGGCACCGATTACTGCTTGCCCAGGATTTCTTTGACGACCTTAGCAATGTGCGCCTTTTCCACCGGCTTGCCGTCGAACTCTCCTCCTGGTGCCAATAGCTTCTTCATCACGTCGCCGGCATTAAACTTCTCTGCTTGGGCTTTGATCTCGTCCACCGTCTTGCTCACGATGCTCTTGATTTCGTCCAAGCCCATAGTTTCCACGCTTCCAGCGTACTCGTCCAGAATTGCTATCTGTGCATCCTCCTTCTCCTTCAGATCCGCCCGGCCTGCATCTTCAAACTCCTTTGCTGCGCTCTGAGCTGCTGCGGTTCGCTTCCGCAGTAGAGAAAGTAATTGCATATCTGACTTGATTGGCGACGAAGACTTCGCGGAGTTGTTGACCTCAGCGATGACATTGCGGACAACATTGAGACGAGCCATATCTTTTGCCTTCATAGCCGCCTTGAGGTCGCCCTTCAGCTTCTGTAGCAAGGGCGAGGCGGGCGTCTCGGTCGAGTAGCGACAGCGAAGGCAGAGTCCTGCATTGCGCAAAGCTGGTCGTCCGCGCTGGATGAAGGCCGACATGGTGGGCAGGTGCAGATGCTAGCGTCGAGTGAAATCCCCAACGAAAGGCTGTTCGAAGGTATGAATGAGTTGTTCACGCTCAGGGAAGAGGCTGGCCGTCGCAGTCACAGCTTCCCGCGAGCTGCGTTCCATGCCAAGACCTCGATCCGCAAGTCGCGTCGAAACTCAGAGCTTCACGTTCACCTGAATGTTTAAGGCGGAAGAAGCACCTGCACAACACTTGACACACCCTCCTTACTGCATCGCACAATCGAAATACTTGAACGTGCCCCTTCAACCAAGATATGCACCGCCAGCGCCTGTGATATATGCGATAGTCTCAGAAGGTCACGAATAGGCCTTGCCTTTGCGCAGGACGCAACAAACCTCCCAGCTCCAACACCTTGCTCCATACCACAACTGCTCAGAGAGGGCCGACCATGTCATTTACCTCTGTTCAGACGACCCCATCGAGGCCACTCCCTGGCGCATACCTAGCCACACCGGCGGCCAACCGACAAAGACCTTCTCAACCTCAGCTATTTCGAAGCGGCTCCTCCTCTGCGCTGGTTCAAAATGCGCCTGCACGCCAGCAGCAGACTGCCCTAGCTCCCCGATCTGATGCTCCAAGCGCTGGCGCGCAGTCTGCGCCAACGCTCTCACCAATTGAAAGAGCTGCGCGGACGATAAATGAGACCTTAGCTGTTGAAGGCCGATACCCAGATCTGGACAGTTATGTCGGACGTAAGTACGGCGGACTGAGCATAACGAAACTCGCTAACTTCTTGCAGAGGGCATTTCCGCTGATTATGACATACCATTGAACCAGGCCTGGTTCCCGTTCCAGAAGGCTAAAAGCTACGAAATACCAGAACAGGTCTTCGAACAAGCCAATCTTGCGCAGATCAACACAAAACTTGGCCTGTTTGCAGAGCTGAACCATGCTTATATTGTCATCGACAACGCCCTCTACTTGTGGGATTATACACACCCAAATCCAGAGCTGATTGGCTACGAAGAGCAGCCCAACGCCATCACAGCCGTGAAGCTTGTGAAGCCTCGCCCTGGTGTCTTCGTACCATCCATTACACATTTGCTGGTCGTGGCTACCCAGGCAGAGATCATTTTGATTGGTATTGCGGCACAGGCAGCGCCTGGCGGAGGTAAGAGCGTATCGCTCTACTCGACGCGTATGATCGTGCCTGTAAAGGGGATCAATGTCAACACCATTGAGGCCTCTGCAAAGACAGGCAGAATCTTTTTTGGTGGAAAGGACAACGATGACGTCTGGGAGCTTACCTACCAGCAGGAAGAGCGATGGTTCGCCAGCCGGTGTAGCAAGATCAATCACACCGCTAAAGGCCTGAGCTCAGCTCTGCCCATCGCTTACTTCAAGGGGGCCACGCAGGAATACATCACGCAAATGGTCATAGACGACACAAGGGATCTGCTCTACACCCTGTCCTCAAGGTCAACAATACGCGTCTTCCACATGAAGGCAGGCAATGTCATGGATCTATCATTGTCGCGGTCATGGGCCAACATTCTCTCAAACATCGGACACATGGTGGCTCGCTCCGAACTGCTCGATATAAAGACTCAAATTGTGAACTTGAGTCCCATCACCGCCACAGAAACAGCACGGTTGAGTTTGCAGGCACTTACTTCCACCGGCTGCAGGATATTCTTCAGCGCAACAACTGGATCTTTCTACGGCAGCAGCGCCTCTACTGCTCCTACCAGCATGCAAGTCCATCATGTACGCTTCCCCCCAAAGACCTCGGAAACGCAGATGCAGGCCCAAGGAGGAACAGCGGGCCAGGTAATTCCTTACCAGCAAGCCAATCCGATGGTCGATGTCAACTCTCCATACTTAAAACCAACAACCACGGGAGTGAGATACGCTCCAGGGTTCACTATCTTCATCATGCCGGATGCGCAAGACAGATCTAGGGACCGTATTTTCCTTACCGCACCCGAGTCTGGCCGGATCAAAGCGCGTGATGCCACCCAAGCGGCCAGTTATCCAGAAACTGGCCAATGGATTGCGTTGGGCAACGAATCTCAAGAGATCGGTCTGGCCACTCCGTCGTTTGCCGCCAGTAGTGGACCCCTCGGCTTCGCGAATGAGCTCGCCGTGCAATTCGACCAGACCCCGACTGAATTCGTCATCTTGACGCCAACTGGCGTGCAGACATTCAGGAGAAGACGACTGGTGGATATATTCGCTGCCACGAAGCGTTATGGGCTGAGCGGTGATGTTGAAGGCTTAGAGGCCGAAGTCAAAAAGTTCATCCGGTTCTATGGCAGAAGCGAGACCGCCGCGACTGCTCTAGCTGTCGCTTGCGGCCAAGGTTCAGATGTTACCTCGGACCTGAGAGTTGCGAGCATCACCGATCCGGAAGTCATTGAGTTCGCCCAGAAGACCTTCATCGAGCAGGGCGGAAAGCCAATGCTGAACGAGAACTCGGTACTGGATAACAACACTCCAGCTATTGACAATGTGCGACCATCACCAAGACACGAGGGCATGTCTCTGTACGTCTCGAGGCTTGTTCGGTCGGTTTGGAGGGCACCTGTGCTGGTTGAGAGGCTCACACCACAGGGAGGCCTGGTTGTATTGCCATCTGTAACCTTGTCAAAATTGCAGGATGTCCAAAGAGCTCTGAACTCGTTGCAGGAATTCCTCAATAAGAACAAAACCAACATTGAGGGTCTGGCCGGACCAGAAGCCCTAGGACGGGTCTCGACAAAGCAAGAGGAGGTGGCGCTACAAGGTGAACACCGTGCCATGAACTCCTTGGTCCAGTTGATCGCAAGCATGATTGAGGGCATCGCCTTCGTTCTTGTGCTGTTTGACGAGCGCGTAGAGGAAATAGTACTTTCTCTTCCTGAGCAGTCAAGGCTGCGCCTGCGACAACTCACTTTCGAAGGTCTTTTCTGCTCATCAGAGGGCAAAGAGCTGGCCAAAGAGCTAGTAAAGGCCATCGTCAATCGCAACATCGTGAACGGCTCTAATGTGGACACCGTTGCTGAGGCCCTACGCAGGCGTTGTGGCAGCTTCTGTAGCGCGGACGACGTCGTCATCTTCAAGGCTCAAGAGCAGGTCAAACGAGCCTCAGAAGCTGGCTCAACATCCCAGTCCGGCAGAGACTTTCTCAACGAGAGTCTGAGGCTGTTTCAGAAAGTCGCTGGAGCGCTTTCTATGGAGCATCTTCAGTGGGCTATTGAGCAGTATATCTCTATGGCGTTCTACGCAGGCGCCATTCAGCTGGCCTTGACCGTTGCTCAAGAATCTGACCGTGCCAACCGGGCTCTGTCATGGTTGCGCGACGACTGCCCAGAAGATGTAAGACACTCACCTTCTATTTACTGCAATCACCAGATAACATCTTGCCAGGACCCACGCAAAACAGCATACGACAGCCGCAAACGATGCTACGACCTTATCCATGCTGTGATACAGTCTGTGGACCAGTCATCGCAGCAAGCTCCCGAGATGCTTGACGGCCAATTTACGGTCTCCGCGAAGCGCAGAGCAGAGGCCTACGATGTTATCAACGGCTCCGAAGACGAGGTTTTCCAGAATAACCTCTATGATTGGTACATGAGTCAAGGCTGGGACGACCGACTGCTCGAGATCAGTTCGCCTTTCGTCGTCAACTACCTGCGCCGCAGCATGGACAAAGACCCCGCCCATGCGGACTTGCTCTGGCGGTACTATACTCATCACAATAATTACCTCGATGCGGCGTCTGTCCAACTTCTCCTGGCCAAGGGCAGCTTTGCACTCGACCTCGAGGCCCGCATCGCGTACCTCAGCCGTGCGAAGACCAGCGCTTCAATCAGGCAAACTTCTCTCCTCGATTCCAGGCAATCACGTCAACAATTGCTGCGTGAGATTAGCGACCTCCTTGACGTAGCCAACATCCAAGGCGATATCCTGCAGAGGATGAGGTCTGACCCTCGCCTTTCCGCCGAGCGTAGGCCCCAGGTGCTTCGCCATCTCGATGGAGAAATCCTTACCATTGATGAGCTTTTCAACCAATACGCCGACCAAGCTGCTTACTACGATATCTGCATTGTGATCTACCACATTGCGGACCATCGGAACCCGGCTGATATCCAGAACACCTGGCAATTGCTGATTGAGCAGACGCACCAGGAGACTGAAGCGGCGGGTGAGCCCCAGCCGTACGAGGCTGTCGCACTCAAGGTCCGTAGCTTGGGTACGAGACTAAGACTTGCGGACGCGACGTTCCCCATCCCGATCCTCTTGCCGCTCCTTGAACGATACGCTTTCGAGTTCCAGCGCGGTGTTGGCCCTACAACCTGGGTTGTGGATCTCTTCCTGGACCTCAAGGTTCCGTTCGAAAGCTTGCTGCCAGTTCTGGAGACTATGTATTACAGTGGGGAACAGCCTTTCCAGGGCAAGAATCGTCGGGTATTAGCCGGTGACCTCGTATATCTACTGCAGAGATGGTTCGCCGACAGCGAGCGCAAGGGCGAGAGGATCATCTTTGGGAGCGAGGAGAATGTGGCAGGTGTGGAGGAAGTGCTTGCAAGTTTGTTGAGGAGTGGCGATCTAGAGGCAAACAAGAGAGAAGAGACTGAGGTCCTTAGGGCTTCTATTGGGCAGAAACTCAGGTAGAGGGATGGATTTGCGTAAACTTGCTCTTTAGCGGTGGAGTTTTGTCCAGGCGAATGACGAGCGAATTGGAATTCTAGATAGGCAAGGCACGGCGTACCGCATGTGCTTGTCGTAAATGATATCGCGCGGCATACTCTAATCAACACAATTAAATTGGCTCTGCCTGTGCTTGCTTGACACCAATCCTGTACCGAATGCGTTTCTCATCCCCTAGCTCGAGCAACGCCAAGAATTGCATGTGATGGAATTCTCTGAGCGTTGCAGCTCCCGAAGCTTTACATTTCTGGGGCTGCAAATAGTCCACTGCAAATTACCTTAGCATCACTGTTTCTGTCGTCGCATTCTAGACAGCACTATCATGTTTGCAGTACCAGGCTGGTCCGTTTCCGCGGAGAAGCTCAAGACCCAGACTCAGCCTTTACCCGAGAAACCAGGCGCTGATGGCGCCTCGAAATCCAAGAAGAGAAAGCGGGCTGGAAAGGATAAGGGTCTGCAGGTTACGGACGAGAATGTTGGACAGCTGTGGCAGCAGCAGTTTGAGGATGGTCCAAAACCTGCGGATGGGCTGAGTGGTGTGAATGCCATCAAGGTTGGAGAGAGGAAGGAGAAGAAGCAGAAGGTTGATGCGCCAATTGCGAAGGACGAGGAGGTAGATGCTGCTCCTGCTGCTGCTGCCGCCGCCACGCCTAAGAAGGAGAAGAAGCAGAAGGCTGAGAAAGCGAAGAAAGAAACGGTCGAGGACAGTGCGAAGACTCAGAAAGTCGAGAAGACGCAGCAGGCGCCGCAGGCGCAAGCCCCTCCCGCCGTAGACGGTCCACCCAAAGACAAGAAAAAGAAGGACAAGAAGAACAAGCAGGAGCAGCAGCCCAAGAACAACGCTCCCAGCACCACCGCTACAACCTCCGATAAGAAGGCCGCCACGGCTGCAGCAGCCTCCGCACCACCCCCGGTCCCTGCCATTGCTGCAACAGCGAACTTGACCCCCATGCAATCCGCCATGCGCCAAAAGCTCATCTCCGCTCGTTTCCGCCACCTGAACCAGACCCTCTACACCGCACCCTCAGCCGCATCCCTCGCCCTCTTCGCCACCAACCCCGAAATGTTCGAAGACTACCACAGCGGCTTCAGACAACAAGTCGCGGTCTGGCCCTCCAACCCCGTCGACACCTTCATCGCGACGATCCGCGAGCGTGGAGCCGCTCGCCCAGCCGGTCACAAGGACAAGCGTGCCAAGAAGAACCCGAATCTGATCGACGCCGAGGCGGCGAAGACAGGGGCCCAGCCCCTGCCTAGGACCGGAGGAAAATGCACGATTGCGGATTTGGGGTGTGGCGATGGAAAGCTGGCCGCGACGTTGACGGCGGACAAGACGACGCGGAACCAGAACCTCAAGATCATGTCGTACGATCTTCAGTCGCCAGCTAAGCACGTCACCAAGGCCGATGTGGCGAACCTGCCACTCGGGGATGGGGAGGTGGATGTTGCGATTTTCTGTCTTGCGCTGATGGGCACGAATTGGATCGACTTCATCGAGGAGGCGTACAGGGTGCTGCATTGGAAGGGCGAGCTGTGGGTTGCGGAAATCAAGTCAAGGTTCGGACGGGTTGGGGGCGACAAGGGAAAGGGAAGGGTTGTGGAGCATAGTGTTGGATCGAAGCGGAAGGCAGCGGCTGGAAAGAAGGCAGCGGATGACGCCGCGAAGGTGGCGAAGGAGCAGGAGGAGGATGCGTTGTTGAAGACCGAGGTTGATGGTGTTGAGACGGGCAAGGAGGAGACGGACGTTTCTGGGTTTGTGGAGGTGTTGAGACGCAGGGGTTTTGTGCTCAAGGATGAGAATAGTGTGGATCTGGGGAACAAGATGTTTGTGCGCATGGAGTTCATCAAGGCTGCTGCGCCGGTGGTGGAGAAGAATGTCAGGGAAGAACAGCCCAAGCGAGGCGGAGAGGAGGGTGTGACGTGGAAGGCTAAGCCAAAGGCAAAGTTCGTGGAGAAGGAGGTGAAGGAAGTGTCAGTGGAGGATGAGGCTAAGGTGCTGAAGCCATGCCTGTACAAGATCAGGTAGTGTAGGGGGAAGTATCAGGTTTCCCCTCGACGTAGATGCAATAGCTCGCGAGCTCAATCAAAAAAAGAACGCCCAGAAACAACGCTAGTGCTTATATCCAGATCCGCTGATTCCAAACTGTCAACGCCACCAATGCAGCCTCATGGCGCTCACTCTTCCTCTTCTCTAGGTCGCTGCGTTCCCAATCTACTTCTCAAAAACCGCAGTGTGGGGGGGTGGATAATCTCGTTGAAGACTGCCGTGCCCCATACCAGTAGAGCAAATCCCAGCACCTGCAGCCACTTGAAAGACTCCCAACCTAGACCTAAGCTGACCACCCAGATGAATAAGGTACGGCAAGTATCGATGGTGCTTCGCGCGGTAGCCGAGAGCGACCTGGTGACCGATAGACCAAAGAAGTTGAAGCCCCTACAGTAGCATTAGTTCAGCCATTCGCGCATGTGAGCCCAGCAGGCACGACTTACCCAATCGACAACATGATCAGCAAACTACTGATTCCGATCGCCCTATTCCCAAAGACCTCACCAAAACCCTCCCTGGCATCAAAATACCCACCCCTTCCCGCCTCAGTCCGTCCAACAGCAGCATGCAAGATCCCCATCCCGACAAGCGTGACAATGAAGCCAAAGAAGCCTTCCCATCCGACCACCTTCAGAGGGTCCAGCTCGTACTTCTCCATAATACTCTCCTCGACTACAAACTGGGTCGCCGTAAATATCTGCGCGCCAGCGATCAACAAAACCCCCACTACCGTCTCAGCAGGCGTATGTTCCCGTGCCATCGTCGTGACCTCCCTCACCAATCGTTTCCCCAACTGCATGACCAACACCCCCGCCCCTGTCGGATCTTTCTCATCGTGCCCCGGAACAACAGCCCCCCTCCTCTCCAGCGTCCCCGCCAATCCCACAACCCCAACTCCTATAACCACAACAATGAGACTGGCCCACTTCCACGCGCCCAAGTGGCGTTTCAGGAACAGCACGCTGAAGAGGCCTACAAACAACACCAGCGCGCCGCGCGTCATTTGGTATATACTCGCCGCCACGAACAGCAGACCGACGTTCATGAGCGTTGTGCCCGCAATATCGCAGCAAGCCGGGAGGGCGAGGAGGAGGATCTTCCAACCACGCAACGGCAGCCGCTCGGAGGAGGAGACGGAGTGGAGGGATGCTGCGACGAGGGGTTTCGACACGATGTTGGTGGGGTCGATATTTGGTTCTAGATCGTCATGGTCATGGTGGTGTTGGTGGATGGCGCTGTCCTCGGAGGGTCTTTCGAGAGGCTCGTCGGTGCTCACGGCCTCGTAGGCGATGTCTTGGGCGGGTGTTGTGGATGTGACGCGCGTGAAGCGGCGTAGGAGGTAGGAGATTAGGACGACGAGCCAGCAGCCGGATTCGCCGACGAACATTTGGAGGGTTTGAATGACGGGTTGTTCGAAGGTGCGGTGGTCGCGGGGGTTGGGAGAGCGGCAGTTGGCTACGCATTGCATGTCCTGCTGGGTATTAGTGGTGGGCAGTTCTTAGAAAGAGGAAGAGGGGGATGAACGGATGGTATACCTGATATTTCGTGAGGAGGGTGTTGCAGACGCCGGTTAGGAGCATCATGCCCACGAGGAAGGGGATTACTGCTTTTGTCGTCATAGTGGTTCGGAGAGCCCTCTGGCTCAGAGCGCTATTGCAGCACTTGCTATATGATCAAGCGCTGGAGATGCGCCACAGACGGTCTGCACAATACCTGATAGACAGTACCTGGTAGATCGAACGAGGTGGTCCTTTGAGGCTGGAGTCGCGCATGACCCGACCCATTGACGTCCGTAAGCGGAGCCGACGCCTCAGCTTTGCGGGGGCGGCCCGCTGCGGCGTTTTTGCAATGCGATTGGCTCAATCTAATGCTGAATCTTTATGCGTACACGAATTGGTATATATACATCAACAATGCACACGAATATCACGTACGGCCACAGGCGACTGAGAACAAGGCATCCCGTCCGCTCTGCCATATTTAAGCAGTCGACCGGCTAGTTAGTATTACCGTGGGTGACCAGGTGAGAATCCTAGCTGCCGTACGTTTTGCTTTTGTTTCCTTCTTGCAAGTCTCTGTTTGTTTTGTGGTTCAGAGTTGTCTTTTGCGGTGTTGACGTACATTGAGGTATTCTGGGGCGGACGTGTGGAAAGATCATTGATGGGACGAAGGAAGATTTGAGTTTGAAGCACCATCATAGCGCGAATTATCATTCAAAGTGCTGAATACCGCATGATAAACTCCTTTTGCCTGGCCTGTAACCTAGCCGTACCAGAAACTCCATATCGCGCAGTATAAACCGATCATCAAGCCGACCATAGAGCAACTACCTGCTCCTCGTGCTTCCCATACCTCTCTTACCAGCGACGAGCCACTTGGACAGACTGGCAGTGCTATGCCTATCAGCCTCACCCTGTCTGGCTGCCCTGTTCATCTTCCTCTGGGAAAGCTTAGCCTGCCTCTCGGCCTTCTCCTTGGAAGCCTCGTCCGTAACACCGTCATCCCTCCTGTTCATCCTGCTGACGCTCCTGGTACGGCTCATCGCGCGCGAGATGCTTCTCCTCTTTGGTGTGCCATCCACATCCATCATGTCCGCATCGCCATCCTCTGGACCAGCGCGGCCACGCGAAGGCCTGGACTTCGAGCGAGCCCGATCGGCGATGGCACTGGTGTCGTAACCCAGCTTCTCGAGACCCTCGTTCATCTTGCCGAGCTGCACCGTCTTCCTGCTGCGGGGGATGACGGCGCGGTTCTTCAGACTCTTGCGCATCTTGGCCTCGTTCCTAATCAATTGTCTCCTTTCTCTGATAAGCTCGGCCTTGTAGCGAGTCTCTGCATCCTCGAGGTCCTCGACCTCCTCATCCTCGTTGTCGTAGTATCCCTCTGCCTCGAGCTTGGCCTCCTCCTCTTCAAGTGCGGCAAGCTTAGCCTCGATTTCTGGGTCAACAAAGTCGTACACGTTCTTGCCGTCCAGGATCTCAGGCATCTTATCTTCCCTCCAGTCTGGGTTCTCCAGCAGCCACTTCTCCTTGAGGTTGATGTTGAAGACACCGGCACCGCCGTTCTCCAATTCGATATCGCGCATAAGCTTTGGCCTGTTCGGGTCTTCGGGATCGTATTTGGTCCTGTTCTTCGCGGCCTCGGGAATGAAAGCCTCGCGATAAACGCCACCCATGGGTTGGGCGACGTGGATACGACGAAGAACGTCGCCGAGACGGCCAGTAACCTCGCCAGAGCTGTTGGTACCAGCCTTCAGCTTGGCGGCGTTGCGCTCAGCGAGAAGACGGTCGCATGCAGCATTGCGGACGTTCATGAGTCCCTCGGTGGTCGTGCACGAAAGTTGAAGAAGTTCAACGTTGCCAGACTTGCAAAGGTCGTTCAGCTGTTGCTGGGTCTCTGCATCGAGATCTTCTGGGCGGGCAACATCGATCTTGTTGATGACAAGGAAAACGAGCTTGTTGGCAAAAAGAGGCCTGATAGACTCGAACAGCTTCATCTGTGCCTGAACACTGTAGCCACACTGCTCAGAAAGATCCATGAAGTAGAGAATAGCGGAGCGCAAGTGTGCAATGGCCGTAATAGACTGCATTTCAATCGTGTTCATCTCCTCCAGTGGGTGGTCCAGAATACCCGGGGTATCAATAGCCTGGAAACGAAGCATCTTGTAGTCGAAGTGACCAACGAAAAGCGACTTCGTGGTGAAAGCGTACGGCTGCACGTCGACGTCCGCACGAGAGATGTTCTTCAGGAAACTCGACTTTCCAACGTTGGGGTAACCACAGATGAGGAGCGTCCTGGTATTTGGATCGATGGAAGGAAGACGACCAAGATGCTGGCGGACTTGCTCGAGGTAGAGGAGTGGGTCTTTCAGCCTCTTGCAAATTGTGGCCATGCGACCGAGGGCCGCCCTCTTAAGCTGCTTGCACTGGAACAGCGACTGTCCATACTTCAACAGACGGATGTAATCTCTTGCGACAGTCTCGATCAAGTGTTTGGCTGTCGAAAGCTGACCAAGCGCAATTCTGAAGTGGTCCGCATCGTAGAGTGTGTTCAGCAGATCCTTGTGGAAGGGGTGAATATCCTGCAGGCGTGGGAAACCGTCGAGGATGGCGGTGATCTTCTCGACGAAGGTCTCGGAAGAGAACTTGACCTTCCGGATGTAGAAGGCTATACAAATGCGGTCAGCACATTGTCCCGTCTGTCATGGCGCATATACACAAACCTCTGATTCTGGTGATCTTGAAGCCGGCTCTGATCTGCGTCGGCAGTCTCCTCTGGGTACGGCTCAAAACAATGTCCAGGAACTCCTGCGACGTCGGCACGGGCGCAATGTCTTTCCACGTCGTCTTCATTTTGGCGGCGATGGAATTTGCAGTATATGGGAGCAGAGAATGGTGACCGCTGTGAGAAGCGACTGTCACAGGCACTGTCTTGGCGTGGCGCGGAGTTTGGGCTGGAGCCAACTTTTTCACCGCCTTTGAGAACCCGCTTCGCATGACTCGCTGAGATGGCACGGCCCAGGCCTGCAACGGCCTTGGTCCCTGGTCCCCATTGTATTCGGCCGAGCTACCGTACAGTACCCTTCCCTACAAATGGTTGATACAGCCAACCGAAGATTGAAGCAGCTATCAATACTATGGCAGTCATCGTCTTCGCGTGCTTGCTAAACGTCTTGAGTCCCTCTTCCTAGCTATTTCTTTAGCAGTCTACATTCTTCCCATGTCCGAGAGAGCGAACATCCTACTTATGCAGGCCGATTACTGGTCAATGCCAGCTATTCAAGTAACCAATACATATATAGGCTTCGAGAATTGCCCTTTCCAAACGGGTGGCATCGGGGTGCCCAAAACTACATTGACATCCCAATCTCGTGTCACTAGTCGTCCAAACCAACAATACAATTCCAAGCAACCCAACCACGGCAAGCTTTGAAGCCCAAGACCTCATCTCGAAGGATCAAAGACGATCTTCTGCGCCTTCATCTGATCAAAGATATCATATCCCTCCACAGCTTCGGACAGTGGCATGATCTTATCCGACATGAAGCCCAGCAAATCCTGCTTCTCCTTGAGCTTAGCAAGCGCCTGCGGGAAGATAGACCGGACGGGGCAACGGCCCATCTGAATGCGCAAGTTCTTGCCATACGCCTGGTTCCCCGACCACGGAATCTGCGCCTCATTAGTAACCACGCCAACCAACAGAAATGGCACCCAAGCGGTCGACGACTCACCTCTCCATTATGAACACCAACACTCGAGATAACTCCCCAAGGCCTGAGCAACTCAAACCCCATCTTGAGCGCCGGACTGAGTCCCACAACCTCCACCACCACATCCGCGCCCCTCCCCTCCGTAAGCTCCTTAACCCTCTTCTCCAAGCCCTCCCTATCCGTCATAAAATTCCACGGTTCGGCGCCCAAGCTCTTCGCCAGCTCCAACCTACTCTCCACGCTATCGACCGCCAACAGATGCTTGGGCTTATAATCCACGATATTCATCAACGCACACAACGCCACCGGTCCGCACCCAATCAACACCACCGTACTCTGCGCCACCTGCTCCGGCGACATCTCCTTGAACGCATTCATGGCGGCGAAATACCCCGTCGGGAAGATATCAGCCATGAGCACCAACGCGTTCTCCTTGATGCCCTCCGGCGCCTTCATGACCGTGCTTTCCGCCAGCGGCACGCGTACGTACTCCGCCTGGCCGCCGTCCAGGACCGCGGATCCGAAGAGCTGGCCCTTTTCGCAGCGTGACGAGTAGCCTTGCGTGCAGTAGAAGCAGGAGCCGCAGGAGACTGTGAAGGGGGAGACGACGAGGTCGCCTTTTTGGAAGGATTTGACGTTGGGCCCGGTTGCGGTGACGTGGCCGGTGAATTCGTGGCCCATGATGAAGTCGGTCGGGGAGGGTTGGTGGCCGCGGTAGACATGGAGTTCGCTGTCTGGGTTTTAGATGGGCTGTACTAGCGATGGGAGGGTAGGGCAAGGGGCGGGAGAGCGAACCTGCCGCACAGAGCTGTGTATGCTACTTTCACGATAATGTCGCCTGGGTCTTTGATCTTGGGGATTGGGCGGTCCTCGATTGCGACTTTGTGTGGACCTTTGAAGATGACGGCTTTCATTGTGTCTTTGCTCATGTTGGCGGATCGGTTGCTCTGTCTGCAACGCCTGGGCTGCTTGGTCGTGAAAGTGGTGGTATAGATAATGCTATGTGGCTCTCACTCTAAACGGAGTTATATGTACAGGTAATCATTGATGACAAGAAGACGCACGAAGGGATGGCTGCGAGCTCGGCGAACTCTCTGTTCCGAGGCATCTGAGCATCTGTTGCGGGGAACGTCCTTGGGTCCCGTCGACGGGAAGTGGGGGTGAATCTGATGACTTCAGCGGGGTCGAAGGGTCCCTGAGCGTCCTTTTCGGTCTGCCGCGGCTCCAGCTGCCAGTTCTACTCTGATTATACCTACCCGGGTCATGGTTACTATTACATCAACATAAATTCTCGTCGGCTCTTGGAGCGTAGATGTATAATTCACGTGTATGCCACAAGTGTACGGAGTGCAAGTTGACACGGAGACTCGTGACGAAACAAGCTTCCGTCCCAATCTGCAATTCTAGGGCCTCCATCCTACCACTTCTCTCTATCAACAAGCGTACGCTTATATGCAACAGCATACCCAAACTCACATACTCAATCACTACTCATCCAAAAACCTCAACCCATCCATCGCAGTTCCGCCACACGCTCTCTCTAGCGTCAAAAACGCAAAATGGCCTCCCACAACCGGTCTAGCAAAGAAATTCGGGCCCGGGAACCCACCCTTCTTTTCCGTAACATACAGATCCGTGAATGGGCGATCCGTAATCGTCTCATTCAACCACTTAGCCACCGCGTTCAGGATCTCTGTCCTCGTCTTTCGTGACGCCACGGCAGCGGCTTCGAACTCCCAGTCCGATTTGGCGTACAGGTGGCGGCTGTCGAGGGGCAGACCGTACTTTTGCATTACGGCGCTGTACCAGTCGCTTTGGATCTTGTAGATGTGGTCAGGGATGAAGTCTTGAGTAGGTGGCTGAATGGGCGTCTGGCCCTTGTCGGAGGCAGATTCGTAGTCTGGTCCCGACGAAGAGTTCGTGGTTGAAGGGTGGAAACAAAGCAGTGCGTCGGCGTACAGGCTGTACAGAGTCGTCCAGCTACCGTACCAGTCGTACGCAAGCTTGGCGTGACTGCCATCGCGGGAGATTCCTAGCTCTTCCCAGCGCTTAATGTAGGTGCTGGAGATGTTGCGGTAGTTCTTTGCGTCTGTCTCATCATCCATCACTTCGGCTAGCTCGCCCATGGCTCGGATACCGATAATGCCTTTGAGGGCAAGATTGGTCTGTAAAGCTAGCCAGCCAGCAAAGTCATCGGTGGACAGCTGGTTGTGTGGTTCGAGTGTGTATTCGACCAAGTAGCCGGTCCACTGTTTCCACAGACTGTAGGACTTGCCGAGCCATTCCTTTGCTTGCTTCGGTCCTTGCGTCGATCCTCCCCAGCGGTCATCTAAGCCGAAGATCTCACCCCTAGTTTCGAGCGAAGGCAGTGCAAATGGGCTAGCCTCAACTCTCGCCGCCAGAGTAGACTCGTTGCCTTCGACAGACCAGAGCGACTGCGAGTCATGGCCCGAGGAGTATGTGAGTGAGTTTACAAGTGCGAGACCCATAATCAGCATGTCTCCGCATTCCTCGACTGGCATGTACTCGTCGTTACCGTCTGCGTGGCCGGTAAGGTTGGGGAAATGGGTACCCAAGTCATGCATGGTGTACTTGTTCGGGTACTGTCCACTCAACATATGTTCGAGAAGCGGCTCCAGGAGATACGCCAGCCATCTTGGGTTGGTGTAGAGGAAGAATGGGAAGGCAGGGAAGATGACATCCACTGTCTGACTGTTACCGTTCGAAGATATCTCCTTAAGGAACAAGAGTGGACTCTCTGCTGTTCCGGAGAATTGGGTTGCGCCCATTGTTTGACGTGCTGATAGCGCCACAATATCCACATAGGAGTCGGATCCCGAAGCATAAGCATCAACCGCAAGCTGGTCAGAGTAGTTCTGCGCAAGCTTGAAAGCATTTGGAAAGTCCAGATAATGGAAAGTCGTGAGCGCAGCATCCGAGAAGAACCACGTCTTCCAGAGAGGACGCATATAGGTCAGTCCTCGTGCGGAGGCAAACTGAACCACAGGGTCCTGGATCAACGCAATGGCAAAGAGCACCTGATCGCTCGAGACCGAGCCAGATGAGGTATTGGACGCAAGCTTGAAGGACTTCGAGAACGCAAACACTGGTTCATCGTCCATGATGCTCCGGTAGTCCGTGTCAATCTTGTTCTGCAGGGTACCCGTTCGGGAGAATCGTGTGCGGAGAAGTGCCGATGTGCCACTCTCATGGCGGACGTCCTTCAGAAAGACATTAGCTCCCAATCTGCAACATGCCTACAATACGTGGGTGGGAAGGGATAGCTCAATGTAGGCTCGGATCAAACATACCGAAGGTCCAGTGAACCTCAGGCTGCCCCATTCGGCTCTGTCACTATATTCAGTGAACAATTGTTCCTCCTCTCTCTTGATCACCCATGTCTTCAAGGGCTCTGCATCCTCGTAGTCCGTGTTCACTAAGTCCCATGTAATTTGGCTGCCTCTGTTTCCGCTGACCCATTGTCCGTTGACATCAACATATACGTCTACGTCGAAGGAGCCAGTGGCGTAGATTGTGAGGTAAGATGCGGGGATCGATTGTCGGAGTGTAGAAGTAGGTGTTATGGGAGAAAGGAAGGACAAGATCAGCTCGACGGGCGAACCACCCGAGTCAGCAGCAGGAATGAGGTACGTGAGATTGGTGATGGATGCATCGTATTTGGCGCCAACGTACGTCGGTAGGGATACATTATATCTGCAGTAGGTCAATCCCTGGCTCTTTCTAGTCCGATAGCTGAGGTAGCCTTACCCGTCTCCGTGGTCGCCGAGAGAGTCGTGGGGACGACCGAGTAGAGGATAGACGGTGCTGGTATTTGGAACGCTAGCGAGCACACTGAAGCCAATCTAGCATTGACATCAGTCAGTCGTGTCCACGAAGATATATGCAGGTCCAGGTGTGTCCTACCTCCTGGCCAGTGTAGAACATAGGCCACTTGCTCCATGGCACATCTCTTGCATCGGCTAGCCACGTGGACAGGTATGGGTTCCGAACGATGAGGGGCAGCACGGGTGGTGTCAAAGTAGAGGCATCGCAGATGGCTAGTAACAAAACCACGGCTGCCAGCAGCCCGGAGATGGATGGGTACATTGCGACGCAATAGCGAGTTCTGGAAGAGATACAATGGACTAAGGTATGTTTACGATAGATGGAATACAGGAGCTTGTCTGGCAAGCTTGGAAGGTACAGGGCGCCTCAGTAGCGCACTCATAGAAAGGCTGAGATGGAGACGGGACGCAGCTTCAGGTTAGGGAGGCAGGTGACAGTCAGTGTCAGGTGTGCGCCGTGTGCAGTTGCAGTAGCGCTGAAACGTGAGAGCACGCATCCTGATCTGGAGACGCGCCAGCCGATCACATCATGCATGTGGTGGAAGATCGATTCGACGTCACCGAAGCTGTTCCTGCAGCATGCATGTGCAGACGATCAAAGTCTAGCACCGCAATCAACCCTCCATGTATACATATGTTCTGCAATATCTCAGCTTTTTCCCAGTGGCGGCTTTGGAACGATACTGCCATCTGCTATCGAAGTCGTAAATGGTGGCCAACGTAGTAATACCAGGACCGCTTAAGAGATGTCACCCATACGATTGTGGGGTGGTCGGGGACCGGTGGATTGCGGGGCTTATCAAGACTCATCGTTAACCATTTGACTTGACGACAAGGAGAAATTAGGAACCCACATCTTTCACTTATAAGAGATCGAACGGAGATACTCAACGAGGGCCCATGCTATGAGCGACGTTGCATGCTTGCGGCCAGTGAACGACAAGGGCGTGCAGAAGCTTCCGAGGCACACTCCGTGCACAATTTCCACTCGGCATCGCAATAATACAGCAAGGGGTCCATTTCATTGACTCTGGAGAGACAATGATCGATGAAGCTTTACATCCCCAAACCCCCCAAAAAGCTCGCTATGACTATCTTAGAACCTCGCTCCTGCGCAGATAGGGAGCTCATACAGTACGGTTCGGGCACAAGTCCTGTGCACTCGAAGGTTTACATCGGGACCTCAGATGCCTAATGTTACAAGCTGGTAGACAAGTCTGCCTATGTCTCGGTCTCAGGCCGATGTGTTACATGCAACACCCGATCCCGCGTTCTTGTGTCCGAGAACTTTCGCGCTCTTTCCCTGCACCTTCCACATCCGTCAACTTTCTCCCCACTTCCCAGCTCCTTTGGTGAGGTATACAATTCTCCTAGGGACTTCCAGAAAAGTCTACCAAACGCCATGCCGACCTTCCGTGGCATCTCCTTGAGTCTGGTATCGCAGTATGATGCGAAGTCACTACCAGAGTATCCACCTCCCATCTCCCATGCCAGCTACGTACCAAACAACCGGGCCGCGCACACTGACTCTTCGTTAATCGGTGGCAAAGCTGCCAAATTCATACCTCCGCACCATCCTGTAGTCGATGTCTACGTTCCCTCCTACCCGTCATCACAATTTTGGATCTCATACGAAGTCGCACCTAGCGCAAGTAACACCCTACCACCGACTAGGTTCTTCTACTTCAAGCTGTCACTAAACGGTGAAGACATCACCAGTTGGGCTGTCGGTAAGCAAGATTCCTGGAAAGGGAAGACCATGTGGACATTTGCGGAAGGGATGACGGACAGAAGAGGAAGGCAGAGGCCGGAACGGCGAGGGTTCTTTTTCAAGCATCCCCAGACGCCATCAACGAGATATGAAGAGGGGGTACTGGAGGTGAGAGTGTTTAGGAGTAGGGGCAGAAGGAGAATGGAGAACCGTGGAGAAGCCTTGTACAAGGCCAACGGTCCTGGTGAAGGAATCAGGTGAGAACGCATGCCAAGTGTGTAAATGCTGGGCTAACAACCGTAGGCTTGCGAGTGTCGGTATACTGCGGTCGAAGGACCCATTCGATGCATATCAGTACGCATTGATCGACCCGATCGATGAACCGTACGTAACCTTTAAGCATCACATCTGCTCTCGGGGTGAGTTTTAGCAATGTACCTGTCTATATTATGTAGCTGACAGCCAATCAGAGCAGCTCCTTTTATTAAATATTGTCGGTTCGGCAGCAGATGAGCAGGTGGCCGCAGCCGATTCGATTGAAGAAGCGAACCTAGAGCGAATGTATCATGAAAACGCTCAAAGCCCATCAGACACACCGCACAGAGGGGACAGCGTGTCATCACCAGAAAACTCTTTATCCATGATCGATATATCAGATGCCGATGCGAACTTGAAGCCATTGCGACGTCTTTCAATTCCCCCATCAACTCGGCTGGCGCCCACAATGTCGAAGAGAGAAACAACATTGCCGGACAAGCATATACCCAACTCTAACACTCTTCAGCCTGGAGACGAGAATAACATTCAAAAAGGCCAGCTTCCTAGAGCATGGATCACGAGGACACCAAGTCCCGTCAAAGCTGACCGAGACCGATTTGACAGCCCACCCCCCTCTGGAAGCAGAAGGAGTCCCCGAACGAAAGTACTGAGAGGTGTGCTCGAGAATGCGCTGAGACGCAAAGCGAGCTACGAGAGATAGGCGTCAGGATGTTCTTGCAATATACGCAAAGTCAAGTGGATATAATCCTAGTCTGTCGGGTATCCATGCAGGTTGTGTTTATTAGGTGTGCGAAGCTAGCTTCAAGAGCTCTTGGGGGGATAGTCTTGTTGCTTTACGCTCTGTCCAATGCTATTCTTCTGTTAGCACAACAACAAGGTCGATCCATGGGACGAAGACTTACACAAATTCCTCGAACGACATGCCCCTCCACTTACTCTCCTCCACGCCATCCTCATTTGTGACGGTCTCGTACGCTTCGGGCGTGAAGCTCACCTCAGCCCACCCGTCAAATAGCCGTCGCCAATAACACGCTTCGGCGGCAGGCGTAAGATAACGGTCACGGAATGTGGCGACACCGTTATCCGCAATCCGTTGGGCTTCTTCCGTGTGCTCGAGGTAGTAGTCAAGCTTCTCCTCAAGGTCGGACCAGTCACGCTTCACGCCGAGAATATTCTGGTCCGGACCCTCGGCGACGAGAAGGTGGTAGTAGTTTGCGATCCATTCGAGCTCGTGGACTACGGTCACTGAGCGGCAATTGAGGAGGTACTTCAGCCTTCCGCTCCAGCTGAAACCTGCGCATGTCAGCTGTGCTGAGTAACTCACCTGCACCGCTTGAGTGGCTCATCGAGGGTGACGTACCTTCAGTATGCGCCGTAAACTGATACCGACAATGGCTCGGCATGGGCAATTTCTTCACCCTCACATCCGTCTTATTACCCCAATTGAAACTCATAACATCGCTCCAACTCTTTCCCTTCGTCGCCTTCAGCAAGCGCCCCCTCAGTCCCGGATTGACGTCCACTGCACCCCTCCAGACCAACTCCGGCCGCTTCTCCACCATCGGTCGGTCATGATCCCGCACCTTGCGCTGATAATCCGCAAACGACCCCGCCACGCCCGCGAACGTCCAGTAGTTGAAGTCCGGGATCAGCCACAGACGGTCGTAGTTCGGCGCCGACAGCTTGCGCGAAAACCCCCAGTGGGTGTGGTTGGTGTTCTTGGGAGGGTCGACGCGGTCGTTGACGACGAATGAGAATTCGATGTTGGGGACCGGGTCGCGGGAAGAGAGGATGGCGCGGTTGATTTGGTGCAGGACGGCGAGGGAGCGCTCGCGCCAGCCGTGGAATTGAGTCGCCCCTTTGGATTGGAGGATGTAGAGCTTGGATTTTGTTAGTCGGTATTTGCGTGATGCTGTTGTGGCGGAGGGAAGGAAAGGAGAGGAGGAGAAGGAGGGTTGGGGCTGATTTACCTGTCGGTCGTGGATCATGGCGCGGATTGCGCCGTCGCCACGCCAGTTAATATCGATTTGGGAGGGTTCGATGGTCCCATTTTGACGCCAGTAGGCCACTGCTCGGTCGATCTCGTAGTAGGCGTTGGGGAAGGCGGATTGGCATTGATCTTGGGTGAGGGAGTAGTCTTCGGCATCACGGACGCTGTCATATTCCCATTTGCTGGGGGTGATCGAAATGGAAGGCAGGTGAGACAGAAGGGAATCAGATGAGCCGGTTGGAACCTTGGAGAAGGCGTGGAAAGTGGCAATGATGAGTATGAAGGCACCAATTGCAATCAGTACTGTTCTCAGAAGGGGTCCATACATATCGGGCAGGCAATGTGGAAAGATTGTATGCCTGAGTGAAGCCGGGAAAACAAGACTACGCTTAACAAAAAATATTGTTCTTGAATACGTCAGTGAATGAGGAGACCGAGAAGGTTAAGAGGAAGAGATAAGGCATCGAGGCCTTACCAGCAAGGGGGAAAGGGACTGTTCACAGGGGAAAAGTGGTGCTAGACTATCAACGATCTCAGCTTACTGCAAACATGGCGCAGGTACCGGATAGGTATCGTGTTGCTGCTCGCACCCAGACAGATGTGCATCCAGACCATCTGACGATGTGTGGCTGATCACTGCGGCTGTGGGCCGTTGATACCATCAGCCAGCCTCTTCTTCGAAGGGTACCAGTCACACACTCCAATCGACATTTCAGGCCTGAACTCTTTCTTGAACAATAAGTACGATAACACCTTGGCACAAGAGCCACATACTCAGACTCAACGCGCTGTCCCCATCATCTCCGTGTTGGCAGCCATCGATTCGAACCCAGTATCAAGGCCAGAACCCTGCCGCATTGGGTTCGTGTAGAACCAATAGCATGTATTGAGAAGCAATAGCAAGATCGTCGCGATGCACCCCGATGGTCACTCTGCCAATGGACTTATGGTCGATAGATGTATTGCTGTATTAACCACCCCCCTGTTGCGCCATACATAACAAATACTGGCGGGATGCCAGCGGATCACGTCGTCTCGAAATGTAAGACTTGGTATCGAGATGAGGTTCTTACAAGGCTATATCCTATCTCTTGTCAATACAAGTCATTGAGAGGTAAGTACGGGACACAGTGTGCGATGAATTCGAATTGCGAACATGTGCAGCACACCTTCGACAAGGTTGGACGGTGATTCAACATAAAACGATCAAAGGACTATGCTAAAAGCAGGGGTTGACAGTCAGCCGCACTTAGAGTGAACTAATGCATAGCGCCGCCCGCTAAAATCACGTTTTATCCGCATGTAGCATCTTACAGCTTTCCAGAAGCACGAGCATGGGGGTGACTAACTCTGAAGATACCTTACTTTACGCAAGGGACACACTGCTACTACATGTCTATGGAGCAATGAGAGCGGTATACAAGATTCGATAGTAGACAGCGCAGCGGGCGATCTGGTCGTAAGATCTTGCCCCGCAACAGCTTCTGCTTATGATGTTCGCAATACAAAGGGCAACTCTGACATGCCATGCGTGCATATTGACCCTTATGCTGCATTGCATATGCAATCTCGGTGAATGCACAACGCTGTCTACCTAGTAACGACGCTCTGCAGCCCTTTACCTGTCAACCGCAGCCCAACACAGACAGCCACGACGCCATTTCCCTTTGTAACCAAACCCCGCGGGATGGCCTTCGGTATATTATGAGCCGCGATAGAGCGATCGACGAAGCGAAGCCAGAGTCGCCGACATGGATACCTAGTTCCTCCTGCGCATTGAGCGAATCGGCATTCGGTAGAGATCACGAGATTGATTGTCTTCACAGTCGCGTCTCCTTCCTTCCCGCAGCCTTCAAACCCCGGTCGCCATCAACAAGAACACACCAACCCTCTCCGCCGCCCCTCCTTCCCTCATACCCTCCCACCGCAGCATCCGGCCACGCTTGCTTGGCAAATGCTAAGACTCCCTCGTCGAAGCTGCCGGGTTGAAGCCATACAGCACGCACGCCAACTTCCTTGGCCTCTTGAAGCAGTTTGCGTGTCACTGAAGGTGGCGTGATAACCGATAGTGAGGTCTCTTGGGGTGCAGGTAGGGCAGAGGGCGAGGGGAGCGTGGGGTACGTAGATCCGGAAACGGAGACGGTGGGGTTGTTGGGGTTCAGAGGGGTGGCATCGATGGAGTGCTGGAGGTACCATGCGAAGACTGGTCATGGTTAGTACTATGCGTGACTTTATAGCTACGTACGGTGTAGATGAAGCAGCCTACTCTTATGGCCGAACTTGTTCGGATCTGATGATGCGCCAGCGACGGCGAAGCGCGGGCTGGAGAAGAATGTTTTAACCGCGGCCTGCATGTCGTAAGGTTTGCTCATGGTTTCCTTTGGCGAGGAGCGTGGACGGAGGTCATAGACCATGTCGTGGTCACCAATGTTACAGTCACATGTTGGTCGGTAATCGTCGGCTGTAGGTGAGCGCTGAACAATCAACAATGGCGTCATTGTCGCCGACAGCGCTGTCGGCTTTTGGACGACCATTTCGACTTGAACTGGACCTGGTCGCATAGTAAGGTACATTATATGCGAAAGACTACAGAAAGGCATAGACCAGACAATCTCAGCCTTCACTATTTGGTATTACTAGTATCTACCTTACCTTTCCTCCAAGCAAACAACAACTTGCTACTTCGGACCCTTGAAATCGCGGGGGCTGGCACGGGGTAAACAACGAAGACATCATGGCGACCTTTGCGTGTGTATATCCGACCTTGCATCTCCGCACCTGAGCCTGTCATTTCCTGACGTTGGTATAGTAAGTCGACATTCTCGGCCGCCTCATACGCGAAGTTCCGCCCGACGTACCCGCCTTCGCTGTACAAGGCCATCCTTTCTTATCACCAAGGCCCAACAAACCTCTGTGTCGACTTAGGATGTGGTCCTGGCATTGTGGCACGGATGATGGCTCCATTGTTCGAGAACGTGATTGGCACCGATCCATCCGACCCTATGATTAAGCGCGCGAACGAACAGACCCCCAAGGACAAGTACCCTAATGTCTCCTACCAAAGCGCCTCAGCAGAAGACTCACCTTTCCTCGAGGCCGGTAGCGTGGACCTAGTAGTTGCGGCACAAGCCGCGCATTGGTTTGATTACCCGCGCTTGTTTCCAGAGCTGAGTCGAGTCGTGAGGAAAGGCGGCACGTTGGCCTTCTTCGGTTACAAGGACCACGTCTTCGTCGATTCCCCACGTGCGACCGAGATCCTGAACCACTATGGCTACGGCATGGAGAAGGAATTACTAGGACCTTACTGGCAGCAGCCTGGCCGGTCGATCACGCTGAACAAGCTACGAGCTGTGCAGCCGCCCGAGAGTGAGTGGGAGGACATTCAGCGGATTGAGTACGAGCCAGGCACGGAGGGGAAAGGGTCAGGCGAAGGAACGATGTTTCTGAGTCGAAGCATGAAAGTGGGGGAATGTAAAGGATATGTACGGACCTGGAGTGCATATCACGAATGGAGGGCGGCGCATGATGACGTGAAGTCGAGGGATGAGGGAGGCGAGGGTGATATTGTCGACATAGCCTTCGATGAGATTGCCAGAGAGGTGCCTGAATATGCTGACATGGAAAAGGAGATCAACCTTGAATGGGGTTCTGGCTTGATACTAGCGAGGAAGAGGTAGGGGCACTATGTTGGTCTAAGTACCTGGGTTTACTTCTCTCGAACTTCGGCATGCAATATTCAACATGACGGAGATGGTTAGCATGTTGGTCCTGGACCGATACAACCGGGCGAAGAACAGGTACTATACATATAGCGAAGGCTGAGATGTGGTAATACATGCACGCCTTAGATATAAGTTTTATGTTCCTGTACTATATGTACATGTAGGTGGGTTCTGAAACAGCGAAGCTCTTGCCCCAGCAACACTAGCGTGATTTACTCCTTGGCTTGGTCGCAGCTTGGTCGCAGGTAAACTGCAGGAGGGCCAAAACACCACGAGCCGCGTCTGCTTTCTGCTGTGCCATTCCAATCTCCGTAAACCTCGCTTTCTTCGTACATAACTTAACTTGCCTGTTTTGAACACTGTTGCACTGCATTGTTCGATTGTGAATTCGGAAGACACATTGAACTTGACATGGTATGTTTACCTCCGGACCCTGCATCTTGCCCCATTTCGCGCGGAGTCCGAAAGTTACTGGCGACCCTCTTTTGCCGAGAAGTCAACACCACCGTTGCAATCAACACAATCTACTGCCCACACCTTAGCCTCGCTCACCCTATACCACTTTTCACGTTTCGCGTTCGCTCCACGTCCGCATTTCTTTCTTGACTCTCGTTTCAACGGCTTTGCGATATCTGACAAGTTACAATGGATCAGGCCAGCACCAACTACAAGGAGGCTTTCGCCCTCTTCGACAAGCGCGGCAATGGACGCGTGCAACTCGACTCTCTTGGAGACCTCCTCCGCGCCTGCGGTCAGAACCCAACACTGGCTGAGATTGGCGATCTTGAGAAGAGCGTGGGCGGCGACTGTGAGTACAATCGGGTTGGGGACGGGTGTGCAAGGGCAAAAAGCGCTCTTGCGGAGCCCCCACAGACTTATGTGGAAGGACACGGAGCTGATCATTTTGCGCACAGTCGACTTTGACTCCTTCTCGAAAGTGTTGAACCGCCCAGGCGGCTTCCGCGACCCAGGCGAGCCGGAAGAGTACTGCCGCGGCTTCCAGGTTTTCGACAAGGAGATGACTGGCTTCATCGGCGTTGGTCAGCTCAGATATATCCTCACCAACTTGGGTGAGAAGATGAGCGACGATGAGGTGGATGAGCTTCTCAAGGCTATGGACACCAGCAGCGGCGAGATCAACTACATGGGCATGTTTTTGTCCGTAACCTCACTTGAAGGACACATTGACTGACTGAGCAGTAGACCTCGTCAAGACCATCCTCGCGAACTAGATTGGATTTCCGGATGGCAATGTTGGCGCATGAGACATGAGCATGGAATCGGCGTTCAGGAATACCTTTGGGATCATGTATAGCAGGGAAGTCAGAAGCAAGAGAGCGGCTGCAACACCGCTGTATTGCGTACGGAGACGGTTGCCTTCGAAGAGGGATAATGTCAATAGCCTGCCACAATCGTCACAAATCAAGACACTCTATCAACTCTATCAACTGTAAACTTATCACGGTTCTTCTTCACGATCATAAACCCCAGCCTCTTCATCGCTTCTCATCTCCTCAGCCAACCACTCCGCCTCCTTCCTCATCTCCTCCGCACTCCTAGGCTTCCTCTCCTCATCCTTCACCTTCGGAAACCTGCCCCTCCCACCGCTCTTCTCCCGGCCTTCAGCCTGTCTCAAGTGCTCCCCAACATCTCCTTCTTCACCCTCTAACTCCTCATACAGCTTATCCCCACCCCCTCTCTCCTCCATATCCCCCTCGCACCTTGGTATCACATGCGCGTGCACATGCGGCACACTCTGTCCCGCCGCCGGACCGTCCTGAACGGCAATGTTCAGCGCTGGGGCCTTGTACACGCGCTTTAGTGTGCGCGAGACGCGCTGGACGGTGGTGAAGAGGTCCGTGATTTCGGCGGGCCGGAGGGACGTGATGTGCGGCACCCGTCGCACAGGGCAGACGAGGATGTGGCCCGGGAGGAGTGGCTTGAGGTTTACGAGGCAGAAGGTCAGGGGGGTTTGGTAGAAGACCTGGGAGAAGTCAATGGGTGTCCTAGATAGGTAGTGGGTGGTATAATTGTCCCAGGATTCGGAGAGCACAGGAACGGGGATTCACCTGATGCGTGACCACATAAGGGCCAAAGTGGATCACTTTGTTCAACGAGGGAGGCGGCATTGCCTCTTGCTCGCTTGACATCGATCGGTAGCTTCTGGCGTTCTCTGCATTTTTGGAGGGCTGATTGTTGATGGCCGGGTTGGAGCGTGAGCGGCTTTCCCCAGATCCATTCGCCAACGTCATTTCCCGTTCGGCTGTGCCGAATATAAGGTATTTATCTCCAGAATCACGACTTGAGCCAACTTGACCCATATCCACGAGCAAGCAGCTGTTCTAGACGCTAGGCCTCGAACAACATGGCTACCGTTCAAGAAGGCGATGCGCCAGCAAAGCCCGCAGGTCCTGAAGTACACACCTACCACTGTCTCTGCACGCAGCTAGTTCTCGCGACAACAACCGCTCTGCCCAGCATGTCGCGGCGCTCGCGAGACAACTCACACATCTGCAATCTATACGTCGCACAAGCTTCCAACACTGCTCCTTCCACTCGATATGCCTCCTTACTCAACACTACAACGGACCGCAAACCAACCATGATCCGGCTCGAGGACGGCTTCGAGAAGCGCTATCTGCAGCGCTGTGGGCGGTGCAAGCTTGTAGTGGGATACCACTTGGATAAGAGGCAGTATGAGGATGCGGAGAAGGAGGATGGTAGGAGGGAGGATGTGGTTTACCTCTTGCCAGGAGGATTGATGACGACGGAGGAGATGAGGGCGGGAAAGAATATGGAGAAGGAGGTTGGCGCCGTGGCCGTGAAGGTGTAGAAAGAAGGTATCTGAGATGAAAGAACTTGGCTCATTGCCGAACATGGGAGGCTGAGCTGGATGGACGACAGAGATTCAATGCGACCATGAAGTGGTTGCGCCGGCAAGGATACGATGCGCCTGGCTCTTTGGGTATACAACCCTAGGGACTGGCAGTCGATCAGAGACATCCCATTGCGCGAACCTCCGCTACGTGACGCAAGCGCAATGGGTCTCTGACATGTACGTGCGGGTCTCCAATTGCAGGCTGAAGCCCATGTCGTTGTGAAGCCGCGCTTCCGGACAAGAGCTGGGACATCCTCTACGCTAGAACCCAGGTGTCGGTACTGACGCAGCAATGCGCCTGTGAAAGTACATGCTTCCTCGGCTAACGTGAGCTCGCGACCAAAGATCGAGAGTCAAATTGCTGAACTCTAAGCCTGCACGGGTGTCGCGACGAAAGGCGGAAGAGTGGATGTCAGTATGGAGAAGGGTCGTCTTCGCATGACTGGAAGCCCAGAATGGGGCAGGCATGCCTCGACCGATAAATTTACCTTTGGTATATACTGGACGAGTGAATGGCGAGCCGGAGCTTCTCAGAACGCACGATGACCGGGAGGTTCCCTTTGCGATGAAGTGCGACGATCGAGAGAGCCGTACACGATGAAGTATCAAATCAAAGTACCTTACATGTCCTTCTCAGCAACTACGTGCATAATACATACAGCGCGGATGAGCTGCTGTGCTATATATTTAGTCTTGGTGGAGCAGCCAACCTCCGCTCAACACTCGAATCTCGCCTTCTCCACGTCGTCTCTTATGCCCAAAACCAATCGACTCTCTATGACCGGCACAAGACGGATGCAATGGCGCAACCGTAACCAGAAGGTGCATCGCCGGGATTGGCCCTCTTAGCCCCACGATTGGAGGAAGTATTTCCCCACAGCGATGAGGCGGGGGAAGATGGCACGACACATGCACGAGTGCAGATCAAGACAGACGTCGCTCTTGTCTGCTCAGGAACCACAGCGTACATGACCTCACACCTACCTCCTCCGGTTCCAATGAAGACTAAATCCAGTAGCTGCTGCTCTGCAGTGGATAAAGTCGGTATGCAAAAGCCCGATGGCTCTTGATATAATATGCGGAGCTGTCATAGGCGAAGGGTAGGTCGCTTTTTTGGTAGATACCCAGTACAGCACTCTCCATTCCAGAAGAGGTGAAAAAGTTATTCAGCATGTTTCACATTTCCCGAGTAGCTGTTGCTGCTCTGGTGGTCAACTTTGTGTCTGCTGCACCGGGCTTCCAACACCATCAACCTCATGGATATGGAGGACAGTATGGCGGACACCCTTATAGCGTTGCCGTCTCGGGCACGTCGCCGTATTCGCTAAGCGTCTCCTCCGGCGGTCAGATCGTAGCAGCCAATACCGCCATACTCATTGGGAACAGCAATTCGTCTGCTGCACCAGTTTCTGCTTCCTGGTCTGGGCAAATCAGTAATGGCGCCGGTCAGATATCGGCTAGCCTTATCGAACCGAATGTGGTAAAGGTGTCGGTCAACACTACGAGCCAATTCGTCGGAGCACGGTTTGCAACGAGTACTGATGCGAATTTCTACGGTGTGTGGGAGTATCCATGGTTCGAAGGCCTAACGAACGCAAACGTGTCCTTCGATCTCAAGGGCCTAGGAAACTCGGATGGCATCAACTGGGACAACGCGAGAGCTCCATTCTTCTTTACAAGCGCTGGCTACGGCGTGTATGCAGATACCCTTGACATGGGTTCCTTCGACTTTACGACGCCAGGGCAAGCACAGTTCATCTTCAACACCAGCAGTCTCGTGTATTATATCACTCTGCCAACAAGTCCCGGAAACTATAAGTCCATCCTCGAGACTTACACTGGCCTGTCCTCACGCATCGAGTTGCCTCCAGACTCCGGCTACGGTCCAACATTCTGGTCTGACAACTTCGAGCAAGATTTCCATGCAGGCGTGCACAATGCGCAGGAGAA
Source organism: Zalaria sp. Him3 (assembly GCA_027923365.1). Classification (NCBI taxonomy): domain Eukaryota; kingdom Fungi; phylum Ascomycota; class Dothideomycetes; order Dothideales; family Zalariaceae; genus Zalaria; species Zalaria sp. Him3. The sequence continues at coordinate 404,901 of BPUN01000013.1, read as the reverse complement.
TTACTACGATGTGATCAACCATCTGTACTACAACCAGATTCACGCAAGCTCGATGTTCGCCGATCGGCCCTATGGCACCGGCAACAGCTCCTGGGGAAACTTCGACTTCGATCCTGTTTATTATCCTACTCCAGTAGAGTTCATTGCCAACCTCTCTGATTGGGGCTTTGACTTCCAGGTCTGGGTGGCCAACCGTGCGTTCCTGGATACAGAACTGTTCAATGTCAGTGAGGCGAATGGATGGCTCTTCCCTGGCATCAGCTCTGAGTTCTTCCTTGGACCGGCACTCAACCTCTCCATCCCGGCGGCATATGACTATCTCAAAGAGCGGCTCTCATATTTCCCCTCCGTAGGCGTCAAAGGGTACAAGATCGACCGTGGCGAGGAAGGTGAACTACCAGGTAGGTCAACAATCCCTCAATTCCGAACACCATATCAACGAACACGCAGCTCACCAAAGATAGTGTACGAACAGAATATCCAGAACTCACTGTTCGAACAGCTTTGCTATGAGACCATGGTCGAGAAATGGAACGAGTCAAACTTCTACGACTTCGCCCGCAGCGCTGTCGACCACAGTCGCAGCCGCACCTACATCTGGAACGGCGACAGTCACTCCAACTTCAGCGGACTCGCCTACTCCGTCGCCTCCGGGATCCGAGCCGGCCTCGTCGGGTTTCCGCAATGGGGTTCTGACACTGGCGGATATATTCGCGGCCTCAATGATCCCAGTGCTGAACTCTGGGCTCGCTGGATGTGGTTCAGTGCGTTCAGCCCGGTGTATGAGATCATGATTGGGACGAACCATACACCGTGGTATCCGCCGTATGACTCGGATCTGGTGGCGGTGCTGAAGGAGAGTGCGAATCTCCATCATGATTTGCTGCCGTTCATCAGAAGCTACATCTACCAGGCGACGCAGAATGGGCTGCCGCTGATTCGCGCGCTCTTTTTGGAGGCGCCCGCGGATGAGAATACCTTGCTGACTACTGATGAGTACTTCTTCGGCAGCGAGTTTCTTGTTGCTCCGATCGTCAATGCGGGTGGGTCGAGGAGCGTATACTTCCCCGCTGGCAGCACGTATCTTGAGTACTTCAACAAGACGGCTGTGCACCAAGGAGGGACGACGGCCGAGGTGCAGCTTGGCGTGCACTACGTGCCAGTCTACGTTCGTGCGGGCTCTATCATCCCCAGAGGCGATATCTACCAAGGCAACAATAAATGGACGGAAGACTGGAAGCCGGAGTTGACGATCGAGGTGTACCCGAGCTTTGAGGTTGGAAGGAGCGAGTTTAGCTATTATGACCGGCAGAGCAATGAGACAGTACCAATCGTGATGGATACTAGCAAGACAGGTAAGGTGGTAGTCGTCTACGGGGATTCTGGGGCTCCCGGCACAATCGAGTTGTTTGCGAAGAGCGGAGTACAAACCGAGACTCTGCAAGCAGGAGGTGGAAAAGCGGTGTTTACCGGCGTGGAGAGTCTGTTCGATTGAGTTTATCCAATTATGTCCATTCGACTGGGAAGCCCATGCAAGATACATATAGGAAGTCCATATTAAAAACTGCTGGACGGTTTTCCCAGAACCACCGTACCTAGGCAGTCACAAGTACCAACACAAGAGATCAGTCCTCATGATCCTACGTACAGTACACGTAGCTACAAGTATGGTCAGGAGGTGTGGGAAGGTCTGTCGGGAGAAGTTCGTGCTTTCCTCGCGTGGTTGTGAGACCCATAATTGGAAATCCGACCCACCACCCCATGGGGTTCGTCTCCGCGTGGTTGTGGACCTCGATTGAGCCGAAGCTGACTTCATGGCTGGAGAGACGACTAATCACATCTATATCAGGCCTCCCTCTGCCGTGTATAGATATTCGATACACACACCCACGTCTTCCAACATGGAAAATATGCGCAAATTTCTCATCTCCCGAACCCTCTTCAGGAATACACCGAGGTCCCGAGGTCTTTGGGTACGACCTCCGCGGTTCCCAGGCGGGGTGATGTCATGCCCTCGCCCAACTCCTCGCATCACGCCTTCAAACCATTCAAGGTTCGCTCTACCTTCCGTTTCTGAATAAGGAGAAGGAGCGCATCGATAGCACAGTACGCGTATACCACGCTATCCTGCTCTTCCGCTCTTCTCACAAGAATACCGCACTGTGCCCGGTTCCTCTTCGCAACGACGAGGATTCATGGTCCCTACTGGCGTGCCGTAGCGAATGCAAAGGCTTGCGCCGCCTGGGCAGGGATTCCTTCGGAACACAGTCACGATCGGGCCCAATAGAAACGGTCTGCGCCTGCCGTTAGCCCGATGTTTCTTTTTACGTCTCACCCGCCCAGGATGCCCTGCCTCAGGATGGATGCTGGTTTGCTGTGCCACTTCCGGCTCCCAGGCCTCAGGCGTCTCACAGAAGCTTATTTCATGACAACCTGAAGATAAGGTGCTTTCCCAAGAAGCCTCATCTCACGTCCCGTACCACGCATGTACCACCCATTTGTCAGAACCGCTTTGCAGCCCGAGGAACGGGAATGTTCATCGCAGCTCAGTGGAGGGAGCTAATTGCCTTGATCTCCGCGATCCTAGCTCGAACGCTAACAATCGTACTTGTACCTGGGGCCCCAGAGCTTCCCCGCAAACTCGAACCGGAAGATCGGCCGCCACAAGTCTCATGCAGACTCATGGATGCACTAGCGACATTGTATCCCTTATGCCCGGACGAGAAGCCTTGTTGCCAGCTGGTACGACAAGCGCCATCGTTGTGCGCCGAGTCACCCCAACCCTCTTCCTCGACTTCTACGGCCTCAACGCTCACCTGCTGTCGGACGGGTTTGGACGGTATACGCAAGACCCTAGACCAGTTTCGTGCACCTCCCGTCTGTCCGCATTCGTCACCCTGCAACTTCCCCTCGTTGCTAGGATGGCGCGCGTTCGGCCAGCGATGATCCCGAGCGTGGAGATGTCCCAAGCCTCTCTGGGGTAGCTCAAACCCACCATCAAATGAGAGGCTGGTCTTGTATTTTCAGGAGGTCTGTACTCTGAACCGGACTGGACTCAGAACCGAACATTGACCCCTCAGTCCGTGGGGTCACGTTGATCTGGCATTTAGCTTGATCACATTCCCGAGTCCGTGAGGAGCCGTTCTCCTCCCATCTGTGTTGATATATGAAGCGCCCCTGCCACTTCTGCGCTTCTCCGCCCTATGTCGAAGCCATAGTTCCTTGCCCTGCCTGAACTCATCTCTTCTGCTAAGCAGAGTCCGCTGGGTCGCACTTTCTCTCCACGCTAACAACATATACCGAAGGAGCTACCACCGCCAAGATGGTAAATCAGACCGAAGACAACTACAATGCCACCCAAAACAACACAAACCTGACGCCGGGGAGTCCGCCGCTGGAGAAAGACTACGGCAACGGTGACGGTAAGACGGCTACCTAATATGTCCAATTCCTAATATCTCATAATGTCCTCAGCATTCCACATTGACGACAGAATGGACTCCGATACGGCTCTAAGGAAGATTCGTACGGCTGGTAGCATCTCCATCTCTCCTGAACTCTTCGAGAAGATCTATCTCTCGCCTCAGAACCAAGTCAAGGGCGACCTCCGTAAGACTCTCGGTAACCCGACCCCACTGTAAGCATACCAATCAGCAAGGCGATGGAACATGAGACTAATCAGCCTAGCGCTCTTGTCGGCTTCTTACTGAGCCTTACGCCATTGAGCTGTGAGCTCATGGGATGGAGAGGTGCTTCTGGTAATGGTGCGGCTGGTATTGCGTCCTACTTCTTCTTTGGTGGCATTCTGATGATCCTTGGTGCTATTGGCGAGGTAAGCCTTCCCCCTAATCATAAGTGTCCCAGAAATATACTGATGGCTCGATAGTGGATCCTCGGCAATACGTTCCCCTTCGTGGTGTTTGGAAGTTTCGGTAAGTTCCCACAAACCCGTGCGAATCATGGGAAGATACTGATACTCTCCAAGGCGCCTTCTGGCTCACGTTCGCTGGCACCCTCGATCCTACCTTCAGCGCCTACGGTGCCTACTCCCCAGACCCAAGCAATCCAGCAGGAGGCTTGACAACTGTCGGCTTCAATGCTAGCTTCGGTAGGTCTCCACTACATGGTTCCATCCTATCTATTAGCTAATCACCTCACCAGCATTCTTCCAGCTCTGGATGGGCGTCCTCTGCCTAGTCTACTTCATCTGCTCACTCCGCACCAACGTCGTCTTCTCCCTAATATTCATCACGCTCGTCTTCGCCTTCGGCTGTCTCGCCGGCGCCTACTGGCAGAACGCAATGGGCAACACTGTCGCGGCGGGTCACCTGATCGTCGCTGCTGGAGCCATCACCTTCGTCACCGATCTTTGCGGTTGGTGGATCTTCTTCGCCATAATGCTTGCATCGCTCGACTTCCCATTTCAGATTCCTGTTGGTGACCTCAGTAGGTTCATCAAGGGAGCTAGTGAGAAGAGGAAGGAGGAGAGGGATATGGTTTAGGTTGCGTCAAGGAAGCAATTAGCTATATTCAGGGGTGTCGCTGTCCGGAAGATTGGGCAAAACTGGACAAGACTGGCTCCCGGGAAGTTCGGCTGCGTAGGCTGTAGAGGCGAGGTGGTGCAGCGAAATTGTCGATACGCGATAGTATGTGTAATTACTGAAGACTACCTATCCTCTGCTTAGCACGTTTACCTTTTCCGCACGCTAGTCGAGGAGCACTGTTGGGAAATACCGACTGCATCTGCCCATGCACAAGGTCGGTTTTGGACACCATCCCGCCGTCGCCGACGCACACACATGGGTTACCGTTCCAGTTCCACGGCAGGTCGGTTTCCTATCCCCTCGACCAGGCTACTACGCTGCTTGGAAAGCTGAAATAATCTCCAGCCAAGAGCTAACGAGCACAACTACATGTTCTGATGCATTGCATTTGTGGGGGATATATCCAGCTGTGCGCATACTGTAGGTCAGTACCGCATACTGCGTTGTCAGGGAATTTGAAGGGGCGGGGGTGGGGACAGCGTGGATCCACTTCGGTTCAAGCATCGCGGAGAAGAACAACGTTACAACGTCTATACAAAGTGACTGCAGCTTGCTCGACTTCGCGCATGCTGACTGCTTATGCATCTCTATCGCAGTCCCAAGTAACTTGACTTAACAGACTATCAGCAAAGCAACAGGTCTCCATCGGCAATTGGCACATGCCGTCAACACTGGCCTGTGCAGCTGAGGCAGGACGGGAGTCTGGATCGATCGTCTCAGGGTTTCGTGCGACTTGCGACGTCCACGGGTGTCGTCTGGCCAATGCGTGTTCGCATGCTGCATCAACGACTTGGCTCGATGGACTCAAGGTTCCCACATGCTGCATGCATTGAGACGGAGGATTGTTCTGCTATACCACAACTCAGCATGTCTGGGTTATTTCCGCAGCCGACTTCAAGCGGAAGAGCATGCTCCATGTGACTATACACATTCCAGAAGCCCTTCCATGAGCTGCCTAAGGTACCTACATGTACCTGACAGGTGGATTGATCATTGATGCATCTCATGCCTCCGCCAAGACAGCCACCGCAGTCACTGCTTGGAATAGCGAGCTTGGCGGCGCGTGTACTTGACAAGTCTTGAGTCTCTTGACCAGCAGCTGCCCGACACGCACTCCCTGCTTGCTACATGTGGCACGTAGGAGATTGACTTGGCTCAGTACATTTCCAACTTCCATCTATTTTCATGTCTCCCTGACAGTCACTCTCCTCCTTTGCGTTGGTTCTGCCTCCCCAAGTGTGGAACGGCTCACTGCACCTTACCTCAGTTCGAATACCGTCCCTTAGACTCCTTGGCCGCGTCTTCGTGAATGAGCCTGCGTCCTCAGAAAACAACTGATTCCACATGTCGGTAGCGTAGAGACGACTGCTTGTCTGAGGACAGCACTTCGGACTCCATCATCCTGAGCTCACAAGATACTCAATCAGTCTCATTAGCGGCCCCTTTGCAAACTTCTCCTCTACAATGACGACCCGACCAAAACCCCCTCCAACCTACGGCGGCTTGTTCAGGCGCCGCGACCAGACTCCCGACCACACATCCCCACCAGCCACCTACACCACCGAACCCAAATCACCGTCCCCCCACCTCCCCCGCTACAACCACGCCGGCCACGAAGTAACCCGAGGCATCGCCCCCGACGGCGAAAGCGGCCGCACCGGCATCCACCCCCTAAGCTTCCTCCGCATCTGCTGGCGCTCCACCAGCACAGCCTCGAAATATGTCAATATCCTCTGGCCCTTCGTCCCCGCCGCCTTCGCCGTCCACTACGCCCTGCCGGATCAGCACCCCTGGATCTTCATCCTGAGCTACATCGCCATGGTGCCCGCGGCCAATCTGATCGGGTTCGCGGGCCAGGAGCTGGCGCGGAAACTGCCGCACGTGCTGGGCGTGATACTCGAGACGACGCTGGGGAGCGTGGTCGAGATTATTCTGTTCATGGTGCTTGTGGCTGGTGGGGAGGGGAATGTGGCTGTCATCCAGGCGGCGATTATGGGCAGTATATTGGCGAATTTGCTGCTTTGTTTGGGCTTGTGCTTTTTGGTGGGCGGGTGGAAGAGGCATGAGCAGGTGTTTCATGAGGCTGTGGGGGAGGTGGGGAGTAATCTTATGCTTGTTGCTGGGAGTAAGTGTATCCCCCTCTCCCTCTCCCTCTCCCTCTCTAACGCTTTCTCCTTTCCCCTTTCCATCTCATTCATACCTCTCCCACCACGCCTCCTAGTGCCGCCCACACTAACACACTCCTAGTGGGTCTAATAATCCCAGCCCTCTTCTCCACCGCCCTCTCCACCCGCCTCCCCCCCTCCACCCTAACCGACCAAACCACGCTCATCTCGCGCGCAACCGCCATCCTACTCCTCCTCGCCTTCCTCCTCTACACCTTCTACCAAGCCTCCACGCACCACAGCCTGTACGCCTCCGTCCTAGAAGCCGACGAAAGCCGCGACGCCGACCGCGCCCGCGACCTCGCCAAGCCCAAACTGACCCTGCTCGAATGCGTCTTCGCGCTGGCTCTCGCCCTCACCTTCGTCGCCTTCATGGCCGTCTTCCTGGTGCAGAACATCAGCTACATCGTCGAAGAGCGCGGGCTCAGCGACGCCTTCGTGGGTCTAATCCTGGTCCCCTTGGTCGAAAAGTGCGCCGAGCACCTCACCGCCGTCGACGAGGCCTACGACGACCAGACCAACTTGGCGCTGTCGCACATCCTGGGCGCGAGCATCCAGACGGCGCTGTTGAACACGCCGTTGGTGGTGCTGGTGGGCTGGGGCATCGGGGTAGATATGTCGTTGCAGTTTGAGCTGTTCCATGCTGTCGTGCTTGTCCTTGCTATTCTGGTTGTTGGCGCGTTTTTGAGGGATGGGAAGAGTAATTGGCTCGAGGGCGCGTTGGCGCTGCTGGTTTATGTCATGGTCGCGGTTTGTGCTTGGTATTATCCTAATCCGGAGGTGGCGGGGGGGACGAGTAGTGAGGAGTAGGAGGGGGGGGAGGAGGGATGGGAAGGCTTTGAGGCATTGTTGGCATTACGCCAGACGGATAAGTGGTGATCGGGACGGTGATGGTTTGGCTTAGTGATTCAGATGTGGCTATCAACTACCTAAGCATTGGAACATTCCTTTCCTCCTGGTCTTATAACATGATTTTCTTCTCGTCGTACATTACGCTTCCCTTCACCCGCAAGCCTCAAGAACTCGAACAAAGGTTCTGCATACACTCCAACTCCCAGCATCTACTCGTCCTGCAGCAGAGGCTGCCTCTCCCTGTCTTCGCTGACAACAGCACCGCGCTTGAACGGATCCTGTCCAATCACGCCGGGGATACCGACCAAGACGGACAGAATGAACAGGACGGCCATGATGACGAAAGCGAAGATCCACTGGAACGCGATGACGTGGGTCAGGAACTGGGACACTCCGATAGCTATCAGAAGAGTCAGCAAAGCCATCCTTGTCGCGAAGTTGCCAGCAAGCTCGAAAGGGTCGGTTCGGGAAAGAAGGAATAACCGTCATCAAGGGTTAGAGGAATTCCTAAACTCACCAGCCGAAAGCACACTAAGCGCAAAGCCCATAGTATAATCCTTATACGCGACGAGGAAAAACGCGCCATAGAACAGAATCCCCCAGATGGCGATATTCGCCAGAATCCTAGCGGGCAGACTATGCGCATTCACCGCCGCCGCGCCGCACCAATACAGAGCGACGAAGTTCCAAGCCAGCGGCCCGCTAACCACCGGGATATGAATGAACCTCGGCGTCCGCGAGTGGCGGAAATACGCCGCCGATAGATTGGCGAAATTGATGATTAACAGCATCTCAGCGAGCCAGAAGTGCGACCGACACCACAGGTGGATGAAGCCGAAGAGCAGCAGGTTGTGCGCGATGAAGTGGGAGCCGACGTTTGCGGCCGCGTGCACGTACGTGCTGTTGCCGCTGTACAGGTGCCACACGTAGCCGATCTGGAGGATGTAGAGGACCAGCCAGTAGAGCGACGTGATGATCGGGTTCATGGCGAAGGGCGTGTGGCGCCGGTGGTTTTGGCCCCAGATCGTGCTGCGGTGGTGCGCGCCTTCGGTTGGCCGCCGCAGGTCGTAGTAGATGCTTGTTATGACGACGAGGAGCCAGGAGAGAGCGGTCAGGACGCGGTAACTGATTAGGCTGGGGCGCGGGTATTCGGAGCGGTTCATGAAGGGGTTGACTAGGGTGGGGTTAGTGAAGGTGGTGCGGTGGTAGCAGAGTCGCCACGCTGGGCTTGGGGAGAGGAGGCGGTATGGAGGAGATGGGATGGTTGCGTGAGGTTCAGTAGAAGCGCATGCTAGGATGCCCCAACTCTTTCCAAAGACATGGCGCTGGATGCCTCTCTTCTCCATCCCTCTCATGCGACAGCTGCCTGAAAGCTACAAGCAGGCAAGGTACGTACTGGAATGCACCGCCTCATGGACCTCATGGCCCGTCCGCTGGACCTGTTCCTGAACGCTTCCGTCTTCAGGCATGATGTCGACGTTACAATGTTCGCCTTCCTGAACTGTCCAGACTGCTACAAGTATAGTCCAAGTACAGCGACTGGGGAGACAAAAGACGTGGGAAGGGTTGGAGAGGTGCGGTTGGTGGCAGATATGTTCCCTTGGCTTGGGCTGAGGGATCGGCGATGGCTCCGCCTGCCACAAAGGCGGGGATCAGGGAAGCTGGCCGCAACGTCAGTGAGCCAAGCCGCACCAGCATCCGTACCTGAACCTGAGTGGATACGGCGATACGCGCGTCTGGACGGCACTCGTACTGTTTCAACGGGAGCAAGGCAAAGAGTCGTCGTTTGGAGTGGTGGCCCCCTTGGTGTCAGGTTTCAACATCAGCTACAGCAAGAGGGTTGCTTCACGAGAGCTATGAAAGAGACGGCACTGTACAGAATGAGCCGCAGCCACGTACTAAAGTTGCTCTCAATAGCGGCCGAACGACCTGCAGATCTTGCGCATCATTCGGAGAATAATCCTAGTCTGACCAATACTTCCCCTTGTTCGGTGTCTGTCACAATATATGCGTGCATGCCTGGTCACTGTGACGCGCGGTTTTGGGCATGCCAATCCTACTCACTGCGTCCTGCACCTGGCTTGCATTGAGCCTTAACTCGCGGGCCTGGACCCTGACGATTAATACCCAGAGTGCAGATGTCTAGCTTGGGACTAGAGTTAAGTTACTCCTCACTGATTGTTGAAAGCACGAGAGAAAGAGAGAGAGAGAGACGATTTGACTGGAGCTATCAATTGGCACTTCTGCCCTGCGCTAAAGTCGAAGCTTTGGCTCGAATAAACCACGCCGTCCTCCAATCATCTCATCGCTGCAGCGACTTGAGTTATCTCGATCCTTTATATTTCCCTTTCCTTTCTATCTATATTTTCCATTGCCGTCCGCTAACCATTCGGCTGATGATCCCCAGTCGAGGAACCGGTCTTTATGAAAACGCCCAGCAAATGCAAAATGCATCAGCTATAACAAAACCAAGGGAAAGAAAGTCGTGACTCATGCTAGCCCGTTGTGACCCATTTCCCGTCTATAAGATGTCTATGGTGGTGTTTTTTCGCGCGAGTCGTTATGCAGATATGAAGCCAGTAAGAATGCCTTTTCGGAAGGCGCCGTATAAGAGCGATGACTGCGACAGAAGGTACTGTGGATCCCGTCCGCGGCTCCTTCGAACTCCGAAGGAGCCAAGCATGTCGTCGAACGATTGCTTTTCGTGTGCCGATGCAAAGTAAGAATAAGCAAAAAGAAAAACAGCGCATGTGCTGCTGTTGGTGAGAAGAGAAACGGCGTATAGCGCCGTGCGCGAAATGTCGCGAAAGATTGTTGACCGTAAATAACATTATCCAAGATGCGTCTGCAAGCCATTGACTGGGCTATTGGTACCTGCACGGAAGGGTCTGAAGAGTAACTTCATATCGAGCGTGAGGTCTTCCACTCCGTAGACGTCGTCAATTTCGCCGACTGAGCCGAATTCAACTCCGTTGCGCTGGTTGTCATTGACCACGAAGCCCTTGATTTTCTTAAGCAGCGTCATCACTTGCGCAAATCGAGTGTCAGGAGGCGCAGTCCAGTCATTGGGATTGGTCGAGCGCAAGAAAGATTGGCCCAGGTAGTAGAAATGGATGGCGTCGCGAGAGAAGCCAAAACGCTTGGGTGTAGGAGCGCTAGGAGGGTATTGCAGGCCGAGATCTGTCTCCCAGCATTGCCTCCATTTGCTCAGGGCGAGGTGAATGCCCTTCAGGAGAGCCTGTGTCTGCGGGCTGGGAGATGTCATTCCCACAGGAGGAGTATTCACGCCGGCGTTGTTAGATACACCTTTTGAGACCCAGTCATTCGGAGATAGTGGGGTGGCTGGACCGCTTCCACCGAACCCATTGGCGGCCATGACGCCTTGCTGGAAGTTGGCTCGTTGCACCTTCCAGATCTGCATGTGCAGCGCATGCACCAGGACAAACTTGGAGTAGGCGTTTGTAGCACGCATCTGGAAGGCGTAATTTGGATCCAACAAGGACCTCATGGCACTCCTCATGTCTGGCTGACGTGGTCTTTGGCTTCCTGTTGCGTTCTGGACCTGGGCGGCGGCGCCGTGTAAGCCAAGAGCATCAGCGCATTCATTTGCAGTTCTGGCCTCCCAAGCAACGTCGTCCGCTGGCAATGGCAGTCGAATCTCGAACGGATCGAATTGCGGAGGATTGTTGAAGAATATGACAAGCGCAGCATCCAGCAGGAACAACGCATACAATGCTCTGGCCCTCTTCTCCTGTTCGATCCATGAATCCCAGCGCCATGATGACAGATCAGACTGCGAGATCTGGCCAGGCTGGTGCAAAAGACTGTAGGCTGGATGACCTGCAGGAACCGGCTGTGGAAGACCCATCCTTCTGGCAATATTGATTATCATCCCAAACTCTGCTCGAGCGGCCGCTCGCTGTTGAGGGTTCCCGTGCCAGGTGAATACCGTCTGCAGCATTATCAACGCCTGCATTTCTTCCATGTCCGACGCGAGCGAGCCCAGTGGCTGGTCTCCTTCAAGCTGCGCCCCAGTAGAAATATTGTAGACTCGAGAGGCGCCCTTCACCGCCTTTACAACATGCTCCATGAGCGACCTTGTCTCGTATATGTTGTCATTGTCGGAGTAAATGAAGCCGACGACGATTATCGTCAGAAGCAAGGCCGGGTTGGCTTCCAGGACATTGAAGGTCGGCATGTGGATGGTCGGCCAATGTCCTTGGAAGCTTATGAACTTCTCTACGCAATGTTTAATGTTATCTACGGTCAGACACCGCCTCATCTCGTCGCTAGCGGAGTCGCTCGGTGGTGTTCTGTTGGAAAAGACGTACGTCAGCAGTGCCTCGGCTTTGCTTTGCAAAGGGTTGCTCTGGACAAGATCCATGTTCCAGTTCGAAAACCCTGACAGGTGATGCGCACCTGAATCTTCTCCGTATGCCGAAGGATGTGAATATAGACCACTGAAAAACTGATCACCCTGCGCTTCATTCGGCGCACTAAAGTTATGGTTTTCCACACCAGACTCCGCCTTTACTGGCATCTGAGGCTGGTTCTGGTTCGACTGCGTCATGAAACCGTCTTGTCCACTAGGGTTGAACACATTTGTCCAGTCAACGGGGCTAGCGTTCTGCTGTTCCCCTCCTTCTTGCATATGAGGTGCTCTTTGCGGGTAACCCATTGGGTTGCTTTCTGCTTTAACACCAGGGTAGTAGTTGCCACCAGTTGCAGGCCCGCCGAACCCATAAGATGGCTGAACGGGGTTAGTCATGGAGTGTTGTCGCATGGTGTATCCAGCAAAGTTTGGTGCCATTCCAGCGGCGGAAGCGGCAGAGTGATCGCCATTGGGGACGTTCGAGCCCAGAGTTGGGATACCATTGTAGCCGGTCATACTGAGCCTGCCGTCAGTCATTGTTGTGGCGGGGTTCATGAGGCTGTTAGACCTAGATGAACGATTGGAGAGGGAAGCGACTGTCGAGGCGTACGACGAGTCGCCGTTGACGGTCGGACTGCTTGACATATGGTTCATAAGGTTGCCGTTTGCGTACGACGTTCCAGCAACTTCTGGCAAGCTGGCCAATCCCATGGCTTCGCCATTTCCCACAGATAACCTGTTCGAGCCATTCGTGTTCCTCCGCTGATGCGCTAAGTGGTTGGCACCGGTAGGATTGCCTCTCCTGATCGAGCACTTTTGGAAATGACGCTTAAGGATATCACTGCGAGAAAAGGTGTCCTTGCACAGATGACACATGTACGGCCGGTCTCCGGTATCTGTATAATGTCAGCACTGCAACGTCAGTAGTATGACACCTCGGAAACTCACGTCTCAAAAGATGCCTCTTCAGATGCTTCGCATGGAGGTATGTCTTGTTGCAGTGAGGGCACGGAAACTTTCCATCGGCATCCTTGGCAGGTATCATGGACTTGGTAGAGGCAGCAGTGCCCGGGGTTGGTGGAGCTGCGCGACCTGGCGCGCTCGGCAGAATGCCGCGTCTACCTTGCGATCCTACGACATGTGTCGGCTCTTGTTCCTGTCCTTGCATATATTGTTGCTGAGCGAGCATGTTGGACCCGCCAAAACCTGGGTGCGACGCCATTGGGCTAGCATAGTTGGCTTGTGGCATTGGCCGTAAGTCTGGAAGACGGCTTTGGGCAGGTGTGCCGGTGGTAAGGCCTGCGGCAGACGTGGCTGTCGACGCGTTCGGGATCATGGACTGAGTTCCTGGGTACCCAGCCGTCGTAAGAGGCGCGTATGAAGGTGGCGGCATCGATCCAGTCGTCGCTGGCGAAGGATACGCAGAGTATGCGTGTGTGTTTGCCGACGCCAATGAACCGGTTGTAGGAGTATGCGGCGTGGTTGGGGTTTGGGGGTGACTCCCGTTCGAGTAGAGGGACGGTAAGTGGGAGTAGCTGCCATTCTGGGAGTGGAGTGGAGGTAGAGTCGGCGCTTCGCTGGAGGAATCCTGCTGTGCGTGATGCTGAGAAGACATGCCATTAAGAGACGCGTAGGATTGGTGCTGGCCACCAGAGGGGTACGGCGCGAAGCTGGTGGAATGATATTGGCTGTCCATATTGCAGGCGGGGCCGTGGGAGTGGTGTCGTTGACTGAGGGGCAGCAATCAACGCGACAGCATCAAGCGAGGCGGGGACCACGCGAGACGACAACCTTGAAGGTGGTTGATGCTTGTCAAGGGTGTAACAAGATGCTGGGAAGAGGCAATCTTAGATCTCCACACCCCACGAAAGCGAGGCAAATGGTAGGATACGGTAAAGACAGTGAAGTGGGTAGGTGGGTGTGGGAAGCGTGCTTTGCCCAGGCGGAGAGGAACCGGTGCTGGCTGGTGCGGTGCAGACGGCGGCAGCTCGAAAAAAGTTCGAGTCGGCTGCAAGTGACGTTCCGAAGCTGGCGCAAGAGGGCTTGGCACGGGAAGTCGCTGGCGCTGCACAAAGACTGGAGTTTGCGACTGGCTGAAGCGGAAGCTGATGGCTGTGCCTTCCGTGCTTGCTGCCCGCGGCGATACAGGGCGACGAGCAACGGTGGTGGTGGCCTGCACGCGACGGTACCGTGACTGCTGTTACAGAGGGACAAACACACGGCCGGCGGTGACCAAGGCGTCGCTGGGCTCGCGGATCTTATCGAATAAGTGGGACCGGGTGGTGGGATCTGGTGGATCTCCCCTCGGTCGCACGCTGGAGGGTGGGTAACGGGGTTCGAGGGTGCGGACGAGACGTGCAGCAGCGATGGCAGCGGAGCGAGCGGGGTGACTATGCAGGATACTTGATACCAAGCCCGTAGCAATGTACAGATGCGCAAGCCGCGAACCTGAAGATAGATGACGAGGACTCGAGGACTCGAGGACTCGAGGACTTTGGATGGCGAGCGCAATGATACGAGCAGAAATTTGAAGGAAGGGCACGTTGAGAAGCCCGATTTGCGTTTCGGCTGTCGGAAGAAGGCACGCTACATGTACCTTACGCACTTTTAGTCCACGCAGCGACTACGTCAGCAAACTCTATTCGCTACTAGGGCCAGCGCGGGCGACTAGTACCGGCCACTCGATATCGACTGTACAGCCGCTACAGCCACAAAGCTGCCATCGCGACGCCGTGCACAACATGCAGGTTGGCTGTGGGAATAACAATGCACGCACACAACTGCGGGGAGGCCCCTCATCAACAGCTGGGAGGACCAAGGTTGACCGCCATCTTTGCCATCTTTGCCGCCACTGTCACCACGAACGACGCGCGTGTAGTCCATCCGGTCGTGTAGAGTCCCTGACTATCATTCACTTTGTTACGAGTTAGATCACCCTGGTCACTAAGTTGCTGCGCTTCGGCGTGGGCTGATCTTTCGCAGCGAAAATCTGCCGAGGCGGTCATCGAAGTGGCTGCCGCTAGAACCCTGGCACATGGTAGATAGAAGCGCTGATACTGTGCCGTTACATATCATCGCCTACCTTTCCATGCATGCCATACCCTCGTTCGACGATCTTGTCTGAGGGCCTGTGGTAGCGATCCTTTGCGACCACTAGGCTACGTGAATGAAGCTTTTCTGGAAGGCACATCACCACGTAACTTCACGCCAACGCGTACGCGAGAAAATCACTGGCAACATACCTAGTGCAACACATCTCATCCCATCGCTTATCCTAACTTACTACCACCTGTACTGTGTACAGTACTATAATTGTGCGCATATCATCATATCCGGACGGTATGCGCCGTACCCTGCTCTGCACGGACAAGTAAC
Organism: Zalaria sp. Him3; assembly: GCA_027923365.1. Lineage (NCBI taxonomy): Eukaryota > Fungi > Ascomycota > Dothideomycetes > Dothideales > Zalariaceae > Zalaria > Zalaria sp. Him3. The sequence continues at coordinate 389,593 of BPUN01000013.1, read as the reverse complement.
CTAACCCCTGCCATGATGTGCACAGGGCACGCCTTCATGCATGACTCGGATCAAGACTTTGAACTTGTAAGACATCTGCGCGACTTTCGCCTCGTGAAGCGCAGATTTTGCTGTGTTCCGAACGATAGAACCTACATGCACGCTTTGTACATGTACATCTCCGAAGCCTCCATTCGCCGCCAAATGCGACTCTCCAAATTGGATTCCATGGCGCCTACCTGTCAACGAGTTTATTATCTGATGTCTTAAGCTCAAGCAAGCCAAGAACAGGCGTTCATAGCGCGCTAATGCATCAACAACGCCATCTGCGCCGCACCCGCTCCGTCCTCTTCCTTGCCAAAACAACAGACCTCAGCCTCAGCCGCGTCCGTTGCCTTAACCCGGCGCTTGGCCCTTGTTCAGGTGGCCTTGTTCGGCGATGTCTCGCAGGCCGATCTCCCTCTCACATACGAAACCTGGCAGGCTTCTGCCCGGGTCGGTGTTTGCGTCGTTTGCGAACACGCTCGCCTGTTATATCCGTGCAGCGCCGGCGGCACGCATCGCATTCCCAAACGGTTGAGCGACGGTGTTGGACAAGTCAGGGACAAGGCGGAAGCGGCTTGTTTTCGTGGCGTTACCAAGCATCTGTCGTGCTGGCGTGCTGGCCCTGAGTCGCCCGCATTACTAAAGATACACGATGCTACGGCTCCTGAAATATGTAGATCTCTAACGGTTCTAACAGAGGCACATGCGACGGGGAGTCCGCACGGCCGTGCTGTATTCAACACCAGAAACTTGCGTGCACAGCCCCAGCAGAGGACGACGCTGTTTACCAGCACGAATGCGGTAATGCAAGCTTCACGGATTAGGCAAAGCCGATGCACCTGCCTAAAACCGATCTGCTATTGTGCAGCTGCGCAAGCTACTTGCAGTCAGCTCCCTGTTCCGAAGCTCTGCCTGAAATGTAGAGACCAGGGCAGCATCCCTTCACGTGAGATGTCAATGCAGGAGCCAACTCCGTCTCTATTTTACCACATGTTGCAACCGTAGGCGAGATGAGGCGTTTTCATGTGGTACAGATTAACCAATTCATTGACTGGTACGGCCGAGAGTGGCTAGTTAGCGTGACATGAACAGTTTCCCATTCCTAGACCGCTGCTCAACCAAGACCGCAACATTATCGGAGCGATAATAAGAACGGAAGGTGATTTAGTAGGAATGTTGCCGGTTTGGCCGGCCACACATTGGATGTGCAGCGGATATATTTCGCCCCTGCTGATTTCGCAATGTCAATGTTAACCTCCATATCGAGGTCGGAATACTTACTAACTCACTTATCAGACCGAGGATAGGCTGCTGCATATGGTAGAGCTGAGCAAGCAACTTTGTTACTGACAGCTCTGCAAAGTTGCTTCCGGGAAATTGGAGAGCATACAAGCGCCAGCTCCCTGCAGGTTACACGCTGACTCTCGGGTCTTTGAGCCCTTTCCGGAAACTGCCCGTGGCACTTCACCTTCTGACCAACTCTTTAGAGCAAAGGATACCTTACTGTAGGTATGTCCGCAATGCTGGCCACGTCTCGGTTGCAATCCAAATGCTGTTGACTCAGCTTGACCCTAAGAGTTGAGAGCACGGTGACACATGGGTAGAATGGACAGAGGTAAGTTGGACGAAGGTCCTTATGAGCTTTGCTTTAGCAGCTCTCTAGCGTTGCGCTGGGAATCATGTTGTCGTATTGTGTATGTACAATCCACTACCAAAGTAGTCCGTCTACCTCGCCTGCGTCGAAGTATGGGCGTTGCGCTCGGCGTAGTCCCACTGGCCCTCAACTGGCTTCTCCTCAAGGTCCTCCCACCTAGTCGAAATCAGTAGCTGTTGCGCCGTAGACTGGGAATTGTACTTACACCTTGTTCTTCAGCATCTCGTCAACGAGCTTGTTCTCTCCCTCCGCAACCTGGATGACCTCCTCAATGAGGCCAGCTCCAATCTGCTGCTCCATCTCCACAACCCTAAGATTCATTAGTGCCATTCTGTCTGCCTGTCTCAATGGAGTCCCTCTTACTGTTCCGCCGTGAGAGCTGGCTCAGGCTCGATCCTTGGAATGCGAGCACTCTCCATTCCAAGGTCTCTTCCTAGCTGCTCGGCCTGGTCGTCCCTCTCCTTCATGGTCCTGACGCCTTCCAATTCTGGCTTCCCCACCGGCTCGTCCTCCCACGAACCAGTAGACATGCCCTCAAGTGCCCATGCCTTGTAAACAATGTTGGTCTCGCTCTTGTTCGCTTGGCTGCCGACCTCCTTGAAGGCTTCTGGGAATGCCTTAACCTTCTCTTGAATGCGCTGTTGCCATGCTTCCAGACCGTCTGGCTTCACCGACTCCACAATCTGCAGGCGGTGCTTGGTGAGCGCTTCCAAAGATTGGCGGTAGACGCTGGACTCGGGGAAAGCCTTCAGCTTCTCGAGGGTGTTGTGGTAGGTGTAGATGAGGGTGGAGCGAGGGGCGGAGTGGGTGAACAGGCCCGTAAGACCGGTAGGCTCGCCAGCCCGGAGGTATTGAGCCTGCTTCACGGCAGCCAATAATCTGGATCCCGCTCTCATTGTGCCGGTTGTGCTTGTGGTGCAATTGCTGGACGCAGCAGTCAGTTCCAATGTCGTCAAGGATTCTAGCGGCTGGAGGTCAGCGCCAAGACCGCGACTCCAGACCCTCAGGAACGAACACGCGGAGGGTGATCACCACCACCGACCCATCTGCTGCCGCGGCTAATAAAACACCTCGACTTGCGCATCCCCTAAAGACGATCTCACGGCCTCTCGACTACGCAACGGCGGCGCATAGTCAGTCTTGCTTATCGCAAACCTCGTTTTATCTGCCTAATCGCAGGCCCTAAATAAGGGGAGGCTACGAGAGCCTACGGGCTTCTCACCTACACGATGCGATCACTATTGCTATCGCCCTTGTTGGCCTTTGGCCTGTTCTGTTCCGTCCTTGCTACACCACAGGCAGATCTTGAAGGGAGAATAGAAGCACATGAAGCTGCACTTGCAGTGCCGCAGCTCAAGGCTAGGCAGCTTGAGGGAGGCGCAGATAGCGCGGCGACAACAGATGGAGGAGCCGGGGAAGGGACAACATTCAATGGGCAGAAAGTGCCTGCAATGACTGAATTGAGTGGTAAAGACCTTGACGAATCAATAGCGAAAGGTTACTGGTAAGGATACGGAGATTGCGAAGACTTGCCGTCTGCGGGGCACTAACATATCGAAAGGCTGGTTGAGTTCTTTTCTCCCTACTGTCACCACTGCAAAGCATTTGCCCCGACATGGCAGACGCTGTATGAATTCTACTACACCTCGGACCCTCTCCCCGCTTCAGCAGACTCCACCGACCCGCAGGCGTCCCTTAACTCTTTCACAAGATACTACGATTTCAAGTTCGCCAAGGTGGACTGTGTTGTAAGCGCAGATGCATGCTCTGCTCATAGCATTCACTCTTTCCCGACGATCGTACTGTTCAAGGATGGCGAAAAGGTCAAGGACAACGTCGGTGCCAGAGATATCAAGTTCATGGGTAAATGGGTGGAAGAGACGCTAGAAACAATCAGGCCTGGTTCTCGTCCAGCAGAAGGAGTCAAGCTGCCAAAAGCGGGCGCAGACCACTCTGAAGGCGGGAAGCCAGCTGTTTCGGAAGAGAAGGACAAAGATGTCGCAGCAGGTGTGCTCGCTGGGGAGAAGCAGAATGAGCTCGCCACTGGCACCGCAACGGCTACTGGCACCAAGAGCACGCTCACAGCTACGAGGGTTCCACAGGCAAAGCCGACACCTAACCCCATGGGTAAGTCGGTCCCACTCACTGCGGAAAGCTTCCAGCACCTCGTTACCACTACTTCCGACCCATGGTTCGTCAAATTCTACGCACCATGGTGCGGCCACTGTCAAGCGATGGCGCCGAACTGGCAAGGTATGGCACGGGACATGCGCAACCGCCTGAACGTTGGCGAGGTGAACTGCGATGTCGAGAAGCGCCTGTGCAAAGATGTTCGTGTCAAGGGCTACCCGACTCTCCTCTTCTTCCGCGGTGGAGAGCGCATTGAATACGACGGTCTCCGCGGTGTAGGAGATCTGATCAGCTTTGCGAACAAGGCCGTCGCGGTCGGCGACGGTGTCGTTGACATTACTGCTGCTGAGTTCGAGGCCATGGAGAAGACTGAAGAAGTAATTTTCCTGTATTTCTACGACCATGCGACCACTAGCGAGGACTTCGAGGCACTGGAACGTCTGGTGTTGAGTCTGATTGGCCACGCCAAGCTCGTCAAGACGAGTGACCCAGAACTGTGCAAGCGGTTTAAGATCTCGACATGGCCGCGCTTGCTCGTCTCGCGAGACGGAAAACCTACCTACTACACCCCTCTCTCACCTAGGGACATGAGAGATTTCAGGAAGGTGCTGGGCTGGATGCAGCGCAATTGGCTGCCAATTGTGCCGGAACTCACAGCTTCCAATGCCCGCGAAATCATGGATGGGAAGCTCGTCGTACTGGGCATTCTCAGCCGCGACAGGGCCGACGAGTTCGTCATCGCGAAGCGTGAGATCAAGAACGCCGCTCTTGAGTGGATCGACAAGCAGACGCAAGCGTTTCAGCTCGAGAGGCAGGAGTTGAGAGATGCAAAGCAACTTCGGATCGAAGAGGCGGAGGACAGGAACGACCAGCGTGCTCTGAGATCTGCGAAGAGCATTCGCATCAACATGGATGATATTGAGAGGAAAGAGGTCGGCTTCGCTTGGGTTGACGGCGTCTTTTGGGAGAAGTGGATTAAGACCACCTATGGCATCAGTGTCAGAGATGGAGAGAAGGTCATCATCAACGATGAAGACGTAAGTGACTCTTCACCACAGAGATATGCATGCAGGAAGCTAACAATCACAGAACCGCCGTTACTGGGACAACACAATCACCGGCAACCCGATCGTACCCTCTCGCACCTCCATCCTCGAGACCCTCCCCAAGATCGTCGCCTCGCCGCCCAAGATCAGCCCGAAGTCTACTGGCTCCGCTATAGGCCAATTTTTCTTCAAGCTGCGCAGTAGCTTCTCTTCCCATCCCATTCTGAGCCTGGGAGTAGTCATTGGAATCATCATTGGCGTTGGCATGTGGGGAAGGGGCCAGATTAGGAAGGGCAAGGGGTTCGGAAATACGGGCAGCTTTTTTCAATTGGATGGTGAGAAGGGTGCGCTTTTGGGCGGTAATGTTGGAGGGGCGAAGGCGGACTAGACAATGCTTATTCTGGGGGAGTGACGGGTTGTAGTATGTATAAATCTCATTGACCGTTTGTGCTATCATCCATGTTGTCTGAGTTGTATCAACTGTTTCGATGTAGCCACGCCCACATAGGAGAAATATTACCTTACGGTTCTCCTCGGCTTCGTCGCGCCCCATGCGCTGCCTTCTTGCTCTTCTTAAGGGCCGCAGAATGATGGTTCCTCTCACTTACAACTGGGAACAGAAATCTGCTGGACTCACCACGTGGTCCCAACATCTTCACACGGCGTCGGAGAGTATGACTTGACCATGCCATTAGCCGGTCCCGCTCTGTTGCTTGACCCTTTACGCCGCCGGAGCTTATTCTGAAAAGTAAAAGATCCACTGTTCGTAACCTCATGACTTGCGCTCACGATACCAGAAGGTAGGTTGGTCCAAGGAGAGACCTGTCTCCTTCGCCGGTGATAGCTGCCTGTCCGGTTGCTTGACGCTCTACGCCACAGGATCGTTTGTGGGAGGATTTGCGATTCACTTGTGTGGTTATCTCCTGGGTTGCGCCAGCGTGACACGAGGACTACGCTGTTGAGGAAAATCCCGGTCGTCCGCCAGTCACAAGAGAACATTATGCTTGTTACCGGACCAGTGCATGCTAACTTCTTTCTCCGAATTGAACGATGGAAGCACATCGGACTGACTATGTCGTCTACGCATCACTGCACGTTGTCGGAGAGCGTATTCTGGCAAGACTACTACCATACCCTCCTGCTTTGTGCGCTGCTCCGCGCATTGAGCTGAGTGGTTTCCCCAAACGCTCTATGGTCCGGTTCACTGACCGACTCGCGCCAGTAGTGAACGAGGTGGACCAGTTCGAAGAAAAAGATTCACTTTTTGCGTGTATGAACTATACTGGCGCCGGGCTAACCACTGTCACGCAACCTGACCATACACAGCAAAGTTTGAATACCTCGTGAACCCGCTGGAACGTCACTCACTTTTCTCATACAAATCAAACAAAGTAAAAGAGTTCTAGAAGGTGGGCCGGTTCAATGTGAGCACTTGACTCGCCTCCGCCCAAAGATCGTTCACTGCCTTCACTCTGAGTGAAGGATGTCGCAATATTTCCGGATTAGGAGAGTGCCATGTGATCTTGGTCCGCAGCATTTGTATTGGGCCCGCTTGCACGCCGTTCATTGCTTCGAGTGAAAGTAAAGAATGCACGTTCCAAGACGTCGGTGTTTGGTTTCATATATGGACTTGTCTTGGGCCCGTGAGCATTGCTATATTTATGAGGAAGTACTTTTGTGTGTGGCAGCGAATGTATATTTTCCCATTGACAACTGGTGTCACAATCCCCCCAAAGGCCGTCACAAACTGCTAAGGTCTGCTCGATGTCTATGGCAGACCCACCAGGATTCCCTTACGAGTTCCCACCATTCCCGCACCACCTCTACCCTGTAACATACCCCGACACCTCATCCCCCATCTCCATCCTCACCTCAACAGCCAAACTCACGTCCCTCCACCCTCCCATCTCCAACAACGTGCCCCCATCGACCCCTCCCTTCACCCCCAACTCCTTTCTAAGTTCGTCAAGCGGCAAATCCCACGGCGGCATCACGCCCCCTTCAGCCGCCCCATCCACAGCCTTCACCATCCTCGTCTCAATCCCGGTCACACACATCTCCCACACCCTCACCAATTCCTCTCCAAACGCAGTAATCGCGCGGTCGAACGTCGGCGCCCACGGACCCTGCCGCAGAGACGTCCACGTGGGGTTTCCGTCAAACTGCAATTGGGGTGCAGTGATCAGAGCGGCTTGGTAGCGGATGTGGGAGGGGTTGGACGGGGTCCAGCGCGGGTCGGGCCAGGCGTGGATGGCGAGGCGGACGGCGGCGAAGCCGGTGGGGTGGAGGGTGATGGGGGCCGTGTGCGGGAGAGGGAGGAGGCGTTTTTCTGAGAGCAGGAGGGCGAGGACTAAGGGGTTGTGTTTAGCGCGTGGCGGTTTTTCCTCGCGGCTGTGGGCTGGGATGGTATGACTTACTGACGATGCGGATCAAGATCTTCTTTTCTAATGCTCTGGCTTCGGCTGCGAGCGAGCCTGTGAGGTTGGTGGAGAAGGTTGGCGATGGACCGGCTAGGAAGACGTTTTCGGGAAGACCGTGATCTGGGTCGAGACAGCTGGCTTGGGGCGTCTTTTCAACCATGGTGAGTTTCCTTCGTTTGGTTGGTGGTGCTGCCATCGTTGGGGCAGGGTTGCTTTATATGGCTGTGGCAATCAAAGTTTGCATATCACTCACGAAGGTTACAAGTCTCAAAGCAACGCTGGTACTTTTCTTTATGACACATAAGCTAGATTTCGTGAGAGTGAATTGAGCAATCGAAGTGAGCTCGGACAGCCATTCCATTACTCAGACGAGTTTGACTACTTCACTTCACTATTCCGCCAATCAGGCATGCTTCACGTTCGCAAAACCATGATCACCTGAAAGTACTACTGGCTCGGAGGAAACACGCGCAGATTTAGTGTTGCTGATAGAGATTGAATTGTTATGCTTACCCTGCTCCAATGGGCACTTCTACTTCATGATCAAAGTGTGAGTTGAACGCTTTCTTGCTATAAGCAAGTAGCCTGGAGTGCACATCAATTTCGTTCACGGACGCGACGGTCGCATGTTGCTGCAACGACATGGACGCAGTACGCGATATGAAAAGTGCATCATTCGACGGGATAAATCCTCCTCAAGCGCACTCTCACCAACACATCCATTGATATGACAAGAACGATTGGCTGGGGTAGCATTTGAGCAAGGCGCAGCAGCATGTTACTGCGATTGAGCCAAATTGCTATGGGGTTGAACGAGAGAACATACGTGCGGTATAGACAAGGACATGCGGCGAGGCGAAGCTCTCAAGTACATGTACCTTATCTGGCTGAATCGGCACCCATTTGGAAGGATGAGCAGATGTTGCGTCGAACGAGCAACATTGCGCAGCACATTGTACATGCGCAGCACATTACGGCCGTTGCGCAAGAGATTTCATAGAGGTCAAAAACCGTGGGCTGTTGCGATACATGCGCCGTGACGCTCCCTATGGTACTTTCAATATTGGTTGGAAATCCCTCGCGTGCCAGAGGCGCATGTAACAGGGATACAAATCGGACTTTGCAGAAGAACTTCAGTGCCGCAACGATGAAGTGATGCGCAGCGCATGTTACGGCCGTTGAGAGCCTGGTAGATACAGTATAGATTTCAGAGAGGACGATACGTGGCGGTTAAGGTCAACCCAGGGATCATACATGTATGCGGCTTGACGTCTCCTTCTAGGTGTCCCTGAGCGAATGGAAAACCTTTCAGCCCTGTCCTATTTGGAAGCTTGTCCGCCTAGTCCCGTCTTCTGGATCCTACGTACATAATCCTACATGCTCTCAGGAATGTGTAAACGTACGATAGCAATGAAGAGGCATCATGCAGACGCACAACCTTGATATCTCCTGAGCATCGCAGTCGCAGAGGCATCGCACCTGCTTGGGCTTCAGGCACGGCGTGCGGCTCGCCGACGCCGACTAGCCTCGCAAAAGAATTACCGCAATAGGAATGGTGCCCGCTTGAGCTTAATCTGCTTCGCCTCCCCCAGTATCTCGCCACCCAGACCAGCACATGCACGGATGAACAAAGCACCGATGTGTCGTAGCCATGTCCTACCATACTTTTTGTTCTCAGCGTAAACGGCCGTAGTCGTGCGTTGCACTTACCCTTATACTCGGGCTCGACCCAATGGCCAGGCGCAATACAAACCGTTTGTGATACAAGTAGACATCGTTGGGGCAGTGAATCGAGAGCGTCAACGGCCGTAGGCTGAAACCCCAAGACATGAGGAATGGGAGGTACAGTATCTCTCTTCCTCACAGCCTACATGCGATTCGTCCGCATCCTCGCAGCGGTTTCCCGATCGGGAATGGCGGGCATCTCGCAAATAGAGCAGGATGGGGCCGTGGTGTGTTTTCGTCGCTGTAGGTTCATGAGACCGTTAATACATATACTGCATATTCTCCTCGCAATTATATGGTTCGTATCTCAGACAGTTTAAACCATCGACACCTCATCCAATCTCTGGAAAGGGCAACGCTGCTGTTTCCCTTCGAATACCTAGGTATCTATCATACCTTAGGATCTTTCTCCCATTAGCCTCTGTACTATACCACACATCACCGGAACATAACCTCCTTGCTCGGCCATGGATTTCATCACGGGCACCGCGTCTGAGCTTGTGAAGCGCGCGAATGAGAACCGAAACTGCACCAAAGAAACCTGTACAGCCTCTCAATCTATCTGTAAGCTTGTCCTCCCATCTCCACCACCCAATCTCCTAACCACCCCCAGACGGCTACGCCCCTTCCCTCGGTGTCAACGCCTTCTTTACCGCCTTCTTCTTCATCTCCTGCGGCGTCTTCGTCTTCCAAGGAACCCGTTACCGCTCATGGTGGGGCTTCACAATCGCCATGTCGCTCGGCACCATCTGCGAAGGCGTGGGCTACATCTCTCGCATCATGCTGCACAACGACCCCTTCTCCGACCCCGGCTTCAAGATCAACGTCGTGCTACTCACCTTCGCGCCCGCCTTCTTGGCCGCAGGCATCTATCTCCTGCTCAAGCAACTCACCATCACCTTCTCGCCGACGCTCTCGAGGCTTAGACCGGCGTGGTACACGTACATCTTCATCTCCTGCGATCTCGTCTCTATCGTCCTGCAGGGCGCCGGCGGAGCCGTGTCGGCGGTGGCATCGACGAAGAAGCTGCTCGATGTCGGCGAGAACATCATGATTGCGGGTCTCGCGTTCCAGGTCTTCACGCTTGCCATCTTCGGCGCATTGGCTGGCGAGTACTTCTTCCGCGTAATGAAGCACAAATCTGAGGTCAACCCGCGAGCGCTGGAGCTTTGCAAGCAGTGGAAGTTCAGGCTCTTTCTGGGCGCTATTTTGCTGGCTTACCTGTGTATCATGATTCGTTGCGCTTACCGTGTTGCGGAGTTGAGCGGTGGATGGGGTAACCCGATCATGAGAAAGGAGGTCGACTTTATTGTTATGGATTCTGTGTAAGTCAGAGGGCGATTTGGTATTGGGACTTACGGTTGCTGACTGCTTTTAGAATGTGCACTATCGCTGCCCTCGTTTTCAACGTCTTCCATCCTGGCAACTGCTTCGATCGCGAACATGTCGGGCCTGAAACGACTCAAGTAGAGACCGAGGAGAGCAAATATATCAGCTACGAGGAGAGCAATTAGAAGAGTTAGCCAATACTGCCGTCATCGGCGTTATAGCGTAGAGCGGTTAATGACATGGAAGTACACATTGTACAGGCGCAGTGGTTGTGGCTTATTGACGGCTTGCCGAAGGGACATTTCTTGACTAGGTGACTCTTTGCGCTTTTTTCTCGTAGAATTGTAGATACCCTACTTTTATTTCATCTTTCTCCTACGTCCGACTTCTGTCTTACACGTGTCTTCTGTTTGAGCGCGGAGAAAGAGTCTCGAAGCTTTGTAAGGCTTCAGGTTCCTCGGACCCTGTTCCGCCAACGCAAATGACGCTGTTGGCATGAGACTGGCGGCAAGAACAATGACGTTACCGCCATTAGAGTTATTTGCAATAGCATAACAGAAGAAGAAGTACTTCAATTCGCATATAGCCCGCTATCTTTGATTACAAGAATACCATTGATCTATCAATACGTACTGTAATCGCCCACATATCCGCCCCGGATTGAATCCACAATGGCACCAAAAGCACTCGACTTTAATTGCGCCCTCGTCACTGGCGGAGGCGGCGGTATTGGCAAAGCTATCGCCGAATATCTGACCAAGCAAGGCAAGAAGGTCATCATCTGCGGCCGCACGGAGGAGAAGCTCAAAGCAGCATCCAAAGAGCTCGGCGCCCTCGATTACTATGTACTGGACACAGGCGATATCAAGTCAATCCCATCATTCATCGAGAAGATGATCAAGCAACACCCAGAGCTCGATTGTCTCATCAACAACGCAGGCGTGCAGAGGCCTCTCGACGTTAACAAGATGGACGCCGAGGAGTTTCTCTCCAAAGCCGACAACGAGATCTCGATCAACATCAGCGGACCCATGCACCTGGCGATTGGACTCCTCCCGCACTTCAAGAGCAAGGACAAGGCGGTTATCATGAACGTCTCTTCCGTCCTCGGTTTCATCCCCTTCAGCATCATCAACCCTGTTTACAACGGCACAAAGGCATGGGTGCACTTCTGGTCCATGAACCTCAGAACGCAGCTCGCAAAGGCCGGAGCGAACATCAAGGTCGTCGAGATCGCGCCACCCAGTGTTGGCACTGATTTGCACCGCGAGAGGGAGGATCCAGACGACAACAAGAAGGATAAGAATCCAAGCGCGCTGAGCGTCGAAGAGTTCATGGATGACTTGATTAAGGGCTGGAAGGAGGATCGCGACTGCATTGGTGCTGGACCTAGTGAGAAGGTCGTCGAGAGGTGGTATAATGAGTTTGGTCCCGACTACCAGAAGGCTGCTGGTACGAAATAGACTGCACGCTGGTACGCGTACACGGCTTTGTTAGCGACGTAGAGCGATAGACATATACGAATACACGACTCCATAGCGACCATGACACCCTCATGTCCCTCCTGAGGTGGAGTATCCGCAAGTAAACATGCAGGATTATAGTTGCAGTCGTCGTAAATGATGATGTCCTCGAAAAAGGCCGTCATGGGCTTGAAACGCGAGGACTGCGTCAGCCCTGGACCGTGAGCCTCAGCGGGTATCCGTAGCAACGCCGGCAACTGTTGATCTATTATCAGCCATTTCAACAACGGTCACGGCCTTTTTGAAACCTCATACTGCCAGTTTAATCTTTCAATTGGTACATACTACATTCAAGACCTCAAAACTGCAGGGCAGAGTATCTCTATACCCAACGACACTCGCTACATAACAGAGATGATCGCAAATTAAAAGCGATCGCGACGTTCACTGCCAGATCCCGAGCCGCATTCCTCATCCCGTTCGCTACTCACACTCAATCAAACATGGACCGGCCTTCGACTCCGAACGGAGGGTTTCCTCCAAGATACTCAGGACCTCCTGCATACTCCCCACAAGAGGACAACACCCCCACCATCTCTCCAATCTCTCCACAGCATGGCGCGACGATGCGCTTATTGACATCAGACTCGCAAGAGAACGTCTCATACAGACCGTCAGTATCACCATCTCCTAAGTTCAGTCGGAACAGAGCAAGCAATTGGAAGAAGAAAAAGGATGTATCTTCATGGGCTGCAAAAACAGACACTTCTTCGCCTCATCGGAAGCCTTTACCTGCGCAGCAAGCGGATGAGCTTTCAGACTTACTGCGCGAGGCGGAAGAGACCATTTCCTTTACTTCTCCTATGTCCTCTCACCAGAAAGATGCTACCAAAAGCCATTCTGCCAAATCTTCAAAGAAGAATGCAGGCTCACTATATACTCAAAACAGTCCTAGCCCCCTACAACGCTCGTACCAACCACTGGATTCATCTCGACCGCCATCCCGCTCACGATCAATCCTGGACAATGCGCCAGCCATTCCTCCACCATCAGACTTGCCTTTCTACAGCCAATACAGACCCTCTTCCCGCGCATCGTCAGCCTCACCGACACGGTCTTGGTCGCCGACTAGGAACTCGAATGACTATGTCCGCCCGCCCGCGACGAGCATCCCCTACGAGCCCGCGGATATTAACGGTAGCCCAAGGCCAGGAACACCAGCTTCGAACTATGGAGGAAGTCCCAAGCGGCCATTACCTCCTGCGCCGCTGTTTGCGGGAGGACGTCCACTGTCGACTACAGATGAAAAGGACTTTGCAGACATGACAACCATCCCAATCGAGAACGACGAAGATGACCCGTTTGGCCCCAGCTCAGGGGACTCGAGGCCTGGTCTCTACCCAACAGACTCCTTTATGTCCGAGTCCACCATGACAGACTCGCTCTATGAGAAAGAAAAAGGCTACGGCGACTACGCGCCCCTACCAGATGGCAAGCAAGAGCGGCGCGGTGCGCGTGAAACCCAGATGACCCGCAAGGAAGTCAAGCTCATCAACGGCGAGCTGGTGCTCGAGTGCAAGATCCCCACGATCCTCTACTCGTTCCTGCCGCGGCGCGACGACGTCGAGTTCACGCACATGCGCTACACAGCCGTGACCTGCGACCCCAACGATTTCGTCGAGCGCGGCTACACGCTGAGGCAGAACGCCATGTCCCGCGAGACGGAGCTGCTGATCTGCGTGACGATGTATAACGAGAACGAGCTCGATTTCACCCGCACTATGCACGGCGTGATGCGCAACATCTCGCACTTTTGCAGCCGCACAAAGTCGCGGACCTGGGGCAAGGACGGGTGGCAGAAGATCGTGGTTTGCGTCATCTCTGACGGTCGTAAGAAGGTGCATCCTAGGACTCTGGACGCCTTGGCCGCCATGGGTTGTTACCAGGACGGCATCGCGAAGAACTTGGTCAACCAGAAGGAGGTCACGGCGCACGTGTACGAGTACACGACGCAGGTATCTCTGGACGCGGATCTGAAGTTCAAGGGTGCAGAGAAGGGAATCGTGCCTTGCCAGATGATCTTCTGTCTGAAGGAGAAGAACGCGAAGAAGCTGAACTCTCACCGCTGGTTCTTCAACGCGTTCGGCAGGAGCTTGAATCCAAATATTTGCATCTTGCTTGATGTTGGAACGAAGCCGGGGAATACGTCGCTGTATCATCTCTGGAAGGCGTTCGACAATGACAGTAACGTGGCTGGCGCGGCTGGAGAGATCAAGGCTGCGAAGGGCAAGGGTTGGCTCGGCCTCTTGAACCCGCTGGTCGCGTCGCAGAACTTCGAGTACAAGATGAGTAACATCCTGGACAAACCGCTTGAGTCGGTGTTTGGATATATCACCGTGCTGCCTGGTGCACTGAGTGCGTACCGCTACCACGCGCTCCAGAATGATCCGGTGACTGGACATGGACCGTTGAGCCAGTATTTCAAGGGAGAGACGCTGCATGGTCAGGATGCTGACGTGTTCACTGCTAATATGTATTTGGCTGAGGACCGTATCTTGTGTTGGGAGTTGGTGGCCAAGAGGAATGAACGCTGGGTCTTGAAATACGTGAAGAGTGCGACGGGTGAGACGGATGTGCCTGGTGAGTGTTGGTTTCCCGGAAGGTTGGAGGATATGTTGCTGACCTTGACCCAGACGCCGTGCCTGAATTCATCTCCCAACGTCGTCGTTGGCTGAACGGAGCCTTCTTCGCGGCCGTCTATTCCCTCCTGCACTGGAAACAAATCTGGAAGACCGACCACACCCTTCCCCGCAAAGTCCTGCTGCACATCGAATTCATCTACCAATTCGTCTCGCTCCTCTTCACCTACTTCTCGCTCGGCAACTTCTACCTGACCTTCTACTTCGTTGCGGGTTCCCTCTCCGACACCTCAATCGACCCCACCGGCGCCAAAGTCAACCTCTGCAAATACATCTTCCTGATCCTTCGCTACGTCTGCACGCTGCTCATCGCCATGCAATTCATCCTATCGATGGGCAACCGGCCCCAAGGCGCGAAGAAAATGTTCTTCACGAGCATGGTCATCTACGGCATCATAATGGCCTACACAACCTTCGCATCAATCTACATCGTCGTGCACCAATTCAACCTCGGCAACCTGGTCCTCGGCAACAACGTCTTCACCAACCTGATCGTCTCCGTCGGCTCGACCATCGGCCTGTACCTGCTCATGTCGACCCTCTACCTCGACCCCTGGCACATGTTCACCAGCTCTCTGCAGTACTTCGCCCTGCTGCCGAGCTACATCTGCACCCTCCAGATCTACGCCTTCTGCAACGCGCACGACGTGACCTGGGGCACCAAAGGCGACAACGTCGTGTCCACCGATCTCGGCGCGGCGCGCACCTCCAAGTCCGGCACCGTCGAGCTCGAAATGCCGTCCGAGCAGCTCGACATCGACAGCGGCTACGACGAGGCGCTGCGCAACCTGCGCGACAGGGTCGAGGTCGCCTCCCCGCCCGTGTCAGAGGCCCAGCAGCAGGAGGATTACTATAGAGCTGTCAGGACGTACATGGTTGTCACGTGGATGGTGGCGAATGCGATCCTGGCCATGGCGGTCAGTGAGGCGTACAGTGGGACCACGGTCGGCGATAACTTTTATCTGAAGTTCATCCTCTGGAGTGTGGCGGCGTTGGCGCTCTTCAGAGCCGTGGGCAGCAGCGCGTTTGGCGTCATCAATATCATTCACAGCATCGCGGAGGGCAAGGTCAAGTTCAGCAGGGGCTCTTCTTCGGGTGGCGGGAAGAGCGTGGCTGGCAGGAGTAAGAGTAGTTGGAGCTCGAAGCTGAGCACGCCGAGTTGGTTCAGTGGCGTGGGCAGTAAGATTAGCTCTATGACGCCCGGCAGCTTGGGTGCGAGGTAGAACGGGAGTCGGTGGCTTGTAATGAATCTTTTTCGTATCATGAAGGGGTTGGAAAAGGCGTTTCTGTTGGGTGGAAAGGCTTGCAATGTACGAGAGGCGCTTTGGATTGCGGCTTCTTTGAAATAGATCACTGTACGAAGACTCGTGTGACTTTCGATTGTAGCTGAGTGTTGTGACCTAGGGCTAGCTAGTGTATGAGATCTGCCAGTTTCTGTGTATGTAGAGGGCGTTTGTGGGGGTTCTGGTTCCCAAATCCAGGACTAGAGGCGCTCTATACACGTTCTGCCTACCTAAGGTAGGTACCTACTACCTTAACAAGAGATACGGTCCAAGTATCCCTGATCAGATTTCAAAGCATCAACTAACGCCCCCACGACTTCCAGGCTCATGCAAGGAGGCCTCGGACGTTGAAAGCAGGTTCGATCGTCACATATAACCGAGGTTCTACCTATATGGCCGTTTGGTGAGGCGTGCAAGGTTACTTCGAAATCAACATGCCAAGCGGAGGTCGTTCCCCACAGCGTTGCCCCGCAGAAGCCCTATTTGGATGTCCCGCGTTCGTATACCGGGACTAAATCGTGAGAGCTTGGTACATGTACATATAGGGCTACTCCCTCCGGGTCTTGATACCTTCTTCCACTATTCATTCCACTCTTGCTTTTAATGTTGTGATATATCAACGTTTCGGGACTCCTCCAATCTAAACACCACGAATCTCGGAGGGACAGCCAAGATGCCCGGCGTCATGCCTGAAGCGTCAAAGACGGATGTGTAGGTTCTATGCCTTCTCAATTAGATGAACAATAGCTGATCTATATAGTGTCATCGTCGGTGCAGGGCCAGCAGGGTAAGCTTCCGCCGCCAGATCTCCTCCAACTCCCTTGACTCTCCCCCACTTTGCCATTTCCCTTCAAACACGCAGAAATCAACATTCCTAACCCTTCCAAAGCCTAATGCTGGCCACCTGGCTCGCGCACACCGGCATCCACGCCCGCCTCCTCGACAAGCGGCAGACCAAGATCTTCACCGGCCAAGCCGACGGGCTCCAATGCCGCACGCAAGAGATCTTCGAGTCCTTCGGATTCGCCGACCGCGTCGCCAAAGAAGCCTACAAGATGGAAGAGTTCTCCATGTGGAACCCGTCTCCCTCGGGGGTCTTGCGCCGCGACGAACGCTTCCCCGATACCCCCGTCGGGATCAGCAGGTTCCATGAGAGCGTGCTGCATCAGGGACGCATCGAGCGCTTCTTTCTGGACAATATTGGAAAGTATGCCGAGATGACTGGGGCCGGGGTGAGTGTGGAGAGGGGCGTGCTACCGCTGTCGATTGAGATTGACGAGGAGACGGCCGAGGACCCGGATGCGTACCCCGTTACTATGGTCCTGCGCCATCTGACGGAGGAAGAGGCTACGCCCGAGCAGTCCAAGTCCGGCAGCGGTGTTGAGGACGGCCTGTTCAGATCGAATCTCGCGCCGGACGACACCGCAGATCTGGTGCGGCGGACCAGCGGCAAAGAAGGCCGCGAGGAAGTCGTGCGTGCTAAATACGTCGTCGGCTGCGACGGCGCACACTCCTGGGTGCGGTCGCAGCTCGGCTTCCGGCTCGAGGGCGAACCAACCGACTACATCTGGGGCGTCCTGGATATCGTGCCCATCACCAACTTCCCGGATATCCGGAACCGCTGCTCCGTGCACAGCGAGGCGTCGGGGTCGCTGATGGTGATTCCGAGGGAGAATTCGCTGGTCAGGTTGTATGTGCAGCTGAACGAGGTCCAGCCGGATGCGGAAACGGGACGGGCGGACCGGACCTCGATCACACCTGAGAAGATTCTGAAGGCGGCGCAGAAGACGTTGGCGCCGTATACGCTGGAGTACAAGCATTGTCATTGGTGGACGGCGTATCAGATTGGGCAGCGTGTGGGCACGCAGTTCAGCAAGCTTGAGCGCGTGTTCTTGGCTGGCGATGCGGTGCATACACACTCTCCGAAGGCAGGCCAGGGAATGAACGTGAGCATGCAGGACTCCTATAACCTTGGGTGGAAGATTGCGCATTGTGTTCAGAAGAAGGCGCCGAGATCCATCTTGAAGACGTATCAATCTGAACGAAGGAGGATTGCACAGGACCTCATTGCGTTTGACCACAAGTTCAGCAGGCTGTTCAGCGGACGTCCAGCCAAGGATGCAGCGGATGAAGCGGGCGTTGATCTGAAAGAGTTCAAGCGTGTCTTTCTACAAGGTGCGATGTTCGCGAGCGGCTTGAGCGTGGACTATGGTCGGAGTATGCTTGTTTTCAAGGAAGGCAGCGCCAAGGAACAAGGTGATGGGACGGATGTCGTCGGCAATGTCAAGGTCGTGGCCAGTAAGCAGGAGCTGGCGAAGAATTGCCCCGTTGGCATGCGGTTCCCGACTTTCCAGGTGCTAAACCAGAGCGGTGGACGTCCATGGCAGTTTCAACAGTGGCTGAAGAGTGATGGCCGTTACCGCGTGGTCCTATTTGCGGGTAATGTTAAGGATACTATCCAGCAGAAGCGAGTCAGGACTTGGTGCGAAGAGGCCGAGAAGGAAGGCTCTTGGTTGAAGAGGCACACCCCGAAGGACAGGGCCATCAACTCTATCATAGAGATCCTGACGATCCACTCCAGCGCTAGGAAAGAAACGGAGTTATTGGATGACTTTCCAGCGCTGCTGCACCCACTGAGAGAGAACGATATGGGCTGGGATTATGAAAAGGTCTTCGTGGATGATGTCAGCTACCACCATGGCGATGGGAGAGCGTACGAGGGCTATGGTGTTGACAAGGCCCGTGGATGTGTCGTTGCGGTTAGACCAGACGGATACACCGGGTTTATTGGCGAGCTAGAAGATGTGGACGGACTGGACAGCTACTTCGCTGCATGTCTTCTGGATGTGTAGAATGTAGATTTTCCATCTAGTCGGGGTTGTAATATCAAGAAAACTTGTACCTTCAGTCGGAGTCTATATCCGTGGCGTCGATAGCTTTTTTGTTGCTTCGCTGCGGCTGGTATCCCTCAACTAGCTCATGAAGAGCCCCTCCACTGGACACTGACGGTGCCGTAGCTGTAACAGGGGTCTTGTTTTCGGCGATTTGAGCAGAAAGGACTTTCCCTGGCTTCAACGAAGATGCCTTTTCGCCTCGTTCGGTGGCCAGCTCGGCGTCCTGAGAAGCATCGAGACGGTTGACAGCAGCGGAAGTCGAGGACACTGACGCCTTAGACTCCTCATAGAGCACGATAGATGGCGCGCTGCCACCCCGTCGCTCCCATGCCGGAGCCTCATTAAGTTGAGCTTTCACATACAGCGCTTTCTTGGCACACCCATCGCTACACCAGTTCTCAGATCCTTTGGGCCGGATCCAACTTCTCTTGGAATCGACGGTTCTGTGCGAATTTGGACACAGCGTGTGACCACACCTGCCATTTGCATGACGTTCCTCAATAAGAGCATCGTAGTCTGAAGGCTGGAAGAAAGTGACAAGGGAGGCGAAACGGCGTGCTTCTGCCTGAGTGTATTGATTTGATGCGGGATACTCGGAAAGCTCTTCGATTGCATCCAAGATTTGAATGAGGACTTCCTTCTGCTCCTGAATCAAGCGAGCATGTTCGATGGCTACTTCTAGATTACGCTTCTCCTGGTCTGTCTTGGGTACTGGAAGAGAGCCGGAGATGGGTATCTGATCGGCGGTCTTTTTCAGGATGGATTTCGGCGGCATTTGCTCTGCTGCCATTTTGAATCTAGGCACCCTCACCACCGAGGACCAGAGTTACTATATTTCGAATGTGCTGCGGGCAGGTCTGATATATGAAACGGGTCGCTGTTTTCCGTGCATGTGAGGAAGTTGTTCGCTTCAAGGGCAAGAGCTCCAAGCTTGTCCTTGTATGGTGAAACGGGCCTCGGTGCGCCACGTGTGGCCGTCGCGGCCCTGAGCCGATCCGAACATCGTCATTCCTGTCCGAGCAACGTCGACCACTACTCCACATACACCGACTACCACGCTGCCCAGCATCTCCTTTTGTACAGCAATCACCTCGATTATCCAGCGACATAGCATATTACCATACTGTCTAATTCCGGTGTCGACCGCACTTCATTCCAGCGTTCGCTCTCTTCTTGAGTTCAAGCTCACTACGCTATCAGTACGCTGCTGGCGGAGAGCGAGGTTGCAACCGGCACATTGCCCCGCGCAAACAAACCAGTTGCAGAGCATTGGAGCATCCATCTGAACCCATCATGGCTGCTCCGCCGTTCAAAGTCAAGGCTGTTTACGAATATTCGAGTCCTCACGATGATGACCTCAACTTCCCAAATGGCCAGATCATCACGGTAACGGAAGAGGAGGATGCCGATTGGTATGTGGGCGAATATACGGATGCCTCTGGGTCGAAACAGTCGGGTCTTTTTCCGAAGAACTTTGTGGAAAAGTATGAGCCGAGTGTCCCATCTCGTCCTACAAGACCCACCCGGCCTAAGGAGGCTTCACCTCCGCCTCCGGCAGCTCCAGCGGAAGAGCCAGCACCGGAACCAGTACAAGAACCGGAGCCAGAGCCAGAAGAGGTCTTGCCACCGCCCGTAGAGACGCACTCTCAGCCGCCGTCTGCGCAGATTCCTCCACCCAGTCGTGATGAGAACGTAAGGTCTCCTCCGCAGGCTCCGCAGAAGGCTTCAGACCCAGAGCCTCCCGCAGCCCCGAAGCCTGCACCAGCACCTCCTGCAAGCTCGTCGACGAAGAGTCCACCACCAGTCTCGGCCAAGCCAACCGGCAATTCATTCAAGGATCGCATTGCAGCTTTCAACAAACCTGCTGCTGCGCCCATTGCCCCCTTCAAGCCGAGCCAACCTCCGAGCGGCTTTATCAAGAAGCCCTTTGTGGCACCCCCTCCGAGCAAGAATGCATACATACCACCCCCTAAGATTGAGCCAGTACAAAAGGTATACAGGAGAGAGGAGGATCCAGAGATTGCGGAGAGACAGGCGGAAGACCAGGCTGCTGCGGAGAAGGCAGGTCTCGTAACCTCTCCGCAAGCCGGTGGGGCAGACGAAGAAGAGGACGCACCAAAGCCCCAAAGCTTGAAGGAGCGTATTGCTCTTTTACAGAAACAGCAGATGGAACAAGCAGCTCGGAGAGCCGATACAGCGACGAAAGAGAAGCCGAAGAAGCCGGTCAAGAAACGGACCGAGTCTTCCGAGCGCATTCCGACAGCTGAGGGCGATGCTGACGAGCTCGAGCGGGTGCGCACAAGTGAGCATAGGGAAAGACAGTCCGTCGATACGGCACGCACCCATGTCAGGGATCATTCCGTGGGTGCAGCGTCTAGAGAGCCTACGTCTCCACAAGCTGTGACGCATGAACCGGAGATTTTCAGTGATGCCAACGACGCAGACCAGTCTGCGGCCGGTGAGACGACCGAAGACAACGAAGGCACGTCTGAGATGGAGGACAGCGACGAGAGACCGGTGCCCCATGTTGCAAGGGCACCGACTGCACCGGTTCAAGAGCCAGATGTTGGTGAAGAGGAGGACACCACTGAAGGCGAGACGGAGGAAGAAGAGATTGACGAGGAAACTCGCCGCAGAATGGAACTTAGGGAGCGGATGGCTAAGATGAGTGGTGGTATGGGTATGCCGGGCATGTTCGGTATGCCAATGCCAGGACCTGTGCCACAAAAGAAACGGTCAATGAAGGACAAGGAGCGCAAGCCAGATGCAGAGCCTGAGGAGACACCAGCCTCACCTTCCCAGCAGCGCATACCGATGATACCAATTCCTGGCATGCAGTCCATGCGCAGTCCCGAATCTGAAGATACGCAGCTTGCGGTAGAAAAGGAGGACGAGCTTGACAACACCATCACCGACGAGAGGGCAGCTGATGTTGTACCCGATGTGGAGGATGTCAAGCCGGAGCCGGCACCAAGAGCAAAGCAAACAGAACACGAAGAGCCACCACGAGTATCTCAAGGTAAATATTCTTATTCCATTACCAACCCATCGCCACAAGGCGTCGATCAGCTATACCACAGTAGGCTGGGCACTTTATGGCGATCCGACTCCGACATCAGCGCAGTCAGAAGGTCATACTTTGACTGTGATGGCATCGCGGAGACTGTCATGATCGTCAGGGTGCTTAGTAGGTTGCGATCTATCAAGGATCAGACCGTGGACGTTGCGTTTGGAGAGTTCAACGTGCTAACTGCTATTGTTCAGAACGACCCGTCCCTCCACCACCCTCTGCGGATCGTGGGCCTGCGCCACCAGTACCAGGCGACCGACCTGTGCCACGGCCGCCGCCAGTAGACTGTGGGTTTTATTTGCGACGTCGCTCTATGTTTTCTTGCTAACCCGTTATAGCTCGTCCGGTACCACCACCACCCAGCCAAGTGCCAATGTCTCCAAGCGCAGGCTCCGAGTCGGACGATGAGATGTCAGTGCATGTCGAGCGACTTACCGGAGGTATGGGCGCATCTGATGCCTCTCTGTCCACCAGGCAGGCTCCTCCTCCCGTTCCGACAGCGCAGGCCGTACCGTCGCGACCCGAGGGTGCTCGCTCGCCGCAGTCAGCGGCAGCTAAGCGCGCCTCGTACTTTGGCAACGACACTACCTCACCGATATCTCCTGTCACTCCAGCTTCGGATAGGCGAGCCAGTCGCGTACCTCCAATTCTAGGCAGTAGCCCAGTTGTCGGTTCGCCACCTGCCTCTGCTCGTCCTCCACCTCCACCGCCGCCTGCGGTGCCTGCTGTCGAAACAAGGTCGCTTGAGGGTTCCACGGACGAGCCTGAAGAGCGCGAAAGCGAATATGAGGGCGACTATGATACTGACATTGCACCTGGCGTCAAGCACAAAGATGCACTGAAATCACACGCTCGGGAACCGAGTCTAGACGATAGCACTACGGCTGATGAAACGCCTGTACATACTCCGCTGCCATCAGCCCCACCGCCACCAATCCACCGGGCTGTCCCACCACCACCTCCTCCTACCCAGGCGCCACAGACCCGCGCTTCCATGGACGCGCCTAGAGCTGCGCCGCCTCCAATTCCAATAAGGAGCGCGACAACCCCTGTAGAGGAGGAATATGACCCTTATAGGTACATGGAGCAAAGCCGTGCGCCACCACCTCTTCCACCTAACGCCCCTGCACCACCTCCAATGAGTCGTGAACCGGAAGAGATCCAGGAAGACAGCTCAGATGATATGTACTCTGCTTCACCGCCCAAAAGATCGATGGATCGTCCACCGCCACCGCCTCCAAATGCGCAGGACCGCCCAGTCCCTCCTCCACCAACCCAGCATGCACCACCACCCGGACCTCCACCAGCCCACGCGCCTCCACCAAGTCATCCTCCTCCACGACAATCTCTCGACGTCAACCGCTCAGTCGGCGGTAGGCGCTCCATGGACCAGGGCCGGCCCAGCAACGACGGCCACATAGCGGCCGACGTCGATCTCGCCGAGGCCACCCAATGGTGGGCTCAACCAAATCAACCCCCGCCAACCTTCCAAGGCCGCAACGACGTGCTCGTAGAAATCGAAGAGTCGTCCACATCTAAGCGTGGCGGCAAGACAACCATCTCAAAAGATGTCTACGTTCTCTTCCTCGACTACTCCCAAACCGTCATCACCGCGCGCTTCGACGCGCGCGACCCAGCCGACTGCAGTCTGGAGCAGCGGCACGAACCGCCGCCGCCGAGACTGCGCCAGGACCAGCTGGAGGAGTGCTGGCAGAGGTTCGGCAGGCGAATCGCGGAGGAGGCCAGCCAGAGGAAAGACCACGTGGTCGGGGACGGGTCGCCCAACGCGCTCGTTCTCGACCTCATCAAGCCGCTGCAGGGGGCGCTGTTGCCCGTCGGCACGCGCGCCTATGGCGCCTTGGTCTACGCGAATCTGGCGAATGCGAGCGTGCAGCAGTTCGATGAGATTAGGGCCGGAGACGTCATCACGCTGCGGAACGCGAAGCTGCAGGGCAAGCATGGGACCATGCATCAGAAGTATGCGGTCGATGTGGGTATGGGGGCGGGCCATGTGGGCGTCGTGGTGGATTGGGATGGCACGAAGAAGAAGGTTAGGGTTTGGGAGCAGGGGAGGGAGAAGGGGAAGGTTAGGTTGGAGAGTTTTCGCCTCGGCGACTTGAGGAGTGGTGAGGTTAGGGTTTGGAGGGTTGTTGGGAGGGGTTGGGTTGGGTGGGAGTAGGGGGTGAGACGGGAGTGGGAAGGTGGAAAGGTGGAAAGGTAGGGTAAGGTGGTTGTTGGTAAGGGAGAGGTGGGAGGGATTGTTGATTAAGGGAGATGTGTGGTAGAGTATCAATGAATGAACGCCGCTTCTACAAGTTCTGCTCCCTTTGCATGATCGTAGTGTTCCACGTCATGTACACCAGCTTTTAGACGCGATGGTCTATCAGCCCTGCGGATTTCTAAATTTTAGGACCACCTCAATATGTCCGCCCACGTATGAGACAATACCACAGGTAAGGTAACTACCTTATGCAACGGGGAAGGAACACACGAGACGGTTAAAACATGAGAGTTCACTTCGCACAATCGCGCTTTGAGAAAAAAAAAAGTAGTAACAGGAAGCAGTATGCAAGCGAACCACGTGCCTATTTTTCGAGAGCACTGACATCCAACGAGATGGCCGTTCGCTCTGCGGACATATGAGCCCTTAGTCGTATGTAGTGTCAGGAACAGCGTACTGAACGTCCGCACTCTCTTTTCGGAGCGCATGAGTGCCCGCACGGCGCAAAGACTCGTAAAACGCAACACTTATGAGCAACATTGCATGTTTGTGGCGATGACTCGAGAGACCTTCTCAGCACCCTTTGAGTAGTTGGCGCAACGTCTCTAGACAGTGGCGTTGCGGCGTGTGAGACAAGTTCTACGCCGCCGAAGCCATTTGCGGAGGGTAGGGACCAGTGGCTTGCCTGGCTTCGAATTCGTGCGTTAGTCGCTGCAGGAGGGAGATGGGTATGGGTGGTTGATTGGGGGCTCAGAGGAGGTGTAGGCGATCTGTGAGAGATGTGTAGGTATATGCATACGTGTCGTACCTACTGTATACTGTATACTGTATATTGTTCTGTATGTTGGTGTGTAAGCAGGAACGCGAGGCTGGATGTGGTCTTGTGGAGGGTCGTGTGTTGCCGATCCGGTCAAAAGACTCCCAAGAGGCGTGCGCCCGCTCGAGCAGCGCCGGTTTAGGGCCCGCCGTTAGACCACGCCCGAATGCAAATCGCCTGGCCACACATCCATGGATGGAGATCGTTACTGATGACGGCG
This sequence comes from Zalaria sp. Him3, assembly GCA_027923365.1. Taxonomy (NCBI): domain Eukaryota; kingdom Fungi; phylum Ascomycota; class Dothideomycetes; order Dothideales; family Zalariaceae; genus Zalaria; species Zalaria sp. Him3. The sequence continues at coordinate 364,598 of BPUN01000013.1, read as the reverse complement.
GCCTCGTAGAATGGACGAAGAGTGCTGCCTTCTGATCTCTGGCAGTGCACGCATATAGGCGTGACAATTGTGATATAGTAACTGCTACGATACTTCCGCCTCGACGTACGAAGCTTCGAAGAAGATACTCTGGCTTCGATTCGCGTAAGGTTGGTACAGCTACTGGCACACCGGGCATGCATGGGGCTGCGCAACGGTCTGACTAGCCGGGTCCACGCTGAAGAGCCCTGAGAGGCCTGAGTCCAACACGCGCACTCGACTCGACTCCTCGAAGTTACCTTACTACTCTACGCCCGACTCCAAGACAGACACGTCTGTCTACTCTGCAAGCCTCAGAACAGCTCGCCCTCACACCCGAAACGCCCATTTCAGATCTGTAACGCCGTCGGGTCGCCGTCACACGATTCAGTCCATTCAGGCCTGGGACCCTGGAAATCAGCGCGTAAAGGTTAATTGCGCTTTCCCGCATCCCATCAGCCCTACGCTTCAGCACAAGCACCGCGAACAAGCTGCTTGTCCACCACCTGCGTTTGTCGACTGTCTTACCCCTCCTCGACCTTCGCAACACCCTCCCTCGAGCCGCGGACTCACCGACTACCAGGCAACTCACCGTCACGTCGCCAGCTATTCCAGAGCTTATCCGCCAGGCGACCAACTCACAGCCACCCACCTGCATCTTGCTTCGACCGCCTCGTCTTACCGCTTGGTTGCCTTTCTGCCCGTGCCTGGCCTTGTGTTTGACTCGACCTTCCCTCGCCTCTATTTCCTTCCAAGAAACGAACCATCCGACATTATCACAAGACTACTCTTCCTTGGATATGGGCACCTCGGCCGCATTCTTACGCCAGTAATCTTCAGACAAGCCGCCGCCCGCTTCACGCCTCTGCCCTTTCCCGGCCTGCCCGCAGTCACTGTGCGACATCCCGTGCGACACCGCTGCCGGTCAGACGCTTTCCATTCACAAACCTCCGAACCCTTCACGGGTGGTTTCCTCTTTTAAACCTATACAACAATTCCGCCCGGTGCATTTGACTCGAACTCCGAAACAATTCCGGCCGTGACATTGCGACGCTGCATGGTCGATCTCTCCGAACGAAACAACCTCTGATCACGGCAGGTGGCCGTCCTTGAGGACGAAAGAGTAGGCTCGACAACATGGAGCAGAACAACTTCATGATGAATGGCGGGAATATGATGCAGACCCATATGCAGCGCCCTCAGCCGGGGAATGAAGAGCAGCAGATCTTCGCAAAGATTGTTGAGGAATTGTCAAGGAACCGTCCTAAGCAGGGATGGCAGGCTACTATGGACGTACGCGAGCGCGCTGCTCTGGTTTTGCAACTGTAAGCTGAAGTCTGGCCGCGTCCCTTGCGAGGAATGCGGCAGCCACTGCCGCACGTAGAACAAAGCGCTGACACTTGTTTGGCAGGGTCACCAATCTCCGCATGATAGAGAGTACTCAAAATATCGCACACTGCCTCACTATAGCCATTAGGTTTGAGGCACAAGCGCTTGCAAACAGTCCTTCAAGGGTGAGACTATTCCTGTCGCTTTCGCTTCACACCATCTGACCTGTCGCAGGAGCACTGGCAGCAACAGATCAAGACGAAGCTCAATGAGATTACTGGGCACAGACAGCGTAGAGCTGCTGGCATGCTAGGGCCGGGGAATAATCCACAGGGACCACAACCTGGCATGCTACCGCAAACTCCCATGCAACCAAGTCGCTCGAATCAAGGCCAAGGCGACCTGTCCGGCGGTTTCCCTCCACATCCTCAGCAGCAGATGCAGCCGTCTCCTATGGGTCTACCTCAGCAAATCAACCCGATGCAGATGGATCACTCGGTCATGCAGGGGATGCAAAACATGTCTAACATGCAGGGCGGGATGCCGCAGCAGAATCAACAGCCACGCCCGAACGGGCCACAAAACAACATGACGCCCGAACAGACCCAAGACCTGATGAGGATGGTGGAGAATTATTTCAAGAACACGCCAAAGGAGGCCGCCGAAACTATGCGACAGAAGTTGTTTGCAGCGATGACTCCTGATCAACGCATGCTCATGCAACGGTCGGGCCAGGATCCTTTGAGACGACATTTCCAGACGCAGGCATTGAAGCAGTTCCAACAACAGCAGAAACAACAGATGGCCAACAGGCAGATGAACATGAACCAGCAGAATATGGGCGGCATGCAATTATCGCAGGGCAATCCTCAGAGACCGCCTTCGCAGGCGGCAATGCAGCAAGGCCAAATGATGCCTGGCCAGGACATTGACTTCTCCTCCTTCGCCGGCCAGCAAGCCGATGCTATGAAGCACGCGGAAAGCGGTCAATTGGTTGTGCCTGCGAGCAACCCCATCAACTTGGAACAGCCTATAGCGCAGATGAATATGGGCCAACAACAAGTTCCTCCGCAGATGATGAACAACCCTCAGTTACAGAACATGCTTCGTCAGCAGCAACAGTTGCAGCGGGAACAGGTCCTTCGGAATTCTCAAGCGCAAGCACAAGCCCAGGCTCAGGCTCAGGCCCAAGCAGCCGCCCAGCAACAGATGTTAAGGGGTCAGCCTGGTGGGTTGAATGCGAACCAACCACCGCAAGCAAGTCCCGCTATGTCGATGCTTAACCGGCCCATGGCGCCTCCGGGTCAACAGGGGAGCACGACACCCCAGCAGAGACCGCAGCAGCCCAATCAGCCGAATGGAACCTTGAATCCCCAGATGATGACCCCACAACAGCAACCGGTCATGCCCCAAGGCAACGTCTTCCCATCGCAGGCCCCTATTCAGTTCCCTCCAGGTCTACCACCGGCTATTAGACAGCAGCTTTCTAATTCTAATCAGTCTGAGGAGCATGTCAGACGGTTCATCGAGAATTGGCAGCGAGCGAATGCAAATCAGGCGAACGGACAGATGAACCAACAGCGCATGCAGCAGGGGAATGGCATGGTAGGCAACCAGGGTTTTCAAGACGGTATGGGTGTGCCGGGAAACAACATGAATGCGGCGCAGGGCATGCAACCCGGGATGATGAAAAATCAGCAACCGAACGGCGTGCAGGGGATGAACAACCCACAGGCACAGATGCAGCAGAGGCTCCTCCAGCAGCAACAACAGAACCAGCAGATGCAGCTACGTCAACGAGACATGGACCCCAAGCCCTTTCCTCGAAAGCTGCTCGGCGAGCTCTGTCCAAACCCTGGTATGATACCAAATGGCATCGCAACCTGGGGGCAGCTGCGGCATTGGATCATGAACAACCAGGCCAATCTTCCTCCCGACGTTCTCAACAAGTACCATCGCTTAATGCAGGCAGTCCATCAGAGGATAATGCAGGCACAGAACGCGAATGGGCAGGGAATGCAGATGCAGCAACCACAACCAGGACCAGCAACCTCTCAAGCGCCGATGCCAGGCGGACCTGCACCACCCGCTCAGATGATTCCACAGCAAGGTATGCAGCAGAACCCAGGTCAAATGCGCCTGAACCTTCCACCGCAAATCATGCAGAACACGTCTGTTCCGCCACCATCTCCGCAAGACATTGAAATCTTGAGGTCAAGGCATCCCAACGGTAAAAACCTATCGGAAGACGAGCTTCGCCAGGCATATATGTCAATCAAGATGAACCAGCTGCAAAAAGCCAAGCAACAACAGCAGAACGCACTGCGTCAAGCGCAGATGGCTCAGGCGAATCGTGCTGGTCAGGGTATGCAACAGCAACAGTCCCAGCAAGGACAACAGATGCAACGCCCCCCAACCGCTCCTATGCAACAGCCACCGCTCGGCAAGATGCCTCAGCCAGAGCAGAAGGGTCAGAAGAGGCCTGGTACCAGCGATGATGTGGTCGAGATTGTGAACCCGAACCAGTCGCCGCAGAGACCCGCCCAAGCGGCTGGTCAATCACAGCGTCCGCAAGGGAGGCCGTCCATGTCGTTCACGCCTGAACAGATCCAGGCCATGACACCGCAGCAAAAGGCTCAGCTGCATGCGCATGCGCAAAGGGCGCAGATGGAAGCGTTGAGGAGGGCGCAGAGCCAGACCGGCCAGCAGCCGCAGAACGCTCAGCAGAACGCGCAGAATGCTCAAGGAGCGCAGCAGGGCCAGCAACAGCCGGCTGGGCAGAACAACAAACATCCTCAGTATAACCCGGCGCAGGCGAAGCAGAAGCTGACGACTATCATGGCCGAAGTCGATGCTGCTGTGAAGAAGGGCCCGCCCCTCAATCTTTCCGAGTCGGACATGATGCGTGCGATGGAGCGGCTGAGGTCCTGTATCCTGTTGTTGCCTAAGGTTGAGGGAAGCTTGCCGAATGGGCTTAACCTCTTTGGAGAGGATTTGATGAAGAGGATCCTCTACCATGTGAGTGCTATACCGTTCATCCTGGGCTACGCAGATTGCTAACATCCTCGCAGCGGACACGACTTCTCCAGCAAATGGACAAGAACTACAAAGTGGAATACATCTCGCTACAGCCCCAAGAAATCGAGGACCTGGAGAAGAATCTGCGCGGTTACTTGCAGATGTTCGTGAACAGGATTCAGGCCATGCAAAAGCAAAAGGCCCAGCAACAGCAACAGCAGCAGCAACAACAGCAACAGCAACCACAACAACAACAGCAGCAGCAATCACAGCAACAGGCCCAGGCCCAAGCCCAACAACCTCAACCACATCCCGCCCAAAACATGCAACAACAAGCCCAATTGAACATGGCTCGAACCTCCTCCCAACAGCGGCTTCACCGCCGCCAGAGCTCGCAAGCAACCGCCAACAAACCCCCCGCCGCTCCCACCTCGGCTGCCCCGCCCTTCCCGCTCCAGGCTCCCTCACCTCACGGTATCCCCGTATACGACGGCAGCGTTTCCGGTCTCACACCCGACAAATTGCACCTCCCGCCGCAGAAGAAACGTCGCACAGGCGCCAACGGCAGCGCGGCCTCAACGCCCGTGGGAGGTCAGGGTACGACACCTGGCAGTGTGGGGGCGAGTCCCCAGCTGCTGGCGGGGAGGATGGGAAGCAGTCCCGAGCAGAAGCGTCACGTCCAGCCCGTCAAGCCGGAGTTCCAGCCGCCCAGGGAGGCCGAAAGGCGCTTCAAGTGCGCAGATGAGATGTGCGGATTCAGCGTGCAAGGGTTCGAGAAAGAGGAGGAGTTGCGCGAGCACAAGGCCGAGGCGCACAAGCCCGTCGACGACCCCCTTGCTTTCTTCCTCGCCAATGCCGCCGACGCCTTGGACGTCGATATGGACGGTAACGCCAAGTTGGGAACCCAGAAGGCCGATGCGGCGGCTGCGAACCGCGCTCGCATGGCTTCGGCCGCCCAGAAGCCGCAGTTGTTGGGAAGCGTGGTCAAGAAGGAAGCGCTGAAGGCGGAGGCGCAGACGCCGAAGATGAAGCAGGAAGCTGCTACGCCCACGCCCATGGGCGCGCCCAGTCCGGTGTCGGCGCATAAGAAGACGCCCAAGGCGATGGGAGTGGGGATGCAGACGCAGATGCAGCCGCCTGGCGCGGCGACGCCGAAGTCCAAGTCGATGCGCGAATTCATGGCCGAGAAGGCAGGGATCCCGCTCCCCGCTACCGCGGCCGAAGACGCGGCCAGGGACGGACATGCAGAGAAAGCGAACATGCAGGCACAGCCAGAATCGGACGCGACGACCGCCTTCCTCGACTCCCTCCGCACCTCCCTTGACGGCCTGGATGGCCTAGACACCAACCCCCTCCCCTCCTTCGACCTTGACCTTGACTTCGACTTCGACCCCACCTCAACCAGCGCAGCCACCGATTGGGGCCTGCGAGCAGAAGTTCTCTCACCGGCCCAAGCCACGACGCCGTCGAGCGACCAGAGCAGCGGCAGTGGATCTGCCTCCACCGCCGCCAGTTCCGTTACCAATGATATCGGCGAGTTGGACAAGCTGCGCGTCACGCTGACGTGGGATCCGTTTGGGCTGGGCGCTGCGGCGGGTGGAGATGCGGTCGATGGTATGGGCGCGGCGGTCGGGGGGCTTGGTATCTCTGTCGACGGTGCTGATGGTGTCAAGACCGGGGAGACGAAGCATGAGGGTGAGGCGAAGAAGAAGGAGGAGGAAGGGGAGGAGGTGTTGATGGAGTGGGACGACGTGTTTGGTCCCGCGGCCGGCTTGGATCCGGCGGCGGAGTGGCGCGTCGATGAGTTTGGGAATGGGCTGCTTGAGGGGGTTGATTTTGGTGGGGGTGGGTTTGGATTTTGATTTTTGTTTTTCCCTTCTGAGGAAAGGGGAAAGGGGAAAGGAAATTTGGGTAGGGGAAGCGCTGTTTTAACTTGAGGGTTTTTAGCGAGGCGTTATTTGGGGGCAGGGGAGATCGATTTGGCGGTGCCATGGCTATTTAACATTTCTTGTTACTTTGAGCGAGCGAAGGTTTTGGTGGAAAAACTTACTCTTGTTGTTGGGGGTTTTTTCCGATGTTCATCGGCCGGGTTCCGTCTGGACTGATTCTGGCAGGGTGGATTTGTTTTGAGTCTTGCCTGTTTCTCTTTCGGGTGTGGGAGACGATATACCCCCAAATGTTCTTTTTTTCTTCTAGGGATTTTGTTCTTTGGTCTTATATAGGCTTGCATTTTCATGGAATCTTACTTTATGCGCCTTTCCCCTCTCTCAAAGCAACAAGTCATGGATCCGAAGTGTGATCTCGTGGACTGAGGTTTTTGTGGCAGAGCACGTGGCCTTTATCATAGCTTCATGGTTTACGAGTACGTACATGTAGATAATATAGCTATGCCGCCCCGACCTGGCCTTTTCTCCCATTCCCAGTTGGTTCGCTTTCGCACCTTGAACGGCGGGCTCGTGACCGGGCGCTTGACAATCCCGTCACCGAGGCGTAAGAACTGCCCGGCCGGCCTGGCCTGACATTGATGGACTCTCCGTCTCTTGCTACCGCCCCTCCCCCACCTCGCCCGTCCGAACCCCTTCAGCCAGAGCTCGACGCCTGTCCGCGTACGGGGCTGGCTTGAGTAATCCGCCTCTGCCGCCTGCACATGTATGCGCCCTCTCAGGCCCAGAACCGGCCCATCGCCGTTTTCCTCCGACACCCATACATAGCCTCTCCGAATTCACCCCCCTCCGCCAAGTTAACCTCCGCCGCGAGCGTCTCGGCTCTCAATCCTTTGATTTTTTCATCCCCTCAAATGCTGTGGTCCTTGTGATACCCTCGATCCAATATCACTTCTCCTCCTCCTTCTCCACAAACCGCACCCTGGGAAGCGCGTCCCGGAGCCGTTCGCGATCCGCCTCTGTGGCCTCGTACCCGAGCTTTTTCTCCGCTGTGTCGGAAACCAGGAGGCCGATGCCGGACCAGGCCATGATGCCGACGCCGATCATGAGGCGCGTTTTGGGGGTTAGGTTGGTGTAGGTCCTGGTTTGAGTGGTTAGGGGGGTTGGGTGGTGGTGGTTGGTGGTTGGTGGGGAAGGTGGAGGAGAAGGGGGAGCGAGAAGGTGGGGAGGTGGGAGAGGGGGAGAGGGGACGTACTGCCAGAGAGACATTGTGGATGGGATTGGATTGAAAATGTACGGTGGTGGGGGGTTTTTACGTGTGGTCGTTGTTGGTGATAGTAGTGCGAGATGGAAGGTAAAGCGAGAATCTCAAGGGTCTGGTGGAAGCTGGGGTGAGGTTTGGGTTTCACAAACGGCCAAGTTAGCCGGAAACCTTGTCGAGGAACACCACCTCCCGTCTAAGATGGCATGAAAGACATGTCCCTGTATTCACGTACCCACGAACGGCCGTCTCTTCCTTAACTGTGAAATACGCAATGATACATACAAGTAGGTTATATGTAGGAAACCCATTGCTCGGCCGAATGACTCGATCAAAGCCCGCCGATTCGCCAACATCGGATCGATGAACCCGCCATTCTGGACGCTCGCGAGCTATCGAGCCCGCCAAAAACAGCGGTGATCGCGTCCACAATGGATCACCTTCTCCCTAAACAAAGTCTCCCTTGGGTGAGTCCTTGACACTCTAATTGCAAGCTCATACAGAGTACACTTTCCCCCTTACTGGAACATGGAGGGCGTCTCTAACATCGACAACGGTGCGAAGCAGGCGGAGAGCCAAGGTTCGTTTCATCTCATGGCGCCTCAGTTGCCCTCCGGTGTTGACCCTGTTTGCTTCCAACCCCAGGCCCGTCCGATACATCTGTGGAGCCGCCAAACTCGGACATTCCTCTCACTGCACCGGATTTAGAGGCCGACGAGTCGCAGGCCGGTAGCCAGTATGGGGATGGCCCTACTCCAGACTCGAACCCTGGCAGCTACTACGACGACATGGACCGCGACTCGGCACTGGGGAGTTTGGCTAGTTCGACGACTTCGGTGAGGTCGAGTTTGCTGGAGAGCGTCGAGTATCATGTATGACTATGACAGCCTTTATCTCTTACGTACATGTATGATGTGAGTATGCATTGATTGCGTGAAAAGGGCCGGACGTATCATAAATACAAGGATGGAAGTGAGTGTTTCTAACACCCGGAACGTCCACATCCATTGTTAGCTGACCTGATTACCTGCAAGAGTACTATCTGCCTAATGACGAGGTTCGTAAGGTCGCTGGCGAGACAAGAACCTATGGACCATATGAATGCTGATGCTGAACATGTTTCAAGACCGAAAGAGATAGGCTAGGTGAGTTCCTGAGCAACTTGCAAGGCTCCAGCTGTCCCAACTGACAAGGATATTCCCAGACCTGCAACACCATCTCTTCCGCATGACAGTCGAAGGCAAACTCCATCTCGCGCCTCTGGACCCCAGCAAATTGCACAACGCCTTGGACCTCGCCACCGGGACCGGCATCTGGGCAATTGACTTTGGTAAGGCGTAACCCCCGTCACCCACGACAACGAAACGACGAGACCCAGACAATTGACACGCCACACCATGCAGCCGACCAATATCCCAACACCCACGTAATAGGCACCGACCTCAGCGCCATCCAACCAAACTAGTACTTACCTCCCCAATCCCCCCTCTCCTGCCCCACCCCGCCCCTTCCCCTCGCTCACCGCAAAATACAAGCCTCCCACACTCCCTTCACTAACCAATCCCTAGCGTGCCACCCAACTGCGAATTCCTCGTCGACGACGCCGAAGACCCCTGGCTCTTCAGCACGCCCTTCGACTACATCCACCTCCGCGCCTGCCTCAGCTGCTTCAACGACTTCCCCCTCGTCCTCCGCCACGCCTTCGCCTCCCTCACCCCCGGCGGGCACATCGAACTCCAAGACGGGATCCTGCCCATGAAATACGTCGGCACGCCTCCAACCTCCTCCTCGCTCTACAAATGGATGTCACTAGTGATGGAAGCGTCGCAGAAATCCGGTCGGCCGTGGGACCGCACGCGGCACTACGCGTCCTGGCTGCGAGAGATCGGCTTCGAGGACGTGCAGGAAAGAGCGTTTTACTGGCCGACGAACCCGTGGCCGAAGGACCCCCAGCTCAAGAGGCTGAGTCTGTGGTACCAGGAGGATCTGATGGGGGGGCTGGAGGCGATCACGATGAAGTTGTTTACGGCGTTTCTGGGGTGGAGTGAGGACAGCTGTCGCGTGCTGATTGCGGGGGTTAGGCGGGATTTGAGGGATCCGGGGATTAAGTGTTATATTGAGACGTAAGTTATGAATCCTGGGGGTGGATGGGAAGGGGGGTTGTGGAAGAGGGTGGTGAGCTGACACTGGATAGACGCTTTGTTTGGGGGCGCAAGCCTGAATGAGGTAGGAGGGGTTATCGGCTTCGATTTCTCTATTTGGCGAGACTTACGTGGGGGTGGAAGATGAGGCGGTCGAGAGGGGGGCTCAGTTTTGCCTGAAAGACACAGATGAGAATCATCACATTGAAGGGCGTAACCAAACATAAATCATAGCCACTCATTCCACCAGTCTCTCTTCCCACATCAAAGCTTACTCTTACTCACCACAGCACTACTCCCCTTCCCAATACATTGCACCGCCTCACTAACCATCTCATCCACAATCTCCTTCGCGCTCTTCTTCTCGCTAACCACCGCCGCCGCCTTCCCCATCAAAAACGGCCTCGCATTATCCATCGTCTCATCATCAACATCATCACCCATGCGTTCCAAATCGCCCTCAACAGGAATCACCCCCTTGGCCGTCAACTCCTTAATCTCCGCCTGCCGATTCTCCTCCCAGTCCTCAATATACGGATTCTTGCGCACGCGCAGCGGCCGCCCCGTGAAAATAATCGTGCGCACATTATCGTCGAACCCGGCCGTCCTTACCGCCTCCTGGTGCGCCTTGGGCGCCCCCGCCTCCTCGGCCAGGATGAAGCGCGTCCCGATCCACACGGCCGACGCGCCCAGCATCAGCGCCGCCGCCAGGCTCTGCCCGTTGAACAGGCCGCCCGCCGCAATCACCTGCACGGGCTGGCCCGTCAAGGGCGACGTGTGGCCCTGGACCATCTTCGCGACGGTGGGGATGAGCACTGTGGTGGGGACGTCGCCGGTGTGGCCGCCGCCTTCGCCGCCTTGGGCGCAGATCATGTCCGCGCCCACCGCGAGGCATTTGGGCACGTGCTTGGGGTGCCCGATCATGTTCATGTAGAGCACGCCTGCGGCGTGTAGTTTGTCGACGATGGCTTTGGGGGGCACGCCGACGGCGGACACGAAGAGTTTGGCTCCGCTGTCGATGATGATGTCGGTTAGTTCGGCTAGCTTGCCTTTCGTGTAGTCGTAGCTAGGATCGTGTTAGCAGACTGCGTGCATGTGGCTAGCAGAGGGGCGGTGTCGGGGTTGGGTGGGGGTGGAGGTGGGACGGACTTTGTCTTCCGGGCGCTACCGCCGACTTGCGGGATCAGGAGGTCGACGCCGAAGGGGGCGTTTTTGTCCTTCAGGTAGCCCTTGAGCTCGGCGATTTGCTCGCGCAGCATGTCCGGTGTGTAGCCCACGCCGCCGATGACACCGAGGCCGCCGGCGTTGGTCACGGCGGCGGCGAGCTTGGGACCGGCGGCTACGTTCATGCCGGCTAGGAGGATTGGATGGTTGATCTTGAGGAGATCGGTCACGGTCGTTCTGAGTTGCTCTGCGAGGCACTGTTAGGGTGTGGTTGTTGGCATGTGATTGTTGGGATTTGCTTACGCGGAGATGCCATGGTGCTTGATGTGGATCAGTATAGCACAGTAAGAGATCAAGGCGGTAACAAAAGGGTATCTCAACGGTATAGGGTGGGTGTGGCAGAGAAGCGAAAGGAGTATGGTAGAAGAGGATTGAGGTAGACGAGGGAGGAGGGTGTTCAGTAATGCTACCTGACTATGTAGGGAGGCATATGATACCGCCGCGGTAAACGTGGAGGGCTGAGCCGAGGCACATGCTTGTTAATGATGGAGAAGGTGGAGGCAGGGGCCGGGGTAATCTGGCCCGTGCATCCCCGTTTCAGGGCTCGCCAAGGGCCCTGCCGCTTACCGAAATCTGTGCATGAGATCTTCAATCGACTTGCTGTTACCTAGGTAGTGTCTGCCTTTGTGAATAGTCGTCCCAGGTACGTTGTTTTTACTTGTTAGTATACGTACTCAATATATTGGCTATCTTGGTTCTCACATCCTCAAACCGCGTTCCTGTATTCTAATCCCCACGTTCTTCATCCATGTGATATTATCTTACTGTACATATCCGCCACATCCGCGTTTTCTTTTACTCAGGGTCTTTGTTACTGTATAATGACACATTACCAGTTACAACATTGTCCCCGGGAATGCCAGATCTGTCACTATTCTGCGCAGGTGGGAGTGTCCTGCGTGCATACCGATTTACTTCGAAGAACATCCCGCATTCTGATCCGGTACGATATTACGTGTCAAGGTCTCTACCGAGAGTCAAGGTGCGATCTCAGACGCCGTTGGAGCACATTCGACCAAGCCCGAAGAGGCAGAACTTATCAACTCTGCGCCGAATGCCAGACGTTGACAGCCTGTCGCCGGTGAGGGCGGGGTTGAAACGAACAGCTTCTGCCATCTCTATGAGCGTCAATGGATCCGGGAGCGGTCAGAGCCAACGGTCCATGAGTAGTGGCATGTCAAGTGCTCCAGGACCACAATGGCAGCGTGCTTTCATTGCTTTAGGAAGCAATGTCGGAGATAGGCTCGAAATGATAGAAGAGGCATGCTTGGCAATGGCTGAGGATCCAGACATACGAATCATCCGGACCAGTAGCTTGTACGAGACAGAGCCCATGTATGTGGAAGATCAAGAAAGGTTTCTTAACGGTGCATGCGAGGTACGTTCAGCGGCTGCTTAGCTTGATGGCTTTCTACGGAGTCGTGTCACGTCCACTGACAGACCTCACCAGATCGAGACTACTCTGGAACCGATGCAACTTCTAGACAGATTACAAGCGATAGAAAACCGACTTGGCAGAGTCAAGCTCATCGACAAGGGCCCGCGAAGTATCGATCTTGACATTCTTCTGTACGGTTCGGAACGTATCGAAACTGAGCGTTTGACAATCCCACACGATCTCATGCTCGAACGAGAATTTGTACTGCGGCCTCTTTGCGAGTAAGACATATCACCCTGTACCAAGCATATATCACTGAAGTATAATCTAGCATGATACCGCACGAGTTCGTGCCCTCAAAGAAAGCCAAAGGCACTCTTCTGGGCCACCTGATGTCCATACCCCCTACCGGGACACCTATGACCCCAGTCACCTCCATTGGCGCAGGTCTCTCGCTGCACGCTCTAGATCACAAACGACCCACGCACGTCATGTCCATCCTAAACACAACCCCCGACTCCTTCTCCGACGGCGGCAGCAACGACCCAACCAACACCAGCACCCTCCGCTCCACGATCCTATCCCACATCCGCTCCGGCGCAACCATCATCGACATCGGCGGCCAATCCTCCCGCCCAAACGCGCCCTCAATCACCGCCGCCGAAGAAATCGCCCGCGTCGTCCCCGCCATTAACCTCCTCAAGTCCCTCCCCGAAGCAGCCCACATCTCCATCTCCGTCGACACCTACCGCGCCGCCGTCGCGGAAGCCGCAGTCCAGGCCGGCGCGCACATCGTAAACGACATCTCCGCCGGCCAGCTGGACCCAGCCATGCTGCCCACAGTCGCAAAACTCGGCTGCACCTTCTGTCTGATGCACATGCGCGGCACGCCCGCCACCATGACCTCGACAGAAAACTGCAGCTACCCTTCAGGTCTGATCGCGACGATCGCCGCCGAGCTCCGCGAGCGCGTGCGCGCGGCAGAAGCGGCGGGGATTAGGCGCTGGCGCATGATGCTCGACCCCGGCGTGGGCTTCGCGAAGACGGCGGACCAGAACCTCGAGATCTTGCGGCACTTGGAGCAGTTGCGGAACGCGGATGGACTTCAGGGACTGCCGTGGCTGGTGGGCACGAGCAGGAAGGGGTTTATTGGCAAGATCACGGGGGTCGGGGAGGCGAGGGAGAGGAGTTGGGGCACCGCTGCTACGGTGGCGGCGGCGGTGGTGGGGGGCGCGGATGTGGTTCGCGTGCACGATGTGGCCGAGATGGTCAAGGTTGTTAAGATGAGTGACGCTATTTGGAGGGGTTGAAGAAGGTGGAAACATGAATGGGGTTTGGACGCGTGCTGAGGCCGCTGAGCATGAGCTGCTGCACGTGGTCCGACGTGTCCCACCACGGAAAGCTGCCGTTTTGCGTGGTGGCAAAGCATCAACTGAAAGGTTTTGAGAACGGAACAAACCAGCGGCCACGTGGGAGGAACTAGACGAGGAGCGTCTTCCTGGTGGCGCCAGAGCTATAGAGGGACAATATCGACATCGGCCCTTTCTCCAGACCCGGTGGGCGCTAGAATGGCAATATCGGCCTTTGGAGTGGGGTGAGACAGGAGAGGAGAGAGAGGAGAGACAGGAGATAGGAGACAGGATACCGAAGGCAAACACCGACCAGACCTGAATCTTCTCTACTAACCTTAAAGTATTCAAGCAGTCTTTGCGAGCGCGTAGCTCAGAGGGGATGACGACCCCAGCATACAACCCAAACAAACCCTGCATGTAGAACCCGCATCAAGCATGCCATACTGCCGGCCGACGTATGTCTCGACCCGCAGATCTCTAGATCTAGAATAATCCCTGTCCCACACATGCAAACGCCGTAATTGTCGGTTGTTCATGAACGCGACCACCTTCTCCGTTCGGTAGGTTTTAACATACTGAAGTACCTAGGTAGTTTAGAGTAGAACAACGGAACAACCACGCCAAGACGGCGCTTCTCTACCCGCAAACACCAACACGTGCGACGATACCATGTCCTGAACCGCACCCCGCGGCGCTCAGTCGGAACGATACACACGCGACGTGGAGCCAGACACGCGATATTTGCTATAGTACTTTTCCTCAGCAATAATGGTGTGTGGGTCGTTGTGCGATAGCAGGGCCCAAAAGGTTGCCGTATGCCGCGCCAGCCAGACTGCCAGTCCAGTCGCGAACGCTGAAGCCGTGCACGTGGGCAGCTTGGGGGCAACCCTTGGGAAGGTGGGTGGGATCGACGCGCGGGATACAAGCAGTGGGAGACGCGACACGAGTCGGTCGCATGCAGGTTCTTTGCCTTGCGATAAAGGGTGCACGATATGGAAGTAGGGAAATACATGTATATATACGCCAAGGGCGCCCTGTTACTTCATATCCTGCAAGTCAAGAAGTCAGGTCAAGAGGACCACTCCGTTGCTTGGCAGTGCTTAATCGTCTCAAGCATCCCTTCCTCCCTCAAGCGGCTGCTGATTGGCTGCAGCCCGACTACATACCAGCTTTAATACCTTAGCCATACCTACAGTAGCTACCCACGGTAGCCACCCACCGCCATCACAATGGCAGACGTGACCCCCGTCTTCGCGCACACAGCCGCCGCCTCCACCGTCCCCTCGGACTCCAAAGACCATGCCGTCGTTCAAGCGTATTCAAACGGCTCTACCTCCGACCCCGCCGCGCCCAGCGCAGCAGTCTCAGCACGGCGCCAGCGCCTCTCCGACATCTTCACCATCATCTGCGCCGGCTTCGCGCTGATCAGCGACGGCTACCAGAACAACCTAATGACGATGACGAACGTGGTTCTCAAGGCCGAGTACGCGAAACAGTACACGTCGAAGTGGAGCACGCAGGTGTCCAACGCACTGCTGGTGGGCGAGATCATCGGCCAGATCACCATCGGGCTGACGTGCGACTACCTGGGGCGCAAATTCGCGATTATTGCTACCACGCTGTGTATTGTTGTCGGCGGCATCTTGGCCACGGCGAGCAGTGGACATACTATCTATGGCATGTTCTGGATGCTGACGGTGTCGCGCGGCATCGTGGGTTTTGGCACCGGCGGCGAGTATCCAGCGAGTTCGACCAGCGCGTCCGAAGCAGCCAACGAGCACACGTTGCAGAAGCGGGGGCCCATCTTCATCCTAGTGACGAACCTGCCGCTCTCGTTCGGCGGACCCCTGGCCGTAATAATCTTCCTGATCGTGCTGAGCGCGGCGGGGGTGAACCACCTGAGCACGATCTGGCGGGTGTGCTTCGGCATCGGCGTCATCTTCCCGTTATCCGTCTTCTACTTCCGCCTGCGCATGCTGAACAGCGTGCTGTACCGGCGCGGGGCGATCAAGAAGCGGGTGCCGTACCTGCTGGTGGGGCGGTATTACTGGCGCCGCCTGCTCGGCACCTGCGGCGCCTGGTTCCTGTACGACTTCGTGACCTTCCCCAACGGCGTCTTCAGCGGTCTCATCATCAGCTCCGTCATCAAGAACAGGTCCGACACGATCAAGGCGACGGCGGAGTGGCAGCTACTGCTCGGCATCCTGTCGCTGCCGGGCGTCTTCATCGGCGCTTACCTCTGCAACAAGATCGGCCGCAAGTACACCATGATGCTCGGCTTCTCGGGTTACCTCGTCTTCGGCCTCATCATCGGCTGCTCCTACGACAAGATCACTAAGATCGTCCCGCTGTTCGTCGTCTTCTACGGCCTCATGCAGAGCTCCGGTAACCTGGGTCCGGGCGACATGCTGGGTCTGCTGTCGTCCGAGTCGTACGCGACCGCGGTCAGGGGCACTTGCTACGGGCTGAGTGCCGCTGTTGGCAAGGCCGGCGCCGCGATCGGAACCCAGGCCTTCACGCCCATCCAGACCAACCTCGGAAAGCGGTGGACGTTCATCATCGCGGCGATTTGCGGCGTCGTGGGTATCTTGGTCACGTACTTTTTCATCCCGGATCTCAAGGGCGAGGATCTGGCTGAGGAGGATGAGAAGTTCCGGGCCTACTTGGTTAGTAAGGGGTGGGATGGTGAGATGGGTGAGGATGATCTTAAGGCGTTGGCTGATGAGGGCATTCCGCCTGCGATCATGGAGAAGGTGGACACGAAGTAGAAAGATGAAACGATGGGAGGTTGTGCAGGTATAAAAGTTCTTTAGTTTACGAATAGATGAGGAAAATAGTAATAAAAGTTCTTTGGTTTCCAAACAAATGAGGAAGTTGTGAGTGATAAGAGTACAGGTATATATAGCACGAGTATATATCGGCCCTGAATCCAACCTTCGCTTCAAGTTATAAATTGACTTTTCTTGATGCACTTACAGTAGCAAAACTCACAATAGTCGGCTAGTCGGCCTGTATAACAGACGAGTACCGATTTTGTCCTCGCCCAGGTCACTAAGTCATTAGAGCTGGTGAGTAGGTCGAGGAATTATCATCGTCTCTCCATCCGAGGTAGAGCGACGTGCACGCGAGAAGATGAGACGCGCAACGACATAAGTCAAGTTGAGCAAAGGCATTTTACGATACGGGTGAAGAGGTTGAAGTACTCGACGGGTAGCGAAGGACCTCCTGCCCTGGAGATCCTACTCAGGGTGAGCTGAAGCAGACCGATTTTCCTCACAATCAAGCCTTGTGAGCACTGATTGCGAAGCTGTGAATCGGATATACCATTGCAAGAGCGACAGTATACTCGACGTACAGTACAAGCGCCCACGACGAATAGCTTACCTGACCAGATCAGCCACCGATGAGATTCCATCTGGCAGCATTTCCGTAGTCACATTGAGGAAGGATATGGGAGGGGATAATTGGCAATCAAGCATCATCCGCGCACGAAGCAACAGACTCAGCGACACCTTGTGGGGGAATCAAGCAATGCATTGAACCTAGCTAATACGCCGGGCCAGTTATGGTATCCTTTTTGAACAATCAATCCATCCACCTTTTGAAATCCCCCCACGCCATCATACGCCAACACTCCCAACACCCAACCCTTTGCTTCAAACAAAAAGGTGAGGTATTTAGTTGCGTGGGAGACGGTCACCGAAGCGCCTTGGGCGCTCGGCAACCTGCTGCTGCTGGACGGCAACAACGTTGACTGGGATGGAGTCGAAGCCCATGGAGCGGAGGAGGTCCTTGGTCTCCTGGTCGACGTCGAGAAGGCCGGACTCGGAGTTCTGGGAGAAGTCGAGGGCGGACACCTCTGGGACGTACTGGTCCTTGCGCTCACGCTCCTCCTCCTGAAGCTTGAAGGAGATACCGCGGACTGGTCCACGCTGGATACGCTTCATCAAGTGGGTGGTGTAACCGGCGATCTGGGATACTTGTTAGCCGCTGTTGCTGGGACATCTCAGGATGGCTGAAGGTAGCAAAACGTACCTTGTTGCGGAGACGCTTGGAGGCAATGATGGCGATCTCATCGCAGATACGCTTGTTGGTCTCGAAGTCGAGGGTGAGGCGTGGGTAGTAGCGCTCAATGAGGACCTTGGCGGACTTCTTGACGGTCTGTTTTTCGTGTTAATTTTCATGCGCTTTTCCTTGCGCTTGCTGTGCTTTTGCTGACCTTGGTGCGGACGCGACCCATTTTGGCGGTATTTAGCTGGTCGTGGAGGGGAGGTTTGTCGTGAGGCTCGTGGTCGTCGTGAAGTTCCAATTGTAAGCGATGCTGAGAAAAGCTGGAATGGAGCCAGCGTCGTGCGGGCCGAGGGTTTTTCCGATGCGTGGTCGCTCAACGGTGGAACCCCGGGTAATCACGGCGGACCGCAACGCCAAGCCCAAGCCTCAGAGTGCCTATAGCAGCCTTTATGCGTACAGCCTTTATGTGAAGAGCGAAATGGAGTAGAAACGGCTGTGACAGGTAGTCTGCAATCAAAACTAGACATATATATACACAAGATTCGTACATTTCCACCAAAGCTTATAGCTTGCTATGCTCCGGTTGCGCCTCGCCATGCAATCTAGTATTTTACAAGAGAAGAGTGCATCCCCTGCGTCACATCGTTCCTACTTAAAAAGGCTGCTTGGTGATCTCGCCCCTGTGCTCCTCCATCAACCTCTTAATCTCATCAATCTGAGTCGGTTCGCCTTGAGTACCCTCCTTCACGGCCTGACTAGCCGTCTCCCTTCTCTTCCTCAGTTCTTCGTCATAGCCCCTTATCCTAGGTCCAGGTCTGAGGCCAGTTCCGAAGTTTGCATTGCCCCTCGTGCCTGGCGGCGGCCTGTCAAGGGGCTGCATAATGTTGCCAACAGGTGACTGAGGGATGCTCGGACCCTCTGGCTTCTCAACAATATCGCCAGTCTTGACACCAATTGCCTCAGCATCGCCGCGAATGACATTGAGCTGCACTCTACCCATCTCATCAACGTACGCGCGAGTTGGGTGTACCCAGAGCTTATTACCGCCCTCGAGCTCAGGGTCGAGAGCGTATACCATACGTTCTGCAGCTCTCTTGTCCTGATCTCTGTTGTTCGGCCTGTAGCTGCTAAGGTGTGGGTCAGTGGTAACGAAACCACCAACACCGAGTCTGGCGCTCTCGATACTGCCAATGACAGAATTCTTAGCACGAAGCACACGCGCCTCGACAGGCGAGTGGTTGGCTTGTGGTCCGTAGAGCGGGTTGTTCTCCATATAAGCGCCCGTGCGAGCGTAGTCCAGACCGGCAGCAGGGTGGGTGGACGGTGGACCATCATCAGCGTCGGCATCGAGAGTGCCAGCAAGTACGGAAGTAACGCTCCGTTGAGATTCGCTACCGAGGTGCTCTTGAGTCGGGAAGGCCGGCAGATCGAAGAAATCGCGGACAAGGGTGCTGAGCTCGGAGGACAGATCGCGGTTTTCGTCGCGAAGCTCCTTCATTGTAGTCTCCAAGTCAAACTTGGCTTGTTGCGCAATCTCCTCCTGCGCAACACCTGCCGCGTCGTCCACGTCGAGTCCTTCGTCACGTCTCTTCTGCATGATGGTCCGCTTGTTTTGCTCAAACCTCTCCGCAGCCACAAACTCGATGAACTCTTTGGTGTACTTCTTCTTGATGAGCTTGAGATAGCGCTGGAACTCATCCTCTGATTGACCGGCAACCCATGGGCCTCTTGTCTTCCACCTCTTCCTCATGCCAGAGTTGTCCAATACCCGCCTCCGCAGAGTCGCTGCATCCTTGCTAAGTTCTGAGCTTGCCTTTTGCATTTTCTGCAACTGCAATGTCAGGCCAGACAAACGCTCCTCCAGTTCCTGTGTGTCTTCCATGGACTCCAACATCCTCTCGAACTGTGCCCAGCCACTGCCTGACAGAGGCGCCGTCTCCTGCGAGGGCCGACCAAGCTTAGCCTTTAGCCTCTCGATCATGCTCCTCTGTCGCTCGATCATCTGAACTGAGAACAAAGACGTGTTGTCCAGCTCATTCTCGTACACGCTGACCGGAGTAGTCGGTTTCCTGGTGATACTATCCCTCGCGGTCCTGATGGTCACAGGCACGCCCATCTCTTGCCATTTTGCCAATGTCATTGTGTGATCTGCTGCTGACTCAAAATCGGTGATGTGCTCCATGTTGTCTATCGCCTTGATTCTCAGGGTCTGTCCCGAGGCCTTGGTTGACCGCTCGGGTAATGGCCGCTTGAGACCCCAATCGCCACGGTGTTGAGACGAAGGTGGCGTGGCAATTGCCTGGTGGATTGGATATGGCAGAGTAGCCGTATCCGAAGAGCGGACTTGTCCATTTGGAAGAAGCGCCTCGATGCTGGGCTGTGGTAGTGGTGGAGGAATGGAGAATAGGCGAGACGAGCGAAGTAACCTCGCAGTCGGGGAATTGAGAGCCTTCGACATGGTCGATTGCTCGTGGCTTCCCTCACCACACCGTTCGAATGAGTAATGACTTGCGCCTTCGGTCGCGACGGTTCTCAAAGATTTGGCTTCACCCGCGAGCTTTCGGAGGTGAGCTGGTCAAAGCGCCGGCATCACATGACTAGTCCGCCCCTGCCATTGATATCGAAGTACTTCCAACATCGTCTTCATAAGGTACCTTCCTCTTCACAGCATATCTGATGTGGCATTATGTTCGTTATACCGCAGTACCATAGCGGGTCCTATGTATGCGTCGATGGGATCCGATGACTTTGAGTCACGGTCATTGCAACCCCTCGCTTTTCACGTTTAGATCTACTGCAGTGTTGCATATGTCTGCGCGCTTATTATATTTCTTGCAGCGCTATGGTTCCGATCTGCGTTTCTAAGGTCCAGCTGTGCTACCCGAACAAAGGTAAGTCATCAGCTGGTTTGGCTTTCTTTTGTCTGGACCTCACAGCCATGACCTGGACCAGCTGCTCTGCGATAGCGACGGCAAACCCGTCACTATTGATATCCCTGTCGTCTTCTACGACGAAGACTCCAGTCCCTTCCAACCCTCTCTTCAAAGCCTCGAATAACGCCATGTCCGCTAAGTCATCTGCAAACGGCCCCTCTGGCGTCGAAATCATTGACACGCCGCCTTTTGGAATCCGTATCTGCACCTTCTTCGGCTCTTTGGCGTACTTCTTCACTTTGTCCGCAATCAGGGCGCCTAGTTTCTCACACTCCTCCTCGGTCGTTCTCATCAATGTCACGGTCGGGTTATGCTCGAACAGATTTCGTTCCTTATACTTCTCAGGGACGGTGCCTTTCGGGCCGAAGTTGACCATATCAGTGGCGCCCAGGGAAAGTACATTCGGCAGGCCTGCTTTCAAAGCAGCCTCTAGCCTAGTGGGTCCAGCGCTCATGTTACCTCCCATCATCAAGTCACACAGCTCTGTTGTAGTAATGTCGAGGACTGCATCGATCCGGCCTTCTTCGACCAATCGTTCCATCGCTCGACCACCGTGACCAGTGGCGTGGAAGACGATTACCTCAATGGGATATTCACGCTCCAAGTACTCGCGTACTTTGTCAACACAGGGTGTCGTCACACCAAACATCGTCACAGCGACTCTTTTCTTCGGCGGCGTCGGCATTGACCCCTCCTCCGTCCCAAACAACTTCTGCTGGTTTTCTGCCTCCAAGAACTTCTCATAAGCAGCCGCCATCCCAACCATAGCACCAGCCGCGTTTCCCAGCACATTCCTCAACAACGCATTGCTTCCCGCGATATCAACGACGCTGTACATCATTGTGATATCCGTCTCGCCCACGATCGGCCCTGTGTCGCCAGATGCGACAGTGCTGCAGATCATCTTCGGCATACCGATGGATGCAGCCTTGCGCATCACAGCACTTGTCAAGCTCGTTCCTCCTGTTCCACCAGCGCTGATGATACCGTGCACGCCTCCATTCTTAACCAAGTCGCGGACACAGGCTTTCGCACAGGTCGCCATGAATTTAACGACTTCACCGCGAGGCATGTTGGATAGCTTGAGCGGGTCGTCTAGGTCGCCATATCTAGAGACAAGCTCGGATTGGCATATTGTCACTGCTGGGTCCGGGACTGGTGAGCGACCGCAGTCAATGAGTGTTACTTTGAATTCTCCTAGACCTTGGTAAAGTGGGCTGAGGATTTGCTCGCGAAGGTACAGTATCTCTTTCAGTTTGGAATCGAGCGTTCCTAGTAGGATGATGTGTGGCATGTTGAACGTTGGTGCCGACTTTTCATATGGTATGGAGTGAGTGCATGCATAGTTGAGTCCGGTAAGAGTATATTGAATCTTTCCATTTGTGCGACATTGGCGATGAGCGGGGCAGTAGCACGCGACTCGATTCCAAGGCTATCCATAGCTCCGCGGTACAAGTCACTACTGTGGTCGCTGTATGATCTCGTTATGTACCGGCTCCCCGTGTGGGGGTGATGCGTTTGGGTCTAAGTACCTGCGGGATTGCATCACTGCCCGACACTCAGAAAGGTACCTACCTAGGTTCAAACAATCTGTGTCGACCTCTTTGTCCTTACAACACATTTTTACCCTAGAAACCAGCAAATTTTGCCTTCTCTCTGTACATGGTCCGCACTGAAATATATCACGTCTCACGACACTAAGCTTCACAATATGCCTCCACCAACAGACCGCGCCGAGATCCTTGCCAAACTTCGCCAGCAGATCAAGGCCGGCAAACCAATAATAGGAGCTGGCGCCGGTAGGTTCTGAACTCACATCCATCCTCAAATCAATCATATCACAACCCATCACCCCGCCATCTCATCTTCTCCCGCTCTCCCTCCCCCACCCCCTCCTCCCCCCCTAACACCGCCCAGGCATCGGCCTCTCGGCCAAATCCATCGAAGCCGGCGCCGGCGACCTAATCATCCTCTACAACAGCGGCCGCTTCCGCATGTCCGGCCTCGGCTCCCTCGCAGGCCTAATGCCCTACGCAAACGCCAACGCCCTCCTCCTCGACATGGCGGCCGAAGTCCTGCCCCTGATCGCCCACACGCCCGTCATCGCGGGCGTGTGCGCTACCGACCCGACCAGACGCGTGGCCCAATTCCTGGGCGAGTTGAAGGAGAGGGGCTTTGCGGGCGTGCAGAATTTCCCGACCGTGGGGTTGATTGATGGCGGGTTTAGGACGGCGTTGGAGGAGACGGGGATGGGGTTTGGGAGCGAGGTCGAGATGGTGAGGGAGGCGGGGCGGAGGGGGTTGATGACGTGTCCGTATGTGTTCGATCCTGAGCAGGCGCGGGCGATGGTGGATGCGGGCGCGGATATTGTTGTTGCGCATATGGGGCTTACGACGGGAGGGAGTATTGGCGCGATGACGGGGAAGACGTTGGAGGCGTGTGTGGAGGAGGTTGGGGCGATTGTGGGGGCGTGTGAGGAGGCGGGAAGGCGGAGGGCGAAGGATGGGGATGGGGAGGGGGTGATTGTGCTCTGTCATGGGGGCCCGATTGCGAGGCCCGAGGATGCGGAGAGGATGTTAAGGGAGGTTCGCGGGTTGCATGGGTTCTTTGGCGCGAGTAGTGTTGAGAGGCTGCCTGTCGAGGAGGCTATCAAGGGGACGATGGAGAAGTTTAAGGGGATTCAGATCGACAGATGACTGTGATGTGATGGTGTTCTAAAAGCGGAAAGTCGCGTTCTACTGCGAAGTTGGTATCATATACACACAAGGACAAGGTGCGATCTCCACCCATCCAGCTCAATGAGTCCTCCCATCAAAGACAGACCCACTATTTGGTTTCGCCCCTCAAACCATCTCTCTTCCAGGAGACATAAGCCTCGACCCCGGGTTCGGACTCGGGCTCCTACTCCTACCATCATACCTCATCGTCGCACCCAAATACTGTCCATTCGGGTACCTAGCATTCTGAGGCGGGCTGACCGGGCTATATTCCCTTCCGAATGCACCCGGCGCCGGACTCGGACTAGTCCCCCTCCACGGCTTCGACCGCGACGCGTTGATCTCATCGTAATCAATCTGATCATCTCTGTAGCTCGCATCGACAGGACCGAAGCAGCGAGCTGCGCCCCTGAACAAATCGCTCGGGTTCAGAGCGTCGATGAAAGCGGCGAAGGGGTTGAGTTTGCCGGAAGAGCGGTGCTTGGGGCTGTATTCGGAGCTGCTGTAGCAGTAGTGGAAGAGGAGTGCGATGGCGGTCATTTCGGCGGAGAAGAGGACGTTGGGGATGCCGTAGCGGATGTCGGAGTCGGAGAATGTGTCGCTGGTTTTGATGCCGTTGGTTTGGAGGAGGATCTTGAAGATCCACTGGTGATATGTCAATATATGCTTGGGTTGACTGCCTGGGTGCGGGAAGATGTGCTTACGGTTTGCACGAAATCAAGGAAGACAATCAGCTTGAAACAGAGCAGCTTCTTGCCGCCGCGGTGCGCGGACAGGATCGATTTTTCGGTCTTGTAGTACCGGAATATCGTGATGACGGCGGCACCGACGGAGATGGTTCTGATGATGGTGACCCAGAAGTTGACGTAATGCGGTTGCATGGAGCCGTAACAGAAAGTGCCTGCGGCAACTGAGGCGTCTTGTGCGATGAGGACGATGGGGCAGATGATGCAGTACTGGTAGACGAAGATATAGCGTTTCTGTATCCGTGTCAGTTGTTTGTCTCAGGCAGCAAGAGACTCGCGGCTCCAATACAGGGCAGAATGTACCTTCATGAGAGGGCTGTAATCACCCGTCTGGCCCGTGAATTCCACAAACATCAGGAACAGACTTGCAAGCGCAAAGGCCTCGTAGACGTCGCCAATCGGCATGATGTACTCGGATGCTGAATATGAGAACACCGAGCCAGCTGCTATCGCACCCATGATGAGTGGAGTAAGGATGATACGAAGGCTTGGACGCTGCTCCTTCGGTACAGTGTAACGGAAGAAGTGCGTGAGAACGAGCGCAAGAGTGATGAGGGCGGTGGCACCGAGGCAGCCGGCGCTGATGAGCTCCATGATATGATGGGAGCTGCCATAGGAGATGGCTGGAGGGGTTTTACACTTCTTTGCCATCCTGGAAGTGTGTAATGGACTGTGTTAGGTTCGAGGGTAGCGCAAGGTGTAGGTACGATACTGTGAACAACTTTGTGATACCACTGAGGACAACGGAGGTACTTGTCCAGCTATATACTCACTGCCGATCATTACATTCACATACTGTACGGCCTTAGAAGACGGGGTTACCGTCGTGCGTAGACCAGTTTGCACCGCGACGGATTGAGGCTTGGGAGTCAGCGCCCCATAGCAGCATGGAGTGCGACCACGCAAAACGGGTAACGGGGGCAGGTCTGACAAGCATTCGGACCGCCATACCAGCATCGCATGCGACTTGTCTCAGTTTGAAGTTGACCACGATCCTACACTCTGGGGGGCTGAGTGAGAGGATTCGGGGTGCTTACCGCAAATGGAATGGCTAAGAGATGATGTCGGCGTTTGGGGGGTGAACCCCCGACAGAATGCCCGACGCAGCGTGGACACAGCCTCCACCGTTGGCTGACTTGGCTTGTGGTTGGCGGATACATCAAGGCATCCCATTCTTAATCCTCCGCCAGGATGGTTGGGCATTGGGGATCTGCGAGCTTAGACAGTGAATAAGCAATAAGCTTTGCGTACGCGTGCTTGCACCGTACGTTATGGCTGCGCTTGGCCGATCACAGATATATAAGGCTGAGGTGAGGTTGAAGAATTGGACTTGACCAATGACAATTCGACCGCATGGCTTGCCTCGTTGGGCATATTGTACTGTAGATCATGCTAACGCCTACTCCTTCCAACGTTCAGGCGGAATTATGACCGCTGTCGAGGACCATCTCCACGGTATTTGAAGAATAAATCAGGTATTATTCGACGAAGAAGACGTGCATTGCGTGTGATTCTTTGCTTTCTATTCTGTTACATTCCAATCGTACAGACACCTCGAAACCGACATATTGGTAGAATCTAATCGTACAGACACCTGTATACCGACATGATGGTAGAATCTAATCGTACAGACACCTGGATACCGACATATTGGTAAATGCCTAATCGTACAAACACCTCGAAGGCGTATTTCCCCGGACCTAGTAGTATTCCTACTCGGCCTTAGTCTCGGTAGGCTTTTCTTCTGCCAGCCCCTCCGTGGCACCCAAACCAGACCTCCTCTGTTGGAGCAGCTTATCATGGTGTGCTCTCAATTCCCTTCTCTTCGCTCTCCTCTTCTCCATCCTCGCCAACTCTTCTGGATCAATAGCCTGGCCACCTGTCTCATCCACTCTTCCCACAGATGACAGTTCACTATGTACAGTAGGGTCAGCTATGGTCTTGCGAGGATCCAACGTGCCCCGCTGTGCGCTGTCGACCATTTCAATGAAAGAGAAAGCGGACTTGAGAAGCTGTAGCCTTTCGCTTTCTGGCGAGGGCGCAGCGCCATGTTCAAAGGTATCCAATGGATTGTCCATGAGATCAGATTCGCCAGAAGATCCATGCTGGGGTCTCTCGCGAACCGGGGGTGCTTTGATGTTGACCTGAATACGCTTGCCGCCCAACAGATCTCCTTGCACATCTCCAACCGTTAGCTCAAAACCACTCGCGCGGAATGCTTCGAGTTCTCTGACATCTTCGAATGGTACCATGCTGTGCTCCGTATGGAAATCGTAGCCTTGGAACAGGTATTCGACTGGAACTGGACCCTTGACAGCGCCTCCACTCTGCAGAGCTTCATCTGGCTGCCGGTTCAACCAGGCCTCTTCCAGCTGTATGGTAAAGCTTGTGGGTGCACCCGAAGATCCATATGTGTTGTACTTGTGTTCCGTAGCATGAATGTATCCCTTCAGAGCGGGGTCGTGGCGTGCCCGTTCATGGCCTTTGAAGACCGATCGCTGCCGAAATCGCAGATCGAGTGGCATGTGAGGCAAGGGCACGTTGACGATCCTGTCTTGCATCACTGCTGTAATTCCACTGAAAGCGATTTCGCGTTTATATCTTGATCCTTGTCCTGCAGAGGTTGGATTGTGGCGCCCGGCTGCGATACCCGTGGCTCTGGGATCGAGGGGTTTGGTCCTAATTTCGAATCTCATCTCAATGACCGGCGCGTAAGTTGTGGAGAATGTGCTCTGTCCAGGTTGCACTAGAGGCGAGGGTATGAAGTGCGCAATAGCATAATCTTGTGGCTTTCCATCTTCGGTCTGCGAAGAAGAATGGGTGACGCCGGGCTCCGTTGCAGAAGGAGGCGCGTCATGCTCCTCCGTCAAATCTGCCGCAGCACCACTCCCAGCTTGTGCCCGTTTAAACCTAGACAGCACATTGTTCATTTGAGGAATGGTTTGTTGGGTGAAGACAACTTGGTCCTGACTAAGCCCGGAGTTCGTTGCACCATTTTCAGTCATTGGATGCAGCAATTGCCCCAGCTGAGCCTCCAATGGTTCCAGAGCCACGTGGGGTTCCCAGATGGAATCGTTTGGACCGCTTACTGGATCGATGTCCACATCCGAAGCGATCCCTAATTTGCTGTCTTCCAACAGCCGAGCGACCGGTTCAAGCATCCTTGAATTTTGAGGATGCAGTGATTCAACATCACCTTCTCCAAATGGCGGGGCTGCCCGTTTGGACCGCTTCGGAGCTGGGACAGTCCAACGTCCGAGCTGTAGGGAGCGGTAACGGTAAGGAAGTCTGCCATTGCCGGCGAAAGGCAAAACAGGCTTCACCATGTTGGCAATATCTGGTGTAAAGGTGGTACTCTCTACCTTGATTGGTAGGGCCAGTAAAGATATAAGGATGCGACGTGCATACCGCAGGAGACCACCAACGAAACCATACAGATCAACCTGGCAATTGTTAGCCGAAGCCTGATTCTTCCAATCTCAAAACACCACATACCTTTGCGTCCGATCCGTCTGCAGAGAACTCGATTACAGCCCTTGTCTCACGGGCAACATCTGTCAGAATGGCCTCAGTAAACACTTTATCGGCGCTGACGGATTCTCCGTTCTCCTGCACCGTGTGCATTGAGAATTCTATATGCTTCGCGTCCGCGAAAGCTTGCTCGATCAGTCCCGCAATACTTTCAGCCTCAGCCCGAGGACCAATGATTCTGAGCACATTCTCAGGCTGATGCAATTGATATCTTGATCGCCGATAGAACCTGTTTGATTGCAAAGCTTGTTTTATGTTATCGTGATCTGAGACCGCTGTTAGTATCTTTCAATGATGGTGCTTGCACAATCCACTGACTTCTCGTTTGTAGGAGTGCCATCTGGGCGGGAGTGAACAGGAGCTCAAGTTCTCCAATCGCCTCCACTTCCGATTCGATTTTGATGTGCCAACCAACGCGCAGAATCTTGTCCACGATATTTCCCTTCCTTGAGCGCGTGTTGGCGAGCAATGGCGTCCTCACATTGTTCTCTTTCGAGAGCCTTTGCTCAATAGGAGTGGTACCTTTCCGCCATTCACGCTTTTCAATCTTTTGTACGCCCTGTAGTTTATCCGGTAGGGAATCTGTTGAAGGTACTGGCGTATCTGCCACAACCTCTTTCGGTAGACCCTTGAAATATGCCGACAACTGCCCAACATTGTAGCTGTCCAAAAGCAGCTTCGCAAGCCTGTCGAATTCGACCTCCGTAACGACATCCTTCCCTTGCAGTCCCTTCCGAATGTCGTCGATGGCAGCATTGACGTCGTCAGGCGCTGTCGCGGCCTGTTGCTGTTGGATTACCGAATCGATAATCCTTGAAGTCTCAGCTTTTTCCTCCTCCGAAGTCACCAGCACTTCTGATGGAACATCTTTTTGGGGCGTTTCTTCAGGTAAATCCCTGAGAAGATCCCTGAGAACAATGACCTCTGCTGGTCTTCCAAGCGTAGTGGCTTTGAGCTGCTCCCTAGCTTCTTTTACCAGCTTCCCTTTCTTGCCCCATATCTTTCCATGCGGATGTAAGATTTTGTATCCTTTCTGTCGGGGTTTTCGGTCACCATGCTGGGGTGTGTCGTGGGAGTCGGCTGCAGCGCTTGCGCTCGCGCTCGACTGAAGGCGATGCTGTGTGCCACATCGTATCCTGGCAAGAGGGTTTGCCGGAGCTGCTATGTGACGCAAAGCCTGGCGTAGTTGGCATCGGAGACATACGCCAACATCCAGACGAGCAGAGGCAAACATGTACAAGGCGACGGGAGGGGATGGCGAAAACGGAAGGAGCATAAATCGAGTAAGGGCCTCGAAGCTCAGGAAATGTTCCTGAACAAGTCTTGGCATGACTTTTGGACCCTGGATCGGCGTCATACTTTAACTCCGGACATTCACATGCAACTCCACCGGGTGCTTCTGTATGGTAGCATGCCACAATAAGCTCCAACGACCCTTGCTTCGTCGGTCGTAAGACTGCAATCATCACAATGCAAACGTTTGGTGAGCTTCAGCGCGAATGGCGCTCAATCTGGCATCGCACCTGGCGGCGCAATCGCTGACTCTTAAACACCTTACAGTACCTAAGACGCGCAGAGTATGTGCACACCTACCTCAATTCCCTGTATGATGCAGGATCACTGATCGCGGATCATTGTATAGCCCAAATTTGAGCTCCACATAAGAATACTCGACCTGAACAACGTCCCATTAGTTTCCGGCACCTCCTTCATCAAATGGCATTTGCCCTCGTCTCAAGCGGCGGAACACCGCGGACGAACATCCAAATGCTCAATAAAAGACCATAAAGTCATGTATGACTACGACAAGTCGTTAACTGTCCGGCTTGTGATTGGAAAGAACAAGATGCTGCAAGAGACATGGATTCACTTCGAGGTTCTGCAGGAATATTCCAGTGGAGGTAGAGGGGAACGTATAGTACTCGGCAATATCAAGCTAAACTTGGCGGAGTATGTCGAGGCCAGCGAGTACACTTCATCCGACGGAGAGCCAGGTGTAACGAGAAGGTACCTTATGCAAGACAGTAAGATAAACAGTACATTAAAGGTGGACTGGGCTAGGAATGCAGTTGAAAGGCTATGCTAACTGTACTAGATTGGGATATTCATGAAACACATTGAAGGCGATAAGGACTATTATGCGTATGTGTTTCACTCACTCCTGACAGAATTGTTACTGACCCATGCATAGCCCTCCCCTCCGGACAGCACCGGTCTTTGGCGGCATCGCAGGTATAATGTCGCAAGAAGTGCAAGAAGCCGCGGACGATCTCGGTCACATGCCATCTCTTTCGTCCAAAAGCCGAGAGACAGGGGAGCTTCAGGATATGTATCGAAAGACACTGGCCGCGTCGTGGGCAGCACAGCCCGGCGAGTTGAAAGCGGATGAGTGCATTGAGGACATCTTTGCTGGGGGTGACGGTTGGGGTTCGCACATCAGCAATGGAGGATCACGTACGGCAACGGCTACCCCAGTTCAAGGAGGCTCAGGCGGAGACGACAGTGGGAGCCACACAGACGAGTCTAAACGGCGGAATGCTAGTAATACCAACCTGTCTGCGCCGGGGACCGTCAAATCACGGAAGCCAGTCAAAGCAAAGCCAAACTTGTACTATCCTTCGGGCAGTGGCGGTGATGGCCTCAGGAAAGGAGGGCTTGAGGGCAAAGAGGTCATACGTGAAGGGTACGGGAAGCCGGGCTCCGTACTGGGCCGGGGCAGTTTGGCGCAGCAGGCGAAGAAGATTGGGATGAGCAAGTCGAGCAGTAAGAGACAGCCAGTTGGCGAGGTTGACGAGTTTGAGATTAAAGATGACTTGAGGAGTTGGAGAATAAGAGAGGCTGCGCCCGCCTAAGTACGTGTAGTGTGGGAACTGTACGAGTAACGAAATATCATAACATTATCCTCTTTCGGGGCATCGTCTCCTTGAACTCAATAGAACAATCATCGGATACGGAGTTCGACAATGCTTCTGCCTGCCCTACTAACCCGAGAGTAGAAGACCTGTAGTCGTGGACATGTAGCGGGCTTGCGCGGCGAATCCTTGGCGCGAGTGAACGGAGCGTGTCTGCCTATTCTTTGCAACATAAATTATAGATCCTGGCCTGCTGCATGCCTCGACCCAACCCTTTCGTCTACTTGTAGTTCATTCTTTTGTTCCAAACCCTGTCGACTCGCCACGGCTCGGAGACATTCGTGACTTGGGGAACAGTGCGTAAGTCCGACTCCCTTGGGCCAGCCAGCACCCTGCCACCCTCTCATGTCACGCAAAGATAAGGGCTTTATCGCCCTGTAGACAAGTCACTCAAACAAGCATGGCGCCATCACGAATCCTACGGCATTCTGCCGCCCGTCTTTCCCATCAGATTGATGGCTATGGCGCGCTATTGGGCGCTACTTGCGGGGTCTGTATGCATCTTAGAGGAAGCGGCTAGAATGAGCTCCTCCTTGGCAGCTGCCTACGGCGACGATCTTCTGGTGGTCGCAGGTTTATCTGAAGGATGCGCCAAGTGAGCTGATGTTCTTTGAGCCTGGAACTATACCGTAAGACGTCAATTGCCTGTATCGTGGTCTTCTTGGAGGTCGTTGCGCGCTGTCCTATACCACTTGAGCGTTGTCGAGAGCAAGTCAAGGCATTATGAATCCGAGAGAAGACGAGGACTCTGATTTCGACTCTTTGTACGAGGAGAGTCCTACAGACGGCTACTTCAGCCCCCGCGACATCCCTACAGAGCGGTATGCACAGGACAGGAGCTCCAGTACGCCACATGTGAAAGCGCGAGAGGCAGAGGAAGAGAGACAGACAAGCAGTAGACCGAGGACAGGATCGGCTCAGTATAGGAGAGTTTCGGAGCCGTCCGCATGGCCTGATGAACGGACACCACTGTTAGATGATGGACCTCCGCCACCGGCATACTCGGACGTGACGGCTGGAAGGCCGTACACGGGCAGTGAAGCATCGAGCCAGCATTCTGGTGTCCAGGACGGGTATGGGGCCATGACACAGAGTAGAGAGCAGAATACCTGGGGTCCAAGTACGAGCTCAGTCGCGCCCACGTTATTCGGGCGACTCAATGGCCCGGAAGACATGGGTGGCGCATCGGGTGCGGAGGGAGATCAGAGTGAGCACGCTCCGCAGTCTAGATCTAAACGGAGAAGAAGCCGCATTCGCAGGTGCTTTACGGTCAAGAGGATTATACATATGGTGCTTGTGATATGGGGGATTGTTGCGTTGACCACGCTGTTGATAAGGGTATCGAAGGGAAGGGCCAGCTCAGGAAAGGTAGGAAATGCACATCTACTACAACTCACAGAACACTAAATATGCCAGGACACTGATCATGATCACAACGGGCATGAAGACCATAAAATACCCGCCGCGCCTATCCATACACCAGTGCCTGACGTACCTGACGTGCCTGATGTGCCTGACGTGCCGGAGGTGTCTGGGTGCCCTTTCAGTGAATACAGCGAGACCTATGGCTACGATTTCGACTCTCCAGACAGCTTTTCCTTCATCGAACTGATCGAGGAAAGCAACCACATCTCCGGCGGCATCAATGGAAGTGTCAAAGTCACAAGAGCCCCTGCCGAGCAAGGAGCTGCCATCAGAGCTGAGATCATGTTTGCAACCACAGCCCCCTGGGCCGTATCGGGGCTCGAGGCCGTCAAGGATTCCAACAGTCTTTATCTCAAGAACCCTTACTTCGTCAAACGGCCCAGACGGTTCTCGGGCAAGCCATGCATGGAGATACACGTACAAATACTGGTCAAGGACTACGTCACGCTCGACAATTTCGAGCTCGCCACCGAGAATCTCGAGGTCCGCGTCGAGTCTGGACTCTTCATGACGCGGGCAGGTGAGCCATTTGATGGCGCCCTCCACATCAGCAACAAGACCGAGATCACAGTCATCCACGGCTCAGTCTCAATGGCCTACTGGAACAGCCGGGAGACGCGAATCGACGTAGTCTCAGGTAGCGTCAGCGGCCGCTACGCCCTCCGCGACCTCCTCTTCATCCGAACCCGCTCCGGCAGCGTCACCATCG
Source organism: Zalaria sp. Him3 (assembly GCA_027923365.1). Classification (NCBI taxonomy): domain Eukaryota; kingdom Fungi; phylum Ascomycota; class Dothideomycetes; order Dothideales; family Zalariaceae; genus Zalaria; species Zalaria sp. Him3. Next base: position 332,010 of record BPUN01000013.1, on the reverse strand, counting down.
ACGTCGACCCCAAGCCCGCAGACCCCACCTCTCCCGCCCCCGCCGACTTCACCGCCCTATCCACATCCGGGAGCGTGCGAATCCGCTTCCCGACCAGCGGGACCGCGCAAGAGATCCCCGAACGCGAGTACCGGACGCGCGTGGAGACGGAGTCTGGCTCCGTCAGCGGCGAGTACATCCTCGGCCTGATGGCCACATTCCGCACGAACGCGGGCTCGATCACCAGCACCATCCTGCCCTACGCCGCAGACATGTTCGCCTCGAGTTTACGCACCGAGACGCGGAACGGGGCCACTGATATCCGGCTTCTCTCGCCCTTCAAGGATCGGGGCAGTGTCATGGGCAGGCTGCATAGCTTGCATACGAGCGTGTCGTCGAGTCTGAAGATCGCTTATCCGCAGGAGTGGGAGGGATTGATTGATGGGGAGACGACGAGTGGGAGTATTAATCTGAGGGGCAAGGATGTGGAGAGGTTGAAGCATTATGAGGGGCCGATGAGCCAGCATGTGTTGGCGAAGAAGGGGAGGGGTGGCAGTAGGTTGGATTTCTCGACTGCGTCGGGGAGTGTTGATTGTGTTGTGGGTGACCTTTATTGACGAGTGATGGGCGTGGAGGAAATATATGGTGGGCTGCTTAGTGTCTGGCGCTATGGTGTGACTTTGGGAGGCCTTTTTTCATGGCGGTCCTGAAGCAAATATACATGGCTCTGGAACGACTACCGATAGGCTGGACTTCTCGACTGCGTTTGAAGGTATTGAGTGTGTCTCGGGTGATCTCTGTTGATTTATTCAGGCTGGCAGGGTGCACATATTCGACTTAGGCCAAAGTAACATGGTGGAGAGAAGCACTAATGTCATCTATTTCGGTTGTTGAATGCGTTTCCAGACTGGGCCAGATTGGTAGAACAGACATGCCACAAGCCAGCCCGCTGACATCCATTTGAGCCCGCACCCTGCGCCTTACAGTATCGTAGCCTATTCTTCTGGTGGCAGGTCTCCTTCCTACTTCGAGCTTCTGACAAGAAAAAAGACCGCGAACAATACATCCATGCCTTTTCCCCTGGGGTATCGAATGTGACATGAAAATGCGCTTGGCATACATCAATGTGCGGTCGCGCAGAATGCTAGGAATGCATAGCGCGTCCCTTTTCCCCCGCTGCATGCGGCCAGAGATGAATAACGAGCGTCATTCAAATGCGTTTAGTGATTAGCGTATTAGTTGCGCGCTTCAACGAACACCTAGTCCGCGACAGACTGTGTTGCTTCTTGCGCTTCCCCAGCGGCAGCCTCGCCGGGCTCCACTGGCTCAACCACCGGTTGCTCTTCACCTCGTTGTTCGGCTTCTGGCTCCTGCGTTTCAGAAGTCGATGCTGGTTCTTCGGCGGTCTCGAGTGGCTTTTCTTCTTCCGCAGGAGCGTCTTCTGCGGTCGATGCTTGGTCAAGGGCGGGTTCTATTTCTTGCTCATGCGCATCCGCGTGCTCCTCAGGTTTCCCATCTGACGCGTCTGAGCCCTGCAACTCCTCCATCGGCATCTCTTCCGACTCAAAAATATGCTTCGGCTCCTTGAGCTCCTGAACCGGGTGTCCAAGCCCTTGGTCCTCCCAGCCATCCTCCTCTTCCACCTCCTCGTGAATAACCGTCGACACCGAGCTCGACCGATCACTCATGGTATGCCTATGCCTCTTCGTCGTATTCCCGGTCGCCAGCGTCGCATTCCCCGCCGGCTCGACCCCACCCTCCTCCCTGTCCTCGCCCCTCCTCAGCAAGCTCGGCTGCGCCGACTGACCCTGCTCCGCCATAGGCGTAACCTCAATACCCTCGGCCTCAGGCGGGATGGTGTAGTTATCATCCTGGATGAGATGGTACTCCTCACAGACGGCTCTGAAGAAGACATAGAGGCCCGTCTTGGACTCGACCTTCCAGAACACGTCGCGGTGCTGGAACCAGGCGTGCGCGAAGATGCGGTACACGCGTCTGAACACCTCCGTCATCTTCCGCAGCTGCACCGCCGAGGAAACGTTCTCCGTGCCCAAGGCCAACCGTGACGGGAACAGCTTCCCGGACGTCAGTGTCGTCGCCGCCCAGTCGAGTGTGTGGCAGGTGTAGTCGATCGCGCAGCATGACTTCGGCGGGTCGTGCGCCGCGCACAGGTATTGCCATTCCGACGCGCGCATCTCCGGGCACGTTTCGGAGGAGCAGGCGGGTGTGTCGGCGAAGAGGCCGATGGCCATGGCGTTAGCTTTTTGGGTTAGGAAGCGGCAGAGTTCGTAGAGCCATATGTTGGCGTCGACGCCGGGAGGGGGTTTGGCGAGGGTTTGGGCCGTGGCTTTGTCGATGGGTGCGGTGGTGCCTGGGGATGAGAAAGGGTGGGTATAGGAGGCGTGTAGGGCTTTGAGATGTTCGGTCAGTTGGAAGGCGGAGTCTATCTGTCGTGGATGATTAGCTGTGAGTAGGTATGCAGGGAAGAGTAGAGTGTGTACTTCTTGTAGGTCGACTAGCGGTGGGCCTTCTGCCATGTCTTCTGACTTTGTGCCCGGTCTTATTCTTCGTGATGCACCTATGTCGGCGTTCTGTGTACCTCCAAGCTTTCCATAATCCTCTGAAGGGTCCCCGCCTGGGGATACAGGCCCTGTCTGGTCCTCAGCCATTGGCGGAGGACTAGGAAGTCGAGGACTGCTCGCTGGTGATGCCATGCTCTTGTCGAATTATTGCGTTCCCATGTGTCGTGTCTGAGTATGAAGATAATCAGGCTTTTAGTCTGTAGATATTGAAATACTGCGGAAGTAGACGTGGGTACGATGTGGGGATACTGTAGCGCTGGATAGCAGTTGGAGGACGTTGGAGGGAGCTTCAGGGCACGTCTGCCAAGACCACAAGCAGCCGCAGTGAATGTTAACTTCCGCTAGGGAAAGTGCCACTGCTCCTACTACAGCAAGAACAATGGCAGATATGGATCTTGACGATGATGTACCACCGATGCTGGTGGCCGCAGGGGAGCAACAAGATGCCCCCGAGAGCATGACATCTGAAATGGAGGACATGAACGTCACCAAAGTCCCAATCACCATCATAACTGGTAGGCGTCACCTTTTTACATTAGGATACCCTCTCTGTCCACCTTTCTATCTTCTTGTTTTCATTTCTTTCCTTCACAAGAAAAGACGTAGTCGTAATCCGTTTCCACCACCCGGCCCAGCATCTTCGTGGCGAGAAGAACTCATTCCATTCCGTCATTACAACTCCACCAAGACACTCCTCTAACGCGTATCCCAGGCTACCTAGGCGCCGGTAAAACAACGCTCCTAAATTACATCCTAAACGAGCGTCACGGCAAAAAGATCGCCGTGATACTAAACGGCAAGTCTGCACCCGTCACGAAAACAAACCCACCCACCCACCGGGCCCCCCCCCCAATTCCCCCATGCCGGTCTGACCCTCTAACAGCCCCCCAGAATTCGGCGACAGCGCCGACATCGAAAAATCCCTGACCGTAAACAACGAAGACGGTCAGCAAGTGGAAGAATGGCTCGAAGTCGGCAACGGATGTCTGTGCTGCACGGTCAAAGACTCCGGGGTGAGCGCGATCGAAGCGCTGATGGAGAAGCGCGGCGCCTACTTCGACTACATCCTCTTGGAAACGACGGGGCTCGCGGACCCCGGGAATCTGGCGCCGCTGTTTTGGATGGATGAGGGGTTGGGCAGTTCGATCTATTTGGATGGTATTGTCACGCTTGTGGACGCGAAGAATGTGATTAGGAGTCTCGATGAGCCGACGGCAGCGGAGGTGTCTGGCGGTGGTACGGAGCAGGATGCCGCAACGACGCCGGACCGCGACGGTGACGGTGACGGTGACGGCGATCACCACCACTCCGGCCCCCACCTCAGCACCGCGCACCTCCAAATCTCGCACGCCGACGTGATCGTGATCAACAAATCCGACCTCGTAACAGCCCCCAAACTCTCCGCCATCGAGGCCCGGATCCGCAGCATCAACGCCCTGGCCAAAATCCACATCACCGATCACAGCCGCGTGCCGCAACTCGAAGGGCTAGTGCTGGACCTGCACGCCTACGACGCCGTGGACGCGGCCGCGCTCGACTTCACCGCAAAGGGCCACAGCCATCTCGATCCCGCTATCAGCACCGTCACGCTCACGCTGCCGCCGCTGCAGGAGGCGCAGATCCCTAAGCTGGATAAGTGGCTGCAGGCGCTGTTGTGGGGGGAGTTGTTCATTGCGCATCCGGATGCGGAGGGGGTGGAGGGGAAGGGGGTGAGGCAGACGGATGTGCATCGCATCAAGGGACGGTTGGCTATGGTGGGGGGAGGGGTTAAGTTGCTGCAGGGGGTTAGGGAGGTGTTTGAGTTGTTGGATGGGGCTGATGCGGCGGTTGGTGGTGCGGGGGCTGGGGAGGAGAGAGGGAAGATTGTTGTTATTGGACGGCATATTGGTGGGGAGGAGGGCACGACGAGGTTGCAAAAGAGTCTGGATGAGGCGATCTCATGATGTAAAACTTGCTCCGAAACGATATATGGATATATGAAAACGCTCTGTAGCCATGACGATCTGCCATCTGGGGTCTGCTGCGGTGATAACGTGACAAGGGATATGGCATATAGCATGACCTTGGAGCATGGCGGCTGTCACAAAACGCTACTTATCGACATCCGCGAGATGCTGGGTGTTCCAGAGATGGGCCAGGCCTGGAGGATGCGTTGGGGCGTCTAAAGAATTCGCAAGCTGTCATCGTTGCCTACAAGGGAATCGTCGTATCAAGGTTAGCGGCGGAGAAGCGGAACGAAAGGGCCCAGGAAACGAAGAAGCAGAGGGTCGACGCCAGACAGCAGAGCGAGTAGGGAAGAGAGAGTGTGAGATGAAGAACGTAAGATGGAACAGTAGCTTCCCACCTTCTCCCACGGCCGTACAGGTGCACCGACCGAGGGTTGCGCAAGAGAGGCACCTATCTTCATGAGTCCGTACAGCTTCACATGCAGCTTGTGTATCGAAACATACGTACGTGTACTATAGTTCGTGAATATGTGGAGAAAGTTAAAGCTACAGTATGCATGTACAGTACTGTGATGTATGTACCCGCCTCCACGGTCAGTGCAATGCGGGTGGGCCGGTCCTTCCCGCTTGGGCACTTCCCAACAGCATCACTTCCCTTATCCTGCCGCCTATACAGAGAGTCAGGTGTCTTTGCTGCGGTTGACTGACATGTGGTGTCGCACGTGAAGGGTGGTTGGGAGATAAGCGGTGCGGTTGGGAAACGCGTTGCAGGGTCTTGAGCTGGGATTGGGATTTTGCTGCGGGATACCGGATACCTTGGAGGGTGAGGGATTGGTCGGGTGTGGATTGATACTGCAATACGTGAGGTAGGGTTGATTGAAGGAATAGTGGAACGGTGATGGTTGTTCTTGCTCTTGCCTCTTACGTGTATGGCTACATGTATTTAGTCCGACTTACCATATGCAGACGTGGCGACTACTTTGTGCATGTATTGGTACGAAGCACTTTCACCTGGCATTTCTCAGGGTCTCCTGTTCAGGGTCAAGGTAGGCTGCCAGCATCACCAGATGGTAGCGTGGCTCGTTCTGATGAGGAGCAGACATTGTGGAGGATTCGGAGGAAAGGCCAATACCAAGCGATCGGGTTACCAGCTTCTTGAGCTTGAGCTTGACATGAATCATAGATCCAAGTTGATTAGAGCCGAGATCCACATGGGATCGTGGCACTGATAACATTGAGCGATGCTTTACCGACCTTGATACTGTCGAGCTTCTTCGACTGCATCTCTTCATCGGCTGTGGACACGTCTGTCGTTCACGCTCACGAATTAATTGATCATTGGGTTGAAGTTGGAGCTCATGGCCTCATGGATCTAGGAAGGAGCTTTGACGGATCTGTAACGCAGTTGGAGACCTCGGCTGTCGCTTAGCTTTGGATCGAGCCCTGCAATGCAGCAATGTCCGGGAAGATCCGCCGCACCGGGGAAAAGTGGCACGACTTGAATCCCGGTCAGACCCTGGTGCCAAGGCTTATGCTGATGCCCTGATCAACATTGGAGGAATTCTGCCAGTCTGCCACCACCCGTTGCATGTCCGGCGTGGCGACGGTTCCCTTCATGGCTGTTTTACGTGGCAGAAACCGGCATCGCGTCGCATTTGCTGCTGTATACGTAGAGTATACTGTCGCGGCCTCCGCCTATGGAGTATGCCTGTGTTGTGGTAGAGTGATCAATCAATCAATTGATGGATTATGCTTGTTGGATCCGTGTACAGTACATTACATTCAATGTTACCTAGTATCTCAAGCTGTTGCCTGCAGGAACGCGGTACGGATGAGTGGCGAGATGTTGCATGACGTGTTGGGCGAAATTCGGAGCAGCGTCTCAACCGAAAAGGCGCCACTGCGATTCGACACGCGCCAGACACGTTAGGCCACAACCAGAAGCACCCAGACCTGCACTCGGCTGTGGCTCACAGCATCCGAGTGTTGAGCTGCCAGCTGCCCAGCGCCGGAGCCTTCCCCACAATCGCCCGCTCCTATCATTCCACCAGCTTCAAAAACCTTTTGCCTGCCGCTGCCACTTGTCTTTCCTTCTCCATCCACCAACCCACACCACCACCTAGGGGATCGCATACAACACGACACTACAGCCTCAAGTCACATCCCACTCGAGCCATTCCTTTCATACCTCGAGGCGTCCGAATTCACTCGTTAAGGCATCATGCCTTCCCACCAACCCACCACCGACGATGCTGCCGTCGATCTCACCAAGATGGAGCAGCCATCCGCTCAGGCTTCCACGTCCGAGCCCAACCGCAACCCAAAGTACGACCCTAAGAAGTGCGTTCAATCCATTAGCAATCACCACTTCTGAGCTTCAGCTGACAGAATCTGCAGGACTCACATCACCGACCTCCCAATGACCAGGAAGAACTGGTACAAGCACGTCAACTGGTTGAACTGCTTCCTCATTCTGGGAATCCCGCTTATGGGTCTCGTCACCGCTTGGTGGACACCATTGAGATGGCAAACAGCCGTCTGGGCAGTTGCATACTACTTCGCAACCGGTCTGGGAATCACAGCTGGATACCATCGTCTGTGGGCACACACCTCGTACACCGCCACCCTTCCTCTCAAGGTCTTCCTCGCTGCGGTTGGAGGCGGTGCTGTTGAGGGCTCTATCAGATGGTGGGCCCGTGACCACCGTGCTCACCACCGTTACACCGACACCGACAAGGATCCATACAGTGTTCGCAAGGGTCTTCTCTACTCTCACCTCGGCTGGATGATCATGAAGCAAAACCCAAAGAGAATTGGCCGTACCGACATCTCCGACCTCAACGACGACCCAGTCGTTGTCTGGCAGCACCGCAACTACCTGAAGGTCGTTTTCTTCATGGGTCTCGTCTTCCCAATGATTGTCGCTGGACTCGGCTGGGGTGACTGGTTCGGTGGCTTCATCTACGCTGGTATCCTCCGCATCTTCTTCGTCCAGCAGGCCACCTTCTGCGTCAACTCTCTTGCCCACTGGCTCGGTGACCAGCCATTCGACGACCGCAACTCTCCTCGTGACCACGTCATCACCGCTTTGGTCACTCTTGGTGAGGGCTACCACAACTTCCACCACGAGTTCCCATCCGACTACCGCAACGCCATCGAATGGCACCAGTACGACCCAACCAAGTGGTCCATTTGGGCCTGGAAGCAGCTCGGCCTTGCCTACGATCTCAAGCAGTTCCGTGCCAACGAGATTGAGAAGGGCCGTGTCCAGCAACAGCAGAAGAAGCTCGACCAGAAGCGCGCCAAGCTTGACTGGGGTGTTCCTCTTGAGCAGCTTCCAGTGATGGAGTGGGATGACTACGTTGAGCAGGCCAAGAACGGTCGCGGTCTCATTGCTGTGGCTGGTGTTGTCCACGATGTCACCGACTTCATCAAGGACCACCCAGGTGGAAAGGCCATGATCAAGTCCGGTATCGGCAAGGATGCTACGGCCATCTTCAACGGTGGTGTCTACCTCCACTCCAACGCCGCTCACAATCTTCTCTCCACCATGAGAGTTGGTGTCATCCGTGGTGGCTGTGAGGTCGAGATCTGGAAGAAAGCGCAGATGGAGGGCAAGGACCAAATGATCGTCAAGGACTCTCACGGAGAGAGGGTCGTCAGGGCTGGTATGCAGGTCACCAAGGTGTTCGAGCCAGCCGCTTCCGCCGGTGCCGCATAAACGCGATACTAAGCATCGCCCATCTGACACCAACCATCACAATCGACCTACAAACCCACCGCTGTCGAAACTCTACTCCGCGTCTGCTTTTCGCCCCTGTCCTGCGTTCTAGCGTTTCTCTTTTCTCGTTGGGTGGCTGAGAGCAGAGTATCCTCCCTTTCTTACTCTCGCTTGTGCTTATAGACCGCTCTATCTGCATACCCGTCATAATGTGGACGGGTTTCTCCCGGATGCGTCGTCAATTACCATTACACCTATACTACCATAAGTAGTCGTAGTCTAGCTATTGGCTACGAGCCGAAATGTACAAAAACAAGTCACCAAACGATATTCTAGACGGTTGTTCATCATCTTGTGATATCGCCCATGCATGTACATGCTTGAAGTGATTAATGAAGTATGTTCCATTCGCGCAGTACAATACCGTAGGGGGGAGGTTTCGTTTTGATGCAGGGCCATGATCTGCCTCGGCTTGTTCAAGTGTCCCTCTTCCCTCAGGGTTCGTTAGGGTTCGGGTGTTGTTTAGCCTTCAATCACATGTATGCCAGGATCCAACCCTGCATTATCTAATATGGAACCCTTCCTTCTACTCCACTTCCTTCCATCCGCATCTAATCAAGTCCACTCCTCTCTGTTGCACTCGTCTTGGTCAATTCAACGTTACGATTCGGGATTTGTGACCTAATATAACCGACGTCGGCGACGGAACTGCTTCGGACAAAGGTGCCTGAGCTTCCCCAGACTCCGCGATTTGAGCTGGCTGTCTGCGAGATCCATGATGACTGCTACTTCTTCCTCGTCCCCACACTCACGACTACACCAAGTCAACGCACACATGTCTTCAGCAAAGGGAAGCGCCTTCGCGGCAGATGTCGTGCCTCAGGCACCAGAGGACCCTCTATTCGGCCTCATGGCCGCTTACCGTCGTGATGAGGACCCGAACAAGGTTGATCTGGGTATTGGCGCCTACAGAGATGACAACGCAAAGCCTTGGGTTCTTCCTGTCGTCAAGAAGGTACGTATAAGCTTCACCTCTGCTACCCATAGAAGGAAAACACATTCATCCCTGCGAGTGGCCTAACGCATTGCTAATCACCCTCTCCTCAGGCCGACGAGCTCCTCCGTGCAGACCCAAACCTGAACCATGAATACCTCCCCATCGCCGGTCTCGCCGAGTTCACCTCTGCCTCTCAAAAGCTAATCTTCGGCGCCTCCTCTCCCGTCATCAGCGAAGGTCGCGCCATCAGTCTGCAAACCATCTCCGGCACAGGCGCTGTCCACCTGGGTGCCCTCTTCCTCTCCAAATTCTACAACCCCTCCGCCTCCGGAGCCAAGACCGTCTACGTCTCGAACCCGACCTGGGCGAACCACAACCAGATCTTCTCCAACGTCGCCCTGCCCATCGCCCAGTACCCATACTTCTCGAAGGAGACCAAGGGCCTCGATTTCGCGGGCATGCGCAGCACGATCGAGTCCGCACCTCAGGGAAGCATAATCCTGCTTCACGCCTGCGCGCACAACCCCACTGGCGTGGACCCGACCCAGGACCAATGGAAAGAACTCGCGACCCTGATGAAGCAGAGATCTCACTTCCCCTTCTTCGACTGCGCGTACCAAGGCTTTGCGTCAGGCGACCTGAACCGCGACGCCTGGGCGATCCGCTACTTCGTTGAGCAGGGCTTCGAACTCCTGGTCGCGCAATCCTACGCCAAGAACTTCGGTCTCTACGGCGAGCGCGCGGGGTGCTTCCACTTCGTCACATCGCCGGGCAAGGAGGCCAAGGACACCGTCTCCCGCGTCGGCTCCCAGCTCGCGATCCTGCAGCGGTCCGAGATCAGCAACCCGCCGGCGTACGGCGCGCGCATCGCGTCTCTGGTCCTCAACGACGCGGACCTCTTCGCGCAGTGGGAAGAGAATCTGCGCGAGATGAGCGGGCGCATCATCAGCATGCGGCAGGCGCTGAAGAAGCATCTGGACGAGCTGAAGACGCCGGGGACTTGGGACCACATCGTCGACCAGATCGGCATGTTTTCGTTCACGGGATTGAGCGAGAAGCAGGTCCTGAAGATCAGGGAGGAGGCGCATGTTTACATGACGAAGAATGGGCGGATTAGTATGGCGGGGCTGAATACGAAGAATGTTAAGTACTTCGCTGAGGCGGTTGATAAGGTTGTTAGGGAGGCTTAGAGGGATGTTGGGCACCGAAAATGGGCGTGGGCGTGGGCATAGGTATGGGGCCACGGTGATGGGAAGGAGGATGGGAATTAGGGAGCGGGAAATGGCATTTGCTTTTGCACAAGAGGCATGGATTGAGAGGATCTGGCTCTTTTATGCTTATGACTGGTGGGGGACGTGGTAGCTACCTTTTATCCGTCGCTGCCCCCATTCCCGTATCCCTCTCAAAACGAAATTGGAAACTAACATGGAAACTACAAACTTGACAGAAGGTTTCACTCTCCAGACAAGTTGATCCCATTCTCCACGCTGGCTTCTCCAATACCTCTGATAGGTTGTATGTCCCCTGTCAAAACCCTGTCGAAGAGCACCAAGACTTCTGGTCGGACATGCTCCCTTCCAGTAAGCAAACCTTTTCTTGAACGAACCAGGGCTAGCAATCGGACCGAGTAATAGGCAGTCGCATCAGCGACCAAACCCGTGGCGCCGTGTTTCCGACACGGGGTTCTTGTCCACCCTTCGGTTGATCCTGAAATAACAACCCTTATGGTAGGTCTAACCAATAGCAGGAATATAACTTACCTTATCTGTCCCACATCTTCCACCCCATACCAACAAGCATTCATCTTAGGTACCCAATGTATCAGCCCCGTCCCAAGTAGTAGACCTTCGGACCTTACGGAAGAGGAAACGGACAACAGAATACCAGGAACCCATACTACCAATCCAACCAAGACCAGTAGTCCAGAGAGTCGGGCCAGGAAGGTCATTTTCCAATAGGACAACGCCGCAAGTCCAGTCATCCCTTGTCCAGAGCCATGTACAAGAGGAACCTTCACCTACAGCTTCACAGGCCGGCCTCAGATAGGCAAGAGCGGGAATTCACCGCTCCGGCAGCAGGAGCCCACATTTTTCACTTTGTTAAAGGGCGGGGGCGCGAGTCCGGCATTGTTTTGCGCAAAGCTGTACACAGGAGGAATCTTCGTCTGCGGCTTCGCAGACCGGCCAGACCGGCCTCAGAGGCAAGAATCCACCGCTGCCGGTGGTTGGCAGCCTGCCGGGAGCTTATATCTTTTACTTTGTCGGAGCGCGGGCGCGAGTCTGGTATGTCCGTCTATACGAAGTAAACGATAAAGCCCCAAAAAAAAACCCCTACCCGCTATCCCCTGCGAGATTGACGGGTCTTGGTACCTTTGTGTAGGAAACCTGCCCATAGAGCCGATGAACTTTCCGGAAAAAGGCCATAAAGTTTCATTTTCATGAATACCTTACGCCGAGTAGACCCGCAGTGGAAACCGTGCAAGGGGACGCACAGTACTGTCTACCTGTAGCTTGCCACAACACGCCCACAAAAGAATCCACGGAACCGCGTTTTGGGATCATTTCGGTATCTTGGCGTAACATCGTTTGTAAGCCAGCGAAATGGGCTTTTATAGTACAATGTTGGCTACCTTATCTTAGACACTAGCACCGTTCGCCCGCTCGGCTACCAGCCATACAAACGCTTTCTTCCTCGTTCCTCCTGAGAAAGAAACGCTGGAAACAACATCAGGCCAGGGCGGCCCGTGATCCCTGATCCTTTCCTGTCTCTGGGGGAAAACTGGCAATGGAACTTTTCCCTGCAATGGCGCATGCCCCCAATCTCACTGCATCCAAAAGGGGCAATAGAAAAACCAGGAATTCCATTGCAAAGATTCGCTTCGAACGCAGCACAACTCGCACCCAAAAAGAACGCGGCAACAAAACCCTCACTTGCCCCACCCCTTAGCCCTCATACTAGCCTCAACCCCGGCCCAAATCTCCTCCACAACCTCCCTATCCCTCCACCTCGTCTCGCGTCCCTGGCCCTCTCTGTACGCATCAAGCCCCACACTCATAACGCCCCTGCCCCAACCCTTCACACTCTCCGGCGTCTTCTCGCCCTTCCATCCCACATAGATGCCCAAGGCGTGCGCAAACAGCTCGGCCGGCTGCTGCCACTTATACCCCTTGAACTGCCACTGCTGGCCCGTGGTGAAGACGGCCACGACGCGGGACCAGTAGTCCGGCTTGAAGTTCTCGGGCCCTTCGACGAGGATGAAGCGGAGCGGGCGCGTCGCGTCGATGCTGGGGATTAGGCGGCTGATGTGTAGGATGTTGAGGCCCGTGCTGCTGGATGGCGAGCTGTAGATGCCGTCCACGAGGAAGGATTTTATGTTCGAGAGACGGAGGAGAGAGGAGGCGGAGGGGGAGAGAAGGATTATGGGCTCGGGACGCCGGCCGGTGGTGGGTTTGCCGCTGCTGGTGCTGCTGCGGAGGGCGGGGGTTAGGGCGTTGTTGGTTGGGTGGGCGGGCGTGGGGCCGCTGGGGCGGGTGCTGGTGCGGCGGAGGAAGAGCTCGGCGTGTTTGCGGACGTGGGAGAAGTCCTGTTGGGGTTTGTGTTAGTTGTCGTGTCTGGTTGGAGTAGGTAGGCGGGTAGGGTAGATTGGGCTTGTGTTGCGTTGGTTGGCTGCCCAACTTAGACGGAGCTTGCCCCCAATACCGACTATGTCGGATTGACAAAGGCTCGCGCACGCGAGAGAGAGGAAGGAGGAAACTCACCGTCGGCTTAACACCCCTAAGCACACTATTCCGATCGCCCAACCCCCTCTCCCCCCTCAAAATCTCCCTCAACCTTCCCCTCTCCGCCTCCCCATCCCCCGCCCCAGCATCGCCCATAACCACATCGCCATCCCCCCTCGCCAGTCCCACCGCCTTCTCAACCTCCATCCTGCCCTCCGCCCCACTCCCCCCCTCCTCCCCAGCAACAATAAACTCACTCTCATTCTCCAGCCCCTGCAGCCAATTCACCAAATCCAGCTTCTCGACAAACACAAGATTGGTCACGGGCGCCAGGCCATTCTTACTCCTCTCCGCGTTCAACGCCTGCGTCGCGCTGATGTACTCGCCCACGCCCTTCTCGCGCGACAGGTGGCAGAAGTACACGGACAGCAGATCGACGGGTTTGCCGCCTGCGGCGGCGGAGACGAAGCGCGTGGGCGTCGTGAGCGCGAGCGCGGTGTGTGTGGATCCGGTGGCGGGCGAGGTCGAGTTGAAGAGGAGGTGGGTTGCGCTGGAGAGGGGCGCGGCGTCGGTGTTGTTGGTTGCGTCTGCTGAGGTGGTGGGGATCGGGGGGGTGTTGGTTGTTATGGAGGCGCGGAGGAGGTGGAGAGGGTCGGGGGTTGGGGCGCCGTTGGTCGCCATTGTCGGGATTTTAATCTTTTGGATGCGCAGGTGAGTGGTTCTGAAGGTGCTGGAATGAGTGGTTAGGTCGTTTTGCAGATTGCGCGTTGGAATGAAAGTGGAAGGGTTGAGTTGTTGCGCTCGTGGGTGGTGGAAGCGGTTCCGCGCATACAGAAAGTTGGAGGTGAAGCTTGGACGCGTGCGGGCTTGGGGAAGGTCTGCCGAGCAGTGAATGGTGGCATTGCCAAGAAAATGTGACAGGAGTCATGCAGCTGTTGGTATAGGACAATGACCTGTCAAACCAAGCAGTTATAAAGCATGCAAGAAGGTACACACGCAACTATATGAAATGGTCGACGTCGGATAGTTTCGTCCATGTTGACGAGGCAGGATATGAGGAGTAATGGTGCTTGGTAGTCACCGGGATACCATATTTAAACAGTCTATTAGAGACAATAGCTGGACGTGGCATGCCCTTAGGGTTGGAGAAAATAGTTATATGACCAGATCCCAGACGACCAAGAAGGTGCAAAACGCACAAGTTCCGCGGAACAACCATTTGGCAGTGCTCGTCCTCTCGCTGGCCCTCTTGAGCTCCTTGTTTCCTCTACCCACGTTTTCTGTAGTCAGGTAGGAGTCCTGGACAAGCTGGTCAATATGCTCTGATTGCATGTCAAGATTGGCAGCCAGCGTAGTCTGCAGCTCAGAAATTTCCAGCAGTGACTTTTCCGTGGTCCTATAATCACGCGTCAGCAACAAGACTCAGCTAGCAGTTCACGCTTCCACAACATACCTGACTTGATCCAGCGTATCCTCGTAATGCTTCAACATGTCCTGATTCTCCTGCGCGAACAACTGCAATTGCTCCTGACTCAACTCCATCTCCGCACTTCCCTCCCCCTTATTGCCCCTATCCCCTCCCCCAGCAGCAGCAATACTCTCCGGCTCCCTCTCATACGGCACATTCCCAACCCGACTCTTATAAAGCACACTCTTACTCCTCTCCACCTCCCTCGCAATCCTGACCTCCATCATCCCCCCCTGCAGCGCCCCCGCCCGTTCCAGCTGCCGCTGCAGATACCAAACCACGCCCTCGCGGTGCATCGCAACACCCTTCTCCCGGCTCTCGACCAACTCCTCTTCCGGGCTCTTCGCCGTCACAGCACCGCCGGCCGCCCACCGTCCCAGCGCCCCAAGCCCGCCCTTGGCCCGCTTCGCAAGCGCAATGTGCGACGCCGCGTCCCTGCGCACCTGCTCCGTCTGCGCGAGCCGTGTTACCGCGGCGTGTAGCTGCCGGAGCACGGTTTTGGCCTCGGCATCAATGGAGGCGCGTTCCGTGTCTGTGAGGTGTCGGGGGGTGGGCTCGTGTTTGTGAGATCTGGAGGCATTGGAGGAGCGGCGGGGGGCTGGGGCCGTGGAGAGGTAGGAGGGGCGGATGGTGCGGAGGTAGGTTGTTAGGTCGGTTATGCGGGCGTTCTGGGGGGTGATGGGTTAGACACCGGTGGATTGGCTGGGGGATTGGGGGATGGGGGGGCTTACTATGCTGTATGCCTCTTTCAAGAATTCATCAAGTTGGTCTGTGGAGTATGGTTTCTGGGATGTGGGTGGTGCGTTGTGCTGCTTCAAAGCGGCGTTGAAGATGGGTGTTAGGTCGGGCATGGCGGTATACCCATCAATGGAGCAGGAGTGCAAGGCGTGAGGGTTGTTGACACGGGGTGTCTGGGGTCGCTGGTATGCAATGACGGAACAAGCTCCCTGGCTGGCTGGCTGGCTTGCACATGTGTCAAGCTCGGCTCGGGAATCAAGCTTCACACCTTCCAATCCCGACCTTCTGGACTGGCAACTTGAAGCTTGACAGCCTTCTACCGTTGCCAAGGCCGCAATCGGGGGTCATCCAGCCGGAAATAGCGGCATAGCGGCAGTTCGAGGCGCTGAATTGGGGTCTCGGATGTGAGCGATTGGCTCTTACAGTACCTTAGTGAGTCAAGTTATCTCCAAAAACAAACTCAATATCAAGAGGGCAGTCCTGTAGTCGTCGGCATGTTTCTTTGCTCGACATCTGCATGCTGTTTGACTGGCCATCCCTCCTCCTCAACCCTTCGAAGGACCCTGGACTGGAATGACCGAAATCCATTCGTTAGATGTAGACGAGATCAGGAATGACGAAAAGGCTGAAGCCGCTGCTGCTTTGGCGCCGGGTGGGGTATTGGAGGATTCACACGACGTCTACTTGAAGGATGGGAAAGAGCAGGAAGATGTGTCCAAGAGCCCGGATCTGTCGAAACACGAAACATCGTCTGTACACAGCCAAGATGAAGAGAGCAATAATGAACGAGACACACAAGATGACCTGGAGGCTATCCGGACCACGACAACAAACACCCCGCCATTCACTACCTTCAGTCTCCGGCAACGGAAATACATTGTATTCATGGTCGCATTGGGTGGCTTCTTCTCGCCCTTGTCGGCCAACATCTACTTTCCCGCCCTAAACACTATCGCCGAGGACTTTCACGTCACATTGACTTTGGCCAACTTGACCTTGACCTCATACATGATCTTCCAGGGTCTGGCACCTACCTTTTTCGGAGACCTCGCAGATATGGCTGGCAGACGACCAGCATATGCTATTGGCTTTGTCATTTACATCGGTGCATGCATTGGCATTGCCTTGTGTGACAGCTATGCGGGCTTATTCATCCTGCGCTGTCTGCAGAGTACTGGCAGTAGCGGTACCATTGCTTTAGGAAACGGTGTCGTAGCAGATATTGCAACGAGCGCCGAGAGAGGAACATGGATGGGCTGGGCCACTTCTGGACCGATGATTGGGTATGTCCCTTCCAAGCCACCCGGCACCAAATCCACCAAATCCACAAAGATTGTTAATGTACTAACCCGCTGTCCAGCCCAGCCATCGGCCCAGTCCTAGGCGGTATCCTCGCCCAATTCCTAGGCTGGCGCGCCATCTTCTGGTTCCTCGTCATCATAGCCGTCGTCTATCTCATCCCCTTCCTAATCTGCTTCCCGGAGACCGGACGCAACGTGGTGGGCAACGGGTCGATCCCACCGCAAGGCTGGAACCTCAGCGTCCTAAACTACCTCGCCCTCCGGCGCGCCGAGAAAAGCCGGCCAGCCCTCTCTCGCACCGTGTCGCGCGAATCCAACCGCCAGGCCCAGCGCGCCCTGGCCTCGAAGCGAAAACTACGCTTCCCAAACCCTCTGCACACGCTGCGCGTGATCGCCGAAAAAGACGTCGCCCTCCTCTTATTCTACAACAGCCTGGTCTACACGGCCTTCTACGACGTCACGGCCTCAACCCCTTCCCTCTTCGCCGCAACCTACAACTTCAACGATCTGCAAATCGGCCTCTCCTTCATCCCCTTCGGCGTCGGCTGCTTCCTCGCCCCCGTCATGAACGGCAAGCTGCTGGACTGGAACTTCCGGCGTCTCGCCGCCCAGGCGGGTGTCCCGCTCGACCGCAAGAAAGCCACCGACCTGCGCGACTTCCCGCTCGAGAAGGCGCGCATCCAGGTCGCGTGGCCGCTCGTCGCGGTCGGGGACGCGTGTCTGCTGTGCTACGGCTGGGTCATGCAGGTCAATGCGCCGCTGGCCGCGCCGCTGGTGCTGCAGTTCATCATGGGCCTGACCCTCACGGGCGCTTTCAACGCTATGTCCGTCATGCTGGTCGACCTGTACCCGCTGTCGCCGGCGACCGCGACCGCGGCGAATAATCTGGTGCGTTGTCTCATGGGCGCCGGTGGCACGGCGGTTATTATTGACATGATTGCTGCCATGGGCAGGGGCTGGTGTTTTACGTTTGTGGCGGCGGTGGTGGCGGCCACGAGTCCGATACTGTGGGTCCTGTGTCGGTGGGGCCCCGGGTGGAGGGAGGCGAGGAGGGTGAGGGTTGTGAGGGAGAAGGAGGAGAAGGAGCGGAGGGAGAAGGAGAGTTGGCAGGCTGAGGTTAGGGAGATGGAGGATTTGCACAGTTCTGGTGGTGGTGGTGGTGCTGATGGTGGTGGTGGTGCTGATGCGGCGGCCGAGTCTTCGGCGGTGAAGAGTGAAGGGGCGGTGAAGCGGAAGAGTTGATTCTATCTAGATACCCCCATTTACACATTTCAAAGTTCATAGAATTTGTGGCCTAGATCAGAGCTGTTTTGCATCGTTTACGCATCGGGAATGATGGAGCTGTTTGTAGTGAACAGCTGCCTGGCTGTCATCGTGCCTTCCCAAAGCGCCGAAAAGAGACACTTCAATGTTGGAACCAGTCACATATCGCAACCATCATCAGAACTTCAAGGTTCTCAGGAGAAAAAGATTAACTCATTTCGTACATGCGTCATCACATCGATTATACTAATACATTAACATCAACGTCTCCCCATCCCCGTCTGCCCCATCCCTCTGCATCCACTCCCCTCACAATCCCCCTCAAACCATCACAACCTTTTACCTCAAGCAACAAACCCAACCCGAAACTCATGCCCAGAACTCATCCCTCTTCCGCCCCGAACTCACACACTGGCTATAATAACCATTCTGCCTCCTGCACGTCCAGCCACTCACACAGCACGTCGCCCCACTCCAGCCGCTACCGCCACACTGCGCATACGCCGTCGCGCACGCACTCGTCGTCGTAGTAGTGGTGCGACCTCTGCCCCATGCAGCCGTCGTGGTGGTGGTGCGGCCGCGCGCGGTGGTGGTTGTGCGGGAGGGAGTTGTGGTTGAGGTTGAGGTTGAGGTGTGGGGGGAGGTGGTGACGGTGGTGGTGGCGGCGACGCATTGGTAGTAGTAGTCGTTTTGGTACTGGCAGGTCCAGCCGTCGACGCAGGTGGTGGAGCCGGCGTAGTTGGCGCCGCCGCATTGGCCGTAGGCGGCGACGGCGGATTGGGTGGGCGCGGAGGTGGAGGTGGTGCGGGCGCTGGTCGTGGTTGGGATGGCGGCGGTGGTGGTGGTGGTGGTGGTGGTGGAAGAAGTGGTAGAAGAGGTGGTCGGCGCGATGGTGGTGGAAGAAGAAGAAGAAGTAGTAGTGCTGGTGGTGGTGGTGGTGCTAGAGGTAGAGACGGTGGTAGTGGTGCTAGAGGTAGAGACGGTAGTGGTCGAAGAGGCCACAGTGTTTGAGGAAGCCGCAAGGCTCAAGGTAACAGTGCTGGTGGCAGTCGCAGAGGTGAGGGATACACTGCTAGTCGACGTCTCCGTCATCGTAGTAGAAGACATGGTAGAAGACGCAGCAGTCTCAGTAACATTCTCACAAGTCTGCGCGGACCCAACACCAACGGTGAACGGCTGGACATCGATCTTCGAAAAGTCAATCCAGCTCGTCGACGCGAAGAAGTTGGCAAGCTGGAACTGCACGACGTCGTCGTCGGACAGCTGGGTCGAGAAATCCGCTCGCGAGCAGATGCTGGCGCCCGGGCCGTAGTTGTTGTACTCGCCGAAGACGACGCCGTCGGTCTGTGGGCTGGATGTCGACCACTGGTTCCATCCTGCCGCGGAGATCATCGAGTCGAAGTAGGAGTAAATGTAGGCAACACGGGCGTACGAGTTCCATGGACGGCCGAGAGCGACGTTGGTGAAGGTGCTGCCGGAGACAGGCTGGAGCGTGCACTGATCGAAGACAATGCCGACCATGGTAGTGTTCGAAGCGCGCTTGTCGGCGGTTATGCTGACGCCGTCCTCGTTGGGCGAGATCGTGGTGTCGAGGAAGTATGCGGAGCCGGAGCCGTAAATGAAATCGACGTTGCCCTCGATGTAGGATTGGAAGGTGAAAAGATTGCCGCTAATGTATAGCGTATCCTGGTTACCGTAGACCTGGCAAGAGTAGAGAGCGGCGTACTTGCTGCTCTGGACTGCGAAGCCGAGCGAGGCGATGTCTTCCTGCGTGCCGTTGTCGTTGCGAAAGTTGACGTTGTAGGCGTAGAAGTAATTGCCCTTTGCGAAGACGGTGGCGCTGTCGCTGTTGGATTGGTCGGCGGCCGTGTCGACACCGTAGCTTTGGGTGATCGTCACCTGGTTCTGAGAGTAGTCGGCGGTGGCCTCGGAGTAACCTTGGAAGATGGTGGTGCCGGACTTGTTCAGCACAAGCTGTTCATTGTAGGTACCTGGGTAGATGAAAATGGTGGCGTTGGTCTTGGACGAGGTTGGCGCGGCGTTGATGGCTTCCTGAATAGTCTCGTAGGTGGTCACACCGTCGATGGCAGTCTTGGAGACAATGATGGCGTCAGATGGTGGGGTGGTGCCATCGTAGGTCGAGTTTCCGCTGACGGTAGTGTTGACCGCAGTCACGTTCTCGACAGTTGGCTGAGGAGTAATGATAGAATTCCAGAAAGTCATGTCGATCCACTCGGTGGAATCCATAACGGACTCAAGTGGGTAGTCATCTTCAGTCAGGAGGGTAGCGTTTCCGAAAGCCTCTCTGGCAGCAGTGTTGTTCTCCCAGTTAGATGGACCGCTGTTGTTGAATTCGGCGAAGGTGATGTGGTCGGTACGAGGGTCACTGGTGGACCAGATCTTCCATCCGGAGGGGCTGATGACGGAATCAAGGTAAGAGTTTTTCACGACGACCAAGGCGTACGCGCTGTAAGGCCTGCCAAGGTAAACAGTGCCGTCAACATCGCTGGACACGCCGTCGGCTTCAGTGAACAGGCACTGGTCAAAGATATAACCACCGATAGCGCTCGAGTCAGCCCTGCTATGAGCCGTGATGCAGGACTTGGCCCGCTTAGAAGCGAGCGTGCATCCCTTGAAGTAAGCCTTGCTGTAACCCCAGATATAGTCGATGGCGCCGTCGATGTAGCAAGATTCGTAGTACTGGTAGCCATTCGTCTGACCAGTAAGAAGGGTGTCTTGCCAGCCAATAAATGAGCAGCCATAGAATGCGATATCATTTCCGTAGATGGAGGCAGCCAGGGTGACGTAGGAAGACGTCGCACCATCAAGGTTGTCGGTATTAATGATGTCGATGTTGTAGAAGGAGATGCGGTTCGATTCAGTAGCGAGAGTTGCAGTCTCCGCATCAGAGTGGCCGGTTGGAAGTGGAGATACAGAAAGACCGCGGGAGTATGTAATGGTGACCTCGTTGTCCGCGTAAGACTGACCAGGGCTTCCGCTGGTGTAACCAATGATACGTACCGGGCCGGACCTGTCAATGGGAGGAACTTGCTCGTTGTAAGAGCCTGGGTAGAGGAAGATGGTCTGGTTGGTGTCATCGTTTGGGAGCGAATCCAGCGCAGCGGTGAGGTTGGTGAAAGATGCATTGTTGCTGCCATCGACGGAAACAATTACAGCATCGACAGGTGGAACAGTACCACTATCTGGGTGGGCGTTCACGGTGGCGTTGGTTGGGTAGGTGTACGTCTTGATGGCTGCGATGGTTGCGTTGTAAGACTCAGTCTGGGACTCATCCGAGCTGCTAATGGCTGCAAGCACATCCTCATCAATCCAAGAAAGGTCGGTGATGCCATATGGCGAGAACGCCGCCCGCAAAGACTTTGTCAATGGTGAATTCAGACACCTCGTCAGCAGTGAGAGACTCCTCGTATTGGCGCGAGGATGTGTTCTCATCGTAAGAGCCATCACCCGAAGTCTCGAACTCGCCATAGTAGGTTTGCACTCCGCTAGCAGAGGAGTGGATACCGGCTGCATTGATGAAGCTTCCCATAGACGTGCCCCTGAAGATGGCTTGGGCACCATTTGAGTTAGGAGCGGTCAGGTAGACACCAGTGTTCGAGGAGCCCGACTTCTGCTCAATAGAGCTAGTGTCGAAGACAACTGTGGAGTTGTAGAAAGTGCTGTCAATGGTCGTACCCTTGGTGTACACAATATTTGCGCTTGAAGCGGTTGGTGAGATAGTCGAGCCGTAAATGTAGATAGTTGGGTAGTTGTAGAAAAGCTTGTCCGAACCCTCGATGTACGAGTAGGCGATCAAGGTAGTACCATATGATGAAGAGATAGCAGTGGCCCCCACAGAGATGAGAGAGCAACCATAGAAAGCAACGTAGTCACCCTGTAGCTTAGCAACAACGGCGTTGGAAGAGCTGGTGACATTGTTGATAAAGTTGATGTTCTTGAAGGCAACACCCTTGGTACCACTGGACATGCTGACAGCAGTTGGGGTGGCCGTTGGAGCAGCGACGGTAACTAGGTTCTCGGACCAATCGCTGACAGCAGCAGCGGTTTCACCAACAAGGGTGACAGTCTGAGTACCAGCAACACTGACGAACTCGGTATAGGTACCGGCCGAGATGGTTACGGTAGGGATACCGCTGTTCTGGGCGGCCGTGACAGCTTCGCCAATGGCGGTGTACTGCCCAGAGCCATCAGTGGCAACGGTGATGGCAGCGCCGCTTGCCGAAGAAGTGGCAGAGGCGGTGCTGTTGGAGGAGCTACCTTGAGCAGCAGCAAGGCCGATAAGGCCCAACAGGAAGAAATAACGCATAACGAACGGACACCACCTTCAAGGAGGAGGATTTCGAAAGGAACGAATGAACGAAAAGGACGAAGAGCGCACGCTGTATGATTTCAGGACTCACCTGGCGGGAATATCTCCTGATATATAGTCCTTCAGAACATGTCTATACCATCCTACACGTTGGATCTTGTTCATCTTGCTTGACCCAGTTGGGTAAGGCCATCAGCAACGCTTTACTAGGGCAGGCACATACCAGCCAAACCGTCTCGCGTATTGTGTTAACTCGTCCCCTCTTCCAGCCGTTGTAGAGTAGTGAGTACAAAGGCAAGGAGAGTGACGAAGATCACCCGCACCGACCAGAAGCCAAACGTGCTGCCATGTGTTGTAATGCCTTCTTATGGAATGGTCCGCGCGGAATTGCAAACCTTGCCATGTAGCTATAAGGTCACGGAAGGCTTTCGAACAACGTCGAGGCCTGCATTGGCCGCGATAATTCTGCGTGTTTGTATGCCAAGTAGCATGTGCTGTTTAGCGGTGGGCCAGCAAGATAGGAGGGCCCCTCCTAGTGCCTAGCGAATCAACTTCGGTCCCTCCGAACGATCCTACAGACCCCTGGGCACGTGTCGATCCCAAAGCAGCCCTCTAACCAAGATTCGGATCCTACTTTTCTCCACAAAGTACTGTGCCTAGTGCTTCAACTCGCTTTATCTTTCCTTCACTGTGTATCCTTCACCGCCAATCTCGTATACCAGGAGACATATCTGTATCTGCTCCTCAAACTCACGGCGGACGCGTAATTTGTCAACAATGCCTCCGAAGAGTTCCGCAAGGTGCATAGAAAAGGCCATGGCTCAGGTAGCGGAGGAAGTCGTGTGTACCCAAGCGTTGTAGAGTTTCTATCTGTGCATTTAGACTTTCTTGGCCACGTGCAATGTGCGTTTAAGCTCCAGGTCGTGGTGTATTTTTACCGGTATGACATCGACAGGAGTGAGTATAAGCGTTATAGGCATTTTCGTGCCTGTATCTATGCTGTTCTCCTTCATCCTCTGGTGGGCGACCTCA
Organism: Zalaria sp. Him3; assembly: GCA_027923365.1. Lineage (NCBI taxonomy): Eukaryota > Fungi > Ascomycota > Dothideomycetes > Dothideales > Zalariaceae > Zalaria > Zalaria sp. Him3. Next base: position 308,934 of record BPUN01000013.1, on the reverse strand, counting down.
TGTGCTCGGAGAAGGCTGAGATTGTCCGCTCTCGTCCGTACAGCGTGGATCCAAGCCCTAGATACTCGTACTTTCTAGTGTCAGTAGCTTCGGAAAAAATACCACAAAGGCCAAGGCCAGCCTTCTTCGGTATAACGGTCAAGGAACGACTGCGCGAGAACGCGATGACGGCGAAACCGTGGATATAATACCGCCGAAGCTATCCTCGAAGGTACCAAGCTTTCCCAATCGCCTGGAAGCCGATGCCGCCAGCCCAGACATCTGGACGAACCTCTCCATACTGGGTCTGCGGAGCGAGTTCATCAAAACTGATCGATGGAGCATGTCGATCACTTGCGGGAACGAGCGGAGAAAGATATTGAGCAAACTCGTGGATGGAGCTTTGTCGATCAGTCGAAGAGCCTTGAACATCATCGTTGGATTCTCAGGTAGTCCGTTATGTCGGCCATGTGTATAACCATGTATAAGAGTATAAAAGAAAACGGATACTGTTGCATTGGCTGCCAAGAACTCAACCACCTACGCAACACCACCTACGCAATTACTGTTAAAAAGTATATTAACAGAATATGGTTTTGTAGCAAAAAGCATATTGCATCGCCGCGGCGGCATGGAAAATACATACGCCTCGGCAATTAAGACTCCCCTTCGACCGGTGTTGTAGTAGCGGAGGGACGTACTGTAGAAGGGGCGCAAAACTAGTACGCCGCCGGGTAGAGATGGTGGTTCGAGTTGGAATCCACTCATCAGCCTGGGACTGGCTTTCCGACCATAATAATGTCGGTACAAAAATCAAGGTAATGGTTTTCGCCAGTGAAGAGGCATGTTGGTGACCCCTCTATGCGGCTCGAGCAGGAAAAAGAAGAGCAAAAGTAAAGTCTCCAATACCTGGATCGAACAGGTGACCTTTCGATAACAATGAAGTTCTCAATTACAGTCGAACGCTCTTCCAGCTGAGCTAATTGGAGGAGGGAGACTTTAGTCACGTGATAGACAGCGAGCGCTTACGATCTTTATATCCATTCACCCAAGATCCGTACATGGTGTCGGACACGATGCCGCATGGTCAAGATGAGGGCGAACGCAGTTACAGCGCTGGCGGACGATTCTCCTCGGTTAATAATACGTCCACGAGAAAAGGTAGCTCAGTGATATAAAAGAGAAGTTGTACAGTAACTATCCAGGATTACGTATATAGAACAAATGGAGAGGACAAGGATACTCTTGGGTCAGATGCGCCCTGAGAAGCCTCTCAAAATTTGGCAAAGCCCAGCTCGTATGCCAGGCCGAGCGTCAGCTTCGCGTGCTGAAGCATATGGTCAAAGTTGAGGAACTCAATCTTGTCCTCCGTGGAGTGGATCTTCGAGTCGCTGTACTTGAAGTCGCTCTCGATGACGAATGCGCTTGGGTAGCCAGCCTTGCTTGCGCTTGCGTGGTCTGAGCATGCATACCCGCACTCGGTGAGGATGTACGGGATGTCACAGTACGCAGTAATGACCTTCTTGATGAATGAAGTAAGGCCAGGATCAACGAAGTCGGTGATGACTCCTACGGATTCTGGCTCGCCAGCATCCAAGGTCTTCTGGACATAACCAGTCATGTCCTGCTGAAGCATGGCTTTGACGTCACGGCCTTGCTTCTCGTAGCTGCTGAAGATGGCCTGAGAACCGAGCAGTCCACCCTCTTCAGCACTGTACCAGTGAAACTCGATCGTGTTGTTCTGCTTGCCAGCCACAATGTCTTCGTCCATCAGCAGTACACGAAGAGCTTCGAGGATGGTGACGGTTCCGGAACCATCATCATCTGCGCCGGGAGCCGCGAGGAGCGAAGGGAAGAAGAGGTTGATGCTATCTTGGTGTGCACCGATAACCACAGTCTTTTCTGTCTTGCCCGGAAGAGTAGCAATGATGCTGCTTTGTCCCCATGGGTGGTGGAAAGGCTTGACGCTTGCTCCGTGCTTCAATGCGCCAGCTTCCGACAGTGTCTCATTCACCTTCTTCAGCAGCCAACGCGAAGATTGTGCGCCGTAGTCGGATTTGTAGTAGCGCGTGTGGAAGGACGTGAACTTCTCCAGGTTCGCGTGCATGTTATCCTTCTCCAGCTTCTTGAGCAGTGGCCTGACGGAAGAGTTCTGGGCCATTTCGTGGGGGTATGTCACGACGGAGTTCGACTTCGGCACGCTTCCAAGATCGGGAGTGTATGTCATATCGTAAAACATGCGGCCTTGCTATAATGCTGTTAGCGCTCTCATCCGTCTTGTTGCTGTAACAGCACTAACCCTTCTCAACTCCCATTTCTCTGACTCCGTCACCCATCTCGTCTCACCAGGTGCAAGCTCAATGAGGAATCTCTCTGGCTCGGAAAACGGAGACTGCACTTGTTGATAAACATCTTGCGCTACCTTGGGTATCGATAGCGCCTGGACAGCAAGAGTCGAAGCGCATGCGGCGAGGATGAGCGAGGACTTCATGATGGCTCTGTAACTGGTTGCTCAAAGACTCAATAATTCCAGTATGGACGTCAACGATGTATCTCGCGTGGTGATCGTGTAGTATTAACGGTAAGGTAGGTATGTGGAGGATGCATGTGCCTGATGCCTTGGGATGCGTCATTAAGTGAAGTCCGAGCGTACGCCAAGCAATCTGGGGCCGACTCATGGACATCTGCGACCTACAAGTACCTTATCTCTACGCGATGGCAGATGTATGGTAAATAGTACCACTTTCAATCGAACGAGCTGAGATATGAATTTGTTGATGAGATTATACTTCTGAACTTAAACCTAATACTCTGTCGGTTCAGTCAAGAGGGTTTCCCACCTCACCCACGCTCATAGCTCAATAAGTGTTCAGCAAAACCCTAGGTACCACTCCTCTTTTCTCGCGATGTGGTCTGTATTTGAGCCAGTCCCCCCTATGACCAACTGTCTTATCTGATCTCAATATGCACCTCCATCTTGCCCTCAGTCTCTTTGATCTCTTCTAGGCCACCCGCAACACCCATCGTCCACTTGGCGAACATACCAAGTCTAGCCCTCATAGCGTCAATGGTCTCTTTCGTCTTGTTGTTCACTTTTTGTAGGGCAACGAGCTTGCTCTCTTGGTACGTTTCGGTCCATTGCTTTCGCTGTTTTGATTTATTTGAATCGTTCCACCACTGCTCTCTTGTCTCATCTAGGATATCGAGCATGGTGATCAGATCGGAGACGTTCGATACGAGCGATGGTGTGAGTTTCTCTAGAGCTGTAAGATTGCCCTGCTTTTGCATTTTCGAGAATTGCTGAGCGAAAGGGTGTGCTTTCTCCACTAGTAGTTTCATATCACTAATGTGACTTTCTAGTGGCTTGGGCTGTGTGACTGTCAATACATGTGTTGGAATAAGCATCAACCACCACTACAGGTTACTTACCCAGCGAACCTCTTCCGACAGGGATTCGAGCAAGCAGATCTGACACATGTTGGCGTGCAAAGGCTTGTTACCGATTCTTTCGTCTCTTTGAAGGTGTTGAAAAGCGCTGATGGAGCGCAAGTTGATTAATGAGATCGAAGGATAACGTCGGGTTGGATCTTTCTAAAAGAATTTACCCTACCGCAGAAGAGGTAGAGTATGGATGTGTGACTGCCTCATCAACGGTGCAAACGCACGCTTGCCAACGCGTGGGCACGTGTGATGTTGTGTTGTAGGCGCGTATTTGGTGCACATGTGAATATTCGCAACGAATTCACGGATCATGAATGTAGAGTCGCAGTTTTAAGGCTACAAGGTTGCCGAGCTACGTCGAGCTGAATTTGAGCGTCGACCTCTTAAAGCAGCCTGCAAGCATGTCTATACATAAGGTAGGTATAGGCTCGAAGACCCTGCGTAACATAAAAAGACCTTCACCGGAGGCCTTGAACTCACATTGTCCTGCCAGACAGTCACAAGTGTCCATATGGCACGCATTAAAGATTCGTAGTCTGAATCCTAGTGATCATTTTATACCCAAGGGACTGATTATCGATACAAAGGCACATTCTTCAAGCATATCGATGGTTCATTTGATTGGCTTGTAGACGATCTACGTCAAGCCAGGTATCCAGATTTCCGACGGCTGAGTCAGTCACGCCTAGCACCTATCCGATCCCGGCCAGTACCTCCCATCCAGATTGGTCCCAACCCATCCCATTGCATGTCCCAATGTCCAGTTCCATTAACGCCGCGTAAACATGACCCATCTCTTAGTTGACATTGCAGAGGAGCTCTGCCTCAAGGATGTACTTGCCCTCCTTGTACTTCTCCGTCTGCTCATAGGCCTTGTCATACTTCCAACCCACTGTGTCCTTGCATTGCTTGCAGCATATGTCTCTCACAATGTGTCTGCCTGTTGTCATGTTCCTCTCGCCCGCTTCGCCTTGGATAACATTCACGACTTCGTTGAATAGGAAAGCCTTGCCATGTTGGCCGCGGAAGTTCTATGTAGGAGGTATAGGTCAGCTTTTGTGCCATCAGGGTAATAGTATGCAACCAGATCAGGTATGAGGATCACTAACCCTGCTCATAATAGCATCGTGATCTGCGAGATGCGTCTTGCAGTTTTTGCAACCGTAGATTCTCTTCGCGTTGAGGTAGACGTTGTAAGCTAGACCCATTACTGAACCGATCAGGCTTGCTGCCTGAAGTAGAACTCCCTAAAAGGCTCGGTTCTAGAGGAGTCGTAGGGAACTCTTATGGAGGTGTTTGATAGTGAGGCAGTTTGCACAGCGGTCCTCAGGGTGTTACAGGATGCGACAAAGAGGTGCTTCACTGAATCAGCTGACCAGGTCAACTGATCCAGCTAGTTGTGTTGAGCAACAATGGTGATAGGAGAAGCGACAGTTGATTGCGTCTTGGTGAAGGAGTTGGCTCGCTCTATTGCTAGGCGAGACGGGGCTTCTCTTTGGAGAGGATACAGGAAGGAGAAAGGGCGGTCTGGCGCTGTGGAGAGTAGGTATACGCTGATCTGGAATAGGACAAAGTCGGTGGAGTAGGACAATGTCGGCGGAGCAGTAGGCGGAGATGTATATTGCAGAATCAGGGTCTGTAAACGCGGGAGTGAGCACTTGAGCAGGGGTTAGGAGGGACAAGTAGATTGAAGGAAGCTATCTGCCTGGTCTGATGTCGTTCATGTAGCGGGGAAGGCGGCATAGAGCGGCTGCCATTCGGGAGGAGGACGGGAAGCTTAGGCCCACCGGTCAATGACTTCGTCAACAGGTGGGCCCGTCACGTGAAAGCGTACATTGACTGTCGCCTGCCGATCTCGCAGTGATATTGCTGCATTCTCCCGTCGCAACATAAGTTTTCTATATCTATATTTGTCTCTCCTTTTTGTTTGCTTATTTGCCGATCTTCAAGGATCTTGCCGACACCATCGTGGCAAAAATCGGAAGTTGCTACCGCCGACCGGCTGCTCACGCTTATCATCGATCCTTAAACCCCACCCCAGTAACACCATTTACATCTAGACGACACATGGCCGAACAAACTCTCAATATCCCACAGCTCATCGCTGTCGTCCTCGTTGGTTTCCTGGCGATCCGATGGTTTCTCTCATCAGCCTCACCCAACCAAAATGCTAGTAGCCGGAATGCTGGGCGACAGGTCAATCCGGCGCATGTGGAACAGATAGCGCAGATGTTCCCACAATCAGATCGGAGGGCCATTGTGTGGGATCTACTACGCAATGGAGGGAGCTTGCAGGCAACAACAGAGAGACTGCTCAGTGGCAGGTCTTTGGATACGGTACGTGCGAGACACCTGGCGCGTGGGCTGGATTACTGCAGCACCTTATGCATTCCTGATGCGCCTTATCATGTTCAAAGGGACCGTCACTGATAGAGACAGCCTCCTACATCGTTCCAGCCTCCGATACCCTTGTCTACGGCGCCAACAGCTTCAACGTCGGCGACCCCGAAACCAAGCGCAGCGCATCCCGACCTCATCACACGGTACAATCTGTCTTCAAAAATAACCACACCCCCATCTACGCCGGGAGCTTCTGATGTGACAAGCTCAAGTGTCGAGTCTAAGCCTGGCTGGTCGGCCAACAGGAATGAGCGGGCAGAAATCCTGAAGAGGAGGAGAGAGGAGATGGTGCTAGCGGCGCGACGCAAGATGGAGGAGAAGGACCGGAAGGCTCAGTCTGCGGCTTGATAATAGCGTTTTCATACGGTCTTTTATGTGCATACGACTGCTTCCGAGCGTGTTATATACCTATGTGCAATCTATACACTTCCATGCACCGCAGGACACAGACCCATTGCCGGAGCTATGGCCTGGTTGAAGCAAGGGCACCCAGCAGACGAGGACTTCTTCTCCGTCAAGATTCATCGGACACTGCCATACTGATACGATCACCAAATCATGTAGATGCTCGTCTCCTGATACCCTTCCATTCACGTGCCTGATGATGCGGCGCAGCCTTACAGCGGGCACTAAAATAGCCGGAAAGCTTAACTTTAAGCTCGCCAAGACACTGCAGCTGCGAGAAGGCCCGCCTGCTATCCCCACACTCTGTGATATCTCACGACCAACTACAGCCATCACAGCCACTCATAACTTGTCTGGTACACGCGCAGTACGATCGTAGTCATGAATCGCCCAGGTACGCTCACTACGCATTCCTGCCAAGCACATCACTACTTCTCAGCACGTCAAGGACGGCTTGTCGAAGTCTTGCCCACGTCCTGCCTCCCAATGGTCACCTGCCGTGTTGCGCATTTGCGCACAGCCTTGCTTAGCATGCGCGCACAGTCCTTGCAACTATTTTGCCAGAGTGTCCACGTGGATCACAAGAGCTGACCTAAGATGTGCACAGGCGCAGGACCACAGCCTATACGGACAATGCCTGGAAACGTCTTCCAAAACCCTCCTTCAAACGCTCGCAACCCTGCCTTGGGATCGCAAAGACTACAGAACGGCAAATTTGGTAGTTACACCCCTTGAATCCTCTCCTGGAGGTCACGGCATTGCTCACATCAAACAGGAAGCGGCTCCGGATGGGGTTCTTTCAACATGCAGAGCGCTCCTGGCTTATCGAACCCACCATCCCGGACGCAAACACTTTCCAACTTCGCGCAAGCAATCGGCGGCTCCTCATCGCAAGCTCCGATCGATCTCTCGTACGTACAACCATCACAATCCTGCATACATATCGTTATTCAAGAGCAGCATCAAGATGGATATACCTTTCGGCGGGATGGGCAAGAACACCCGAAACAGGCCACCTGCTCGCTTCGCTCCTAGCAGGCTACCGAAAGTGGGCTTCAAAGCTGACATTAACAATCTCAGTGAATTTCCTTCTCTTTCTGGTGGACCTCAACCCCAGTCTTCCAGCAGTGTCCCACAAGCATGGAACAGCAACGCGTTACGGCAGGCACAACAGAGTCAGCCAAGTCCAGTGCAAAGAACTCCGGGGCCACAGAGCGTTCAGCCCAGAGGACCCTCTGCACAGGTACAACAGACACCGCTGCAACAGCAAGCACAACCACAACCGCAAGAGAACGAGTCACAGTTCCGCTCGGAGTCGGAAGGCCAGTTCGACGGACACAACGCTGGAGCTCAGCGGTCAGCCAACGCCACAGATGAGTGGCCATCGCTCGGTGGACAACCTAATGGAGATGCCAGAGGTGATCGTCAGGGAGGGGAGTTTAGCGCGCAGAATCGTAATGGAACTCTCGAACAGGTCAACGGACAGGATGATCGCGCAGGTGCTGGATATGCTCAGAGCTCTGGGAACACCGATGTGCTGAGGTCACCTTCAGAAACGCAAAGAACTCCAAGCTCGTTGCGGGATGGACCTGCTCAACCGAACCCTCAGTTCTCAGGCCAGCAACTACCCTACAGAGACGGACCCTTCTCGCCCTCACAGGCCCAGATAGGCGCCCCCGGCGCGCCTCAACCACAGCCAGGAAGCGCCTTTGGCGGTCAAATGATGGGTTCGCCCACACCAAACCAGCCGCAACCACCTCAGTCACCCATGGCTCAAATGACCGAAGCCGAACGATGGGGCATCAAAGGCCTAGTCGCCAACCTGCGGAATGACTCCCCCCTCGTGACCGGCCAAGATCCCAGCACCCTTGGCCTCGACCTCGACAGTCCCGACCCACTCTTCCCAACATTCGCTGGTCCCTTCGCAGAACCCGGCTCGCGCCCCATCATCCCAGACTTCACCCTGCCATCCGCCTACAGCGTGAATAACGTTCCGCCACTCCACACGCGCATCGACGCTTTCTCCGACGAGACACTGTTCGCGATTTTCTATCAGTATCCGCGCGACGTGATGCAGGAGATTGCGGCGGGCCAGCTGCACCAGAGGGACTGGAGGTGGAACATCAAGGAGCGCAAGTGGATGATGAAGGATCCGAGTGCGGGCCCGCCGATGCGGATTAATGATACGACGGAGAGGGGGGTTTATGTCTTCTTTGATGCTATGAATTGGAGACGGGAGAGGGTGAGTTTACCATTGACTGTGTGTGCAGAAGATGTGGGTGGTTGCTAATGTTGTGATGCAGAGAGAGTACGTGCTCAACTATGAGTACTTGGATCATAGGCATGGTCCTACTCAGCCGACTTCGTAGTCTAGACATAGGTCTACACCTGTCTCTGGATAGGATACAGGAGTTCAACGAGACTTATTGCAGCCTGATACTCCGGAATCCGGGTTCCCCTAAACGCTCTCCATAATGGGTACAGAGCCCCAGTCATCAAATGCATCCTACTCCAGGCCATTAGTCGCCTCTCTTGGACACTGAATCTGTGAATTGTTGTGGTGTCTTGGTGATCGAACGCATGTTGAAGCAGAGTGGGTAGACGCATCGGACGCCCATGGCCGCCATATCTATCCAAGCGATCCGTGATTCGCAACAGATCACACTGGCATCGCCAAGACACGATGCATCACGGGCATGGCACTCAATTAGGTAGAAGGCAAGAGCCGCTGAAGTTCAAACGAGAGTAAATGGCATTGTATCCTAGGTGCATGATATCCCAGATGTTCCTCGACCATTCCGCAACATCACACTTCTCGTGCCGCAAGCCAAGCCCTGCCCGCCAAAACCCCAACCCCAAAACGCCGCCGTCCTTTTCCCGATCCAAATAAACGTTAGGACCATCCGCCATAGGCGCATATGAAATATGAGAAAAAAATTCGTCCTCCGTCGTCCTCCATCATCCCCCCTTCAACCCCCTCAAAAACCAAAATCACGAGATCCACCATCACTGGGGGCAGTAGATATTCCCCGCCCTCTCATCCACCCACCTCCCCTCCTCCCCCTCCCCCACCCTAACAAAATCCTCCTTCCCCAACGCCCGTCCAAACATCAAACAAGCAATCTCCAACTTTCCACCCTCGGTGCCGTAATAGCCCTTAGGCGTCGGTACCTCGTAAGCCAGCATCGCGCTCTTGCAGCCGGACAGCCCGTTGCATTGTTCTAGGCACCCTTGCCATTGCTGTGCTTGCGGCAGAGGACTGTCGACCAAATAGAAACTGTAAATGGTGCTGACGTTGGCGTTGGGTTTGTAGCCGGAGATGGTGTGGTTGGTGATGCTGTTGGACCCTGGGAGGGGGTTGCTGATTGTGCAGTTGGAGGGGATTGGGATGTAGGCGGGGCCGCCGGCGCGGGGGGCGATTGGGGTTGCGGTGGTGACGGTGGTGAGGCTGAGGAGAGGCATGATGGCCGATAGGAGGAATGAGAATTGCATCTTGAGGTTGGAAGATGAGGTTGTAGAGAGTGGTGTAGTGTAGTGTAGTGTGGTCTTCTCAGGTCTTAGGTGATAGAACGAAACGTAGTTAATGATTCGTAGGTAGTCGTTCAGTAAGGTATGCTCGTCACGGTTCAAGAACAAAGGGCTGGAATGGAGGACGGGAGGTACGCTTCCTACTTATGCCACGCGATCTCCATTCTCCATTCTTCGTTCGACAGGCAGGTGCCTACCACTACAGTACCAGTAGGGATCTAATTTTGGCCGGACAACCATTGGCCTCCAGTCGCCCTGTGGGGATCTACAAAGGCTACAGGTGCAGGCCACAGGGACGAAAAAACGGACGTCATCAGTTACGGCCGGCGAGATGCCAGCGTGCCCTGACGGTCAAAGCGGTGGGCACAGTTGTCAAGGTTGTGCTGGAGGCTGCGCGGGCGTTGGCGGTTTCGTATCAGATGTGCATGAGCAAGGAAGCGGCAAGGAAGCGGACATCAAGCTGAAGCAATGGATTGGACAAAGCGAGCTCGAGCTGCAGATCTCACCGAGGCTTGGCAACGCAAGGGTCAGTGACCATCAATCGCTCCGACTGTAACCATCCCTTGTCTGCCGCTCTGTGGATGGAGAATTGTCGGCAGTAGGCACTGTATTGTACAGGGCAGTAACTTGAGTGGTTATCTTGACCGTTGATTGTGCTGACAAGGCGTTGCTGCGACCACCGAATTATCACACGACGGGACGTTTGGGGGATTGAATAGGGACCCGCTGTTTGGACTGGCAACTCGCGTGGCCGCGGTGCTGATCTGTTTTGATGCTCGCTTTGGGGAGCGTTGCGGTCAGACCAGAGTTACATACACAGGGCATGTACTGTACGCAAGGATGGCCGGGTTACGACTATACGTGCGCTATCTCAAATGGTGTTGTGTGCTCTACAGGCCTAGTTCATAGGTACGGCATCTCGTGTACGACCACTCTCACGTTGCTAGTACCGACACCAGTTCTCGTGATGCACGACTGCAAAAATAGCACAGCGTGGCATGAGACGCATGCACGCTCTCAGTGTTCCACGTGGGTGGCGTGGACAGCGGCTGAATGTGAATATACTTGTACATCGCAGGCCGTTTGTGGGCTTACTTGAAACGCGAGCGTCGTGTAACTTGGGTATCGTAGAATAGCATAGCAAGACAGACCTCATGATCAGAACGACGCCTTACTCAAAGAAGCCGCCATCACTGTCCTCATCCTCCTCAGCAGCGTTTTGCTTCCCTGTCGAAGCCTTCCTCTTCTTGTCGCCATCGTCTTTCTTCCCAGCCTCTTTAGTCGACTTGCCCTTCCTGTTGACTTTGCGAACCACCTCATCTGGCGGTTGTACGGTCTTCTCATCGTCCTTCTTCGTGAGACGGCCGTTCCGCAAATCATCCAGTTTCCCCTCCTCCATACATTTCTTGACCAGCAGCCACATCTCGCGGTTGCCTTTGAACTCGATGTTGTTCTGCACCTGGCCATCTGTCTCGCCATCTCGCTTGTCATCATCCTCGCTCTGATCTCTCCCTTTCCGCTGCTTCTTGTTTGTGGGATGAAGCGCCGCATACGGTTGATCCAGCGGGTAGTATTGTGTGTAATTGAGATCGACCTCTGCATCCGCAATAGCTTGTGCTAAACCTTCCTCATCCTGGCCATCGCTCTCTGCTTCAGCCGCAACCTTTTGCTTCTTCTTCAATTGCTTCAATCGCCTGGTCGCCTTCTGCCTATCTGTAGCCATTGATCAGCACTACCACCACCTCCAACATACTACAGTGCCACCGTACCAAAAAACCGAACCATATGATACCTCCCAATCATCTCCTTCTTCCTCCTCTCCCTCTCCGCCTCCTGCAACTCCCACTTACAACTCGCCAACTCCCGCTCATGCGAGACCCTCACATCCGCCGGGAGGTTCTCATTGTGCTCGAGCAGTCTCTGCAGCGACCGTATGCGCGACTTGAGCGGGTTGATCGGGTGGGCTTTCGGCTCGAGTTTGCGGCCCGGGTGCGGGTTGACTTTGCGTTTCTTGTTCGAGGCTTCGGCGGGAACTTGGGGACGGCGTGAAGGGTGCACCTCTGAGGGATGGGGGCGCTTGGTTCCCATGTTTATGCTGTGCGGAAGTGGTATGGTACTGGTTATTTAATTCCTAAGATGCTCGATCGTTTTCACGTGCGGAATTCTTTCCTTTGTGGGGGAGATGGCCGGAGCTTTGGGATGGCTTGGCGCTGAGGGTCTGGAGGCGCAAACATCTCGGATGCGATGCGAGCTTGTACCTTTGGAGATCCTGGTAAGCCACTTTTAGTTGAAGCTGTCTTCATGTAGCGTAAGCAGCAATGGTGGTGGTCATGCCAGATCCTCACGGTGTAGCATAATCATGTTTCCTGTATGATACTAACGCGTACGTTTTCTTCGAATCAAATGCTCAGTTGCCCTTCGAATCATTCATTCCGGAAAGCGTTGGCAGTCTCGAACGCATGTCAACACCGCTCCATGGTCCTGGCTAGGTCGTCGAGGGTGACCATGGTCTCTTAAGAGCTGGTTAATGCAAGATCTACGCTGTCAACCATATCAGAGATGAGAGCCACTCATTCAGCCGCAACTGGTACCCAGTAACTTGACGTCTGCTTCATCGGAATTGTTCTCTCTCCCGTAGTGTGCCATATCATGGGCACCCGTTCTGGAAGCATTGCTGACAGTCTAAGATGTCTGGAAAGATTATTGATAGAGTCGTGACGACATGCCGCCAGTGCAGGTATGAATGCTAGCGGCATTTACACAAGATTAAACTGATATCATGGACTTATAGACGGCGTAAGGTCAGATGTGACCGGGCAAGTGCGTAGACTCCCTTCTGTCCGACTCATAGCTGATATAGTCTCAGGTTCGGCCGCAATGTGGTCGTTGTCAGGAGAGCGGCGCCACAGCAAGTAATTCCAGATTGAAGTCTCCTCCTCCACCGACTGAAACGTGTAGGGTAGTGCCAGTATGATCAACCGAATGTGCCACTAGTACCAGTATACGACTTCATTGGTAAGTTCTGCAGTACCATTTCTTCACAACAGATGTTGATCGCTGCTTAGAGGAGAGAATTGGTGATGGTTTGGCAATCAACCAAGGCATTCCAGCACAAGGGGAGCCCGAAGTGATTACTATAGTAGGAGAAGAACTGAGTAGTATCGAAATCAAGGTCGAAATTTTGAGCCGCATGATTCAGACACTTCAAAATCAGAGGCAACGGGAGCATGGCGAGCCTGATGCATCCCAATTGCGAGGTTCATCGGTCCATCATGAGACTGGTGAGCTCACGTCCTTGACTGGCCATTTGTCACGAATCGGCGAAGGTCAGACTTACTACATCGAGGGACATCACTGGGCCGATTTGTCCCGAGAGGTACGAGAGCTTGACGGGATACTCTACCGGCAGTCTATGTCTTTGAAGCAAGTACTTGACGACAAGCTCGCGACCTCTTTTCTTTCCAGTTCGCACCCTAGCCAAAGAGACATGGATTCGTCTTGCCAGAGCAGTACCAGGACATCTCCCGAGACAGCGCAATCATCAGGAGCAACAGCACAAACACAATTCCAGCCTCTTTCTGTAGCCTCCCGGGGACACGAAAGCAGGACCAGAGTCAAGGCTCGGAATATAGCTTTCCTACGCTGTATTCCAGATCGGGCTGTCTGCGACTCGCTGCTTGAAGCTTACTTCTTGGGAATGCATCCGATCATGCCACTTGTGCATGTCCCGTCCTTCAAGCAAAGGTATAAAGCTATGTGGACCACAGAAGGCCATTTATGTACCGACGTAAGCATGAACCTAGCAGCTTTGATGCTGTCGATGCTCTACGGGGCCGCTGTCGTCTGTCCTGAGCGCATCGAGCTGATCCGAGAGCCATCCACAACGCCAGAGGGAGTTGCAACCAGCCTTCAAAAACTGGCACTGCAAGCCATACAGCTGTCATATTTCCCCCGGTTGCCGACTCTTGACACCTGCAGAGCCTACATAATCTGTTCCGCAATACAAATGAGAGCAGAAGAGCCACTGACATCTGTTGCGTTTACTGGACTTGCTTTACGTGTTGCGCATATGCTCGGCCTACATAAGGACCCCTCACACTTTCCGGGTATCACGGCTGTTGAGGCTGAGGAAAGGAGACGGTCATGGTGGCATCTGCTCCATACTGATATGGGTGTCGCCGTTCTAGCTGGGCTTCTCCCATCTATCGCCAATGGCTCGTGGGATGTGAAGCCTATCAGCGAGTTGAATGACGAACTGATCGGGATACGGGAAGGTATCGAGTACGAGGTGGCAGTTGCCAGAAATGAACGTGAGATGGACTGTGTGGGAGACCGCTCGTCCCTACAGGCGTCAATGATAACCACTTCAAGTATTCTTGTTGCTGGGAAGCTCAACACGTCGTGTAAGACTACCTCAGTCTCCGAACAGCGACTGCTAACAGTTCACAGTATTTCTTCATAGCGGCCTAACAATGATACTCTCCAAGGACGGGGTCTCAGAAAGCGACATCAACTTTTTGAGGAAAGAATCTCAAGCCCTCGAAAAGGATCTCCTGGATCGATTATCCAGGGTTCCCGAACCGCAAGGACTTTATCCTCCTTCTTCAGCGCCGGAGGGTACGCTATTACGTGACAGTCCCCAGACGGACCGATGGTTCCGCATCCTTCTCTCCTATACAACAACATGCAATACACCATCTTCCGAAATCCAGCTCTTCGACACCTCGCATCTTCACTATGTCCAGACTTGCACACAAAGTAAGCACCCCTCAGTCCCCAATCCAACCCATCGCGCTCACGACCATCAGATCCCTCTTCCACTGCCGCGCCTGGCTCCAAAAAGTAACAACCCTAGACTGCATCACCGACTGCCACCAATTCCACTGGTCCTGGCCCGGCAACCACCAGCCCCTGCACGCGCTAACAGCAATCCTCTCTGACCTCTATCACCACCCCTTCACACCCCATGCCCCCTCGTTCCGCAAAACCATCGACATAACACTTGCTCTTTGCGGGCCCACAGGCGGCGTAGTCAGTTTCTCGCCCTCGAGTAAGGTTCTTGACAGACAGCTCAAGGAGGGCGGGAAGGAGACTTGGGACTATATTCGCAAACTAAGGGCTAAGGCGTGGGAACGGGCGGGGTTGGATCCGGGGATTGTGGTGGAGAGGAAAGACGCGAGGGAGACGGTGCTGGCGGGAGTGGAGACGGTATGGATGGAGCCGAGGGACATACCTGTGGCAACGGAGAGGGGAAGAGAGTGTGAATGCGAAGGAGATGAGGCGGGAGCAACGCAGATGGAGGAGGTTGATTGGTCGTATCTCGATTTTGTTGGGGCGGGAGAGATGGATTTGGATGCTTTTCAGGGGTTCTAGGAGGCTGTAGCTTAACATCACCTGCATCAGTCGAGACGCCGTGCATGGAACAGTCAAATGCACGTCTAGAATGGTTCCCCTTTGTCCAGCATGCGTTTCCGCAACTTGGAGCAAACCTTCCCCAACACGTACGAGCCGAGCAAATAGTCTACATGTCGTTCAAGAGCAGGGTATCTTCATACAGATGTGAAATATTACGTTAGGGGCTCGAGTGGAGTTGTAGTCGGACCCCAGTAAAGAGAAAGAGGTCTTGTATTACAGCTCCACCTCTTACCGAAAGCGGTCTGCCCTTGATGTCGGTTGGCAGCCAGCAGCAAGCAGCCAGTGAAAATCGCATGTAATCCTGACCGATTAGCCTACCTAGGTAGCACCTAAAGAATTAGGTAAATTGGATTCGTTCCAAACAGCGCTGTCTGAGGTCGAGGATTGCGAACGGACTCGCCGATCGATTGAGTCATGCCTAATCCTACAAGGCTGCTACGTACATGAACGAGGACTCGATAGCAGGGAAAGAAGAAGCTCTTGAAAGGAAGAGCGCACCTACATATAAGATCAGTCCCTGAGTCTAGACGTGTTCACAGTTTATCAGCTTGGGGCTACTAAATGGGTCTATTGGCTGAGGTCCATGGTTATATGTATATTGTAGTCAACTCAAGCTTCAGCTCTTCTCCTTTCATCACGGAACCGGGCCGTTATATATTTACCCCACCTTGCACACCAACATCGCATACAGAACTCAGAGATTAGCCAAGAATAGCATCGCTCCCCAAAGATTGTATACTCGGTATATGTGAGCGTCAGCCGATATCTGCATCGCGTCATTTACAGTGACGACGGAGACGTCCATACAGGTACTCTTAGCTGGATGCATCTCCACGCGCAGACCAGCCTAGACCCTCGCCAATACGTGGTTTCTGTGGAAAAACAACACCTAGTACTGTAAGGAACCTGATGGACGTGGTGCGACCGCACGCTTCAGCTTCCTGCCCGGCGAGCTGAGAACTCAGGCCACCACGGGAGAGGCAGATACCACCTCCACCTCCACGTTTCCAGATGGGGTGGAGGATTGCGGGGCTGAATAGGTATGTAGATATAAGGAGGCCGAGCGGGCCCAGGTAGATCAGTGCTGGATGCATCACTTTGCACCTCCGTGACTCTCAATGTTGCCTGTATCGGACCAGGTCTACATGTAAATTAGCACATCGATTGGCATAAGGTACCTAGGGTATATATATTTACCAGCCATGTCGGACTCGAAGACATACCAAGGTCAGCACATCCGCCCCCTACCTAACCCAGCCCAGCACAACCCAATGCACGACCGTGGCAGCAACTCACAACAGGAGCAGGTGGATGCCACTGCGGCGCCGTAAGCTACCGGGTCGCGCTCAGCCCACCGCTCGAAGAAGGCCACGAAGTGACGCAGTGCAACTGTGCGCCTCCCAGTTCAACTTTCCTCCTTTCCTGATCTCTAATTTCGCCCGATCACAAGCTGAATAACTGGTTGAATTCCCAGGCTCCATCTGCGAGATCCAGGGCAAACTGTGCGTCTACCCGGAGCCCGAGAACTTGACCGATGAGCAGGGGTTGGAGAACCTCACCGTAAGCATACCCACCTGCACCCAGTGATTCTGCTGCGTACCTAGGGTACCATAATCGTCAGTATGCCGACGTGAGATACCCTAGCCATACGTATTCGGACCGAAGATGTTTGCGCACCACCATTGTTCGACGTGCGGGGTGCACGTCAAGACGACGGTGACACAGCCGACGCATGAGTGGTATGGGCGGTGTTCGCTGAATGCGCGGACGATTAAGGGGGTCGATGTTGGGAAGTTTAAATTGAAGTCGTCAGATGGGAAGAAGTTCTAGTGGTTCAATATACACCATTATATGAAGAGGGTTTATCGATCGCAAGAAGCCAGACTGGATGAATCTCCCAACGAAAACAGACGAAGCCCGAGTACAAAAAGCTGGTTGAAAAGCCCAAACCCTGTCGTTGGTATGATGAAACATGGAAAACTCGAAATATCGTGATGCATTTCCAATTCTTTCGCTAAACGCCGGTATTAACAAACCGCAGTCCTTGCGATGCCGATTATGATCCTGTAAACGCTATGCAAAAGAACGCTATCAACACCGGAATGGTTGTACTACCGCCGATTCCGGGTATGCGTTTTCAGATGGCGAACCAGCTGATCGTGTCTCGCAAACCCTTGCTGATGATAAGGGCATTCACCGTCAGGACAGAAGTGAGCGCGTACGCGGGTATGTGTCAGCTGGTGGCGTCTCAGATGTACTGGATTTACGAAACGTTTATGGCATGTGGAGCATTGATGGCGGCGAGCCTCCGGGTTATGGACATTCCGGATGTGATGTCTGGAGAGGTTAGTATAGTCTTGCGATCTTTTTTACCAATCGTCAACCTACGTTAAGCCAGATTGGTGCTCGAAGTCTCCATCATCACAGTGTGGGCATTGAAAAGGGCGCGAGGAAGGCCCAGCCCGAGCTTCGTTGTCCACGCGTTGGCGGCGCCTTCGCCTTCTTGATCGTCCAGGTGCTCGTTCATGATCGGACAACGTGGCGTCGTTGTCTTCTGTGCGTTCTTGTGACGAGCCTTGATCGAAAGACGGATCCGAACGTTCATCTTGACCAGTGGTAAAAGGCAACTGTTGGAATTGATATGCTTCCGCATGGTCATCTACAGTCTCCTGGCTCTCGTTCTCTACCCCGTCCACTTGCGTAAGACCCTGCAATTCTAATCGTTCGAGCTGTGGGTTGAAGTGTTGTGGCGGACCGAACTGCTGGAGTTGATATGCTTGCGCAAGTACATCTTCAGTCTCCTGACCCTCGTCCTCTACCCCACCCTCTTGCGTAAGACCCTGCAATTCTAGCCTTAATCGTTCGAGCCGTGGGTCGAAGAATTGTGACGGACCAATGCCATTGTTCTGATATGGGTAAGGCTGGAGGGGTCCAAGATACTGCTGCTGTCGCTGGAAGTCCAATTGCCTTGCGCCAACAGCATACCCGACATCCACCCAAATTTGCACGGCGTCGCGGTCGATCGGCCTGTGATAGGGCGGGTGTTCATGTTGCATATGAACATTCTCGGGGAACTCGTTCCATTCCTGATGATACCGGGAATCATGGTAACCCGCATTCTGTCGAGCCTGTTGTAAGTTCTGCTGCGGTGTGTCTACATCATATCCTCGTGCAACGTCGGGCCGTTGAGGACGAAGAGGGAGGTGCCAGGCGTTCCTGAGTGTGTTTGATGATCCTCCAATGTCTGGGACGCCATCGCCATGTGTTTCGTCTTGCTCCTCGTCTGACTCTTCAACCGTGTCCTCCATGTCAGTCAAGAACTCTGATAAGTCGATTTCCGGTTCAGAATCGGGGTCAAACTCGGGTCCAGAATTGGTGTCTTCGTCGAACTGCTGGCCAAGTTGAGAAGAGTATAGCTCATAGGAGTCAAACTGCTTGCGTTAGTCACCTGTGATGTCTATAATACTTCTATGAGGGCGTACCATGGGCTCTCCATCCGGTTGAGCAGGTTCATCCGTAAAGCCCAAAGAGTCGAGCGCATCTTGGTCGGTAGTAGAGTACCCCGAAACGAACGTCCAGTCTGAGCTGGAGTCTTGGAAAGGGGCGGCTGCGGCAACACGCGGCGCGACTGCGCCTAAGACCAGAAGTAGGAGGCGGAGGTGAGAGAAGCTTGCCCGACCCATGATCTTCGCAGATAACAAAACAGCGGTGGATGCCTTTGAGGAGGTCGCAAGTTGGGAAGGCAGCGACAGAAGTGACGAAGTAGAGTTGACGAGTGAGGGAATGCTAGGGAATGCGCATGAGCGAGTAAAAAGTATGCGCCAACCGGTTTAACTAAGTGAGGTGGTTTCGGGGGGCCGTCTCAGCGAGGGTAGAGAGGCAGCCTCTGAGAACGTCATTGCTGCTCGCTGCGCCCTGTTCATGGCGCTCGATTACCATGCCGCCCTTTAGCACGAACACCGTACTTTGCGGGAAATACAGTGCTTATAGTCTGATAGTCCCAGCACATTCTGAGTGTAACAGACTCGTGGAAAGCAGTCGGGCAAGGAGCGAGGAAAAGAGCACGATCTTGCCGGCCGACGCGAGACCGATCGAGTAAACAAACTGGGAAGATACAGTACTGTAGTGCGGGGAAAGGATGACGAAAGATAAGCGAAGGAAACGCTGCCTATTGGACAAGCCTGGAAATCATTGATCATATGAGGATGCTAACGAGACGAACAATCAATTGTAATCTTCGCTTACTGTCCCCATTGTCCATCTGTGTACCAGACGCTTCTCCCACAGACATTCCAATGGACTTTGCGAGCGTGGTGGCGCAGCGCAGTACATGGCGCGCAGATGCCTAAGGTAAGGACCTGCAACAGAGCTTGCGCCACTGACTCGTGACTCACTGGGAGCTTGCAATCTGGTCAAGGCTTCTGGGGGTGTGTTGACAGTAGAAGCGTTCCTTAGCAGCGGCTATGAATGAGGCATATCAGTGGCCATACTTCTGCTGAGCAGCGAGTTGCAGCAGCGATTTGAGAGTGCACTGCGAGAGAACCGAGCCGCCAGACCGTCTCGCCTTTGATGTTCGGGGACAGCTATAGCTGCAGCTTCAGTGCTTTTCGGACGAGAACCAGTCCCAGAAACAGCCAGGCCCGCCGGTCCGAAGAAAAGAAGATGCATTGGGATCCAAAAACACCCACCAGTCCGCGGGGTGAAGAGAAGACACAACGGATCTGGTCATCCAGGGGGAACGCGTGCCTTTTGTATGGGCTGGAGCCTGGCGGAAATTGCTTCCCGTCATTCTGAGACTCCCGTTGACATCAAACAAAGCAAGAACGAACCAGTCGGAGCTTTCCCCATCGAGCTTTGGGAGGCACCCCACCATGACGTTCTCGTAGGACGGCACCTCAATCGAAGTTCATCTACAACTTCAAATGTCCATCAAAACATCGACGTGTGGTCTTACTAAGGTTCAAGCGCCGCATGCCGACGGGCACAGCATCTACCCGCGCGCAACGGCTACTAAGAACGGCTTGTTTAGTAGCTTTCTGACCATCGAAACTCAGGGACACACTGTAGGAATCACACTCATAGTATAGGATACCGCCTAACAGAACGTAAATCTATACACTTGTACTGTATACTAGCCAACACTGAGATAAGTAGTCTTCAAAGTTCCTTTAGTATCGTTCCCTTATACGTATCTGTACTTCCATACCTACTTCTCATAGCTTTGGTGGGACTTGAGAGCGTCTTGTCACCCATTGACACCACTTTGGAACACACAGCGAGCTTTTTGCTTACTTGCTTGAGCATGGTATGTACCCCTTCCCAACCTCTTCGCTACAGGAACGATGAAACTGATTAGAGCAGGCGCCCGAGCACTTCCCTGTCATCATCGTAGGTGCCGGCCCAGTAGGTCGCCTTATCGCCCTACGCATGGGCAAGGCCGGTATCAAGGCACTCCTACTAGAAAGACACGATGACTTACCGCATACGACACGTGCTACAGTCTACCAGCCAGTTGTCCTCGAAGGTCTCAAAGACATGGGCCTTCTGGACCTGGTCAAAGATGCAGCATACCTCAACCGCAATGGCGTAGAGTTCAGAGACATGACAGGGAAGCTTCACGCGACCATGCCCATCGGTGAGGACGAGTACATCCTCCTGCTGGGACAAGCGCGGATGGTTCGCTTACTCCTCAACGAACTGAAGAAGTACCCCAGCGTCGAAGTTCGCTGGAACCATCAGGTTGTCGGAGTCGAGCAGGCACAACAGAATCCACAAGAAGTCAAGCTCATGGTCCACAGCAATGATCCGGGTGGAGACGAGTTCCTGCTCTCCGCAGACTGGGTCATCGGCACCGACGGCGCAAACAGCAGTGTACGCAGAACACTGTGCATTCCCTTTGAAGGTTTCAGCTACAACGAATTCCTCATGATTGGCGCAGACGTCTATCACCCCTTCGACAGAGCAAACGGCTGGAGCATCATGAACTTCATGATCGATCCAGAAGACTGGGCAGTAGTGATCTACACCGGCGAAGACAAGAACGGCGAACCGGGTGGAGATGCGCCGCCCTTGTGGAGAGTAGCGTACTCGGAGCAAGCGAATCTAAGGTTCAAGCCTGAGGATATCAATAAAAGGGCCAAGGAGAGAATTAAGAAGTATACGATGGGTAAGGAAGGGTATGAGTTGGCGAGGGCAGAGCCGTATCAGTTGCATCAGAGATGTGCGGCACAGGCGAAGAAGGGGAGGGTTTGTCTTGCTGGCGATGCGCTGCATGTAAGCTCCCGGTCTGGTTCAGTATGGATGCAGCAAACGCAACGATACTAATGGGAAGCAGTCGAACAATCCGATTGGCGGACTGGGCTTGAAGACCGGTATCCTTGATGCCTTCGCCTACGGCAATGCGCTGGTTCGCGTTATCGACCCAAAGCATCCCAAGCATGCTGGCACAGAGCTGATGACGGAATGCGCAAACACGCGGCGCAAAGCATGGCTAGAGACAACAAACAAGATCAGTGTGAGGAATTTGAAGAGACTGAGTTCAGAGAAGCCAGAGGATGTGAAGGAGAGGGAGGACTTCTTCGCGAAGCTGAAGGAACCGGGATTTGGTGCTCAGGCTAAGCATATGATGGATGAGATGAGGGCAGAGACGTTCAAGTGATGCCCAGTGTGACATTCTATGTACGGATATAGCACGACAGGAAGGCATGCTGTCGTAATGTTGTGGAACATTTCTACCACTGCTGCGGCAGTGGCTATGGTGCAGACATCCAATTGTCCAGGCCTACCTAGTACCAGTCCCCTCACATCTTAGATTGCACACAGCTATTCCATAGACGTATGCATATGGTTTCTGCAAGGGAAAAGTCAGATGGTGTTTCTGCTACTCTCCTATCCCCCTTTTCTCGTGATGAAACGCCGATTGGGCAGCAATAGCGTCGCACGCGAAATTGGGCGGTCTGTGAGGCCGCAGGTGCCTTCCGGTTTGTCTGCCCGCCAACTATGACGACGCGCACCCATTAGCCTGCTTTTCCGTCTCACCAGCCTCATCTATCATCCCTCTCTTCAGATATTACTTGTACCCTTCTTCTCCTCTATATAGACATTTGGATATCCGTCTTCCCACGCGCGCGACGAGCACCTGGTCAGCGAGCGCCATCATCACACCACGCCGTCCATCGGCATCCCACATCCCCGCCGACTCCACCCACCGCCAATCTCGCACAACAGCCGCCCAGTCTCCCCTCCGTACCACACGCCTCCACTGCACGCGAGCATTTCCAGCTCCAAAAGCCGTCTTTCGCATTTGGTGATACCGAAAACGACATGTCACGCTACGGCGGTCCGCGCGCGTCAACGGGCAACCTGCCCTACGACGAAGCCCCCGAACGCTGGGATCGCGAACGTTTCGAGCGTTTCCGCCGCGGCCCGGACGAACGTGAGACGTTCCGGTTCAGCGAGCGGGACCGGCCCGGCCGCACTGACGTCCGCGTCGAAGACCATGTCGACCGTCGCACCGCGCGCGGCGGCAGGTTCGAGGAGGATGACTTCTTTGAACGGAAGGAGAGATATGGTCCTCCGGCTAGAGTGAGGAGGAGTGACAGAGAGCTATTTGGAGACGATGATCCCAGGGAGATTGCGGATAGGCAGCTTCAGCCGTATAGGAAGGTTGTGGAGAGAGATGTTGAGGTCAGGAGGGAGAGGGTTGCGCCGCCTCGGCCGGGGATGATGAGAAGGCAGAGCAGTCTGGATACTTTCGACCGCAGACCCATGCCCAGATATTCGGAGCGAGAGGATTATAGGCTTCCACCTAATGTGCCTATTCCGCTGCCGAGGGAGCGCAGACGCTTCGTTGAGGAGGATTTTGAGGAGATCAGATATCGTGATGCGCAGCCTCAGGCTTATAGGGAGGTTGAGATCGAGCGTGAGAGGGAGGTTCGTAGGGCCCCACGGAGTAGTCGCGCAAAGTCTGTATCGGCATCTACGAACAGAAGCTCGAGCAGCGAGAGCTTCGAGAAGATTAGCAGAGCTAGCTCGCCAAGTCCTGCTAGAGTGGGCAGGAGGGGCAAGACGAGGATGCCGAAGAGACTGGTGAAAAAGCAGGCTGTGATTGATCTCGGATACCCTTTCGAGGAAGAGGTGAGGTTACGCAGCCTCAGATTCTGGATCTGAAAACTAACAATCACCGCAGGAGGACTTCATCATCGTTCGCCGCGCCCTCGAGAAAGAGCAGATCGACGAAGTAATCCGCATTAGCGAGAACTACAAAGAATCCAGTACGCCTCTTCCCTTCCCCACCCTCACCCACCCCTCATCGCTAACCACAACATCACAGAAACAACAACCTACCGCTACGACGAAACCGACCTCCCCGTAGCCCCACCGGCACCAAACGAGCATTACGAAGCCCTCCGCACCGAATGGATAAACCCGCCCTCCATCCGCGCCCCCTCACCAGCCCGCAGCACGCGCACCCGCGCCGCCTCCGCCGTCTCCGCCTCCCGCACCGTCCGCGCCCCCTCTCCCCCTCCACCCGCACCAATCTACATCCGCGAGACGGCTCCCCCACCTCCCCCCTCGGCCCCCCAACCCCTCACGATCGTGCTGCCAGAGCGCAGGGAACGCAACGACCGCGACCTCAAAGCCGAGATCCGCGCTCTCGAGGCCGAGCAACGCGCTCTCAGGCTCGAGCGCGACGCGGACGAACGACGCGCCCACGCGCACGCGAACCAGGCGCTCGAGATCAGGGTGCGCGAGCGCGAACGCGAGCCCGAGATCAGCGGGTACGAGGTCGTCGAGTACCGTCCCGAGCGGGAGCGGGAGCGGAGCCGGCCGCGGGAGATCGTGCTCTTGGGCGGGGGTGGCGGGGGCGGGGAGAGGAGACGGAGCCCGAGTCCGGCGAGGAATGTGGTTAGGGTTGAGAAGGATCGGAAAGGTAGGATGGCGCTTGTGCGGTCTGCGCATTAGTGACCGGCTGGTGCGTGGATCTGCTATTGCTTGTTTGTACGGGATGTTGCGCTGACGATGAGGCAGAGAGGAAGCAGCCGAATCCGAGGCTTGTTGCCGCTATGCTTGCGACGCTTACTTAGGCGGGTGGGATGCACGGGGCGAGTGCTTGGGAGATTGCGTTTGGGAGGCTTGGGGCAAGGGGTGGGATGATACTGAGGCTGAAGCCGAAAACTCTCTCACATCTGTTGTTTGGATTAGCGGCTTCACTGTGTGTGTTTACGAGCGGTTGGCGTCGAGCAAGTTAGCATGTCGACTGGTCATATGAGTAGTAACGAAGTCACGAATCTACGTAAAGCCTTGGCCTGCCCTCCTCCCTTTCCTGGACCTCGTATCTAGCGGGCAGACTCAAGGGATCATCATGCATAGGACGCCGGTGCCTATGTAGTGTTACTGCGGTTGGGAATTTAGAGTAGGAGAAGAAGAGACGGATCGTTGCTTGTTTGATCATCATCGTGAATTCGGTAAGCTGCTCTAGCTACGGCGTACATATGTTCCACATCACCCCGGCCGCACGTGTTACGGCTCGGACCTTCACGGCCGTCAAAGCGAACCAAACATAAAACGCTATGCCCACATTCCTTCCCTGCATTGCTAACCCGCAAATGTCCCTGGCCACGGCCTCTGAAAGATCGTAACTAACCAATCCTACTCTGACCGCAAGCCCACACTACTCGACCGATTCCCCGCCGAAATCGTCTCCTCCGAAAACCTCCTCCCAGCCTCCCCACCACCATAGGCCACCGACCGGCCCACCGCTTCCATGCTCTGGGCAGCCGTGGTCGGCGGGCTCGGTAACCGCGCCGCGCGATGTAACTGCCGGCTCGCAGTGGGCAGCTCCGGGCTCGCGGGCGACGGCGTCCTCACGATAGCGGGATCGAGATCCTGGTTCCTTGCGCGTCCGCGCCCGCCTTCGGGCCTGTCTACGCGCAGCCGAGCGAAGGGGATGTTGATCTGGTTCGTGCGGACTTTGTACATGGCGACTTTGAGGCGGAGACGGAGGAGCTCGGCTTGTGAGGGGCGGGAGAGGGGTTCGCGGCGTGGAGCGGTGGGCTCAGGGTGGGTGTCTGTGTGGGGTTTTTGGAAGTGCGAGGGGTGGTGGTGGTGCCGGACGGCTTGTTGGGAGGAGGGGTCGTAGTTTATGAGGGAGGAGAAGGAGCCGCGGGTTGCTTGGGAGTCGCGGCCGGAGTCGCTGCCGGAGTCTGGCGCGTGTTCGGTGGAGGATCGTTCTTGGACGATGGGCTATATCGTTGTCAGCATGGATCTGAGTTGCGTGGGTAATGTCACTTACAGCAGCATCACGGGCTCTGGCCTGCTGCGCTGGCAGAGGCCTGAACCTCGCCGTCTCCATCTCCACCCGACCCTCTGATCCGTACCTCTCCTTCCGCTGTGGCTCCAGCTGTGCTGCACCCAACGTCGGCGTGGCAGATAGCCTCCTTCTCTTCAGGTAAGTCAAGCCCCTCTCGTCGTCCAGGACCTCAATGCCCTTTCTCTTGAGCGGGCTCCACACTGTCCCTTTTGGCGCTTGCAGCCCTTTCCGTGGCGATACGAGCTTCGCATTCGGCGTCAATTCGCCTAGCGGCCGTCTTTGACTGCCTTCGCTGGTGGTTCTCATTGTTGGTTTGCCAGGAGCTAGGTTCTCACGGTCGGGGGAGTGCATGAGAGGGGTTGCCATGCTGGTGATCAGGTGCAGAGACTGGATTGGTAGGGCTAGAAGCAAAGTTATCCAACCTGAGTGATTGCAAAGGTGACTCTGTGTTTTGTAGTATGGAGGAAAGAAGAGAGGAGGGAAGACGTGGGTATGGGAATGTTTCGTCGCGGTTCACGTCGCGTACTGACGAGATAGGAAACCGCGGCTGGGCGTACGTGACGGTGCTTTGTGGGGACCTTCATGCAAGGGAATAAAATCTGCACAATGACATGCACAACTACGAAGCATTACTGCATTGAACCATATCCGTGCTGGCACACGTCTGGTATAAGGACATAAAAGCTTTGAGCACCCAATAATTCGTCTCATTAGGATGTAATACACAAGCGGCATGTCCCACCATACTGTGGCCCGGGTTGACCGCTAAGACGCTGATATCAAATTCCATGAACCATAAAACGTGCTCTTAAATCGTATTCCAAAGCCCATTCTCTTAGTCGGGGTATGCCAAACGCCGGATGAGACACCTTACTAGAGGTGGATAATACACATTCGCTGAAAATGAGATACACTACATGCATCATGAATCTGAGGGTTCGGGGTTGTCGCCCTCGCTAAGAACGGAAAGTCTGCAAGCTAGCTGCATTGCCCAAGATCACAACAAGCGGGCTTTGTAAAAGTCTTTATATCCGCCTCCGGTCGGCCACTGATCACAAAAAGTCTTCAATGTTCCTCGTGATAGGGCTCGCGCCTTGTTGCGGAGGACTCCTCGGGTCCTCTTCCGCGTGATATTCGCGCTTCTCGTCTTGTGGCGCTGAGACTTCATTTGGGAAGGCAAACGGATTTTGTGTGAACTCTGTCGCCCTTGGCGACATCAGGGCGTCCATACCGTCGTCCACACTACTGCTTGGAGGACTGTGCTGTGCAAGAGATGCTTGAATGCCTGCTTGAAACTCATGCAGTCTGCGGGTCTCACTTATGCTGGGACCACTCAGCTTAGGCCGTAGCGGGTGCTCAGTCATAGAGTGTCTGTTGGACTTGGGCGTCTGCTGATGATTGCTGTGGAACGTCGAACCCATACCAAGTGCACCAAGTAAGGCGTCTCGATCAAGAGGCGAGTGAGAGAATTCTGTTACTTGAGGTGACATGAGGCCGAACACGTCTTCGGATTTCACCCTTGGCGATGGTTGAAGGGGCGTCACGCCGAATTCGGCAGACCTTGGAGACACGAGCGGAGATGATGATTCATCTGGCTCGACGCTGCGGCTCGAAGTCAAAATGAGGGATCGCGGTCTGGGCCTGACAGGCGATATCCTCCTAGGTTGCGGACCGGAGCCAGCCTCGATAATCCGGACCACCGGTACTACGTGCCCTGCGGGGTCAACGTAGGCGGCGCCCTCCTTGTGGGTGGTTCTGCTCTCATCTTTCGGCGTAGATAGCTCTTCGCTTAAAGGCCAGGGCACGCCTGATGGCGCAGACGACGGTCCGGGGCTCATGGCCAATGAGTCGTCAATGGAGATCGCATCTGCAGGAGATGCATTTTCTGCCGGCAAAGGCGCTGTCTTAGGCTCGCTCGGCTCAGCGGGTGTGAGAGGCGATTGCGCAGGCCTTGCCCATTCAGCGTATGGCGGAGATGACAGAATCGGACTCAAATGTCTTGTGCCTCCGAACATATTGTTGGCAATCCCAGGACGGGTAAGGGTTGACCTAAACTCTTGTAGCTGCATGATTAGATTCATGTTGGGGCCAATCCACTTGCTCCGCTGCTTGACAGCATCATATGCCTCCTGAACGCTGCTGGTTGGATCTTTGTAAAGGCCATATGCTACCACTAAGGTAGCTGACCGACTGACACCGCATTGACAGTGTACGAGCACCCGCTTCCCTTGCTGCACGCGGTCGTCAATGATCTTGACTAGCCTCAACAAGTCCGGGACAATATCAGTGTTGTGCTCCCAAGGTATGTGAATATATTCTGGACGACCCTCTTTAGACGAAGATGTATCATTTGGGAAGAAATTGTCGCGGAGTGGGGTGGCTTTTGGTGTTGTAGGCGATGACTCTGGTACAGCACTCAACATGCTCTCGTGCCGCACTGCATCAGTAGGTCGTAGAGACGTCCGCCGTTTCGGAGCATACTGTATACCGCCTCCGCCATCTAGTCTAATTCCTGGTTCGGGCGGTGCGGGTATTGCGGCCGTATCAAACGGATTCCTAACCTCGCTTGCAACGTTCAGTATGACGTCGTACTCCAGAGCTTGCTCTGCGGTCGGCTCAAGATATAGGTCAATGTGCGGATCGTACACACAGATTGGACCTTCGGGATAAGCTTCCGGCTTCTCTTCTCGTGATTGTGGAATGTCAAAGTTCTGGTCATCTTCTATTTCGCCTGGCGTTGAACTATCAGGGGAAGGAGTATTGCTCGGCCCAAGATTCGAGGACCTTCCAAAGATATTTTGACTGGAATTGTAGAGAGGGAGCGAAGGTGAAGATTGAAAATGCCGGAGCATATTCGGTTTTGCAAATGATGGCGTAGGAGGGATCGCCAGTTTGACTGGCTGATGCATTGCGCTGTTGCCGGGTGTCATGATCGTCAATCCAAGATTGCTAGGTTTTCGCCTCGGTGGGCTTGGTGGCTTTGCAAATGTATTCAATGTGTCGGTGCTCGGAGGCGGGTTGTTGCTCGCAGCGAATGGCAGAGAGGTCGTAGACGCTGCCCGGCCCAGACCTGGAGTACCCGACGTGTTGACAGCAAGGTTTTTGAGATTTCTCGCCTTCTTGCCAGGAGTATTCGGTCGTTGTAGCTCAAAGAATGTGGATGATATTGGCTGAGTTGCGCCCTCTCCAGCGGTGTGGGGCCGGAGGCGACCGATGGCGAAGTTGGAGGGAGGCGGTTTCGCCATAGGTGACTCTGGCGACGATCCAGGCGACATCTCAGTCGCACTCGAATCGTCTACGGTAGAGACTGTCGTTGTAGGAGATGAGTCCGTGGAATCTGATGCAGAAGTTGACGTGCTTTCGTGATGCTGGTGATATAAAGATGCTGACGGCCCCTGGCGAAGAGAAGATTCTGGTTCCACTACTTCCTTATTACTTCCATACTCGACAGGAGCGATGTCTTTTCCTGTATTCTCTGATTCGGACATGTCCGTCCGTGGGTTCCAGAACCTTGGGTTTGAGCTATATGAATGGACGTCCGCGTCAGAATCGTACGGCATAAACATGCCCGCAATGGAAGATTCAAAACTGTCAAATGCGAAGGACGAGATCCTAGGCACTGTATAATGACTGTGAGCAAGCTCCCGGCGCCGCAACAAAGGATCTGTACGACAACAATCCATTGTCAGCGTTCAATGTCTCGCAAGGCAGATACAACAAAACATAGTAAGGAAAGGCAGCAGAGGAACAAACATCAGAAGGGCAGCAAGCTGGCCAGCTGAATACTATGAATATGAGCGAACAGAAGCAAGCGCTAATGCGCCAACCTGCGACAAGGTTGCCCCGTTTAGGGAAAACCCCTCGGCGAATGGGGTGATGCTTTAACAGTTTATGGGAGACGCTGTTGCAAGACGTACCGTGAGAAAGGATGAATTACCTTCACCAGGAAGGACCGCTAAACCTGCTCAGAGACTGAGGAAGCGCCGGCAGAGACAGGCTGAAGTTGCCGCAGACGACTAGGGTTGAAGGAACGAATAAGGGGACTGGGGCGCTCATGCGTCTCCGGCGCTATAACGCCATTGCCACGCTGAGTACAACGATTCTAATGGTGTAGTGGGCGGGCAGCAAGCGTAGATTAGATTCGATTCGCTGGAAGGGCCCTAGAAGCCCTTGGACCGGATGGTATGCCGCCACAGGATGCGGTCAGTGGTGCGCAATGCAGGGTCGGGCGGCTGCTGGTTGGCTGTCAGCATACTTGTTAGCCGGGCGCTTCGCAGCATCCTCCCGCCAATCAGAACGCTCAATTGCAGTCGTAGCGTTTTAGGCTTGTTAACAGAATCACAAGCTTAGGTATTGACCGAGATCATGCAAGCATGAGCGTGCCCTCCCGAGGATTCTGCCTTTAGGGAACAAAATGGGTGCGGAAGGGGTTGTCGATCGAGTATTTACTGCGAAACAAAGATGTAAGGAGCCACTTACCCAGATCAACTGGAGACAAGATCTCTGAACGTTACGGGCTGTCAGCCTCAATCAAAGAGTCCTCAGGAACAGGACAGTGTCGTATTTCCTGCGCGCCTGCAAAGAGCCACGGTCCCACGTATCAGGATTGCGGCAGACCGCGTAGAATCCCGCTCAAGCAACTGAAACCGGTGTGTTCCTGACAGCGGACTCTTCCAATATATATGCAGCCCTGTCTTTTTCTGTCACTGTCGCAGGGGGTATTGTAATCCTTGCTGGATAGGTAGGGTTATAAGCTGCAGAGTGCGGATGTGTTGCTAACAGGCTGAGACGCTCGGCGGTGGAGTATTGGTTGCGTCGTCGGTCGAAAAGTCAAGCCTCTGGTAATGGATGGCGGAAATAGATCGTGAAATCGGCTACGGTGTCGCGTGAAGGTGGAGGAGAGATGTATGGCACTGCGCGTAACAGGTGTAGACAAAAGAGGCCTAACCGCCCTTGAATGCGGCAATGAACGCCAAGCGAACTCCTAGGGATCGGAGTGGTCGTGAAGATTACGCCGTTGCGTGTATTGATCGAGAGAGGAAGCAGGCTGTGGCCAGGCCTATTGGCGGTATGGTCGGAGTGTAGCAGGTATCGCAAGGCGCATGTGTGGTGTGTCGTGGATGACTGCCAGAGTCGCTCACGGCGTCGATGGATGCGGGTTATTTTTAGGCCACTTCTGAAACAGGCTAAGTGCCTCCAGTCATTATTCGGAAGCCAAGCTGTCAGACTCGTAATTTGCTGACAAGTTTACGCAACTCGCCGACAGTCCGTTCGCTCGATCTGGATTGTTCTTGTCTACACGTAACTATACAAGGACACACTCCTATAAAATCGAACGGTTCAGTCGTCGTTGCTCCTCGTAACACCTCAAGCTTTGAAGGTTCCCCGCGGAGCAAGACCGTTGGGCGCTTGCAGTACCGAGATTGGGAGAGCCGCAGCTATTAAAAGCTCCCAGCCCCAGCGCTCCCTGGACCTCTAACCACGCATTGGATTTCTGGGCTACATACGTCTCGTCCAAATAGGCATTGATGCCGTATCACTGGTCGAGTAGACTATATCACCGTCTACGATCTTCTCGTGCTCTCCTATCAGTTCCGTGAAGGTCGATCAATACAATGTCTCAGCTCATCTGGTCTCCAGGACCTTGGCTGTCCGGAAATTGGCATCTGTGATCTGCATACCCCAAGTTATACAGGCCGTCCCCGAACAGCAGTCTGATTGTCTTATACAATGCACTCGCTAGGATGCATCTTCAGTTGTGTACTCTGATGCTCCTGGGCACATCCGTACTGTCGATGAGGGGAATGGTGGACGTAGAAGGCCTATGGGAGGCGACAGCTCCTTGATACGGCCATCTGTCTCGACGATGAGAAGAGCCAGAGTAATATATTGCATATACTGCGGCTTCTCGTATACGACCGCTAGCTTGTGTGAGGCACCTGTATGGCGTGGGTAATCGGGTCATAACCTCCAGAAGTGATGCCAATGATGGATATCTCACGATCTTTCGGATCTGATCCATTCTAGAATGGGTAGTCTGATCCACATGGGTGAGTACCGCGTAGTACTCAGACTAGTATTTTCTGGTAACCGGTGTCCGCTACTGCGAATATGGAGGTACTTGTATCGTAGCTGGAGGGCATACCTAGTGCCAAGACACTTGACGCGAATCAGAGCGCGGCTGCGGGAGACGTACCACAAGCTTCAACTTAAGCCAGCTTGCTTAGGGTCGTTACCTAGCTCCAGTATTACACACGCGCAACAAGGCCCAAACATTTACAGTCCCTGTATTCGACAATAGCATTACTGGACCTCTAGTTACCAACCTCCTATCGCCAACAGCTGCGCCATCCCCCCAAGACAGAATGGCAGCCATGATGCCAAGTGGTGCTTCCGCCAACCCATACGAGAACTACGACCGCGAGCAGATCGAGGACGATCTCATAGATCCCGATGATGGTAGGCATGCCGAGACGTAACACAGACTCTTTACTTACTAGAGCAGCAACATTGGACGACTTCGACGATCCGATCCGCCAAAACAATGACCGAGCCCCCTTGACAGGGAACATCCAATCGCAACCGTCTCGCGGTGGTCAGAACACGCAGTCATACTTGACATCCACAATACCCGGCGAGGACAGAAGAGCCCCGACAAACACCCTTGATGAGACGGTATGGGCCACGCTTTCGCGCGATCTGTTAGCCGTCTGGGAGAAGATGCGCCAAGTCCTGTGGCCCAAATACCTTCTTGGAGGGATCCTGCAACGTGGAGGCGGAATTGGAGGAGCAGAGAGAGGTGAAGGGGATAGCCTCTCTGGTGGAGGGCTTCGGGGATTTGTAGGCAGATGGCCGGATGCAGACACAGTTCTTCAAGGGGGCATGAGTGAGGGGTTGAGGGATTGGGATCTTTGGTTCGTTCAAGCGCGGTTGAGTTGTCATACATCGCTAACATCAAGATAGGGGCCCTTTGCTCTTCTGTCTGCTACTGAGTTTCCTGCTGTCCCGTGGCGCTCAGGATGACCAGAAATCGCTGGTCTTCTCAGGCGTCTTCGCAACGGTATGGATCGGAGAGGCGGTTGTGACATTGCAAATCAAGCTTCTAGGCGGCAACATGTGAGTCTCGAAACGGATCAAGCACTTGTTCTAAAGACTGACACAGTACAGCTCGTTCTTCCAAGCGGTCTGTATCATCGGCTACACGCTCTTCCCACTCGTCATCGCCGCACTGCTCAGCGCACTGCATCTGCCAGCCATAGCTAGGATACCAGTCTACCTTGTCCTTGTGGCATGGTCGCTTGCAGCTGGCGTTAGCATCCTGGGAGGTTCTGGAGTTGTCAGGAATAGAGTAGGCATAGCGGTATACCCTCTGTTTGTTTTTTACTTGGGGTTGGGATGCTTGTGCTTTATCAGTTAGATCGCACAAGGGTTTGGGTGGTAGGTACAGAAACAGCCATAGCTCATGTCTTCTTCCACGAGTTACATTGAATGGATCCAATCAAAGGATGATTCCATGAGAAGTCCAAAGTCGCCTTCATACTACGTTCTCGAAATGCAAATTAGGCTAGAACGTAAAGCAAGTATTTGGTGTCTATGATTAGCCGTCACTCTATAGAAGCTTCACCTCATCACCTGTGCGGCTTCGCGGCTTGCACCTCCGCTTTTGGCCTGTTGCTCCGCATTAAGCCACTGTTGGACGTCTCCCCCAAAACTGTTAACGCTGAAGCAGCCCACCAAACCGCTTCTCATTTCTTCCTGACCTTGGTGACCTCCAAAGTCATACTCACCTTCCACTGTCAACACGACTCCAGCGTAGAAAGCAGCCCAGTGCGTTCAACTGTCAGGACGAAGACACGGCAATCGTTTAAGCTCCTCGAGTCCTCCACCGCAGCCTACGATAGAGCAAGACAGGCTCCGATACTTGTGCCCGACAAATACTTTACACATTCGCGCGCTCACCAAACCTGAACATCTTGTGAAATTCGACCTAGCACCTTGCTCCAGCTTGCCGCAGGACATCGTTAAGCGCCTTTATCTGCCAGGCTCCCAACAACAACAACAAAGAACAACCAGACAATCTTAAAAGCGGCACACGCTCACACAACAACATTTGCTAAGGTTATTAGGGGATTTGATTCCTTTATCCTCGATCAAGAGACGGATCATCACCTCGGGCGCGAGCTAGTAAAGGCACCCAATGTCGAGTAAGATGACTGCACCACAGAAAGAGCCAGTGGGGTCAGACACCGAGGGCGGTGAGAAACCAGTGCGCGAACAGCTCAAGAAGGCGTCAATAGATGCAAGTGGAGAAAGGAACGGAGTGCGCTCTGAGAAAAGCGAAATACTCACAGCGCCGGGAGATGGCAGTGAGGAGAGCGCTGCGATCGAGAAGCCGGCCGAAGGGGCTGCAAAGGCGGGTTCAAGCACGCAAAGAGGACGGTTACAGCGCAAGCGCAGCTTCGACGAATCTGAAGGAGATAAGGCAGTGGAGGACACGGCTAAGACTGGAAGGCATGGACGCAAGCGGTCAAGGGACAGCGCTGCAGAGGACCTGGATTCCAATGGCGCCAAGAAGCGAGTATCTGCAGAGCATTCGAGAGACCCTAAAGACCGGGAATCACCTGCACCCAGTGAGGACTCACGTCCTGCCACTCCCGCGGAGGCCTCGGAGAAGAAGTCTGAGGAGGACGTTGCAGAACAGGTTCAAAGCCCCAAATCGAAGCGCAGCCGCTTGGATAAGAATGGAGCAAAGGATGCTTCGGTTGAGGCCACCGATGCAGAGTCTACATTGAAGCAATCAGCGGATACTGCAGAAAGTAAGAAGGACAGTGCTGAAACTTCGGAGAAAGATGCAAAGAACACCGCTGCTCCACCAGCGACAACGAAGATACCACCAGGTAGTGGTTTCTCAAACACTTCCGCTGCATCACCCTTTAGCGCGCTTGCAGGTAACAAATCGCCTACAGAGCAAACTTCGTCGGGCGCGTTCGCGGCTTCTGGTTTTGGTGCGCTCTCCGGTACAGCATCGCCATTCGGATCCCTGGCTGGCCAGAGCGGTCTGAGCAGCTTCGCCAGCCCTCCAGCAGCAACATCATCAGCAACAGCAACAGCAACAGCAGCACCAGCAGCCAAATCCGCCTTCGGTGGGTCCCTCGGCGCAACGCCCGCTTTTGGCAACTCCACCGGTAAATCCGTCTTTGGAAGTGGAGCTACGGGATTCGGATCACTGGGTGGTGGACTCAGTGGAGGATTTGGTGGAGGGTTCGGCTCCAAGAGTGGTTCAGCGTTGGCGAACTTTGCTAAGACCGGCACACCGGGCGTAATTGGCTCGCCGGCTACCGGATTTAAGGCATTTGGTGCTCCAGCAGATGATGACGAGGAAGGAGAGGGTTCAGGGGACGAAAAGGCGGAGGCTCAGGATAAAACTCCACTTGCGGTGGAAGAGGAGAAGAAGGACGAACGATTCTTTGAACAAGAAGGTAAGGATGGAGTCCATATGACCACAATAGCACTGTGCTGACGTTGCGCAGTCGAAACCGGCGAGGAGAACGAGTCCACCGAATACACATGCCGGGCAAAGCTCTACAATTTTGTCAAGGGCGAAGACGGCAAGAAGGAGTGGAAAGAGCGCGGTCTGGGCGTCCTTCGTCTGAATGTACAGAACCCTCCACCAGAAGAGGAGGACACTAAGCCCAAGGCACGCTTCGTTATGCGTGCTGATGGCTCCCACAGGGTCATCCTCAATACTCCGATCAAGAAGGAGATCAAGGTTGGGGCGGTCAACGGTGGGCCACCTACGAGCGGCTACATATACTTTATGGGCTCCATCGAAAACCAGCCTACTCTTGAATTCTTACAGTTGAAGGTACGTTGCTAGAGTGGTCATCACGATGCGCATCTCTTGCGGTCTCATCTCGCCTCATTGCTAACGTTCTATCAGGTGAGACAGCCGGTCGCCATGGAGCTTTACGACAAAGTCGTGGCCCTGCAGAAGGAGATGTAGATTTACTCCCTCGATAAATCCTATAACATCAGGCCATATATACGCCTAGGGGTCCCATGTCTGAGTTGCCGGCCGATGAAGCTTTTGCCTCTGAGAGGGCTGCACTCCACGCGCGGAGTCCGAACGTAATCCACGCGGTGCGCTCAGAAGCGCCCAGGTCCCGGTGTCAAGGTCTCCATTTGCATGCGGTCTGGTTGGATGGGATTGAAAACGGCATTTGGAGCGAAAGACGGCGCACTTTGACGTATATAGACGCACGTGACAGCGCGCTGGGGCGCGTCGACCAATGATGAACTTCCCTCAACTCCGTCCCATCCACCGCTCGCCACTTCCATGCCAATTAGCTCGTTTAAAGCACTCAATGTTTGCCCCTTGCATATGCGTGTAGTATATGTGTCGCTGAGTCGCCAATAAATCTGTACTGCTGCAGGTGAAGTCTGAGGTGGTTCCGATTTGCGTCCCTACGTCATTGATGTAGGCCTCTGGACGCCGCATACTGTATCGACCTTGAGATCGACCTTACTATTCCTCGGGGCTATGGTTAAATTACAGGCGGCTACTGTTTCCAACCAGATCGTTCGTAAAAGAAAAAGAAAGGCTCCAGAAGGACCGGAGCAACAAGAAGGAATAGAGCCTGGAAGTCCCTTGACTCCCAACGCCACATCTACATCCGTTCCCACAAAGACAGAGGATGGAGGCAAAAAACCCAGGAGGAAGGCCAAAGCCGATGGCTCGCAGCCTGGCTTGCTGCGGCGGAACTCCTCAAACGTTGTGGAATCCTCTATACCTTGGCCTGAATCGTTTACAAAGCTAGCGCAGACGCATAAGGCGCTTAATCTGGTTTATACGTTCTGCTGCACTAGGAAACACTTAGCGACCACGTTCGAAACCATTAAAGCCACGGTGGAGGGACATATCAAGCGAGAGCTGACGGTGGAGGACGTCGCTAAGATCAAGGTACTGGTGCCACGCTCGATCAACTTCGCTTACATCGACGAGAAGATGCTTCAGGTTAATCTGATGGGCAAAGAGGATGGTTTGATTGGCAGAAGAGTCAAGGAATTCATCCCAATTGAGCCGAAGGAGGATGTAGAGCAGACAGAAAGTGGCGAAGTGCTGCTCTTCGAGTTCATCGATGGAGATCTCAAGCGGCAGGTGCAACACGCTAAGACCGGCGAACCCACCAAAGCGACCAGAAAGTTGAGGGAGGAGGATTTGAAGATGCCGGTATTCTCGCAAAAGCAAATGATGAAGCTGATTGAGAAAAGAAATAACAAGTTCACGTCGGCTGTCAACAGCTGGTTGAATGAATGTGCCGCAGAAGGCGCGGATCCTGTGGAGAAGCTGGACTTGGAGCATAGCGCGTATATACCACTCCCGTCAGAGAGTAGAGGGGGCACGCCACAGCCCGAGGCCAACAAAGCTCGTTTGCCGAAGACTATACCAACAGAGCGTGCGAGCATACCAGAGATCATCTCAGAGATGAAGACGCTGGAGTGGTACACTGGTCAGATTGTACCGGATGGCCATCGTGTTTTCGACCCCCAGCCGCCCATATACGGCGAGCTCAACTTTGAGCTCTCGCAGAATCTCGTAAATGCTCTCTACAATACGCGCAGTATCACTCAGTTATACTCGCATCAGGCCGAAGCTATCAACAATCTCTACGATGGCCACAATGTCATCGTGTCTACCTCTACAAGCTCCGGAAAGTCTCTCATCTACCAAATTCCGGTTTTGCACGAGCTCGAGAAGGATAGGAGTTCCCGTGCCATGTATATCTTTCCCACCAAAGCGCTCGCGCAAGACCAACGGCGCAGTCTAAAGGATCTTCTGCAGTTCATGGACGGCCTCCAAGACCTGGTTGTGGAGACCTTTGATGGCGATACCGCCATGCCAGACCGCAATTACATCAGAGATGAAGGGCGTATCATCTTCACGAATCCAGACATGCTGCACATCACAATCCTGCCACAGGAAGAAGCCTGGCGTAATTTCCTGCAGAACCTGCGGTTCGTGGTTGTCGACGAGCTACACGTTTACAACGGTCTCTTCGGCGCCCACGTGGCTCTCATCATGCGTCGGCTTCGGAGAATATGTGCGGCGGTGGGAAACCGTCGGGTTAAGTTCATATCCTGTTCCGCTACAGTAGCGAATCCAGAGGAGCATATGAAGACCATCTTTGGTGTTGAGAATGTGAAGCTTACGGACTTCGACGGATCGCCATCTGGTAGGAAGGAGTTTCTTTGCTGGAATACACCATTCAAAGACCCCAACGATCCTTCGTCCGGTAGGGGTGACACCATGGCAGAAGCAGCCAAAGTATTTTGCCAGCTTATACTTCGGGGAGTGAGGGTCATCTCATTCTGTCGAGTACGCAAGCAGTGTGAGATCCTCATGGGGGCCGTGAAAAACGAACTCGCGTTTCTCGAAAGGCCAGAGGTTATGAACCGAGTCATGGCATATCGAGGTGGCTATACGCCTCAGGATCGAAGAAAGATCGAGAAAGAGATGTTCGAAGGGAAGCTGGTCGGTATTGTCGCTACCAATGCGCTGGAGCTTGGTGTCGATATAGGGTCGCTCGATGCAGTCGTCACGGTAGGCTTTCCCTACACCATTGCCAACCTACGCCAGCAAAGTGGAAGGGCGGGCAGAAGGAACAAGGACTCGCTTTCAGTGCTCGTGGGAGACTGCTTCCCGACAGACCAGTACTACATGTCGAACCCAGACGAGATCTTCACCAAGCCAAATGCGGAGCTTCAGGTTGATTTGCAGAACATGTTAGTTTTGGAAGGCCACATACAGTGTGCTGCTAACGAAATGCCAATACGACCCGACGACGACATTACATACTTCGGAAAACTTCTTCCCGAGATTGCTGAAACGCGGATGCGTAAAGATGAGCTAGGCTTTTACCACACCGACGAGCGATTTCTCCCACATCCATCTCGCTATGTCGCTATCAGAGACACAGAGGACTCACACTTTGCCATCATCAACACGACGCATGGCCAGAACACAGTTCTAGAGGAGCTGGAGGCCTCTCGTGCCTTCTTCACAATCTATGAGGGTGGCATCTTCCTTCACCAAGGGCACAAATACCTAGTCAAGGAAATGTCAACAGACCGCATGATCGCCAAAGTCGAGCTAGTCCATGTCGACTGGACAACACAGCAGCGCGACTTCACAGACATCGATCCGATCGAGACCGAAGCCATCCGCAAGATCCCTGGCTCACTCAGCCGTGCTTTCTACGGTGTCATTAAGGTCTACCAGAACGTCTTTGGCTTCTTCAAGGTCGACAAGAAACGGCGGATTCTGGATGCTGTGCAGGTCGACAATCCACCGATCATCATTTTTTCCAAGGGCATGTGGCTGGACGTACCCAAATCGGCCGTGGATATTCTCAACAGTCGCCGTCTGAACGTCGCCGGTGCTATACATGCCGCTGAACATGCGATACTGAGTCTGATGCCTAATTTCGTCATCAGTATGCCCGGCGACGTTAGGACGGAATGTAAGGTCGCGATCAAGGAATTCGCGAAGAAAGAGACGAGCCGCAAACGGCCTGCCAGACTGACTTTCTACGATGCGAAAGGCGGTGCCCATGGGTCTGGCATCAGCACCAAGGCCTTTGAGTTCATTGATTTGCTGCTCAACCAGGCGTGCGAAAGAGTCGAGGCTT
Organism: Zalaria sp. Him3; assembly: GCA_027923365.1. Taxonomy (NCBI): domain Eukaryota; kingdom Fungi; phylum Ascomycota; class Dothideomycetes; order Dothideales; family Zalariaceae; genus Zalaria; species Zalaria sp. Him3. Next base: position 269,766 of record BPUN01000013.1, on the reverse strand, counting down.
GTCATTGCCAGGAAGGGTGTCTGGAGTGCTGTTGTAGCGAGCGCTGCAAGGAGGCCAATCAAGTCATGAGTAAGGCAGGCGCTGAAGTCATCCTGAAGAGTCTGTTGAATAGGGAGATCGATGTGGATAGCCTGCCATGGGGGCCTGAGGATGAGAGGGTTCCGGCGGGTATCGAGACGGTGATCTATGCGGAGGAGATTAGACCAGCTAGGGGCAGGAATGTGGAGATTATTGACGTGAAGAGGGAAGAGGGAGGGTCGAGTCCCATCGTGCTGGATGATGTTGCTGCGATTGATGAGCATGTGGTTGTGAAGGACGAACCCATGGAGAATGAGGCATGATGAATGTTCGCCTTGCTGGCAAAGGCATCTTGATGCTTCCACAACTTCATCCGCCTAGACCCCCAACTGATAACCAAGTCATATGTGCCTGAGTACACAACTCCTGCCTTCTTAGGATAGAAACTTCGATTTGTCTACACGCTCGGATCAGGACTGTGCCGAACACTATACGGGGTTTAAAAGCAATGGCAGAACACATATTACAAGCTGGCTTCCCAATCTACAGCCCCATCAGTGTGTGCAAGTGTCTTCGACAAAAATTCCTGATTTCAATAGGTCCAACCGATATGACCACCAACCCCAATCCTTCATGGTATCGATGCCTACATGTACAAAATACATCTCACCATAGACAGCCTCCCACACATCTCCCGCAGCCACAACCCTCTTCCCCGACTCCGCCGGCACCCTCGCCGCGCCCTATGCCGCCACTTACATATATACGTAGCTACGTACCTTATCAGGACGGAGCGCACTCCTCCAGAGCTTGGGGTGTTCGGACCGCGCTGCGAACAACGTGTACGATCTGCTTGTTCTCGTGGGACTTGGTCGCAGATAGGCTGTAAGAGGAACGCGGGACAGTCAGGCCCCCCTGTTATTCTAGAAGTGTGCTTATTCCCCCACGGGCAGATTATCTCCGTGCCGGTGGTAGCTACAGGGGATGGCAGGTGTCACCATGATTGACAGAGCCCGCTTTTGATACCTGTAAGCTGAGTTGTCGCGATGCTACACACATTGCAATCTTCCATTACTTGTGTGAAATACATATGAATAGCGGACTACATAGAGCTCTTCTCCCAAGAATCCAGGCACTATCCTGGATGCCTGGGAATGCCACCACGAAGTCAACAGCACACACACATCTCACACAGAGTACGTACCATCACCATCAGCGAATCGTGTGGGGTCCCCATAAGACGAACAAGCTCCCAGATCCGGCTTTTCTCAAATGGCTTACCCAGCCATGACGTGAAAGTACATTAAGAGATTTAGTCCAGGTAACTCATAGCGTTTCTGAGACTGGTGATTGGAGGGATTGGAAAAGTGTTGGGACGGGCGCTTACAGCGTTCTTGGGTGCCCGTGTTGGATTGGCTGATAAGGGCATCTTCTGGTTTGGGGCTGAGGTAACACGAATGTGAGTTGCGGAGGGAGTTGACGGGAGGAATTGTGCCGTCAGATGGGGGCGTGACGTAGAAAGGCAGATAGCGAGCTTGTTCCCTGTGATAGTTACAGTACATTGTGGTCTGCGTCTACTCTTGTCCAATCTATTCAAGACTGAAACTTGCTTCGTAATTTGTTCTTGGTTCTTCCGCAATAATGGTGGGGGAAGGCTGCGGTGCTTTACAGCCTATCACTTTCCCTTTTTGCGGAAAACGGCGGACCGCGCTATTGGGTGCTATTTGATATCGAAACTTGCGCAACAAACAATATATTTGCTTTTCTTTTTCCGGGCAATTTAGGAGAAATGTCACGCATGATAGTAATATCCAATTGAAGACACAGCTCTTAAGTCATGTGTTGCACGGGAAAATATCCAGATACAGTAGTTTCTCCGCCCCCCGGCGGGGTATCAAGTCCCCCGAAATTGAAAAGGGCTGGGGAAATGATGGGGTGGGGGCGCCGAACCTCGACTCGAAACCCCCCCGCCCTACCTTACCGTCCAACGGGCGATTCTGGAGTGCATAACGCGGGCAAGGCGTCCAGGTTTCGTATTTCCATCCCCTTGGGAAGTTCGGGGCGAATGCTTGTCTCTAACCCGCATATGCGATCGACGACTCGCTGGGCGTGAAGACAAGTCGGCTCGGCCATCCTATAGCGTTCGAGATGCAACAAACCGGGTTTCTCAACCAGGCAGTGAGTTACCCAACTGCCTCGGCTTGCTAGATTGGGTCATTGATCGCTGCGTCTGCGTACATGTAGAGGCTCGATGTGGGGGTCACGGGGTAAGAGAGTCATGGCATACAGAGCGCTATTGCGAAGACTGGATGGAGCACGTTGCTTGGGCAGCAGAGAGCCTTTGGGCATTCGCAGCCCAAGCCCGCAGCCACTCTTGGGCGCCGTTTGATTTGCTGAATTGGTGATTTGGAGCCCAGGCAGTCGAAGTGGCTTCCTACCTTAAGGCTAAAGTTTTTGGCCAAGATGGGGCGGTGAAGAGGCGGGGGACGGGAAGGTTTCAAGGCCCAATCCTGCCTTTCAGCCCCATCACAGAGCCCGATGCAGTCGCCGACGGTTGCGGAGTTGCCTGCGTGGCATGCTCCGACTCCCCGCGGCTGGAAGGGCGGAGGGGAATCCGGGGCAGGTCCGGGGCAAGGTACGGTAACTTCTCTGGGCAGACGTCGGTATGGAGATTGCAGTATCTCAGTGACTTAGAATAATGCGGAGGTGCGGGATGTGACTGGCAGAGGGCGACTAGACGGATGCTTGCGGCCGGATGCACAGTACGGTATGTGTCACAGAGGTTAGGGCACGGTACGTACAGTACACGGACGAAAGAGGGTTACGAGATACTTTGCACATGCTTCGCCGAAGGGGCCTAGAGCTGCTACTGTAATCGCAAGATGCATGTCGAGGGTGCCTAACTTACCTATCGTCGTGCATGGCTTTCGTCTTGCGTAAGAATGTCTCATCAGCTTCTCCGTTACTGAAGAAAGAACAAAGATAGCCAAGGCGGGCAGCCAGCCAAGGCGCGGTGAGACACCCTTCAGAGTCTGGCCCCATCCTTCATCCCTATCGAGACTCCATACAAACGTTGAGTACAGGTAGGGATGATGTGATGTGACACGACCTCGGGCAAGTCGTTGCATCTTTACTTTTGCGGGTGTGGAGGCCGGCAAGCCCAGGCCGCAGCGTGTGGGGAAAGCGAGCGCCAGTAGTCAGGGGAGATAGGCAAATGACGGGGTTGGAAGGAAGAGACCGGGGGAGCTTGTTTCAAGATGGGAGTGATGAGCGTGGGTGGAGAAAAGGTTAACGTTATCCCAGACTCTGGGGTTGACGCGCAACCATGGCACTTTTTCGTTGAGTGCGACATCCTTCCAAGGTTCGGAGAAGGTAGGGCACGAGATGTCATACATCCTAGTATGTGGGTCGGGATCATCATTGACTGCCCTGGGCTGAAGCAGCGGTCGCGCGGTCGCACGGTGTAACGGGAATAAGGGCAGTGAAGACTCGCATGAAAGTAGGGCAGTATAGAATGCTTGTGTTGTAGAATATTTTGAATTTGACCGCAAAAATTGTGTGGAGGTAGTGATCTATCTAGAGGAATTACCAGCCTTTAGGCGGCCGTGGGAAGAATAGAGTCGGTAGTAAGTTGGGAGAGTGGAAGAAGTAGCTTAACGCAAAAACGCCGGAAAATGTGCAAATCTCTCGACTCGCTGGTATCGTGAAAAACACCCATTCTATCGAGATTGCCTCCCTTGGTCGGACTGAGCAATCTCACCAATGCTTGCCAAAACACCCCCAGTCTATATTGTTCCTGCATCCCATACGCTAATGAACGCCGAACTGTGCGGAGTTGCCCGTGAAACCCATCTGAAACGCCTCAAATCGCTGGCGAAGCGGAGAAAATCTTGTGCTGTTGATTTGACGTAGCTCGATCAGGCTAAGGCCTTGTTGGCTCGGCATCACCAGCAACGCTGCCAGTCGTGCTCGACTGACCGCTGCTAAAACCGCTGCCTGGGTTGAGGAGGTCGTTGACTTTCATGGCCGATGGAACCATTGGCACTGGGAGTTTGCGTTGAGCGCCGTCTTCCCGCTCCATGATTTCGCTAATTCGGAGGCCGCTGTGATGACTCGGAATGTACGGCTGCTGCCCGTCAGCAGACGGCTCCACGGGCGCAAGGGCTGGGGGCGGTTGATGTTGGAGGGACAGATGGTGCAGAGTGGGGAGTTGCACACCGTTGTGGAAGTATTGAGGCCGTAACCGTGGCGAGTGCGACGGAGTGGCCAGTGGAGTGTGGTCAGGAGTTGGCGAGGTAGACTGGTGCGAAAAAGACGGCGATGGTGGCGCAGTCGAGTTTGGCGAGTTTGGACGTGACTTCTTGGCCTGCCTGTGCTGGTATGGATCATCCTCCTCGTGAGAGTGCGACCGCGACATTGGCTGCGAGGTTGGATTTGAGCCGTAGTGGTATGCAGAGAGAGAAGGGAGACGGCCAGTGGAGTATGGCTGGTGGTGGTATGGGTGCGAACCGTAGTGATGTCTGTTCGGCAGGTTGAGGTGGCTGGAAGGAATCTGGTTCTCGCGCTCGACCTGAGAGGCGGCCGTCGCAAGAAGGTTGATGTCCATGGGGTGATGGAAGCCAGCTGGGCTGATATCGCCGCTAACGTTACGAGTCAGGTAAGAGCCCGGGTTGCTAGAGTAGGTCGCGTAAGAGTGGGGTGGAGACACGTTTGGCGAAGACAGCTGGGAGTTTGGCGCAGACATGGTCATCGACTTTGGCGGCGGTGGCATCATGTTCTGAATAGGCGCCTGCTGTGCCATCTGTTGGTGCGCAAGCTGCTGGTGGTCGAGCAGACCAGCCTGGGCAGCGACTGCAGCAGCCGCGGCCGCGGCATGCTGCTTGTTACCACGACGAGAGTTAGGGTTGTTGTGTATCCTCGAGTGTCGGGTAAGCTCGTCAGATCTGCTGAAGCGCTTCGTGCAGCCGGGGAACTGGCAAGCATGTGGCTTCTCGCCGGTGTGGGTGCGGATGTGACGAGTCTGATGCTCTAGACGGTGGAAAGCCTTGTCGCAAAGAGGACACTTGTAAGGACGCGGCAGGTCTGGGCGCTGCTCCTCGGTGTGAGGCTGGACGACATGCTGCTGCGCCATGGCCGGCAGTGTGGCAGCGGCTGCTGCCATAGGGGTCGACTGGATACCTGCGTCGACGTACGTGGACGGCGAGTTCGTCGTGTGGGTGGAGGGGGCAGACTGGGACGGCGAGGCTTGGGCGGAGTGTGAGGCCTGGCTCGAAGGTGTGTCCGGGTTCAGCAGATTGGAGAAATCTACTGCGGAGGATGCGCGTTGCATGTGGCGTTGTGTGCTGTGCAACGTGCGGACCGGAGGGGAAGAGTTGTTGGTTATGGAGGGGAAGGAAAATCTTATAGCTGCGGGAAGTGTGGGATGGCGGGTGACGCAGACACGGCGTATATGGGGAAAGGCTGCAAAGGGGTGAAGGGCGGCAGCGACGGGGTGGGGAGGAAGGTGCCGCCGCAGAAAAGCGGCTAGCGCGCGCTAGTGATGATGTCAAAGCGTGCTAGCGTGCGCTTGCTGGGCTAAGGGAAATGTCGGAACAGCCGAATTTGCTCCTTTCGATACGCGGTGGAGCCTGGCCGCTGCCGAGTATCTGCCCCAGCGATGGCCAAGCTGCAAGGCCTCTCCTCGGTCCTATGGCTGCAACAGGGCGCGACTTCGGCTGCCGCGAACACAGCGCTCGCAGTGCAGTGATCTGGGGCCGCCGCTTCGATGTTGCGGAGGGATCGACCGGTAAGCTGTGCCGGCAGGGTACTCGGTGACTTCGAGAGAACAACGAGATAATAATTAGGAGTACGAGCCAGAGGTACACGGGAGTTGACTCCGGGATGAGCCACGTCCTTTTCGACGTGGATTCTGCAGTATGTCGGGAGGCGCACACAAAGGATACGGATTGCGGAGCTACGAGTTGCGTGTAGGGCTGCGTGTTAGACTCGGCGGGCTGGCTGTGCAGCGTGTGGGTGGTCGGTGTTCCCTTGCTGCAGTGGGGCGGACTGTGGAGATGGCCAAGCCGATACAACGCTGGTGGCCAGATTAATTAGATATCGGGCAACCTGGTCCTAATGCTGACTTCTTCTGGAACGCCTGGACGAGTGTAATAGTAGTGATGGGCTGACACTGGGTCCAGACCGCTGAAATCTGAGGCACGGTGCGTTATAAATAACTGTTCTATCCCTCGGGCTCGGCAGTAGTGAATGAAACTCGAGGTTTGCGCTGTGGTGGGCAACACACGTATCGTGTGATAACAAGCGATAGCGAGACACGGCCACAAAAACTCTGGCGTTGAGGATTTCGCCGCCTTTTGTACGGTGCGCTCGTCGCACTCCACAAATGGAAGGGTGTGGAGGGCAACTGCCTCCGACGGAATGATGATGTGACCACGCGCGGATCCTTATCGTTGGCTCAGGCGAGTGCAGCAGAGCAGCAGAGCACGGGGCCGTGTCGAGTGGTGGCCAGGCTCCGAGATAAGGACTTCGGAAATTGGCTGGCCGAAAGTGAAGAGTGGGCGCTTTTTCATGTGCTGCACTGCTGCCACCACAAGTGTACATGGACGATGTGAAATGGTACAAAGGTACTACTGGAAGTATCTCGTAGATCTGGGGAAGAACACAAAGTTGTTTGCAGTGTGGGGTTGACTTGTCTCCGTACCTACTTATTCTGAATGTCGCCCAGTCTGGGGAACAAGGAGCGGTGCAACACCGCATGTGTGCTGCAGGCTTGCGAGCTCAGCCAACAACTCAACAAAGCCAGGGGTTATTGCCTCTATTGGCTGTCTCCAGCGATGCTGTGGGACCTACCTAGTAAGGTGGCCATCCTCCTGCCCATCATCGCCCAATCTGCTGATGCCACCAGCGACTCGTCTTGCGTGCCTTGCGCCTCTCTGTCACATGCCAGGAGCCGCATTCTGATCGCGGGATCGTATAAGAGTCGCTACTAATTTCCTGTTCTGGTAGACCGCCCTCTGTAGCGCTGCCAGGCTGGCTCTATATTCCTACTGCTTCTTGCAGAAGCGCACCATTAGATATTACGCTGCCAGTAGATGCAACGGGCCTGGTGCACGCAGAGATGGCTGCACCATTAACATCGGTGGCTTGTGTTACCCTTTCTTCCCGGCGTGGGGGTGTTCTGATCTGAGGCAGGGGTAATGGCACAGCACAATCCGGGGCAACGATCTTCCAAACGCTGGTCGTATTCATCCAACACCCATAGGCTGAATTGCTTCAGGGCTTACGACGCTCACGGCAGGATCAGGACAATCAGAACATCCAGTTTCACATCTGCCGAACAGTCATGGTGTTTGGCGGACGGGAGTGTTGGATCGCCATGGCTTCGGCTGAGTGGATGCAAGCGAGCATTGTGATACTCTGCGGATACTTGCTTATGTCGGATATGTGGAGTAATAGCACGACGCCATCAACAATTCGGGAGTCTAGATGCTCCATTACTGTTGTGTCGTGATAGATGATGAGGATGACACCTGAAGCTGCCTTCTCCGCACCCGTCTCTCCATGGAGATATGTCTTGTTAGCTGGCCCTCGGTCTTTGATGTTCCGTTCTTGGAAGCCAAGCGAGGGTTGGAGGCTGATCTGGGGGAGCGATTGTGGAAGTTCCTCCGGCCCCAGGATTCTAGAAGATTGCGGGTGCGAGTCAGCAAAGACGGGGCGGCGATAGGCTAATCTACCTCTGTTGTCGCCTCATCATCTCAGCAACTCTTCTAAGTTAACTTGCCTATTCTGAATGCACAAGGTAGAGAATACCTGGCAGCTGACCTCAGCCTCTGCATACGGCCCAGCGTATCAGCGCACACCAACCCAGGTGCCAACAACGTTCCGTCTTGTTCCGTGGGGGTGGAGCCAGCCTGGGACCCGTACCGGTTACACTCGAACCCACCCATGTGTGGAGACAGCGCAAGTATCAGGTACAAGGCTTGCGCCCTCGAGCCCACGTGCAATTTCTCATCTCTTGATGTGGGTGCTCCAGACCGCCCGCCTGTGCAGATCAATGCTGCTATCTTCTGACCTCCTCCATATCCGTCGGTAAACCTTACAATTTGGTAATCGTATAATTCAGCATCGTTGCCGTCGATGGGATGAATCAGCAGACTCCGAGCACAGGCAAACATGCAAAGGATGACAAAAATCAGATAAGCGAAATCGGGCGCCACGCGAGAGCGGCACGGCGACTTTGCGGGCTTTTCACAAACGTCCTTGGCTGCGGGCGGACATGGCGACGTCGTCTATCCCCATAATTTTCACATGCTTTTCGTTTTCGTCCGTAAAGGGAGGTTGGGGATGCTCAGATAAGAAGGGACAATCTTTCCCAGGGGAGAAGTCCGAGACAGACCCGGCGTCCCAACACTCTCAAGACACATAAAATTCGAAACAGATAGAAGAGATTTCTTTTAGTACGGCCAGTCCCCGGACATGAAGGTTAATGTTCTTGTATATTCGGAAAGAGGCGTTTTCGCTGCCTTGGCCTGCTATTCCCGGCCCGAGATTGTTCCTGCAGCAAGATCTTCATGCCGAGTCAACTCCATAAATCCATATGACATTTTTGCAACAGATCGGATGTCCCGCACAGTCCTCGTTCCTGGTCGTCGCCGTTATGCTACACGTGAAAAAACTTTTTCTTACTCCAGTGATGCTTACTATTACAATCTAGCCCTGTCTTCGGGTTTCTAGCGAGCTTGCTGCTGTTTTCCAGAAGGATTTCATGCGACTGGGGTAGATTCGTGAACCCAATGCGGAGTATCAAGCAATCCCACGTGTTATTTCTGCGGAGAGAAGCCCAAGCATACCTGGACGAGCAGCAGTCAACTGCATGTAATTGTTACACTCTTGTTATTGCGATGTTTATTGGATATACTTCACAATATGTGGAATCTCGCAGGATTTCCTCTTTAGGTGACGGAGATCACTCGGTATCAGCCGTGTCTCTGAATCAGAGCCGAGAGCAACATCGAAGTTGGTAGAATATGCGCTCTAGCTGAATCGAGTGACTATTGTATGATACGATACTTCTATCCTCGCTGTTGAAAGTTTTCTACAAGTGGGTAAAGACGCGCTTGTCGGCGCCTTCCGCTTTCGTGGCCTACAGTCTGGTATTCCATTGAGTGCTCTATCCATCTGCTACCTCGAGCAGTACGCTGTTCGCAAATATCCAGAAGACATGAAGCCTCCACAAACAGCAGAAAGGTGTTGTGGATGAGAGATGCATGTTCGCACGCCCCCGGATTTCAGCCCCCGGATTCCTGGTGTCTCCACTCCCTGTGATGGGAATTGTCATGGTAGTATAGTACATGTATATCTTTGGCGCTTCGTGTGGTATTGCCATAGAAGGGTGCGAGCCATACTGCTTGCGTGACGCGCCTTTGGTTCCGATCTTGGGCTAGAAGTGCAATGGCATGAAATGCATCTTGCAACCGATGTTGCTGACCGCTGCTGTAGTGGCTCGCTAAAGACCTTTCGAGTGTTTGTTGAACAATGAGGGTGTATTGCGACTGCTTCGTCGAGTCGTGTTGGCCCTCATCCATCCTCGGTAGCCGCATTGCTCGCCAGAACATCCTCGGTGAGAACTGCCTCATCAATGAAGCCTTCTGCTGCGACCTCGTCGCCTTCAACCCACCCATACTCACTGCCATATTCCTCATCTGAGTCGGCGACTTCATCATGGGCTCTCTTGCGCCCTTTGACTGGCGAAGTGACAGCTGGTGCCAGCGTTGGGGCTTCGGGACTCGATGCATGGTGAGACAAGGCCTTCAGACGTGCCTTCGACGTCGTTAGCGTAGCTCGCAACACAGTGAAACGATCATCTTACGCCTTCAATCTCGAATGCCAATATCTTTCCTGGTTCCCCTTCTTCGCCAAATGTCACGCCTCTGGCTTTCTGTATGCCGATGTACCGAGAAGACCCATCCAGCATCACCTTATCCTTCCTGACAGCATAATCTCTGAACAAGACCAGGCGATTGCTGACGCCGCTTTCCCACTCTGCACCACCGACTCCAGGGACGAGTGACGCGCCCAGTCCGGTTCCCATCCGAACGCGCGTCGCGCAACCAGTGATGACTAGGACGGTAAGGTCGTTCACAGCTGCCATCTTCTTCAGCCCAGCCATGCAAGATCCGAGGATGCCGTAACGGCGCCCAGCGGCGAACTTTCCTGCCTCAGTCTTACTGCCATAAGCAGTCTGGTGGCGAGGGTAAGCTATATCGAAGATGGTGCTGAGCCCGTCGATGACAAGCAGCGTAGTCTGCTTGGGTGGAAATTTGCCTGGTGGATGCATCACAAGTGATAGTAGATGGGCTACTGTTGGAGCGGTGTAATGGTGAAGGTTTCGCAAAGAGTCTCCGTCTTGCGGACACGGTTGACCCTCTGCTGCTGCTAGGATTGCGTCGCGTATGCGCGATGAGGCGACCGGCGAAAAGCAATCTAGCGCTCTTGTCAGTGCCTGTCTATCCTGGTCCAGGTTGCAATCAAAGGCCTACCTATCCAGACTACAGCATTATCCTCCTGGAGAGCGGTAGCGGCAGTCTGCGCCCTGTAACAGAACAGATTAGCCATAGGCCGACCCAAACACCTATTGACTTGTCATACGCAAACGCAGTCTTGCCGGATCCAGGCGGACCCCATAATTCGGTGACCTTTCCAAACTCAAGACCTCCATTCTTCTTCGGCGCTCCGATGGTGTCCCCGCTCAAGGCTGCATCAAGCGTGGCAAGACCGGTTGAAACAGCTCGAGGGCCCTTAGCCTGCAAGCTCTGCAACGCATCAGAAGCCGAGACGGTCGGTAGACGGTCTTCTTGGGTCAGTCACACGTAGAGTAATAGGAGAATGGACGCAGTGTGGTTGATCTTACGGGATGAGGAAGGAAGCTTGGCGCTGCCTGAGGAAGGTACGTTTTCCATATCTCTAGCCAGACCCATTGGTACACTCTACATCCACGATGCTGGTGCTACACATCATCGCGATGAATTCAACACATTCGCATCTGCGAACATAAACAAGTCCTCCAATTCCTCAACATGATAGGCCATGACATGGACGACGCGACTTGGATGCAAAGCGCGTCGAAGCCGAAAAGCAGCCGGCGGGACGGCAAGGACGAAGCTGCATTCACTGCCCAGCATCGCTCCTAAAGTCGAAGAACCGTGGTTGGTACATGTAGACTGTAAGTAGTGCTGTAACCGTATCCCTAGGCAGTTACCAACAGTCATGTAGGAGCACTCTATTTCAATTACACCATGTTCCGCATCTGGGACGCCTGAGTCGGGACATGGCTCTTACTCCCCCTTGACCGAGCTGACACTGCCAACTCCTCGTCAAACATGCTCCTGTCTATTTATTCTGGTCTCGTTCGCCTGGCGTGCTCGGAGGTCACTGTCTATTTCGTCACTCTCTACGCGCTTCTCGGTGGACTTCTTTACCTCCTCAGCTCGAAGCTCCGCCAAGAGGATGCAGAGAAGGACGTGGTACCAGGCTGCCGTCGAATTGGCATCTACGGCCGGAGTAACCTCGATGACCAGCATTTGAATAAGTACAGTATGGATGAAGACGACACGTCCGATAGCCCAATCCTGGTCAAGGCTCTGAATATCCATCCTATCAAATCCTGCGCGCCTCTGGAGCTGTCCGTCTCTGATGTGATCCGGACCGGCCCTCGATTCGATCGACTATTTATGCTTGCGTTCCTATCAAGCAAGGACCAGCAGTGGGAATTCCTTACTCAACGGTCTAAAGCACTCATGAGTCAAGTATTGACAGAAATCTGGCTTCCGGACGAATCTGTTTCTTCGTACGCCCTTGACGGCGAATGGGTCAAGAATGGTGGCTGTATGGTCGTCAAGTTCCCTTCTCCGCTCGTGCAGAATTTCACAAGCATGGAGGGCCTTAGCAATGCCTGGTCAATCTTTGCAGCCAAGATGCGTACCCGGACTCTGCCTGCCAAGCCCATGACTACGTTCAGGATACCACTATTACCTACAGAGGAACGCATGAAGGAAAAGGGATATACTCGGGAAGTCACGAGGATCTGGAGGGACTTTCCCGAGTCCATCAACATGACCTCAGAGATCCCTCCAGAAACTCTTGCTCAGCTCAAGCAATTCATCAACGTCGAGCGACCGCTTGGGATCTTCAGAGCAGATCCTATGAGCCATCGGGAAATCCATCGCAACGCACCGACTGCACAGGATGCTGGGTACCAGCCGATCGTTAGTTTCGCTGACGCAGTAAGTCTATGCCCTTACTACATGATCTGCCAGCGTGGTGCTGACACCATCCCCCTAGTACCCGCTACACCTCATCAATCTAGCATCAGTACACGCATCACATAAGATGTTACCCGAAAATACCTTTCCATACCTCGATGCTCGCCGCTTTCGCGCAAACATCTATAGTAAGTTGCTCCTGAGCCTCTCAAGGCGCCTCACTTCAGCGCCAATGTTAACATCCCACAGTCACCGGCGCTCCCGCCTTCGCCGAAGACCACTGGAAAAGAATCCGCATCGGCACCTCTCTCTACGACGTATCGTGCCGTACCGTCCGCTGCACACTCCCCAACGTCGATCCCGTGTCCGGCGTGCGAGACAAGCACGAGCCCGACCGTACACTAAGGCGCGAGCGTGACATCGACCCTGGCGCCGCGAAGATGGCTTGTCTGGGTATGCAGATGGTACCGCTGCTGAAAGACCCTGATGTTGCTGAGAAAGTGAGCGTGGGAGATGAGGTCGAGGTTTTGGACGTTGGGGAACATAGGTATATACGCATGTTTCCTGTAGCGACATAGTGTAGTGTTCCTTGTATACGGAGAATATGCTGAACCTGTCACAGGTACCTCCCTCGGCTAAAGTGAAGAAGTACAGGACGGCTCATCTGCGAAAGCATGTTGGGGATTGAAAACTGGATACAGGCGTTATGCAGCCACGGCGATATCGGTCTATAGCAGGCAGGACATGATACAATAACTTGATATTCTCGCTGTGGTGTTAGGCCTATTTTCACTTGGACTGCTTCGCACTGACATGTTTAGTTCGATAGTCGCAAAAATTGATAAGAGAGGGTCGCATACACGACCTCGTTGTTTGGATTGTATTTGATACACAGTCGAGTTACTGCCCTGTATGGAGCCTGCCATTAGAGCGGAGCGACATTCCGAGCAGTCATGTACCTCACTCCCCCTCGATCTCACCACCTCCTATCCGGCTCTCGATACTTCATGCTTCCCCTCCCTTTAAACTTGATACCACTCTCATCCCCACCTCCCCCACCCCAAGCGTCTCCACCCAGTCGCCCACTCTCAAGCCTACCATCTCTCGGTGGTCGGTAGGAATCCCTTCCTCCGCGATACCGATCATCCTTCTCTCCGCGCTTATCGCCTCTCCGATCATTATAACCCGTCCTCTCATCTCTCCTATCCCTATCCGAGTCACGGTTCCGCCCATATCCGTCGTCACGGTACTGATTCGGCAAGCTCCTCCTCCGTCGGCGATAGTTAGGACTATGCTCCCTCTTATCGTTATCGCCATGTCCGCGACAAGGACTCGGGCTCCGCTTGCGCTTGTGCTTGTGCGGTGGACTGCGACTTGGCGACGCTGTATCCATGGCCTGCGAATTAGACTGATCCCGAGAGCCTGATTTCGACCTTCTCCGGGGACGCCCGCGCAGGTTCTCGTCGACGAAGTTGTCGCTCTGTCTGCGTACGGCTGGCTTAATCCGTCGTGGTGGCGAGCGCGAAGGGGATCGTGAGGTCGATGAAGCGTGTCTGCGGTCTTTGCGGCCTCTGTCCCTCGGATCTGATGTCTGCTCGACGGTCGAACGCTCGTCAGGCTTCTTGCGACGTTCTAGCTCGCCGCATCTTGCAATTAGGACGGGTTCCAGTGGGCGATCGTTCTTGTCGACGTCGACTTTGGCCATACGCGCGAGTGTTTCCTGCCCCGAGACAACGTGGCCGAAAACTGTGTGCTTTCCATTCAAGTGAGGTGTCGGCTCCAAGGTGATGAAGAACCTGTTCACCGCATCAGCTCGCAACATCCTATGGAGAAACTGACGGTTAATGAGATGGTCTCTGAGGGCGCGTACTGACTGCTATTCGTCCCCTTGCCGCGATTCGCCATGCATACTAGACCTGGCGCATCAATCTCCCTCCAGTCTAGTTTCTCGTCTTCGAATTCCCCGCCGTATATCGAGTCTCCGCCCGTGCCGTCTCCTTTCGTGATGTCTCCGCCTTGTACCATGAATTCGTCAATGACTCGGTGAAACGGTGCGAGCGCGTAAGTTAGATCTTCGTGAGCGCCGGTGCATAATGCACGAAAGCTGCATGTTTGTTAGTACGGTTAGATGCGCGGCAGTGTGGAAGTGCATTACTTCTCGCAAGTCTTGGGTGTCTTGTCCGGGAACAGCTCGATCACGAGTCTGCCTAATGGCTCCGTGCCATGGTTGACATCGAGATACACTCGAGGCCGACTAACAGCAGCCATGTCGAGCTCAGGAATGGCCAATTGCTTGTAGGCGACAGCTGTATCTGTATTCTCTGGAGCAGGTGGAGCAGTTGCGGCGAGCTTCGGGGGTGCCTGGTGAAGCTCTCCGCAAGTCTTGGCAACGGAAACTTTACGCGATGGAAGAGGGAAAGCCTTCATGTTCTTTCTCTCGCCGCAAGAGTGATTTCTGTCGCAAACCACTTACAACCGCCAACATGCCTTCCACATACAAGAAGGATAAGCCTTGGGATACTGATGATATTGACAAGTGGAAGGTATGTTCGAAATCTTCCGAGGGACCATGAATCGTAACTAATCCGAAATTGTAGATCGAGCCTTTCAAGCCCGAAGACAACGCTGGAGGCACTTTCAGCGAAGAGTCGTCCTTCTCAGTCCTCTTCCCCAAATATCGCGAAACATATCTCAAAGCATCATGGCCGCTCATCACCCGCTCGCTGGAGAAACTTGGCGTCGCCTGCACCCTAGACTTGGTCGAGGGTTCCATGACCGTCAAGACCACCCGGAAGACCTACGATCCAGCGAGCATCTTGAATGCTCGTGACCTTATCAAGCTACTGGCGCGTAGCGTGCCGGCACCACAAGCAATCAAGATTCTGGAGGACGAGGTGGCATGCGATGTGATCAAGATTCGAGGAATGATTAGGAACAAAGAGCGATTTGTGAAGAGGCGGCAAAGGATATTGGGACCGAACGGCTCGACGCTAAAGGCGCTGGAGCTGCTCACTGGCTGCTACATCCTGGTGCAAGGAAACACAGTCAGCTGCATGGGACCATACAAGGGCCTAAAGGAAGTCCGAAGAGTGGTCGAAGACTGCATGGCGAACATACACCCAATCTACCACGTCAAGGAACTCATGATCAAGCGCGAGCTGGCGAAGGACCCCGAGCTTGCGAACGAGAACTGGGACCGTTTCCTGCCGCACTTCAAGAAGCGCAACCTTAGTCGCAGACGCGTGCCGTTCAAGGTCACGGACAAGGCGAAGAAAGTGTACACGCCGTTCCCGCCGGCACAGGAGAAGAGCAAGGTCGATCTGCAGATCGAGAGTGGAGAATACTTCTTGGGCAAGCAGGCGAAGGAGAGGCAGGAGCGCGAGAAGAGGGAGGAAGCTATGAGGGAGAAGATGGAGGGCAAGAGGAAGGAGAGGGAGCAGGAATTTGTGGCGCCGGCGGAACCGGGGGACAAGAAGGAGAAGAAAAGGAAGAGGAAGGATGGAGAGGAAGAGGGCGAGAAGAAGAAAAAGAAGAAGAGCAAGGGTGTGGAGGTCAATGGAGAGGCTTGACAGTCAAGGGTTTGAGTCTTTGTTTGCTGCGATTTAGCGATGGTATCTGGGTTTGGCGCTTATTGCAATGTCAACTACTGGAACTCGGCATTCAATGTGCGAATGCTTTTTTGGAGTGTGTCTGGAAATGTTGTGACTCCCATTGCAAGCATGCCAATGTATTCAACCCTACAACGGAAAGTCGTTTCGAGGGACTAAATTAGACATTTCCCCACCGGGCTTCCCAAGACATACGGCCGACACGATTGTAGATTAATCCGGTGGACATGCTAAGGTAGTCATGACGGGTTCGTACCCTGTGCCACCTTCTGACATGATTGTGTGCCGCAGGCCGCGGCCCTACTGTGCCGTAGGCCAGCGACGGGCTGGAATGGCCTTAGTAGGTCACCTGCATACAAGCTATCTAGCTGCGAACAGGCAGTTTCACCCGGAGAAGTCTATACACGACTTGCATATCGGCGGGGTATTTACTGAACATGTAGGTATCCAATTGGCGATTAATAGCGCAGGACAGCTCTCGTACTGTAGATCCACACAACCGATCAGGGCATGGGAGGTTGCAATGGTGCCGTCTCGCCGGGCGTTGAAGCGTCTAGGCCTTGCGACATACCCATCGAAGAAGACGAGAACGCATGATCCGTTCACCGAGCTCAGGTACGTGTAGGGTATCGATGAATACTTCTTGACCATCAGCTATGACTCGATGTCCTCGACCCGGTACTACGAATATGTCTGGTTATTTTGAGTCCCTCAGACTTGAGTTACGGGCGTCCCCTGTCGTAAGACGGAGTGCACTCCGTGCCGATGTGTGCCCAAGAGTGTGATATTGTGATAATGCCCAGCACGAGCACCCGTCTTATAAAGTGTGGGTTTATGTGGTTTCCCGTAACCTGCTCTTTCCCTTCGTCCGTCGCTAACGTGCCATTGTGGTGTACCTCCTCTTTTGAACTCTATCTTGCCCAAAACTTGAAACAGCTTCGCATAGCGATCGATGCTATGAGTCATGGATACATATGTATAATGCAGGCTAAGGCAGCCTCGCGGATCGCCTCCTCGTCTGGAATTCGTGGTATTCAGGCTGTATGTCTGCGTGTAAACAGACATGCCAGCTAAAACATAATCTTCGCATTCCCGAGTTAGTGACACTAATTGGATACCAAATTTGGTGGCCCTCAGTCTAGACCATGCCGACCATGATAGCCGGCTTTCTCGAAATGCCTCGCGGCCATGCTGCACCGCCCACCCGATTGAGTCGACAAATCACGAAATCGCTGTGCGGAAGAGAGAGAGCAATTGTAGAGATCGACAGAAAAAACTGATGAGAAGGTGTACCACCGTGTTCTTGCTCTTGACGACCTCTTGAACAGTAGTCCGTGTGAGCATGATTGTGCTGCAGTTAACTGACTCTGCATGACCAGGAGTACCAGCACCGCGCGACCCCTCATCGTTGCATGCATCGGACGTACAGACATAGGAACGAACTTCTGTGTGTGATAATCTCCGAAGGTCGTCTATTTCTGCCACATACAGTTTGGCGGGTCTGTATGCAAGCCACTTAATATTGTGTATGGTCTTTCGCATTCTGTCTCGATCTTGACTTGTCGAGTCTGTCTGCAAAGTAAAACCTCGGCAGCTTCGAGGGGCGTAATCTTCGAAACGAGGGTATCGGATAGGTGCGGAGAAGGAGTCGTCGAACAATGTTGTGTTGCAGCAACTCGCTCTGTTTTACCAGACGATTGCACATGTCTAGTAGACTAAGTCCATTAGCAGTGGATGCTGGAAACTTGCCGAGGGTGAACCACATGATCGGAGTGTGCTAGTAGGTGAATGCATCAGTGGTTCCGTGTCAAGACGCAAGTGAGTTGCGTATCGTCCATAGCAGAATCATTCTGCTTATGTCGGCAGAGGAGTCGCAGTCTGGTAATCCCAGACGAACCCGAGTCACATTGGTGTCGTTCCAGACTTCAGTGACATCGTGTCTCTAAACAGGACCGGATGCAGCGTATCTTCAGGTCACACCGCAACTGTCCAGTGTCTCATGTTGACTTCCCTGGCACTAGGTAAAGAGGCCCTGGAGGTATAAAGATTGATGGCAAGACGCCCCGGCGAGAGGGAGCAGGAAGAGGAAGAGTAGATCTGAAAGGTTCGTTGGAGTGTAAGCGCGGCTGTCCCTGACCGCGTTTAGCTTGGGATGGGCGAAGGTCTGTAGTCGACCTGTAATCGTAACGTGTGTATAGCGTAGCATGTCGGACATGGGCACGATCCAGTGTGTCCTTTTACGTCGCTGGGACGTGACAGATCATCGGACCATCTCACTTACGGAAGTGTCGAACGCATGATAAGCATGACAATGGAAGGTGCCTTCGAGGCGTGACCGGCATCCACGTTTCGCTACTCGGCAGCTAGATGACGAGACATTTATGTCAGCCGAGGTCTTCGGTTGATAGATCACGAAGCAGCGACGAAAAATTGATGGCTCCAAAGGTGCTTGACGACTCACAGAGGCCATGGCGCTATCGAAATGGTCGTCCCGCTCACGGGACCCCTAACAAGCAGCATGGGCCGCAGCCATTGTTGACCATAGCAGTTCTTGCTACGATGCGTTCAACCTGTGTATAAATGTACAATCAAATGCCGGATACAACCACTATAGTGACTTGAAATACGAAATCAGGATGCCAGATGATAGCAGAGGATCTTTCGCAAGGAGAAAAGGTACATAGGTACAAGTCCTACGCTCAAGTACCTGCCCAATTCAGGAATAACATCGGCAAGGAGTAAGTTAGCCCCTGTCAGATGGGTCATCAATCACTTTGCGAGACATCAACCCGACAAATCGGCCGGATGGCTTTGATGTTGTAAGGTTCGGGCTACAGCTTCCCGCGACAGGGATCATGGTCTTGGGAGTGGTTGGTTCCCGAGACTCCATTACGGGCTTCAGGCGCCTTGCCGGAACCTGACTAGCCTGCCACGAGGACTTCACTGGCTTGGATGTGACACACGCGAGACGAAAAGACTCTTGGCGCCTCAGGCAGAGATGCATCGATCCGTGAGACTTTTCTGGCGAGTTCGGGAGTTCTAAAAAGAGGCGATCCGAGGTTGGCTGCTGAGTCTAAGTTGCACTAGGCAAACAGACAGGACCAAATGGCAAAGCCGTCGCACAGACAAGCCTGCATATACGATCTGAAAGATCCGTTCAAGATTCACCGCCTGGTAGAAGATGCAATTTGGTCCTAGCCGTGTCAGAGCGTAGAATGTGTCTGCATCGGCAAGTGTCTCTACTGCGTCGTTTCACAATTTGCGACGTAGCAGCGACCTCCTTCGAACAGCAGTCCAAGATGGGAGCAGTTTCCCAATGTCTCACCTCAGGTAGGACAAGAAGATTGCTGATTCGAAGCCGCGCCGGGGTAAATCTGATAGGCTGACTCTTACTGCTTGCACAAGCTGTTTCCGAGGCGCCGCAAGTGGCTTCTCGCAACCGGAAGCGATGTGCCTTCAAAGACTACTAGCCCCACAGGCGGCGCAATAATGAGGTTCCGCAGTTTTGCTCGTTGTGGCATGCAAGGCATGAACGGCTGCTAACGTTTCAAAGGAAAACAGCGAGATGAGTTTGCTGTCGCCCGTATTTGCGTCTGCACAGGCCCAGAAAAGTTATACGTTTCGCTCAACCATGGTTCGGCTCGGAAGGCAAGCCCGCAGTGAACCATTCTCTTGAAAGCCACTTGCGCATTCTGTGGAGGTTGTTCCCTCGCTCTCTCAGCCTCGGGTTGTCGTATACCAAATCATCGCAAAAGTGGGAGACAGTATGTTGTAGCAGGTTTCTTACCGCTCCCCGGTCCCGCCGTGCCAGAAGCGGGATCACTCGTAACCGAAGATGGCCTTGGAGTGATTTTGCCAGGGTTTGTCATTCTGCGCGATAACAGCAATACGACCGGCATGGCACGCCTATGTACACAAACATAAGGCTGCACACACACTAAGCTAGGATGGGTTTCAACATGTTCGACGGCGTAATGCTTTGGCCTCGACTGGCCTTCAGCCACATCCACAACACCTTAGATGACAGTGGTCGGATGAAGACGTGCAGCCGGTTATAATCAGCAGGAGATGTTATGCGGCGTCAGTTCGGTCATTCCTCTTTGATATGCACAGGTGTTGATTTTTTGCCCTGCCAATAATGGAATATGGCGTTGAAACGAGAGAATTGTAAGATAGCCAGCCACAGATCGGTTTCAGGCGATGACACGCGATGGGGGCGCGCTTGGATCCATCGCGCGAAGGGATCATGTTGTCGATCGCCGTAGCTCTGTGTTCGGACGGTGCTGGCGTCAACCTTGAACTTTGATCCCGCAAATTGGCAATGCCCGGACCGCGCGTGCGTAGAAATCAACGCCCGACGTGATCCTATTCTTTCCAATATCAGAAGTTGTTTACCTTTCTCTCGACGTGGCTGCCAAGATTTGAGACAAAGGCGGTACGGGAAGCGGCTCGCTGCGAGCTGCAGGCGGTAGATCCCGCAACCTATGTAGGGCAAAGTTCCAACTTTGTACCACTGTCCCACCATGTCCCACCGGCCCATATGCCACCTCATCAACTACAATGCTTAGCCCTGCAGGGAAGTCCCTTGGCAAAAAGCTACTTGGGAGTCCCATACCGAGGCCACGTTCCCGGGCCTGCACGGAAAGCCATCATCGGGTCGAAAGTAGCGATTTGCTACACCCACATCGTTTAGTCCAATCTTAAAAGCTGTCGCCCGCGGCACGACCACTAGAAGTATACAACCGAGAAGCCTCTTTTTGTTTTGGGGCCGAATTCGGTCGTCCTGGGGTTCTTCTGGCAGGATAAAATGCTGAGTAATGCATCCTAAGCCCTGCAGTGAGCTGTACAGATTTCCAATAGGAGCTAGCTCCGGGTGGATAAATTGGGTAGTAATGGAGCTTCTAAATACGCCGTCGCTGGTTCTTCGGCACAGCTTCTGTTTTCTCCTGCTGGTAAGGGACTCCGAGTTTTCCTACGGTACCGCGGCACAACGGCATGAGTTCCAGTCCTCCATGCCGGCCTTCGAACAATTTTCCAGGGTCTTTTTGTCGATTTGCCCCGTTTTCATGTCCGTATAAGAGACCCGAGAGGTTGGTAAAGAGTGATATGCTAGTGAAGAAAATACCGTATGCTTGGTGTTTGTGCTACGAGAGGCGCATGACGCGGCAGCCACGCAGATTAGGTGCTGCTCGAGCATGAGTGCTCGCCATGTCACATGCTGATCACTCTGCAACCGCGTTCGACCACGTGCAGCTAGTGCCATAGCTATCTCTTAGCAGTGCTAGAATGCTTCTAGGGTGGAATATCGTCGTCTTAGGCAATTAGTGCGCTGGTCAGCGACACTAAGGTAGCCGTTGGTCCGTGAGCACACGCCTGGGGCAGCATGTACTCTATCTCAAGAGCGTTCAGGAGGGCCGGAAAGGACGTGTGCGATCAGCCAGCGTCAGGGCAAACCCGCCGTGTTCGCCATGCCTTTCTGCTTTGTGGAACAAATGCCGACTGCGCTGACTGAGCCCAGGACACATAAGATAACCTAGCCCGATGAGGACAAAAGTGAAGCCATCATTGGAGGATATTTGATGGTATGAGATTAGCCAGACATCGTCACCATCGCCTTAAAGCAACCAATGGCGCGACTTCTCCACAGAACGACTGTTTTAGCATAGTTCAGTGTCCCTGCCACGAAAGCCCGAGTGTGGGCCTCTAATTGCTTGTAATCACCCAAACGGGCCCTTGCGCTGTCTTCCTAGCTGTTGGCCCAATAACTGACAGCCACTCACTCCCGGAGTCGCTGCGAGTACCAAGTACCCGGTGGCGCCTTCCGCGGGCTCATCTATCAAAATCAAATCCTTCAGTATCTTCCACAAGGACTTGACCGGTTATTCAAATTCTGGACTTCGGAACATCTGCGCTAGGAATCTTTTTCGGTGCGTGATTTCCACCTGGGGTCGAATGGCTTCCGGTGCGCAGACCGAGGAGACGGTGCTGCTGTTCGGCAGAGAGTTCCACAAAGATGCTGTGGAGCGTGGAGCATATTGTATCCCGGTCGATGATGTATGTGTATCCCTTTCCTCCCAAAATCCCTGGAGTGTCCACCCTACTTGAAGTTTACCTGTGGGACGTTAAGCCCTGCGTGCGTTTCGACATAAGCGACGGTATCATCCGCTGACACTCGTGTGTGAAGCTTGAGGACACAAGACAAGACGAGCTGAACGACGCTCTCAGCGCTTGGTTCGACGGAAGGCTGGTCCTTCCCGATCAGGACGAACTAGAATATGTCCTGGACTGCGGGCCTGGTAATTGTTCCTGGGCCGACCAAGTCGCAGACGAGTACGAAGATGCCGAGGTGAGCCTCCCACCTGCTCCGTGAACCACCCAAGCATACAAGCGCTACCATCGCCGGAATGGTAGGAATCGATACCCAATATGTAGCTAACCCCATGTCGCGCAGGTTACTGCCGTGGCCTCCTTCTTCACGGAGCGGTCGGACGACAACGGAAACACATTCTCCAAGAAGAGATGGAACCTAAACATCCCACTCCGAAGCGATGGGAATGAGCTGAGCCGAGACAGGTACAATTTGATCAACTCGAGGTTCCTCGCGGAGGGAATCGACAGCGGTCGGTGGTTGTCATATGTCGCGGAACTCAGTGGTCGACTTTATATGGATGGTTGGCTCCAGATGGTCGAACTCAACCTTAATATCCAGTCCGATAGTGGAAGAAGGGAGGAGGCTCCACTGCTCGAACGGTGGATTGCGTATTACACTCAAGCCATGCAGAGGTTAAACAGAGACCACACAGTCGGGAACAGGCTTCAGCAACTTATGACGTCTGCCGGCTTGGTGGATGTTCAGTACCAGAGACACAGACTTCCCATCGGACCATGGTTAGCTGGTATGTGTTGCAACGTCGTTCACAAAGCCTGTGTCCTTGCGCCAAGGCTAATGGAATGCTGATATAGGCTCACAATACTTGACCCTTGCGCAAGTCGAGAAGACCTTACGATCCACGGGAGTCTGGGCCTGCTGTCGGGTTTTTGGCATGACAGTCCAACAATTCGACCTTCTGATCCAGGGCGTGCTGACGGAGATGCGCAATCCGGCGTTCAAATTCTACATTCCACTGTGAGTCGTTCCTTCCCAACTTGGGACGCTGTGCTAAATCCCGCCAAGTAGTGTTGCCGTCGGGAAAAAGCGTCAAAGCCGTCGTTAAGCGGTTCGAATATCACGATACCATGAACGGAAGCCGACCGACTACGACAATACCAGTTCCTCCTGTCAGTAAAAGGGATGGGGGACTCATCAGCGACGGCCTAAAGGCACGTCAGGTGCCAATCCCTCAGTTCACATGCTTTCGAAGCCTCATTGTGCCACTGGCGGGCCATAACACCCGCTCGGAGGACCGAATGCCATCACCGCGCATATTATGTCGAGACCCGGTTCTCAGACCTGGTACCAGCTCATGCATATCGTGGCCGCGATAGACGAAGCAAGACCAGCGCCTTCTCGGAAGAAACAAAGACCCAGAAGCGACTCTGCTTGGTTGGTTCGTCTGAGCTGTGGGTGGGATTGCTGTCGATGGCGAACAGGAGAAAAAGAGACGGCAGAAAGATGAGAAGCTGTCACAACGGCCGGAGAAGGCTCCGAAACCCTGCAGGAATGTATGTTTGCTTTCCCCCGGCGCCCAAAAGGAGTCTCTATGTTTATGAGGCAGATGTGGACGGGGGACCGAATGCTTGCTAATAGGGATGGGCTCGTGTGTGGCTGATTCATGTTGGGCGTGCTGCCGAGGGTTTGATCAGTCTCATCAGTCCTTACATACATCGGGTGCTGGGCATCTTAGTTGCAGATATGAGTTGAAAGTTCAGCAGTCCGCGAATACCTCTATGGACCAAAACGTGTAGAGTGCCCACAGTGCCGAGTCTTGAATGTCCCTATACTCGGCTGACATCCTGTGGTTGATTTATACAGGACTTGACAAAGGTGAAAATAGCAGACTGTACACAAACAAGATGCATAATGACTTCAGGAAAAAGAAAGGCGGAAGTGACGGAAGGCAAAGGGACGTCCGAGACATGCGGTCTATATGAAAGACTAGGAAACCAGGGGTGAGGAGCACTCTCAAGCACTACCTTACGTATGGCGACCCGACAGACTGGGCCCGAATTTAGAGTACCGCAATCTTTATCTTGACCTCAACTCACGAAGTCTAACACGCTACGTCCTCCGTACGAGGAGATCAACGAGTCGTTGGGATCTACGCTTCGAGCCGACACTGGGCTTGAAGTCAGCCGCAGCTTACCACAAGAACACAGCACTTTTGCAGTGCATGCTAGACGGCAGTGACAGGGGGCTGGGTCCATGTTGGCACCTTGAGACTTATTCCAGTCAAAGCTATGCCATGTGATGGTGATTCGTGAGAGACCAATGATGGTCAGCTAAAGCGCGACTCCTGTGGCTGAAGCTGCACAGACAGCATGCGATTCCGGGCTCCCGGCTCGTGGCGTAGCGTGCTCGGCTCAGCAGGTGTATTTCAGCGGCGACGCCCGTCTCCCCGAAAAGCCCGAGCGTATCAGACTTCGCTATCCCATACTGTATTCGTACAGAGCTACAGACGAACAGCGCCACTGCAGTGAGATACGGAAACGGTCCGCTTGATCTGCTGCTGGTGTCACCACCGTAAAATCTGCGAATCAAGAACTTTTTGATGTTCGCTTCTGATTAAGGGTTCCCACAACGCCCAGACCTGTTCATCCTGTTCAACGTTTTCCCCACAAAGTCAGTTCACCGCAGCCACCCTTACTCTCCACACCTTTTCTGAGCTGCGTCGCTCGATTACACAGGTCAGCAGATACTATGGGGGGTAGATCTTCATAGGGAGCATGCGGTCAAGATGGTCACCCTCTCAAGACGATCGTCTCTTGCGTACCTTCGTACTCCCACACGAAGTTGTGTGTGATGGTGTGTATCGACTTACAAGTGGGGATCTCCACCTTCTGCTGCTGGTTCTTCTTGGCATGCAGCTGAGGCTCAAGCCTGGCCGTCGTGCCTTGCAGTTTCGAACCGAGCTTCCTCCTGCTTACTATCCACGTATGTGACTGCCAAACGCTTCCACTCGCACTCTCCTCACTCTCAAGGGCCATTCCAACATCATTTTCCATTCGAGCAATTTCTTCCACGCCGACCATCTTGATTGTAAAGGTCGGCTTTGCGCTTCGCGGCCTGCGAATTAGCCTGAATTCTTTTGACGTCCACTTTCTCCACACTCTGTACAGCCGCCATATCGTCATCATACATGTCCGAATTTCGTCCCCAGCCGCTTTCATCTAAGTACAATAGCCGTTAGAGCCGCAATGCGGAGGTCAAGGTATGGGACGACATGGGGTAGATGGAGCCGGCCATGAGCCGGTCACGGTAAAGCACCGCCTGCAAGGAACGGATGAGGGGATGGCAAGCGTACTTGTAATGATGTAAGTACTTAAGGGTAGGCTATGGTGCAGTCCCCTCAGAGCTCGTAGCGTATTTTTCTCCGCTTCATTTCAGTCGAAACATCATGCGTACCCACACAAGAGCTTCCGCCCTGGGCGCTCTCCTTGTCGCCGCGAATGGGGCGAACGCCTTCCGTCCAGGCACCAATGGCTCTCCATGGGACCTCAGGAACTTTTCCTCTCTTGTCGTATTTGGTGATTCATATACCGATGACTCTCGTCTCGGATACTTCATCAACAACAATGGCTCCGCGCCTCCAACAGGCTGGGTTGACCCTGTGGTAAGTGACAAGACCGCGTCATGCTAGGACCGCACCTTCCCGGCACCGCACTTTCCCAACACGGCGCCTTCCCAAGGACAACACCTTCCCACAGTCGCTCCTTCCTAGACTACCTCACATTGAACTGACACTTCATCCAGAACTACGCCGCAGCAGATGGCGGCCGACCATGGCCCGAGTACGTAAAACAGTACACCGGTGCAGATCTCTACAACTACGCCGTCTCAGGAGCCGTCTGCTCCAACGAAATCACCCCCCGCCCCTTCGCTGCCATCGACGCCCCCTTCCCCGACATCGCCGGCTACGAGCTGCCCGCCTACCTCAACGACAGCCACTACTACGAGAACGGGACCAAGTTCATGAACGACGATCCCGACACAACCGTCTACGCGATCTGGATCGGCACGAACGACCTCGGCAACGGCGCCTTCATCACCGACTCCCAAGTCGCCGGCACGACTATCGAGAGCTACCTCGACTGCGTGTACGACCAGCTGGCGCGCGTCTACGCCAACGGGGGCCGGTACTTCGTCATCATGAACATCGCGCCGCTGAACCTGAACCCGCAGTACGGGCTCCCCGGCAAAGGCGGGTTGGCCGCGACGCAGTACTGGCCGGACAAGAACGAGACTGCGGGCGGCAATGTCACGGAGATCTCGTATATCATGCTGGAGCAGCTGACGCTGGTCAATGCCGTGTACCAGTACCGCACGCCGTTCGCGGTCGAGATCAATAGGAGGTATCCCGGCAGTCATTTTGCGGTTTATGATGTTCATGGGTTGATGACGGATATCTATAATCATCCGGCAAGCTATTTGAATGGCACTGCGCCGCTCAATGTCACTGGAGTGAGTACTCTCTATGTCCACTGGAAAACCTGCATGGGACTGACTTCTATAGTACATACACCACTGCAACCTCACCGGCGCCGATTGCACGACTATCACGAACAGCCCAGACTCCTTCATGTGGTACGACGAGCTGCACCCATCCGAGCAGACCGAGCGTGTCGTAGCCAAGAACTTTGTGAATGTGGTCAAGGGTATCAGCAAATGGGCCACATACTGGTCTTCCTAGAGCACTGGCAACTCGGAACCGGACTGTGGCATTGAGAGACTCCCGCGTATATGAAGTGATGTAAATAGCCAAAGAGCCAATAATATTTCTATCTCGACCCTTCTCTAAAATACCCTACTTCTTGGGCGAGAACCTCTTCGTCACACATCACATCCCATCAAATCTCCCTACACCACTTAGCAAGCACCGAACTCATCTCGACCCCACTCATCCCAATCTCCTCCAACCCAACATCAACCCTACAGATGCCACCATCCCTACTCCCCCGTCCCTCCGCCGCCGGCATGACCAGCTCCAACTCAATCAGCCCCTCCCAAGCCCCCTTCACGACGTCCTTACCCCAGACTCTGCTGCCAGTTCCACTTGCCATAGCACCGCTTGCGCTGGCCTGTATACGTGCTTTAGACGCCAGGGATTTGTACTCGTCGTACGCGAGTGCAAAGGTGCAGGTATCTGTGTCGTGGATGATTGGTAAGCGGGCTGCGGCGATGAGGAGGGAGAGTTGGAGGTCCGAGAGGGAGGGGAGGAGCGCCAACTTGGAGTCTGGTCCGAGGGCTGAGGAGAGGTTGGGGATACTCGAGATCAGGTGCGGTAGGATGAGAGATGTGGTCGTGCCGCCGGTGGACGAGAGCGGGATGCTGGATATGTGGATCAGCATCGAGGTTTGGAAGGCGACGACGGATTTCGTGCTGTAGTAGAGCTTGCGAAGGTGGGTGGAGAAGGCGTCGTTGGTGCTGAAGAGATGGTTCATTGCAGTGTTCCAGCCGGACAGCGCTTCCTGGGTGGTCGTGTCTCCGTTGCTGGGCAGTTTCAGGCTGGTGTCTAGGGTGAGATGCTCGTCTGTGCCGAGCAGATCCTTCGCTTCCAGCATGAGTGAGCTTTTGCACATCTCCTGGAAAACAGAGAAGTTCTTTGCCAGCGACAGATGGACGTAGCGATGACTGAAGCGACTCTTGACTCTCTTCTCCAAGCTTTCAGCGACATCAAAGCGCGTAGTGAGACCTAGGACAGCTATTGGGGCCTTTCGAGACTGCGCAATGTCGAAGAGGTTGTACAGTAGTGTCTGCCTTGGATGCGTGGCGAAGAGGTCGAACTCGTCAAGGATGAATATCACACTTTTCGTGACTTGGTCGGTCTCTTGCCCAGCAATCTCGGAAGGGTGTGACAGTAAAGCCAGTAGAGTGGTAAGAGTGTCGGCGTAATTCTTCGCAAGACTGTCCTCTTCGACTTCCATCTCTTTGCCCAGTTGGCGCCATATTTCACGCAGTGCGATCTTATCGTCCGTGTGTATGAAGCCGCTGAGTCTCACGACAAGGAAGTCCTGCCCCTGCTTTGCCGCTTGGTCGTGCAGTATATGATCCACGACCGCGGTCTTGCCGCTCCCACGGGCTCCGATAAGCAGCATGGAGTTGCTTTCTCCGGCGACGATTGTCTGGTTGATCAATGTGGAGACCTTAGCATATTCCTCATCCAGTCCAATCAGCTTCGGTCTTCGCTTTCCAGTCAGCTTTTCCATTACGGCATGTTGAATAGCCTCGAATTCGGAAGTGTTGAGACTATGGTCCTTTATGTTTTCGGCGAATGTGATGCGCTTCGGTTTGACAGCAACGACTTCCTCAAGTTCTTCCTCAATATCTTGATCTTCCGGCAGAACATCGATGGCATCCGCCATCTCCGTGTCTTCGTCGTTGGGAAGCACTATGTGGCTCGGCTCCACGTGATCATCTTCTGGCACATGCTCTTCTTCATCAGCTACAGCGATCACCACCTTTGCGCTCTTTCGCCTACCGCCCCCTGGTTTCGCCGACGCCGAGGGAGTAACCCGACCTTCTCGAGGGGTCGATGGTGTTGGTGAAGCCTGCCTGCTGCCTTCGTCGCCGAGTTGCAGCTTGCGAGGTACCCGTCTTACCCTTCGACTTGCTGAACGGGCGCCCTCAGCTCCATCTGCTTGTTGACGTGCTTCCTCCTCAAGCTGCTTGATCTGGTCCTCGAACGTGAGCTTCGACGATTGTTCTTCCTCACTGTCTGACACCGCAACATCCTCACTATCATCCCGAAGCTTCTGCGAGCTTCTTCTACCTCTACTGATTCGTTTCGGCGTCGGTGCATCGGCCACCACAGGTCGTGGCTGTACTACGATCTCGTCCCCAGAAGATCTCCTGTGTCCATTTGGTATCGCAGGTGACTTATCAGCCTTTGCGAATTGCCCTCTTGCCCCTCTTGTGCCCGCTCTTCCCTGCGGCTTCTTATCAGGAGGCGCTGATGAGCTACCACCCTTCACGAACTTCCCTCCCGTCCCTCTTGTGCTCGCTCTTCTTTTTGGCGTCTTCCTCTCCCCACCTTCATCCTCTGCACCTGCCATCGCTTGCTCAGACTCCACATTCCACTCCTCCTGTCCTGCACCATTTACAGATACTGTCTCCACCGCATCCTCCATGCCTACCGTCGAGGCATGCGCTCCGACTATGTCATCATGCAAATCCACCTTTTCCCCATTCACTGCGCCATTGTGATCCGACCTCTTCAACCCATTGGCTACTGTAGGCGATTCAACCTCCACCCTGGGCGTTATGCCATTTGCCCTGGACCTTGCCGAAGACCTAGCACTCCGCTGTGCGGAGGATCGTACAGGTGTGGTTGTGTTCCTTGGGCTCGACTTTGCGGGGGTGTCCAGTTTCCTGCGCTTCGTCGAGCGAGGAGAAGAGTCCATACAGGCTGTAAGACAATTGAACGCTCAGGGCGGAGATGCGAAGAACCTCAAAAGGGTCGTGACATGGACCCGGGTGGTAGCTCGGTCTGGCGTGGAGTGGGCAACGGTCCCCTGGGAATGCGAACGTTTGGTTAATGCGAGTAATTAAACGAATGCGGAAACTGGGGAGACGCGACGCGTGAACTTTCCGAAGCCGCGATCCAAATGGCTAGGCACATGAACGAAGCACAAACTTAAGCATTCCCATGCCTTTGGTGTCACAAGTCTCGCAATGTTAACAGTGTAAAGAATACATGTATTTGTTGGATTTGATGTATATATTATTATATGCTTAATCTACTGGCAGATCTGCTATGGTTGTCCTGGAGCCAATCGCTCGTCATGCTCCTACCAGCACACTACCCATCCTTTCCCTTTTATCCATTTCGCTCCACAGCCTCCTTCGCAGGTAGTACCTTGTGGGGGCCGAGAAAACAGCCAGGAAGAACGTCTTCGAACTCCCAGCAGTGCTGAGCTTTGCTCAACCAACTCCGCACTGTACGCCTAATTCACCTTCTTCCCCTCCCTCTCCGCCTTCCTAAGCGCCCTCTTCCTAATTCCCTCATGCATCGTCCTGTTCTGCTCCGCTACGACCTCATTCATAGTCCCCGTAAACGTCAGCAGCGCCCAATGCATGATGCCATGACTCCAGTACGGCGTGCTCGTGAACGCAATACCCTGCGCGCCACCACTCCGACCAATCTTGCCCAACGCAGCCCTCACAAACTGCTTCGGGGTCGGGATCGTCGCGCTGGCCCGCTTGATCTTCGACATGGCGGATGTCACAAGGTAGCTCTGCACGAGTTGCACATGCACCCCGTGCGGTTGGAGCTCCGAGCCCAGCGCAGTGCTCCACTGCTGCAGGAAGGCTTTGCTGCCGGAGTAGGTGGCCAGCAGCGGCGTCGGTAGGATGCCGCCGAAGGAGGCCATGGTGAGGATCAGACCGCGCTTGCGCGACACCATGCCGGGGGCGACGAGCTGGGTCACACGGAGCGTGCCCATGCAGTTGATGGTGATGATGTCCTTCATCTCGCGCTCGGGGGTCTGGACGAAGGGGACGGGCATCTCGTGGCTGAGGCCGACGTTGTTGATCAGGATCGAGACGTCGAGGTCCGAGACAAGTTTCTTGAGCGCCTCGAAATCCTGGTCCCGGTTCTGGGCGAAGTCCATTGCCAAAGTCTTCGTCTGCACAGATGCATATTTGGTGGAGATCTCAGAGGCGAGGGTGTCGAGCTTGGAGGCGGTGCGCGAGACGAGGACGATGTTGTAGCTCTTGGAGGCGAGCTGGAGGGCGTATTCTTTGCCGATGCCGTCGGAGGCGCCCGTTACGACGGCCCAGGTACCTTTACGACCGAACTTGGACAGCTTGGGGTTTCGTCAGTATAGCTGCTTTATAGTGGCATATTGCGAATGACTTACGGAGGCGCCGGGAAGAACGAATAGACTCAGGAGTACGCGGACGAAGCTGAACAACTTCACAGAGACATATAGCAGTCCAATGGCAGCAAAGCCTTGGGTAAACGGTGTAGAAAGCCTGTCCATGTTTGTGGCAGACCCAAAGTACGTTTTCAGTCTCGTGCTATATCGGTTGCCGTAAGTTAGGTGTTGAAGGCTAGCCCCGATGTCGTTGTCAAAAAGCTGCAGCTTCCCCGAACGCGTGGGGAAATTGGCCGACACGCGTCTGACTGAAGCCACAAACGGACGACGGACCGTGAACCATTGCGTCGCTCGTAGCCATTCCCTCCTTCCAACACGGACTCACAACACTCCCCTTAACCAATGTCCCCAGTCGCCGACATGTCAGGTCTCCTCAACTACCTGCCGCCCAGCGAGGGTCTTCTACCCAAATGGCTCCTCTTCGTACGTGTCGTCCACACCTCCTTGGCCATCTCACAGCGCAACACCACTAACCCAAACCGTGCCCAGATCTCCGTCGTCTCAATGGCCAACAGCATCCAAGCCTACACCTCTCTCGGTCCCACCCAACGCGTCTACACCGGCCCTCGCAGCCCAACCCTCTCCTCCACCAAACCCCCCTCCAACATCCCCGCCAACGTCCTCCACTCCACCTCGCCCGTAACGCCGCTCAGCGCGCGCACCTTCGGCACCTGGACGGCCATCACCTCCGTCGTGCGGCTCTACGCCGCCTACCATATCGAGCAGCAGGGCATGTATGAGTTGGCTTTGTGGAGTTTTGGCGTCGCCTGGGCGCATTTTATGAGCGAGTGGCTCGTCTTTGGTACGACGCGGTGGGGGAAGGGTTTGGCGGGGCCGGCGGTGGTTAGTACGAGTAGTTTGGTTTGGATGTGGGTGCAGTGGGATTATTACGTCAAGGCGTAGGGTACCGTGGGATACTGTATGATACGGGAGAGGCTAGGATGGTGAGGAAGAGATGTA
This sequence comes from Zalaria sp. Him3, assembly GCA_027923365.1. NCBI lineage: Eukaryota > Fungi > Ascomycota > Dothideomycetes > Dothideales > Zalariaceae > Zalaria > Zalaria sp. Him3. The sequence goes on along the minus strand of BPUN01000013.1, from coordinate 237,887 downwards.
AGATAGACGCGAAAGAGTCGGGATGAAGGTGTACAATGAAGGCCGGCGGACGATGTTGGTGGCATTTAAGAGATACCCATTCGCGGGCGGATTATATTATGCTAAGAGTCTGGATATTGAGCAAGCAGAGGTATATAATTAAGCAAGAGTCCTCAAAGACAAGCGTTCAAGATCCAAAGTCCGGTTTCCAAGATACCATCAAAATGCCGATGCTGATTTTCATTTATTGGCTGAACTCAGGATCAGCCTTGACCGGCTCCTGCAACTTCTTCCGGTACAGCTCTCCAGCGCAGCCTCTCAGACGAGCAGCGGCTTGCTCAGGAGTAATGTCTCTTTGCGGCTCAGCCATCATCTCGTAGCCGACCAGGAACTTCCTGACGGAGGCGCTGCGGAGAAGAGGGGGGTAGAAGTGGATGTGGAAGTGGCTGGCCTCGATCTCTTCTTTCGTGCCATCAAGTGGTGCTTGGTGGAGACCCATGCCTAAAACACTTCAGCGTATATCCAGCGTCAGGGGGACGGATTCAAACTTACTGTAAGGAAACTGCGTCTCAAACAAGTTATCGTACCGCCTGGTGACCTCGGCAATCGCCTCCGCAAGATCCTCTTTCTCCTTGTCGTCAAAGTCCACCAGCGCCCTCTTGTGTGTCCTGCTCACAATCATGACCTCGAAGGGCCAGGTCGCCCACCACGGACACAGCGCCAGAAAGGTGCTGTTCTCAAATACCACGCGTTCCTTCTTTTGCGCCTCCAGCGCCGCATAATCCTCGAGCATATTTGCACCTCCCTGCTCCCTTCTGTACTTCTGCAGATGCTCTAGTTCGAGCCCCGGCTCCTCTGGCATACCAGTCGTGCACCAAACCTGGCCGTGGGGGTGTGGGTTCGAGCAGCCCATCGCCGCGCCCTTGTTCTCGAAGATCTGCATGTAGCGATACTGTGCATTGGGCGCGGCAATGTCATCGTGACCGTGTGGTGCGATGGTGGTTGGCTGTGCGACTTGCGCGAGCGGGGATTTGGGCGAGATGTGCGAGGTGTAGAGGCGCGTCCAGGTGTTGATGACGGGGAGGATTTGAAGGGGGTTAAGGTCGGCGAGGGTTAGGTTGTGTGCGGGAGAGAAAGTGATTACGTAGCATTTGCCTGTGACGGATTCGGCGCGGAGTAGACGGTTCGCGAGGGCTGGTTCAGGCATTTAGTGAGTGTTACGAGCTTGGAGGGTGAAGCTGGTTCTTACATCCATCCTGATCCGCTTGGTGGTATTCGGCTTGCTCTTCCTTGACTGCGCTGTAGTCGTTGACGAAGACGAAAGTGCTTTCGTACTCTGGGTTCGTGTCGCCTTGAGCGCGCTTGTTTCCCGGGCAGAGGTAGCACTGTCATGAAGCTTAGCAATTGTTCCGGGAAGCATGAATAGAGTGACACGAATTGTACCTTAGGGTCGTATTCTGGGAGGGATGTTTTCGACGCCTCTTCTTGCTGGCCTCTTCACATACTCAGCTCTACTCGATTGTAATCCGATGCGCGTCATAGCTCTTACTGCCACGGTCTCTTTGTCCTGTGCGGTGAAACGAGGATCCAGCTGCCTCGCAAGGGGTTGAAGCGCCTGTGAGAAATGTCGTCGAGGATTGCGTCGGGCATGATCGGGTATGCTTCGACCAATTGGTATATTATACCTAAAGGTATACAGGAATGAGGAAGTAGAAGTAAGAAGGGAAGCTCCCGCAATGGTTCAAGGCTAGTTAGGTATTCTTGGGGTTCGGCCCTTCTAACACGTGTTAACGGTTGTCGTAGCTTTTGTTTCGTGGAGGAATTGAGGGGCGGCGGTTCCATGGTGGGGTGGGGTCCCTGCCTTCAGCTTCGTTCGGATGTCTTCCCGATGAGTTTCATCAAGCTTCCAGGTTGTCCACGAAAATATTGAAGGAATGAAATTGTACATATATACATGCTATTATGATAATAATAATATGATTAGCAGAGCTTGCTCCCTATCTTCGAACCGTTCTCATATACCAGAACCTTCAAGACAGCACATTGGCTGTTGTGTACGACTATTCTGCACAGCGTGTCATGGTCCAAAATTACTACTGCCTCCAAGCGACGACATCAACCCTCTCATCCCACAGTTCCAACGCCTCTGCCCTACCCAGAGTCTCACCCTTCTCCGGCGGCAGCCTCCAAACCGTGATGCCGAACCCGCTCATCTTCAGACTCGTGACCAGCGGGCCCAGCGTCAATCTCTTCACCACGAACCCTCTTTTCCCCAGCTCGACAACAGCCAATTCAGCGAACCTCGCAAGCACCTCGTCTGAAGTGCTCCCGAGCGTGTTCAGCAGCAACACCACCTCATTATCGGCAGATGCACCTTCAGGGAACGTTGAAGCGGTGAAGGGAATGAACGCCCTGTCCTCGTCTGAGACGTCAAGCAGTAAGTCCAGCATCTGCGAGGTGAGTGCTTCAGGGCTGGGAATGGGCGAGATCTGACGCAGGCCCGGTTCGCCATGAGCGCCCATACCAAGCTCGATGGTCGCAGGCGGTAGCGTTTGCAGGTCGGTTAAATTCGCGTTTGGCAGCGCGACTCTGTTTCACAACCACATCAGCGCTGATTCTTTTCCATGTTGCCCCTTTCTACCTCCCACTCAGTCCATCCGAGAGTTCTCACAGACAGAGTCACATACCTATCGAAAGCAACCCCCACAGTCCCCACATTCGCCGCCACATACTCCATCGCCCTCGCCACCGTCTCCAACCCCTCCCCCCTATCCGCCAACGCACAAGCAACCTTCAACCCAATCAAATGCCCACTCAACCCCCTGCGCCCAACCTTTCCCCCCTTCCTCCTCCCCACCGCAACATCATCCCCGACCGGGCAAAAATGCACCTTATACCCCGCCGCCTGCGCCCTCGTAACCGCCAATCCCGCATTCAAGATATCGCCTGTGTAATTCCCACACACGACCAACGTCCCCCTCGCCTCTCCCCTTCCTTCTTTCTCCTTCTCCGCACGCGTCGGCTGGCACATCCGGATCGCCTCGAAGATTTGGGCCGCTGTCGGCGAGGCGAAGACGGCGCCGGAGACGTACGCGGATAGGAACCCGGACCCCACGAAGCCGCCGAACATGGGCTCGTGACCGCCGCCGCTGAAGCCGATGGTGGTGACGTGGGTGGAGCGGAAAGTGGCGAGGTCGCTGCGGTAGAGGATCTTGTAGGGAGTGTCGTAGGAGAGGGAGGGGTGGAGGTGGGTTAGGCCTGTTAGGGCTTCGTTTATTGCGTCTGTGGGGTGGAAGAGTCAGTGGTGGCGGATGAGGTGGAGGTGGAGAGGGAGGGCTTTGGCGGTGGCGTACCGGAAGGCGAGTTGATGAAGTGGAAGGTTTCTTTGGCCGGGGCGGGCTGGGTTGCTGTCTCTGTGGCCATGGCTAGAATGTGTAGGTAGCTTTTCGAAGCACCGCTGCGTGACGAATTGATGTCTTTTGGGGCTGCGTCAATAAGCTAAGCTATTAAACAGCAGATTTCGCCGCGAAACGGTGCGAGAGTAATGCTGATCGGAGAATAATCACCAGCAACACTAGATGCCAATGCTGACGGAGAGAAACGAGAAGAGAGGAGAGGAAGAACAACTTAGTACTGGAAAGGCCGCAAAGGACGCGAAGGCGCCCTTTCTATGGGCTCGCGCCCAATGCCCTTTAGCTCATCCGGTTGTATGATGAGTGACCGAATGCGAGCTGCATCCCCCGCAGACGGACCTCGAGTACCCCTTCCCCGCGATCATTGCGCGGACTACCCAATTAGGAAGTCCGAGAGGATGTATCCGAAAACCTTGGCAAGGGGAGATGGGATACGGATTCTGTGTTGTTCATGCCAGGTTATCCACTTGGTAGATGCTGTGGATCGTAGTTCCTTCTAGGAAAGTCTGACAGATTTCACACGTTGGGAGAACAAAAGCGAGGGATGTGGGTGAACGAGCGGAAAAATACCAGGGTATCGCAAAAGAATCTATCACATATCAAGCCAAGACATAAAACTCCCACCAAGAACCATATATCGCATCAAATCATATCCAAATCATTTCTCGAACGCTTTTCCACGCCCTTCATACACCACAGTATTAGGCCTCCTGCGCCTTAGACGGACCGTCAAAGCTGCTCTCAGCCTTGTTGTGTCCCCGAATCCGATCCCACTCTTCCACATCACGTCCCTCGTCCACCGTGTTCGCCGTCAGCTCCGGGATCTCCTCGTCCTCAATCTCCTCCGGCAGGATGAGGTTCAGGATGAGGGCGACGAAGGCGGTGATGGCGAAGCCGGTCTCGAGGACGAGCTCGATGGCGTCGTAGAAGCCGGCGAGGGCGTGGTTGTTGCCGCTGTAGGTGAAGACGTAGCTGAACCATCTAAGACATTGTTAGCAATGCACTTAACACAGCTATAATTAAGCAAGTCAAGGGAATGTATGACTTACGTTGGCACGAGCGTAGCACCGTATCCCAACGCCAAGCTGGCGGTCAAGATGAAGCGGTTACGGCGCGTAAACGGGATCGTCGAGATGATCCTGATACCGGAGACCGCGACGGCGGAGAACAGGAACGTCGTCATGCCGCCCAGAACCGCGGACGGGATCGCCACGAGCGCCGCTGCAAACTTGCTGAAGATGCCCATGACCAGCAGCCAGAAGCAGCAGCAGTATCCCGCGTTGCGGTTCGCGCAACGGGTGAGGGCGATGACTCCGTTGTTCTGCGCAAAGGTGGACATGGGGGTGATGGTGCAAAGGCCTGCGATGATGCCGTTAAGACCGTCTGCAAGCACGCCGCCCTGGATGCGGGAATCGAAGAGCGGGCCGTCCACCTCGAGACGCGAGACATCGCAGGTGGCGGTGATGTCGCCGATCGCCTCCATAGCGAGCACGATGTACACGGCCAGCATTGGGAGGACGATTGGCCCGTAGACAGTCAAGGGGAATGTGTGCACCCAGATGAAGCTGGCCGCTGGGGCAGAGTCGATGCCTGAGCGGTCGAAGTAGCCGCATGCGGCCGCGACGATGCAGCCGACGAGGAGACCGATGACGACGGCGCAGGACTTCATGATTGGAGAACCGAAGCGCTCGCACAGGATGATTGTTAGGAACACCAAGAAGCCGAGGCCGATGAACTCTGCGCTACCCCATGGCAGAGCGTGCGGAGCGCTGATATCTGGACAGAGACGGTAGATACCGGTCTCCGGGCGCGACATGCAAGATCCTGATCCACCGGCCCAGTCCTCGAATCCGGAACTGACCAGAGAGACGCCGATCAACATGACGGTAGGGCCGGTGACGAGAGGTGGAAAGAGCTTCTTCAGAAATCTGGGCGAGGTGAAGGACATCAATACTTCCAGCAGAGCGCAGCAGCAGGATGTGCCGATGAGTGCTCCGTATCCTTTGGGGCATGGCAGGGGGTTGCCATCAGCATCTGACGGACAGTATCCGTTCGCATACATCTGCGTAAACGCTCCGCTGGCGACCGTGATGATAGCGAAAGAAGTACCGACGACTGAAATCAGGCCAGTGCCAATGTAGAAAGGGGTCTTGTAGATGTGGAAACGGGTGATTTGAACAGCGCTCAGGATACCGCAGACAATGAGCGAAGTCGAGACGAGATACTGTTGCATTTCTCCAGTAAGGTTTGCTGAGCCGGCAAGGATGATAGGAGGACTGATAACGCCTGCAAGCATAGAAAGGGCATGCTGAAATCCAAGAAGGAGGGCCAGGAACACAGGTATGCTGTCATTGAGGCCAAAGAAAGGCGCTGCCCTCCTTTCCTTCTTCATGAAGGGGAGATTAGGCTTGAAGAGAAATGCATAGTCGTAGTCTCCGATGAGGCCATCCCTAATCATTCATGTCAATGCTTGCTCGCATCATACTCCGAGTCGTGTGACTTACTTGGTGGTAAAAGCCTTGAACAAGCGTCTGCTTTTCTCAGTGAATGTACGCCTGCGGCTCATGTCTGGCCCGATCATGTCTGGCGAGTCGTCCTTGACAGCATCTGGTGCCGACATATTGCTCGTATACGAATTTGTGAGTGGTTTTAGAAACCGAGATTTGAGTAGGTTCCCAGGGGGCGTATATATCGCAGTCTAGGATTCGAAGTATGGCGCACTTATGCAAGGTGATGAAAACTGGGGTGTAAGGAAACCGGGGTTCACAGATGGATCAGGCGTGATCTCCAATCTTCGGCTAGGTTGCAGCTGTATCGCATGTATCCGAATGGTCCGATATGACTTGCGTCTAGGAACGAGAGGTGTCGCGACTCGACGTGGAGCCAAGACCCAAATTGTTTTTGAATGCCAATTGGCTGTGGAGATAGCGAGGTAGGAATGTGCGATGATACGAGACAGAAAACAGTACTGATCTTCCTACCTATACCAAGAGATGCGGAGCACTCATCCTATATACCTTTCGGAGCTTCCATATCTCGAGAACGCGTCCAGGGTCCCAAAGAATTACCCACTCTTCCCATAGCGGAGATGCTCAACAGGCTCTAAAGGAAACCGCCGCGAAACCGGACGCTCCCACCAGAGGGAAAGGAGAGAGCGTCGCGCGAGGTGCTCGCCGACAGACGGAAACGGGCGAAGTAAAGTTGTGGCTAGGGGCCAGATCGATGCTGTATCTGCACGACAACCGCTTTCTGACGGCTGACGGCGATGGGTGTTGCTCGATGGCATTTGCTCACAGCTTGATAAGGCGGGCGAATTGGCTTGCTGATTGGCTTTCGCCTACGGCAGCACAGGGCAAGTTCACTGTTGCAGGCGGAGCCCGCCGAACCGGCTGGGGCTCGAACCGTTCGCCGAAGCTTGGCCTCTTACCCCGGCAGCAACTGCCGCTTTGACATGTAGTATTAGCAACGGCAACGAGATAGATAATATCCGTCGCACGAGGAGTATCTATTCTTCTTGTCAATAGTATTAGAACACTGTACAGGACAGCCACACAGTATAAGCAGGAAAACAATAGAGAAACCACACCGAATGGGGCGTCGGTAAGTCGCATGTGTACGAGGAATGCCACCATCTAACTGAACGGACGGCTACTCTTCAAATTTTCAGATGAGAGAAGCACCGCTCAACATGGCGGACTGGTATGTCTACACTGATTCCAGAAGACAAGGGATCGGATTACTCCACATGTGGGGATGTCAAAACGTGGACAAACCCCTCTTTGAATTTGAAGTCGTACCCATCGCATACTAGAATCATAGTGATGTCCTTGTAGAACCCATGTTGAGCCTCCTCATAACTATTGGGCTACACTAGTCATGTCAGTGGTCCTCCAAATATGACGTGGCCTAGAAAAGCAATCAGTAACAACCTTAGAGCCTCATTCCGCGATAGGGAGCCTTCCGTCTTGACACGACAACCTACGATGTGGTTGACTGTCACCTCTCCGCCAAGTCTGCGCTTGAAAAGACGGTGGCAATACGTCGCAAGCATTCGCATGGCGCGGTGATCCTACTCCTCCACGGTACACGCTCCGTGCTCGTTAGGTAGCTGGTCCCTGCCCGATGTCATATGGTCCCATGACTATCACCCAAACACCACGCCAGCACGATTAATAGGTGGACCGCATCCATTCTACCGAGGTAAGGACCAGCCAAGTATCGTTCTACAACACTCTCAAGCAAACCAAAAGCGAGCAACGTCTCAAACTCGCCAAAATGTCGCGTTGAGCGCGCACACAGCGGAGGAAAGCCCTCCAATGCATTCGTCGACACGTGGACCACCTTCGCAAAAAGCAGCAACTGGACAGTGACGGGCAAATCAAGGTCGCAGGATCTTGAGCCCCATTCCCCTGAGTCGCAGAATGCAAACCCAGTCCGATCTCTTCTGACATTGGTACAGTCTGCTCAATCAGAGCCTAGCACCACGCTTTATGACGCCGATGCTGCAAGCATGAACGTCCGGAGAAGAGATGGCAGGACCGTACCGCTAGTGCATGGAGCACGGGGCGGCATTTTGCAGGTTGCCCAGTATGCGGTGCGTCCTGTCAGAGCTGGAGGCAATTCGGTAACAAGCAAGGCCGGCCGTGGGGATCGGTGTTTCGTCGACAAAACGGACGATGGAGCGGTTGAGCGGTTTGACGCCCTGAAGAAGATCGAAGACCGGAAATGACCTACTTAGGAAATGCGTGACCATACGGTCTTGGGGAAGCTCTCAATTGGAGTCTTGTCCCGCGTTGGGCAGCAGTACAGTGACAATGAAACGGCAAAACGAGGCATCGATCTGGCAATAGCAGCAAAACAGCGTAAAGTGGACATGATGAAAAGACTCACTATCAGCATGAGACCGAACTACGTGTCCCTGTGGTCCAAACCCACCTCGTGGTTGATCAAGGCATTTGCGATGCTACTCCAGGGCCTTCTCTCTGTGCCCCACGAAGACGGCCCGTCGCCCTGGCTGCCTCACCTCATCCTAGGTTAACTCGACCCATACAGAGCTCTTGCAGGTATATGCGGTCATTGGTGCTATTTCTGTGGGGCGTACATGCCCAAACGTTCTCCCGCTGCTTACCCGTGAGAGGTTGCGCTGCAGTCCTGTGCGTCGCGTCGTGCATGATCCTCTACTAAGCTTGGCCTATTGGCCTCGGTTCAGGGACCGGAATAGACTGCGAGCGGCTACGGACACTGCTCGCAGTACAGTATAGGAAGCGCTTGGGGCTGAGAGATCAGTGACACGACAGTCGGGCCCAGGTCGGGAATGTTCTCGACGCAGTAATATGTGGTACCGGCGGGATTGCGCAAAGGGCCAGCCAAAGCGCCCCCCAGCTGCGAAGCCTGTGAGGATATCGCAAGTCACTCCTTTCGTGGCGCATGCACGTGGAATCACACTTGCGGAGGCGGGAGACGGACGTAGCGATTGGCAGGAGCCGAAGTTTAGCGCTGGACCGCCCGCCCGCTCTATCTGCCGCTCCTTTGTCCTGCTTTTGCTGCAATGTGCGCGTCTGGCTGGAAACAGTCGGCTGGACGGTGGCGGTGGTCTGTAACACTATTTGGTGCAAGACGACAACTACGGGCAAAGAAACTCTTTTCTGGCAACGGATGACGCAGGCCGTGATGTTGTCGCACGTTCATGTTTCGTTTTACTACCGCGGCGTGTCGGGCATGTGCTGCGTGGGCATTTGTCTCGCACCGACGTGTAAATTCTGCAGCTTGAGTGCGCTACGTGGGTCGGTGGAGGAGGTTTTCACGCAGTTGGCTGCTCCCTGATAGAGGCGTAGCTACTGGCGTACGGAGAGGATCAGGGATCGAGCATGGACCGGGCGGGTGGTGAGACTGCGTCTGTGATTGGCGTCAGCTTGCATGTGGCTTGCAGCAACACCGAACCTTTCTCGCCCTTCGGCTGCGCGTTCCATCCTGGTCACGGTTGCTGTGAGACGCCGGGCGTCCATTAGGAGGACCTCCTCCCTCCTCTGCTCTCATGCTCGCCTTTTTCTATTCCATACCGTTTAACCACACATATACCGGCGAACGCCTTGTCGTTGTCGCGTTCCGACTCGTCTTGCAATATCCGCCATGCCCGCCACCTGCTAAGATGATGATCGCCCGGCCCAGCATTCCATACATGTACCATTCATAATCCGACTTGGTGCCGCACACCGCTCCTGTACATCGCGCCTGCATCACCCTCTTCCTCTTCATGCACCTTGAAAGTCTTTATATCCGCATAGCATATTGTACACCCCGCGTTCCATCAGCTTTTACACGATACCAACGGCTCCCGCAAATGTCGCGAGCCGTGTCGCACAACGCCGCGTGCACTGGTCGCAGAAGCATGGATTCAGACTACGAATACAGTCCAAGAGATAGCGATTCAGACTTCAGCGACAGATCATACCATTCGCACAGTACTGCACCTACAGACTACAGCGCAAGGCCGCCGCCTCTCGATCATGACGAATGCTCGGAGAAATTAAGACAGTTGAAACTACAAGGTGCTCGCCACTATGAGCACGCCTATCCTCCCCCGACGTATCCGCAGCAGGAATACTCGGAGGGCAGAGACTCTAGTGCATCCGTCGGCACATATGCATCGACCGTAGAATCAGTAGCCGACCTTGAAGATGACATGCCGGAATATGAGGTACCACAGTACAAGCGAGAGTATTTCCACCCAAACGTAATCCCAGCGACCCCATCAGACTTCACCGAGCTCTTTCCTTCGTCGCGTCGCCTTGAGATCTCGCATGACGACACTACCTCCGACGGCAACATGAATCTCCGCGTCGATACAATAGTAAAGTCATCAAGGGGGAAAGAGCTGAAGCTTACGTTGTTTCACCTTCGCATGCACGACCTGAAGAACCGAGAATTCTCTCTGCGACGATATTGCAGAGACTCTGGCCGCGAGGTTTGTCACTCAGTGCGGAAGTATCAGAAGCCTGCTGCGGACAGGAGACCAGGTTTCTCCAGGTCGGTCAGCAACGCACTTGCCTCTTTCCGTTCGAAGTCCGACAGCAAGATGCCAACTCAAGCAAGCCTAAAGCGATCCGATTCTGGCTACGCATCGTTACAGTCTGAGGAGGTCGCCGACGTCGATGGACGACCACAGTCTGCGGGCGGTCTGATCGCCTCTCGCACACCCATTCCCACAAACACGACGAAGCTTGAGTTCTCGAACTATGCACAGCTTGAGGTCAAGCGACGAGGCACGAAGTCGGGCAAGCGCTACGAATTCGAGCATTGGGGATCGAATTATGTGTGGCGGCGTGTTGTCAAGAATGATGGAGAGGGTAAAGAAATATCTTACCATTTGTATCATGATGGCAATGACAGGTCACTCGCCCACATTCGACCTGAAATCATGGACGCAGAACATGAACGCGAAGAGCGCAGCAAGGGTGGATGGGTACCGCCGTGCTATATGAGGATTACCGACGAAACGCTCCTTCGTTCCAACACCGACATTTCAGAGTAAGTCCGCGTTCTGATCCAGGCTTCCCCAAGCGAGTACTAACCACCACAAAGTGTCGTTGTCGCGTCTGGTTTGATCGCGCTTGTAGACGATTGCATTAAGAGGCAGTTCCACACCAAGCAAGCACGACAGATCCTCATCCCCGTGCCCAAGTTCAAGATGGACATGGAGTACGTTGGCCCCAAGAAACTGATCAATGAGGTTTTCAACCGGCCCACCACCCGCACCCGCTCTTCCACCACTACCCCGCGACGGACACCGCTGCGACAAACAAGTCACCGTTCCTAAGGACCAGCTCGCAGTCTGCCGCCAGCGCCTTTCCTCTCACTCTCACTCTCACTCAAATCATTTTACATATCCCGCTCCTCCGCGTGACCACTTGGTGGTACCGTAACCCATGTAGCACTTTGCTGCACCTACCCGCTTTTCGAGCGTTTGACGACCTTTAATGACATTAAACACAAACGACAGCATTGGATGACATGGCATGCACAGACTTGCCTCTTGCTTCTGCATAGCGCAAGGGTATTTGGAAACCGAGGTGTTTGCCTCGGAGGCTGCGATGGCGTTGACGTGGCGGCGCTGATGACTGCATGTTTGGCTCTGGAGCCAAGTGGCTACGACTCATGTTGTTTGCATCCCGGTTGGCTGTTCAAACCCTTCTCGTCTAGAAGTAGCAGATATACACATAACACTGAATACCTGACTACATTCACCCAGTGAGGCTTGTTGAGAAAGCACGTGACGATACGTACCGTGAAGAATAAAGCTTCTTCGGGATCATCTCATCTCAGCCTTGCAACCGATCTCACTTCCACTACTGGGTCATTTGGAATTGGAATGCCCATAGAAGAGAGTATCGTAGGACCGCCTCCTTGGAACGAGCAGGAACCCGCCGTCATCGTACATGCGGCACAGCACGCTGGTAGGGCTGATTGCGTTAAGTCATGTGGTTGTTCTGCAAGTTTCAGACTATGTGTTGTTCACGGAACCAGAGCGCTGCAGCCAGCCGTCTATATTACACGCAAATCTCACGCCAAACGCTCATGCCTTCATCAAACGCAGCCATGAAGTAAACAGCCCAGTATTATCACGATGCCGGATTGGCGGACTGTTACCGTTGTTTGGTGGGTTGGGTACCACTGCAGCCAAATGGCTGGGATCCATTCATTGCGGAGCTTTACTATACTCCCCATGAACAACTCTACGGCGAACACCACGAACACCTGTTCACCCATCTGGTAGCGCAAAGCTTATTGACTATACACCCTATCACGACAGCCGGCCTTCGATGTTGCTACTCTAACAGGCTGCCACGTTTGCAGGAAGAAGGAAGCTAGGCTCGGCCCTCCAAAGGCCCGGACCTCCCGCTTTGCTATAGCGTTTACCACATCCAGAAGGGCATCGGCACCATCGCACTCGCACCTGTCGACGTCCTTCCCGTCGCCCATGCCACGGACACCCTTCGAGATGGGAACCAGGCCTTTTGCTGCGCTCGCCTCGTCGATTAGGGATGCTGATGCTCTTGCCAACACATGCTTGCCGGTTTCAGAGAGCGACATCCGTTGTCCGCTGCGGACTCCCAGGGCGGATGTAATAAGGGATGGGGGGTTTGTGCGTTCGTCATGCCTGCATGTTGTTTGAACAGCAGTGAGCAGACGAGAGAGATCGGGATGGTAGGCATGCAGCTAGGGTTATAAGATATGCGGTGAGAAGCAGCCTTGAGCGGTCTGCGAGAAGATCCCCTTTGCGTGTTTCCCCTGTCCATTTGAACGAAAGATCAATATTCTCGTCCTACTTCACTGTCCCGCTTCCATCATCAAGTCACCAAGACGTCTCTGTTCTGCCGCTCGTTCCAACCAATACCAAACCCCATCCTCGCAAACGTTGCAGCAAAAGGAAGAACCGTGAAGCGCGAAGCACTTGACGTCTCGCGATCAACAGAGCCTCCCTCACCGCCCTTTACCCACCAGCCAACCAACCGCAAGCGCCTCCGACCCGCCGAACCATGTCCTCAAGTTCGAACCCTGCAGGCGCCGGCAGTTCTTCCAACTGGCAGCGAAAGCTGCTCGGTACGTGGGGCCCTACTCCTCCCCTTCCCACTAATGCCCCCTACCTTAGCATCGAACTAACCTCCCACGCCGTCACCAGACACCTGCAAGGCGCGAGGCCTCCGGCAGCCAGTCTACCAGGAATTCTCCGACCGTCGAGGTAAGCCCAGTCCCAGCCCCAGCCCATGGTTCGCAATCCGCATCCATATCCGAGTCAACCCTTAGACAAGGGTACCGTATCTGCGTTGCCTGCAACGTCCCCTTCCCTTCCTCGGCACTTTTGCCGGCGCCTGATTCCCCCCACCTCGTACTCCACCCCCCTGCACGCGCTGAAACAACGACAGGCGGGCGCACAGCCTGGTCCAGCAGCGTCGAGGTCAACGGCAGCGTGCACAAAGCGCGCTACTGGTACGACGGATCGTACGTCAACAACGCGCGCGAGGATGCGGCCGAGGTGGCGCTGCAGAGGATGGGCGCTATACCGACGCCCAGGAGCCCGCATCAGGCGCAGCGGTTCTATGGTGCTGTGAGTAGTTAGGTGGCTGTTAGCTGGGGAAGGTGGCTGTGGCTGGACCGCTGGATTGATACGACAGGATTTGCACGCAGGTGGTGCGAGGGTTTCCGTTGCGGTTTGTGGTGGGGTGTGGTTTGGAGGCCTGGTGTGGGTGGGGCCTGGGATGGACTGTTATCACTCTACTAGGGGTTGTACACGGGCGTGGGCGTCTCCGGTCGCTGGTATCCAGACCTCTGTTCTTGTTGCTCTCCGAAAAGTGTAAGATCTAGTTGAGTCTGTAGAGTAATGCCGTGCTTGGGCACGTTATCGAAAATATTGATTACGGAATCCTTATCAACCCTTCCGAGTCGGGAGCTTTGGTCTGGTCCTTATTGACGAGTGTCTTTTCCGTGCAGGCCTAGAACCTACCAGTCTCCCTCCTATGATCTCTCAACCCAGCAAACCTCTGATTAAGCGCCTCACTCCCCGTCCCCGTCCCAGGTCCCAGCCCAGGCGTAGGCCCCAAACTCATCCTCTTAAGCGGACTGCCACTCCTTCCCCTCGCCGCATCCGCCGTAGCAGGCCTCAAGAATCCCGAGCTCGTCGACTTCCGCAACGGACTAGCGGCATGGCTGTACACACCCAAACTCCCACCATCCCCTTTGATCGGACTCCGTTCCCGGGCTTTGAGTGGACTGGGCGATTCAAGGGCCACGGACTTATCGGTCTGCGCAGCAAAATTCGCGTAGCCGTTCGGCACGCTGTTGAATGGTGTTTTGAGCGCCGGAGTCGTGCCACTGCGCGGTAAACGTCGAGTGGGCGTGTTCTCATACACCGTGGCTGCGTCGTCGCCAAGGTGGCCGGCGTAGTTGGGGTTCGGGTTCACCTTGAAGCCGCGGTTGATGATGGTGGTAGGCGTGTAGACGTCTACCTCTCGTGTTGATTTGCCGGGACTTTTGGCGCTCTCGCGCGTTTGGATGCCCACGTCGCGGACGGGTTTGTTCATTGATGGATGCACGAACTTGGTGTCGTATTCGTTCATCACTTCTTTGTGGACGACCATTGTGTCTTTGGCTTGCTGGACGAAGAAGATGCGGAGGAGGACGAGTTGCGTGGTGAACAGGGCGCCGAGGAGGAGGGAGGTGAACACTGTGACAGAAGGTCGGGGGTCCGTAGAGGCGGTTGGGAGGAAGAGCCAGTAGATTAGGACGTGCCCGGGTGAGAAGAAGGTGAAGAGTTCGAGGTTTAGTGCTTTTGGATCCCAGACTCGGAGTTCCCAGACGTCTTGACGCTCATCTGGGTGGGCTCGCGCGGCGGCAGAGGTTGCGTTGAGAATGGAAGAGAAAAGACGCATTGGCGAGGAGGACGATGGCGAGTCCTCCACTTTTACTCTGTGTGCTGAAGGTGTGGAAGGGGCTTTGTCGATGTTTGACTCGAAGAGGCGATATTTTCGAGTTCGAGTGAAGGTATAGGCTGCATTGAGGACCGCAATGACGATTAGGAAATGTGATATGAAAGATGCCTATCCCACTTGTCAGCAGTTATCCCAAACCGGAAAGTCCTTGTGAACGTACAAACCACGCGAACCACCCACTCCCACCTCGGCCGTCGAAGTCTCCAAATACATCGTCTGACCGTCTCTTTTCTCCGCCGCTGTTTGCCCGTGCTATTACGAAGAGTATGTTCGCTGCCAGTCCCATCGGCGTAGTGTAGTCTCGTAGCGCCTCATCCCATGCGCTTTCGTGCAGCTCCTCCGAGAGCCAGAGAAGGAAGTCGTAAGGGTTTAGGAAAGCCTTCACACGCTCAGAGAGCGGTGCGCGGCGCACGCGAGCAGGCATCTTCGTTTCTGTAGTTTGTTTATCGCTGGAGATTCAGACAGCAGTTCGACATGGCGCTCCTCTCCTCAGCCTTCTTCAAAAGTCGCAATGTCCTCGCAGAGTGGTGTCGTCGATTGTTTACTTTCACTTTGAGAGCGCAGCAAACAGCGCAAACAGTGACGTGGGGTTGGAGCTGCCGTCGCGGCTGGATCATCATTCACTCCCACCGTATCGCGGAGTAGAGAGTTAAAACACAAGCCGCCATGGCTCTTCCACAATCTGCTTATAAGGATAGACAGTTCCTTGCTGTTATCGGCGATGAGGTAGTTACTGTCTCTGTGGACGCAGGACGATTGCGCTAATCAATGCATGCAGGACTCAGTGACCGGCGTGCTACTTGCTGGTGTCGGCGTACGTACTCCCAGATGACCAGGCATACGATCTCTTGGGTGCCACAGCCAATTCAGTATTTGATGGCGGCTGACAAGCTAGAATAGCATGTGACCGACCCTCCAGACTCGCAAAAGAACTACCTCGTAGTCGACCCAAAGACCGAGAACTCCACTATCGAAGCCACCTTCGACAGATTCACAAAGGAGAGGAAGGACATTGCCATCCTGCTCATCAATCAACACGTACGTTACACTTTCGACTATGGAGTTATGAAGAGCTGTAGCTGAAGCTGAATATGTCTAGATTGCGGATAGGATAAGACACAGGGTCGACGCATACAACGAGGCCTTTCCATCGCTCTTGGAGATTCCGTCCAAGGACCATCCATATGACCCAGAGAAGGACAGTGTGATGAAGAGGGTGCGGAAGCTGTTTGGAGAATAGATCTGGCGATGTAGTTGAAACCGGAGAGGTACCATGAATGCGCAGCAGCTGATTGGGCTACTCGGCCAGTCATGGGAGCTTCTTGCTACATTATGGAGGCACGTCGGTCGAGGAGCATGGACCTTGGACCAGTAGATGCATTCTATTGTAAATAGATTTGAGATACCCGAGCGAGGCGTACGGCCTTCGTAAGAATACGCAACACACATGTGGCAGAAGATATTATCATTACTATGCTGCAGTTACGGGGTATGCTGAACGCCACGACTATACACAAGCCTCATTCTCTTCGTAAGTCTTCGTGCTCGACTACTAAGTCTCGAATCACTTCGCCCGCTAGATAACGTCACGACTGGTCGCATCTTCTAGTACAAATTGCTTCGCTCAAAGGGCTTGCATCGTGTCTCATAGGTCTTTGACGATCTCGAACCCGCCGGCACGCGAGAAGGTGACAGTGGCGGTAAGGCAAGTGATCTTCTCGTTATCCTTGGTGTAGACGTCGGCAAGAACGGTGTACTTTCCCTAAGCATGTTGTCAGTCTCCGGCTCGTATAGCTACTTGAGGAATCTACTATCACATACTGGAGGGATCTCCTTTGGCAGCTCAACATCCTTGGTGAGTACCATATCACCCTTCTTCAAAGGGCACTCAAGGTCCACATTCTTGACAGTCTCGCAGAGGTCCGCCTCTTGGTTGATGATCCTGATCAGACCGTACTTGACTTGTAGATGCACCTTGGCGCCCTCCTCGACATCTTCTTCGAAAGTACCGGAGGCGGTGATGGTCAGGGTGTTGCCACTGTTCAGCAATGTCAGTGCCTTGTTGTAAATCGTATGGTCCTCGGTCAATGCGACGTCGATGCACTTTGTAATGCGCCATCGCAGGCAACAGCGAGATGACGGGATTAGGTCACATGCGCAATGGCATACTCACGCTTTCGGTGGGTTTGGAGTCAGATCGACCTTCTTGATCGTGAGAATATCCTTCTCTGGCTTGGTGCAGAAGAGGAGCGGGTTGTCGCCTGGAACGGGCAGGGTCTCCTCAAGCGCCTTCTCAGTGTTTGACGTCCATGACGAGCGCGCCGAAACAGCGGTAGAGAGGAGCGCAGCGGTAAGGAAGCTGAAGACCTTCATCTTGATTTAGGGGTACGGCGGAGTGTTGGAGGAATGGGTGGTTGAGTTCCAGGTGTGGTATCGGTGTGGAGGCGTGTAGATAGACTCCAACGCCCAGACCACTGCCGCCGTTGGCAGGGTCAAATGACGTGCGTCCCTGCGGTCTCGTCAAGTGGCTGGGGAACTGGAAACACAACCTGTAAGTTGCCGAATAGCTGCCTTTGCATTTTTTTTGAATATGTGGCCCTCCTTCTCTTGACGAGTGACCAATCAGAATTCTGTTCTTCTTCATAAACAAACGGAGACAGCACTATTACAGGACACAAGATGCCGAGTCAAAGAGCTCAACTGCTCGGATGGGGCCGATGAGAGATTCACGCGGGGACTCCACGCCCTGCGACTTCTCAAATCAGTAGGTACTGCACATGTAACTCAGGTACGGGTTCTATCTTGTTCCTCGCACATACATATGTTACTATCAAGCACGACCTCAATTCTATTTCCTACCAATCTCTTTGAATCTTTTGGTCGATCAAGAACAACAATGTCATTTCCTCGCTTCCTTCTCCACACGTTCTACCGCTCTTCATGCTCTGCGCGTCTACGCATTGCTCTCAACCTGAAGTCCATCCCTTATGACTGCGAATATGTTGCTCTCGACAAGTACGAACAGCATACGCCAACACATCGCAAGCTCAACCCAAGCGGATCCGTCCCGGTGCTGACCATCCTGATGCCGGATTTGATAGGTGTCAACTTCTCTATACCACAGTCTGTGGCTGCTCTGGAGTATCTTGAAGAAACATATACGGATTACCCTTTGTTACCAACCGGATACCGACCTTGGGAACGTGCCCTGGTCCGCACATTAGTCAACATCATCGCCTGCGATGTCCAGCCAGTGACGAATCGCCGGACCAACAAGGCCGTCGAAGCATTGAACGGCTCGCCTCAGGACTGGTGTAAGCACTTCACTGCACGTGGCCTGGAAGCCTACGAGGAGTTGGTCTCGAAAACGGCTGGCAAATTCAGCGTTGGAGACCAGATCACTCTTGCTGACGTCTGCCTCATCCCGGCTGTATGGAACGCTGAGATGTATCAGGTCGACCTTGAAATGTTTCCAAGAGTGATGGACATATATGCGCGCCTTAGTGAGCTGGACGCAGTGAAGAAGGCTCACTGGAGAATGCAGCCGGACACTTCCAAGGACGGGTCTTTACGTTAGTGCCGGCCAGATTCCGCCGTTTGAGAATAACTATTCGGGACGAGAGAAGTGAGGGCATAAACTTTGGCTCAATTGAAGTCTTCATTTTCCAGTGGCGGCAGCCGGGAGCCAGGCCCAAGTGACATCGACTCTACCACTCGCAATGGGGGCAAGCAACTCGAAGACTGCAGTGCTTGTATCGAGATCCGTGGGTTGACAGCCAACGCCTGCGAAGTCCGTGGTCAGCTTTTACGGTAGTGATAAACAGAGAATCGTATACTTACAACGGTCAACGACCTTCAGATCCACGCTCCGTCTCGCGCCTACCTGCTCATCATATCGCGCAGCCCTGATATAGCGTCCACAAAGAGGGTTCTGATTAGGGTCCGAGCCAGAAGAAGCTGCATCGAAGATGTAGTGACTAATTGAGACGATGTGATCGCTGTCTGTAGAGGTGACGCCACAAGCGCCCAGGCCAGTGCCGTAGTATGTGAGGTCCCCCGTGAAAGACTGGGTATCAGAGGGGAGCGGTAGATTCTGCCTGGCAGAGGGTTAGGAAAGATAATAGTGTAGGATCGTGGCAGTCACTCACGTCGAGGATCGCTTGGTCAAGCCGACAGCTAGGCCTATAATAATTGCTAAGAGGGCTATCAATACACAAAGCGCGATGATCATGAAAGTTCTCCTCCGCAATCCAATGTAGCGCCTTTGAGGGGGCATCCAAATGTCGAGCTTGCTACGGAGATCGGTCGTGTGGCCAGTTGATGTCGCATTGTCTGCGCTTTTGCCTACTTCGTTCTGAGAGGTGGCGTTGTGCTCCCATTCGGGGATCTGTATCACAGCGCCGTCAGGGGCGGTGCTGAATTTCGACATTGCGGACAGAGGACCTTGTCGAGCCGAACTTGGATTCACTGGGATACAAATCGACGCAGGTTCGAGTTAACTTACCTGTCACCTATGATCTACGTTCATGCTCACGCGCTGTCCCGTATTGGCCTGAAACACGAGGTGGTGGAAATTAGCCGCGGATCTTCGCTTCCCATCTTTCCCGCATGGACCTTGAGCGTTATTACCTCTTCATCAACCATGCGGTCAACACGTGCAACATGCAACTTCCTCAGAATTGAGAATTGGCCGGCATGATTGGAATTTCTGAATTTCACAGTCAAGGTAGGAAGGGCCGACGGGCTGCTGTGCAAGGACTGTATAATGTATACATGTACCTTGGCCGCCTCTCCTCTGCAGCTTGCGCTCCCTCCAGTCACTCACACGTACCCGCTTCGCTTCATCATCATTCTCATGATCATTTCAAGCATCCCATCTCTTAGGTCTTTCCCTTGAAACCTTTCCTCGGGCTGCATTTTGTGGTTCGTCCTGCACTCGCAATCCGCCTTCCCTTTCCCCAGCAGTGCATTCAAACCGTTCCCTCATCGGGGTCTCTTCCTGGGTGCACTCATGTCTTTCTACCAGCGTATCAATCAAGACAAATCCTACCATCGAGCCATATTCCTATTTGTTTCTGTGGCGGTCGCCGGTCTTTGCAGTATCTACCCAGTGGCGTGTTTCAAAAAGTACTCGGGGAAAGAGAAGGCAAAACTGAACCGCGAGGTCCAACAGCTCAACGACCGCCTTTCGCAAAAGGCAGCCGAAGAAGACAGCGACGACGAGGAATGGTATTACAACCATTACGCGCGGCCAACGAGAGTGAGACATCGCTCTCAGTCAACTGGGACCACATCCCGTCACCCACACCATCGGCGCTACAGTCAGTCCCCGTACGATCACGGTCACCGTCACCATCGCCATCGTCCAGATTATATGGAACCCCCCTCAGCACCTCTCTAGAGAGCGAAGCAAAAGGGAAAGGTGCAGATTACTTCGCGCCGCGGTCGGGCCGCGAGAAAGTACTGGGAAGGCTCGCTGGGGACACGGAGGCACTCGAGAGCTCGGTGTGGGACTCAGCAACAAGGTACGTCACTCTTCGGCTGTAGCCACGGATATGCTTACTCACGGTCGCTGCTCGCTACAGTTTCCTGCGTAGCAGACGAAGTAGGGATTCGGTCCCGGAATCGCTTCCTGACCACATCCATAACGATGCGCCCAAGGCAGGATTACCACCCTCCAATGAGCCGATAGTATATTCATCTGCTGAATCGTCACCCAATGAAGAGTCGATAGATTCGTCTGATGCAAGCAGCGTAGCGCAGCTAGTTATGCGAGACAGAAAAGACATGCGCCTTTTCAAACGGGTCACTATACCACACGCTCATCGGCGCAAAGAACCACGGCCGCAAAAACACACGCCTCGACCTCTTCAGATAGAGCCTACAGTCGTCGAGGAATTCAGTCCCACAAGTCTAACACGACAGAATGTGCTTCACTCATCCCAGTCGTACAAAGGGTTGCCCTCGCCAGTCATCGCTCCACCTCTAAAGGTTCAGGCTCCAACGCCAAGGCAGCTTGCTACGCCTGCATCTCCGCCTACTACGTCTAGAAACCGACCGGACCTCAAGAGGAAGCACGTCAGCGCACATGGATTAGCTTCTGACAAGAAGTCGAAGCGGGGTGCCCACACCCCATCTCCGAACAACAAGAGGCCGCGTGCACTCAAGCATCGATATACTGCTCCGAACATTAGCACCAAATCAGCGACTGTGCATTTTACGCCACCTGAGAGGGAACCAAACACTCCGCCTGGAGACTCGGCGAAAGGCTACTTCGAGATATCGGAGCCTTTCAACCGCCGGAGTGTGGCCGAGCACACCTTGCATGTCCACATCGGAGACACTCCAAAGAGAGACACTCCAAAGAGAGACACTGTAAAGGATGCAAGTGACGGGAGCGACCAGGGCGACGGCTCCAGGCTTGAGCTTGTGCGTCGTCCCACCCCTTCACCACTGCCATCACCTCTGCCCACATCCATGCATCCTTCTGGCGGGACGATGTTCCAGAGAGGGAAGCAAAGGTTGAAAGCACGCTTCTCAAGGTCTTCATTTTTCGACAGCCCGGTCCCGAGTCCTAATGTGAAAACATCGCTGCATTCCTCTTCCGGGAACGGAAGCACACCCAGAGGTCGCGGAGTTGTTTAACTATCAGAGAAATTCACCAATAGCTAATCTTTGCCTAGGGAGCGATGGACCAGCAGAACACAAGACGGGCTGGTTATCAGGTCACCGCGCTGCGAAGAGCTCACCAGGGGTCTCTCCATTTTCCACACCCAAGGGAGAAGACGGTTGGCTTGCAAGAGGAATTAAACATCCTAAAACCCCAATCCTTGAGCAATCATATGCCGCCAGATCATACACCGACAAAGGCGGTCAGACATATCTCCGACCTGACACGGAAGGTCCACGGGTCCCGAGCTTCCTCCCCTCCGAAATGCGCCGTGTGAATACGCCACCCCTGATCAAGCCGAAACATGGGAAAGCAGCCGGCTTCTTCTTCGAACTCAGCAAGCCCTTCGAGTCCAATCCCAACACCCCTGACACCGAGCTCAGAACCTACATGTCGCGGCGGCAATCCATAACCTCTATCCGCAAGAAGACTTCCGCGACCAACATCCTCCGGCGAACGCGAAGCAGCCAAGCCACAGCATCGCCCCCCTCAGAGACGGTGTCACCGAGGCAGGAGGCGCCTATGCCACACCCAACCATACCGAACGTCTTCCGCCAGCGCTTCGACAATGCAGGCGACGAAGATGAAGACGACGAGGACCTGATCTCAGAATTTGCCCTCGATGTTCCAGATCATTTGCCCAGTAGTCCGTTGTGTCCGCTGCATCCGAAACACAAGGGCGGGCCGAAACTGATCTGTCCGTTGCATGGTCGAGGGAAGGGTATGGCTGGCAAAAGGTTGACGGATGAGTTTAGAGCGGCGTTGAAGTGAGTAAGCGGGATGAACCGAGGCGTGAGCCAGGAGCTTCTGAAGTTACCTGAGACACTTCCCTATGTATTTGAGTCTGGCTGTGGATTGTACTGTCAGAGACCGTGATATCACTATAGAAACTTCTCCCTGAGCATGCGATCCCAGATCCGCTATAGGTCATTTCACGCCTGACTGCAGGGTCAATATATTGAGTAATCAATTACTATGTTCTGCGAATCGATCAGAATCCGGGTCGAAGCAGCATAAGTTTGCTTCTTGCGTTAGTGGGACTCATTGTGTGACACCGCTTCTAGTCTACCTGAGGTTGTGTTATAGTAGATTCGGAAATCAGAGTCGCCCAAGAATGGCCCAAACACATCGAGTGGACGTTTAGATTCATCCTAGTCTGAAATCTTTGCTTTCTACGCAGTGTTCATATACAAATCGAAAAGATGAGATGTATGTACTCCGGTTTCTTATCATCTGAACTGATGAGTTATAATTGTTATCAACTGTTGAGTGTTGCGCGTGGGCGAGGTCTCCAACCCGTGCGACCTCCCTGCCTCAATCAACCAGGGTACGTGATGTGGCTTGCATTAGGTGATCAGCAACGCGTCCAACGCGTCGTGGGCAGTCATTAAAGGGCCTCTCCTGTCTCCTTTGCTTTCTCAAGCCCTTTTTCCACTAGAAGCGAAAGCGAAGAATTTACGTTCAATAATGGGACGCAAAGCCGCAGTAAGTTACAGCAGTTGCCGTTCTGGGAAGCTGGGGCTAACGGTGGGTGAACTCATAGCCACGAGGTGCCAAGCGCAAGTATGGCCCCAATAACAGCAATGATTCCTTACATGCTGTTAATCAGGTGATGTAGGCGCGTAGAAGAACCTCCTGCAGACCGGACTCCGCCCGAACAGACTCAGCCAGGGCAACCTCTGCTAAAGCAATCTCCGTCAGAGCAGCGTCTACGAGAGCAGCCTCTACAGGAGCAACCTCGATGGGAGCAACCTTCAGAAGAGCAACCTTCAGTAGAGCAACCTCCAGCAGAGCAAAGTTGCGCAGAGTCCAATATGCTGGAAGCCATGGCATCGCGCATGAAAGCGATGGAAGCCGAAATGTCAGCCACTCGCTCCAATTTCGCCAAACAGGAACGTCGGATCGAGAAGCTTCTCGCTTCCGTGGAAGCTATCAAAGGCTCGGTCAAGGTGTGCCCGAGTGATATTCATAAGAGATATGATGATCATATGCGCTGGACATCACAGAAGGTTCTTCTCTTGGAGGAAAGAAGCCTGATCACGAACGACACGCTGTTCGAACTGAAGTGGAAAGTCCCGCTCATTGAGAGAGACCGCGACGCCCAACGGGTCAGAATCGACTGGCTTGAGGAACAGCGCCATCGCCATGATGGGAGAATTCATGATTTGGAGCGGAAGACCAAGAGAAATGATGATGAGGTAAAGAAAGTAAATTGGTGGGCCCATAAGCAAAAACTTGAGATCGAGGAGATCAAAGCGGACGCCAATGATGGGCAACACCGAGTGACCAAAGACCTGGAGGAAAAGACCGATAATGTCATCTCGAGCGTCGCTGACTATTCCCTCCAACTGTATGACCTAAGGGATAGGATTCTACAACTCGAGGAGGCCCATCGATGAGCTTGTAGAGGATTTGGTCCGCACTGAGGATGGTGCGTCGCGCTTGAGTTCGGGCAGGCTGGAGAATGCCACCTTCAGATCACCATACGATGTGGCGTGGCGGTTCTTGACATGCGGGAGTTGGTTGTTCGAAAGAGAAACAAAGGAAAAAGACTACGGAGTGTGCATGATCATATTTAGTAACACAAAACTATATAATTATACATCGCGATATCATGCCAAAGTAAGTCTTCATGTTTAACGGGTCCTCCAGGTCTAGAGGGGAGCCTGATATATACAGGTATCTTACCAGTTACACGATTTATACAACCCCATCTGGCCTTATGAACAGAAGCCTAAATCTTGTGGACTTCTTTTACCCGACGATCACTTCCGACCACAAGCCGTAATTGCCTGCCTGGCTCTTTGTAGATGCCTTCCCGAAGAACGTCCGTGTACAGCTCGTACGCCGGGTAGTCTAGGTACTCATTAGCTTCGGTCAAGGTCATACTGGTGTACAAGTACTCACAGCCATTCACAAACTTGACCACTTGCTCGTCCGTCATGCCCGTACCCTTTGCCGCTCTTAGTGCGGCTTCTTGCTCAAGCCGCCACTTGTACACGTACTGAGTGTCCTCGGCATCGCTATGATCTTGGTCAGAAAGCTCACTCATCAAAAGCCCACGATACTGGACTCACATATGAACAAAAGCCCCCAATTGACTGCGCGCACATCATTAGCTCACCAACTTCATCTCAACCCATCTCATCAAGGGCGCTGACTTACTCAGTCAAAGCATCATACTCCCTCAACGCCTCATTAACAAACCTCACGCTCTCAAACTCCAGCTTCCCCAACTGTCCATCATAGTCTGGGCTCTCCGCAGCCTCCCTCGCTTTCCGCCACTTCTGCTCCAACGCCTCCTCACTCAACGCCCTGAACCCAACACACCAGCCCTCAAACACCACAACCTCAACCTTCCGCCCCTGCCCATCCGCATTCACCACATGCCACTCGCTTTCCGGCAGCCTGTCGCCCTGGCCGCTGAAAGCGCTCTTGTCGTAGCTAGGGACCTTGATGTTGGGCTTTCGGTCGCGGAGGGCGGCGAAGAGAGAGGCGCCGAGGGCGATGTCGTGGGTTGAGGGCTGGCCGCGGTGCTGGACTAGCGGGTTTGAGGGGTGCGAGCGTGCGAGGGCGAGTTGGTCGGCGTGGGGGAGGTAGAGGTCGTCGATTGAGAGGACTACGGTGGGGAGGTTGTGGGGGGCGGAGGTTAGGGTTTTGCAGAGGGTTGAGACCTTAGTGGGGAGTTAGTGAGGAGATCAGATATGGAATGCGTCTATGTAGTTATATTATGGTGCTTAACGTTTGTCTGTATGGGATAGGTGGCGTAGCCGGTATACTGATTATTGAGAGAGAAGAGTCACCCACCAGTGTTGTCTTCCCCGCGCCCTGTACCCCGTTCAGGCCCAGAAAGAAAGGAGGCGCTTCCTTGCCTTCAGCATGATACTTGTCTTGATGTACTCTTATTCTATCCAGAATAAATGGTATACAATGCTCCGACTTGTCATCTATTATTTCCGCCATGTTGAATCACATGCATATGTCGTGGTCTCGGTTCTCGTCTCCACCGGAATCACATGAAGGTACCCCATGTGGGATTCGCTTGGCGGTTTTCTGGGGAAAGCCCTGAGCGTCATGCCGAACACCTCGGCATTTCCAGCTCGAACCGATGACTACCTGCAGCTGCATATGAGTCCTCCTCCCTCCTTCGTGTCATCTCTTTCCTCCCGTTCTTCGATATACAAATCATACAACATGGCTCACAATTCGTATGGTCTCGCGGGCAAGGAGGAGGGACCAAAGGCCCTTCGTTTCGACGGCCAAACTGTCGTTGTCACTGGTGCTGGTGGTGGGCTGGGAAAGGCTTATGCCGTCTTCTTCGGCGAGAGAGGCGCCAATGTCGTGGTCAATGATCTCGGAGGCTCCTTCAAGGGTGAGGGCCAGTCTACAAAGGCAAGAGGTTCCTGCAAAGCCCAGCAATAGAACGTCGCTGACCTAAATCATACAGGCCGCAGATGTAGTCGTTTCGGAGATCATCAACGTGGGCGGAAAGGCCGTAGCGAACTACGACTCGGTAGAAGATGGGGACAAGATCATTGAGACCGCAATCAAGAGCTTTGGAAGGGTGGATGTCCTCATAAACAATGCTGGTATCTTGAGAGATATCAGCTTCAAGAACATGAAAGATGATGACTGGGACCTGATCATGAAGGTGCATGTCAAGGGCGCATACAAGGTGCGGCGGACAACCCACTCTCAGATGATGCCAATCGCTGACAGTCCCACAGTGTACGAGAGCAGCATGGCCACACTTCAGGAAGCAGAAGTACGGAAGAGTTATCAACACTGCCTCTGCAGCAGGTCTGTTCGGCAGCTTCGGGCAATGCAACTACTCGGGTATGCATATCCCATATAACGTGATGGGCGCCGTGCTAACACTTTCAAGCCGCCAAGCTTGCCCAGGTTGGTTTCACGGAGACCCTGGCGAAGGAAGGTCTGAAGTACAATATCCTTTGCAATGTCATCGCTCCTATTGCTGCCTCACGCATGACACAGACAGTCATGCCTCCAGATGTTCTTGAGAACCTGAAGCCCGACTGGGTTGTCCCGCTTGTCGCGGTCCTGGTACATCCATCAAATGACACTGAAACTGGCAGCATCTTCGAGGTTGGTGCTGGACACATGGCTAAGCTGAGATGGGAGAGAGCGAAGGGTGCCCTCCTCAGGACAGATTCCAGTCTGACGCCTGGTGCGATCTTGAAGAAGTGGAACGATGTCAACGACTTCAGCAAGCCTAGCTACCCTACAGGCACTGCAAACTTCATGGAGCTGCTCGAAGAGGCGCAGAAGTTGCCACCAAACCCGCCCGCAGAGAAGCTGGACTTCAATGGGAAGGTTGCGCTCATTACAGGCTCTGGTGCTGGGTAGGTGGACCCCTCAACTTTCATGCCGCACCAAAAGCTAACCTCCACCATAGTCTCGGCCGTATCTACGCTCTTCAATTTGCTGCACAAGGTGCGAAGATCGTCGTAAACGACCTCGTCAACCCAGATGATACCGTACAAGAGATCCAGAAGATGGGTGGTGAAGCTGTGGGCGTCAAAGCGTCTGCTGAGGATGGTGAGACCGTCGTCAAGGCTGCAATCGAAGCTTATGGCCGGATTGACATCATCATCAACAATGCTGGTATCTTGCGGGACAAGGCATTTGCCAACATGGACGACAAGATGTGGGACCAGGTCATTGCGGTCCATTTGCGTGGCACTTACAAGGTCACCAAGGCAGCTTGGCCTTACATGCTGAAGCAGAAGTATGGCAGGATTGTCAACACAACCAGCACCACCGGTATCTACGGCAATTTTGGTCAAGCAAACTACGCTGCGGCCAAGGCTGGAATCCTTGGTTTCTCCAGGGCCCTCGCGAGAGAAGGCGCCAAGTACAACATCTATGTCAACACTATCGCCCCTAACGCAGGCACGAACATGACGCGCTCGATCTTGCCAGAGGAGATGGTGCAAGCCTTCAAGCCAGACTACGTCGCGCCGCTTGTAGTTGCTCTCTGCTCTGACAATGTGCCCAAACCACCTACTGGTCGTTTGTACGAGGTCGGCTCCGGCTGGTTTGCCCAGACTAGATGGCAAAGGACCGGCGGCCATGGCTTCCCAGTCGATGTCAAGCTCACGCCAGAGCAAGTACTTGCACAATGGGAGAAGATCCGCAACTTTGACGATGGCCGGGCAGATAACCCGGAGGACAACAACGACAGCCTCAAGCTGATCATGGCGAATATCCAGAACCGAAGCGGCTCTGCTCCGAAGCCCAGCAAGAAGGGCGGCAAGGTGAACGAGGAGATCCTGGCGAACATCGAGAAGGCCAAGAAGGCTCAGGCCGAAGGCACTGAGTTCTCTTACGATGACAGAGATGTCATTCTTTATAGTAAGTCGTAGCAAGATTGAGACGAACCCATACGAATACTAACACCACCCAAGACCTCGGCGTGGGCGCCAAACGCACCGACCTCCCCCTCGTCTTCGAAAACGACGACAAATTCCAAGTCCTCCCCACCTTCGGCGTGATCCCGACCTTCAACGCCGTATCCCCCTTCTCCATGTCCGACGTCGTCCCCAACTTCAGCCCCATGATGCTCCTCCACGGCGAGCAATACCTCGAGATCCGCTCATTCCCCATCCCCACCGCCGCCACCCTCGTCAGCTACCCGAAACTGGTCGAGGTGGTCGACAAAGGTAACGCCGGCATCGTCGTCACGGGCTCCACCACCAAAGACAAGAAGACAGGCAAGGACGTCTTCTACAACGAGTCCACCGTCTTCATCCGCGGCTCCGGCGGCTTCGGCGGGCCTGCCAAAGGCTCCGATAGAGGCGCCGCGACACGCGTCTACAAGATGCCTCAACGCGCGCCAGACGCCGTGGTCGAGGAAGCTACGACGGCGGAGCAGGCGGCCGTGTACCGCCTCAGCGGCGACCGGAACCCGTTGCACATCGACCCGGAATTCAGCAAAGTCGGCGGCTTCGAGACGCCGATCCTGCACGGCCTGTGCTTCTTCGGCATCGCGGGCAAAGCTGTGCTGCAGACGTACGGAATGTTTAGAAACATCAAGGTTAGGTTTGCCGGCGTCGTGTTGCCGGGCCAGACGCTGGTCACGGAGATGTGGAAGGAGGGGGGTGTGGTTGTCTTCCAGACTAAGGTTAAGGAGACGGGTAAGCTTTGTATTGCGGGCGCGGGCGCTGAGTTGGTTCAGGATGGGAAGGAGAAGGCGAGGTTGTAGGGTATGTGTGAGGAGCTGAAGCGATGTGTTGGGGGTTGAGATGTAGTATATACCAGCGCAATGAATTGAGTTATGACTTTTTTATCTTCGATTTAAAGCGTCAGAGTCAAATGAGAGTCATGGACGTGGAGGAAATACATGGTGAGTGCTTAACGTCTGGCGCTTGTGGTGTGATTTTTGGGGGCCGGTTACAGTATATACGACCATCTTGAAGCAGGAACACATGGATGTGGAACGATTACGAGATATAGCACTTCGCACTGATGCTTGCTGAAACCGAATCTCTTCAAGTATGGGCTTCGCCTTGCCACCTGCTGAAGTGTTTCGATACGACCTACACATGAAGCACGATAAACTTAGCACAAACATTTGATGGACCGCTTAATCCCTGATATCTCTCAAGATGCGAACCAAGCACGTTATCCACATTCGCAACTGCCCTCCCGCTCCACATCCACCCCCACCCTACTTCTTCTTCCACTGCGCATTATCCCACCCCGGATCGCCCCCAAACTCCCCCTTCCTCCCCAACATCCACTCCGCCACCTCCCCACACGGCGCACACCACACCTCGCCCCTCCCCTCCTTCTCCCTCACATACTCCACCACCGTCCTCATAACCGCCAGCCGCTCCTCACTGTCCGTCAGAAACGGATGGAACAGAAAACTCGCATACCCACCCTTTGCTACCGCCTCGTCGACAGCCGCACAGAGGCGTTCTTGGACGAGGGATTCGGGCATTGGGGATTCGGGGTCCCCGCGCGCGGTGCGCAGGACAGAGCAGGAGGGCAGATAGAAGTAGGCGTCGATTTCGCGCCAGCGGAAGGGCACGATCGCTACGTCTTCGACCACGGCTGCGCGCTCGGCCGCCGGCGACAGATACGTTAGTCCCCTCTCTTTCATGAGCGCTAGCGTCTGCGCGTTGATTTGCCCGCCGGGGGGGCGGAAGCCTTTGTAGACGACTGGCACTTTTTCCGCGTTCGCGAAACTCCGCGCGAAGTTGTCCTTTTCGGCGTCCGGGTCCAGTTGCGACCAGACCTCGTGCTGGAACGCGTGCCAGCCGACTTCATGGCCCTTCTCCGCAACCATCTTAATGGCCTCGGGGTAGACGTCGCAGTTCCAGGATTCGATGAAGTAGGTCGCTGTGATGTTTTTCTCGGCCAGCAGGTCGAGCATTTTGGGTAGGGATTTCTTGACGCTGAAGTGGTTCCCTACGGGGTCCGAGGCGGGCCAGAGGCCCCGGTGCAGGTCCGCGGCTTCGCCCATGTTGTCCATTGTTATGCTGATGGCGGCGCGGGCGGCGTTGGGCCAGGGTTGGGGTGGGGGCGCCATTTTTGAGTGGTTTGAGTGTTTTGCGGCGAGGTAGAGCGGCGTGGGAGATGTGGGTTGGGTGATTGGGAAAGAGGCTTGTGCTATATTCCCCTTGGTGCGGAGGCGGTGGCGTAGGGTGTGTAGAGCAGACGTGGTGGTTTTTATCAATGGGTTGTGGAGGTTGGTAAGGGAAGGAGGCGGAAGTGCGTCTAGAAGTTACTCGAGATGTTGGTATGAGGTACTGTATACCGCAATTGCCGAATGGTAAGGTCAACAGTTACCTTACTCCACGATTTACTAAGCCCGTCGGAGGTGGGGCTTCTGCACCGTGACGATCTGTTTTGGGATCTGCCGGGATTTAATATGTCGGCAGAATTGTAAATTGTTCGGGGGACTCTTAGACGCTGGCAATCATACTATTGACACATTCATTCGTACTCAATGCTCTGTGGTGAGCGGAGGACATGGCCAGTCTTGGGACAACAAGCGGAGTTGGAGAGCTTTCTCCGCTGACGTCGGCATCTCGAAATGTGGGGTGGGTGAAACAATCGAATGAGCGTTAGTACAAACAAGCACGCTGACCCCAAGCAGGACTCCCAAACCGACCCGCTCAGTCAAAACACAGAATCAAGACAGAGAAATTTCGTGATCCAAATCACCGCCAACATCGTCCTCCCACTTCCAAACGTGCCCATCACACCCTTCACTCAAGCACCATTCGTCCCATTACTCTGTCCAGCGACCAGCTTCTTCAACGACTCGTCGTCATAGTACACCTTACTCCTCTCCTCCATCAACTTCTTATCCTCCCTCACCCTCTTCAACAACGCCTGCGCCTCCGGGTTGTTGCTGAACTTGTCCGGCAACTTATCCCAGACCTTGGGGTCCGTGCCTTGGTTGCTGAAAGTGCCGCAGCCGACCCTCGCGTACTCGGTCCAGAGGAATGTGCGGCTGGACTCGATCATGACGGTCATTTGGTCTGTGCGTGAAGTGTGTCAGTCTGTTTGTATTCTTGTTGTTGTGTATATAGATGAGATGTTGGATAAGAAACACCCACTTTCAAGAATTTTCCTCGGCTCACTCTCCTGGATCCTCATCTCGTCAACGTATCCATCTGAGAAACCACCGTGTGGCGTGTGGCCTTGTTCGAAGGAACCGCCACCTGGCTGGAAATCGTCAGAGCGGCCTAGTCCCTCACCGTACAGGCAAGCCAGGAACTCGGATGCGCTATTGCGGTGGAAGTATGGCAGACGGAAGGTGTTGGAAGCGACGTCCCAGCGGGGACCGAACCAGAGGAAGTCGGCAAGAGGCGTGTTTGGGTCGCGGGATTTGGCGGTTAGGACGGTGTTGATGCTTGGGTCGGTGTGGTCGATGCTGGTGCTGTTTTGGGAGGAGAACTTGGTTAGGTCGTACTATGATAAAAGTCAGTTCCCGCCCAATTTTCATTCAATGTGGTGTATAACCAAGACCCACCTTGTAAGGCACGACATTACCATGCCACGCCACCAGGTCAAACGGACTGTGATCTTGCTCCAACGCATTATACTTCCCCGTATTCTTATTCACAATCTCCCACATGCCCGACAAATCCTCGTCGATATGCGCAACCGGGTACAAGAAGTCTCTCGGGTTCGCCAAACCGTGACCGCCCAGCGGTCCGAGATCCGGCAACTCCCACATACTGCCCCAAACCTCCGTGATGTAGCCCCTAGCAGCCTGAACCCCGGGAGCAAGCGCGACCCGGAACCTGACGCCGCGCTGGATGACGCAGATCTCGCCGGGCTGCAGGAAAAGCATGCCCATCTCGGTCTGGATGTCGAGGTTGCCCTGCTGGGCACAGATCAGGAAGTCGCCGTCCGTGTTGCAGAACGCGCGCTTCTCCATACTGGCGTTGATCATGTAGACGTAGAGAGCAATGCCCTCCCGAATGTTCGGGTCGCCCGAGCCAGCGAGCGTGTGCAGACCGTCGACAAAATCGATCTTCTCGTCGTCCTTGGGGAGTGGGAATGGCGCCCATTCCGCCTGCTCCGGCAGCGCGTCGACGCCTGGGTTGCATGTCAGGAAGCAGTTCTGGATGTGCGCCTTGGTCTTGATCTCCTTGTAGCCGTTGTGTGCAGCTGCTGGGCGGACGCGGTACATGTAGGTGCTGAAGTTCGAGTGGCGGGGTGCTGCGAAGGCGGAGTAGGTGATGCCTTCTGTGTAGAGCCCGAAACGGACTTCTTGTGGGTTGTTCTGGGCTACAGGAAGGGTGCCTGGGATCACTTCGCTCTGGTGCCTGTTGCCCCAGCCGTGTTGGTAGGTGTAGGGGTCATTCTCGCGGGTGGGCTTCTTGCGTTGGAGGTCGGTGTAGTGGAAGACCTTTGTGATGTCGGTTTGGGGCTTGCGTTCCTTGAGAGGTGCTGGCATGACTGCGGTACTCTTCTGGTATGGATTCCACAAGGAAGATTGCAGAAAAGTCAAGTCAATGAGCGGAAAGAGAAGCTTCCATCTCTGGAGTCGAGAGCCTCCTTTGTATATACGATCACCGGAGCTCCAGCTCTCAGCCCCCGGGGGCGGTCTCGGCAAATGCATACTCCAACCGTCATGGTGTGGGGTATGGGATCATGCGCCAGACTTTGTTAGGAGCACCGTGGGGCTGTGCCAATTTGCAAACGATCCGGTACATGTAGACAGACTCAGCCGGAGATAAGTTATGCAGAAGCTGGAGGTGGTGCTGGAGGTAGCCCAGGTGGGGCTGGGGTTGCCATCTGATCGCCAAGGAATCCACGTCCATGGCTGCAACGGACGTGGGGCGCGGGGTTGTCGATTCCATGCCTGCAATAATGTCGAGCAAATAACGAGCATGTATTGTAGGGCTGTGGCATGTTCGACGACAAACCCAGTCGACTGCTGCATTGAGCCTGAGTAGGTAGGGTTGAAATATTGAATAGGGTCAAATCATGCCACGAACAGCATTTAGCTTCTCCACATCTCTGGAGACCTTGCATAAACCCGGGACATAAGCTTATACATGTACATGTTGATGCAGGGTAGAGAATTGTGGCTCAGTTGGGGAAAGGGTTCAAACGGAGGAGTTCTGATTGTACCATGTTGGCCAGTCTAGATCGAAGCCCTGGTCGTGTTTTGAAGCCGTTAACCAGCTTGATATATTCGGTCCCGGACAATGCCATACTTGAAACATAATTAGCCTACTTTTCACAATATCTGTGGCATCAGCATGTACACCCTATCCCCAAACATATCAACATTCCCGATTCCACCCTGGGTCGTATCAATCAAGCTGTCACAACGCCCCGATTTCCCCCGCAGATCCTAATCACTTATCCCTTCTTCTAGGACATTACTCATAATGTGTAGAATCTTGCTGAACGTCCTCGGTTTCCAGGGGCCCATACCATCCATCAGATGTGCATAGTCCAGCAGTACCCTCCTCGCGCTCTCATATCCCGAGGTAGCAACCGCACCACCTATGCTCACCGGTCCGCCAAATTTGATGAAGTTGATGGCCGCATCGTCATGCATATGCTCGAACAGCATGAGCGGATCTTCGCTGCTCTCCGCGAGCCCGCAGTCACCAGCCAGCGTCCAGTCAACTTCATCGAGCAGCTCAAAGGGCTGACTGGCCCCCATGCCTACATTCGGCTGCGTCGCAGGCGGAGACTGGTAAAGATACAAGCCCAACACCAGGGCGGATGTGAAGAGCGCGGTCATCGAGTTGAGCATGATGGTATCGGAGACCTTGC
Source organism: Zalaria sp. Him3 (assembly GCA_027923365.1). Lineage (NCBI taxonomy): Eukaryota > Fungi > Ascomycota > Dothideomycetes > Dothideales > Zalariaceae > Zalaria > Zalaria sp. Him3. Next base: position 204,060 of record BPUN01000013.1, on the reverse strand, counting down.
GATTTGAGAGTATCTTGAACGTCTGAGCAGCGTGAATGCAAGCGCGACGAGCAGCCGGAGTTTGGGACCACTCAGATATATCTGATAGAGCTTTTTGTCCTGGCCCTGCGCCAGCTCGTCCTGCTGCGAGCTCGAAGATTTGTATATTGGCGGAGAGCGTCATACAGAGATTATGCCACAACACAAGAGCATTGAGATCTTGTGAAGATGGGCCAGTGACTGTCCGGGTTAGAGAGATAACAACTTGGACCAAGGAGCGCGCCCGCAGGTCGTGTCGATGCGTTTGCCAGGGCACAAGGTGATCGTGGCGATCCCAGTCGTCCGATATGAGGAAATGGCGATGTTGTGCGTCGCAAACACAGAGTTTGACAGAAGAGAGTAGTGTATGCAGACTGAAGGCCGCAAGCGGTTTCTGCAAATGGAAAATAGAATCAAGAGAGCCTCTCAGGTGGAAAGTCCTGGGTCGTATCGTGGGCATCGAGAGGGGTTTGCCACTATTAACTAGTTGCTGCCATCTCTCAGGTGTCTGCGCCTTGAACAGCTCGTCGTCGCACGGAAGCCATAGCTCGATCATCTCTGGCCGTATTATAGGGGTGACCGAGGAATAGTTGCCGAACCACCAGTCTGTGGTAACAAGACTCGCTATCAGTCTGTCGGGCAAAGGTCAGCTAATGCAATAGAGAATGCCCGTATAGTAGACCATACCGTTTGACACTCTCAATTCGTGCCCAAGCCTGCCACCGCTGAGACATGTCCAGTGAAGACGGTATAACCTCGTCCAGATTCGCTTCGTTGGCAGAAAAAAGCCCCTGTCTTTGTGCCGTCTATGAACCATTAGCGCACGTCGATAAGCAGTTTCGACGCAAAACTCACAGATATTAATGTAGTGTAAAGCATTTGGCTTTCTGCCATCTTCTCCTTGTCCTGCTTACCATTCAGCGTAGTTCCTAGGTTGATAATGATTGCTCACATACCCCAGATAAAGCCGCAAGACGAAGCGTCAACATAGCAGTGGCATATGTAGTCAGACGCTTTGCTGGCGTTGCAAATGAAGTCGCATCTTGGGCTAGCTCGTTATGACATCTCCGCATTAACATCTGCTCGTAGACTTAGTCAATTGAAAGCTCCAGTAAAATGGCAGGCGATGCGGGACAATGTCCAATTCGGTCCAGAGAGAAGAGATGTCATACCATAAATGCTTGCTTGATGTATCCCTTCCCGCCGCCTGTCCCAAGAGCACTAAGCCCGAGTAAGCACATCGCATAGAGCAGCGGGAGAGGTGTTGTTGCCGCGTCAAAGGTTGCCCTATGCATGAACGGACCCATAGGCTGAAAGTGCCGGAAATACATATCTAGGCAGATATCGAGGACTTCGGGAGGTGGAAATGCCATGTTGTCATTTTGTTTTCCGGTAGTTGTGGAAGGTTGGATGCCAAATTCAGCCTCGAGGCGATGCGCCAGGTCCCAGCTAATGTTCCAGCGATTACCGCCTCCATTACCCGAGGGTGTTATGCTCGGTGGACCCATGGACTCAGAGAAGACGTTTGGTGTCGTTATCTTTGCTATATTCTGCCAAAGATCCGGTACAAGCTGGTGAACTTTGCTACTCTCCGAAAGCCAGGAGTTCTCTACTCGGTAGAAGCGCTCAGTCGGGATGGGCTCAGTGGGACTGGCATCGTTGGGTTGCGACACCATAGAATCGTCGTGGTGTAGGTCAATGCCAAAATCATTGCCCATATGTTGGTAGGACGTGCCGTTAACGTCAGACAGTGACATGCCACCGTAACCCATGCTGTTATCCGCCTGGGAAAGCCAGAAGTGCAGCATGTCCGAGGAGTTGGAGTGAGGATCATTTAAATTGAGAGGTGATGCGAACGGGTTGTTCAAGAGGCCACTCTGAACAACCATATTTTCAGATGACATCGTATCCGGTCTTGCTGGGATTAAACTTGTGGTGCCCGCTCTAGGACGGTTGCCGCTAGTCGGAGACTCTACCTTCGCAATGTAGGAATTGCGATTCGTTAAGTGCTCAGAGTTCGATTGAGGAAGACTGGGGGTCGGAAAAGCATCGCTCGGCGTGTATCCGACGGAAATGTCCGGCATAGACATATGCCTGAGCGAATGTGAGGACGTATCTAGCGAGGGGTCCAGATTGGGATCCAGGTACATCTGATGCTGCGAATTCTGGCCTCCATTTAGTGGTTCGCTACCGTGACTGTTCACCTGCTCCAGGCCAGATATCGTCGTTCCGTTCGAAGGCGACCTCTGCGTTGTCTCAGAAGTCTCAGCGTAATTTGCCGCTTGCCCTTCTGTCACCTGTTGGGTATGAAGCTTATTGTGGCGAAACAAGACATCGCTATTGCATGTCAGAATGCTCTCAAGACGGATCTCAGCCAGACACGTGGAAGGCGAATTGACTCGAGGGTCAGAGATTGGGTAATCAGGCTTACCTTCTCGAGAACCGCTTGTTGCAAACTGTGCACTCATACGGCCTCTCTTTCGTGTCTTCGTAGAGTCAGAATCACCAGATGCTGAAATTGGTTACGTTCCACCTACGAGATCTCTGATGTCGCTTGTAGTGCTCGGTTTTGGCGAACTTTCTGTCACAGATTGTACATCGCCGTAGCACCATTACTCCATTTCTTGCCCGCCAGTCACGTCGTTGGGTTCTGTATCGGGAACCAGTCTGTGCTGTTCCTTCAGTGTATCAAGCTGTATGGGTGTTGCGTACGGTGCTTGACTGGGCTGAGTAATTGGGTATCCCTGAGAGGTTGTGATGTAGGTATGCAGAAGGCCGATGTCACTGTGGACGGCGTATGCGGGGAACTCGAACGGACGATTGTGGGCGGAAAGCGCGACCAGGTGACCCGTGCGCCGCCTCCTGCCACCCTTGGTCAGGTCATGCGGGAAGCATCTTGGCGGGTCCCGAGTCAAAAACACCACGCCCTTCCACGCCTTCTATCCAGATCAAAGTGTCTAACAACTTCCAATGTTGTTTGAAGACTGTTGCGTCGCCATGCACTGGAGCATCGGAGATCTTCTGTAATAGTGCTGGAACATTCCCATGCGATATCGCGATCATACCAACCAACAAGTACCCGGATAGCAAGTGGATCCCATCATCCGGCCACCTGGCTAACGAAACGCTCGCCATCGCGACCCTGTGGAGAAGGTCAACGCGATAGATCTCTTGGCCTCGTGGCCTATCAAGGGTAATACCTGTAACTAATAGGCGTCGCTATATTATCTGTAACCAGTAGGTGAATCCTTCGTCTGTCCACTATCTTTTATAAGTATACCGATTTCCAATTGTTCCCTTGACTCCAATCCGCGCCGTAATACCATATCCATCCCGCATATTAAACCGCACCTTCAACCACCCGTCAGAATGAGTGTCCAACGCATCCCCTATAATGCCCCTAGGGCGATGTTCGTCGACGCCCTCAAAAGGGACGGCTGTGTAATCATCAAAGACTTCACGGATCTCGACACCCTTGCCCAAGCCCAAAAAGAAGTCCAGCCCTACCTAGACGTGGACGCGCCAAACAGCCAAGTCGGCGCCCTCAATGGCGGTACGAAGACCTGCACGCGTCTAATCGGCCGCAGTGCCACGGTGCGCGAGAAGTTCTTCTCCGATCCGCTATACCAAGACCTCGCCGAGGAGTTCCTGGGCATCACAACCACCAATTGGATGGGCAATACGCCAGAAACAAACACCACGCATCCGCTCCTTTCGATCGCCATCACTATGGACACACGGCCTGGATCTGCGGCTCAGCGTCTACACCGCGACGATAAGAATCACCATGCCCGCCACACCAAGGCGGAAATGTACACTAAGGGCAGAGACATGTTGATGGGCATATTTGTCCCAGGGTGCGACACCTACAAGGAGAACGGCGCGACGAGGATTGTACCTGGGAGTCATCTGTGGGGTGATGAAGAACCGGACTTTGGACCTGACGGGTGTAACGGCGTTGTGGATGCGGAGCTCAAGGCTGGAGAGGCGTTTGTGATGTTGGGCAGTTTGTACCATGGCGCTGGACACTACCAGAAAGAGACTGGGAGCAGAACAGTGCATATCATGTTCATGTGTGGAGGCGTCTATCGGCAGGAGGAGATTCCGTTCCTCTCATACCCGATTGAGGATGTGAAGACATACTCGAAGCTCGTGCAAGATCGGCTAGGGTGGAAACAGAGCGAACCGAACCTCGGATGGGTGGACTTGAGGTCGCCGGAGTTCATGCTGCAGTAGTAATAATATATAAAATCATGATCTTCGTTTGTCAGACTGTGCTCTACGTAATATGGCCGTGACGAGCCATCGTTTCCTCTCCGTGACGTTCTCTTTGCCACCATCCTTCTCCTTCTGCCACTCCCTTCTCACTCCGTCGCAATCCTCCTCGTAGATCTCTTCGATTGCCAGACCCTGCGCTTCTGCCTCGTCAAAGAAACCGGCGAGCTTCGCGCGGCCTGTGTGGAAGCCTGCAATGGCCAGGATGCGCGCCGAAGGGTCGAGGGAGAGGAAGTGTAGCATGGACTGCACGAGGTTCTCGTGCTGATGCGGCATCCAATAGCAGTCTGCCGCTACGATGCGCGAGAAACCATGCTTGTTCTCCCGGGCGAAGGCGTCGTCAAGCACGCCCCATTCATGTCCCTCAACCACAACACGGCCGGACAGGGACTCTGGTATGTTCCTCTTTACGTTCCGCCAGATGTTGCTCAGCACCACAGGAGCCGGATAGTCAGATATCACAACCTACTCCCCAGTCAGTCTCAGCCTATCCATAGAATGCATCTACGCCCACCTGATCCGCGCCGCTAAGTGTGATGGCAATGCCAGAAAGCCCAACACCTGCCCGTTCCATCAGCCCAGCTCTTCCACTCCACAGTCTTGCTGCATCGCACCTGCGCCCAACTCCAACACTTTCTCTCCTCTCACACTCCATATCTCCTTCTCCTCCTCAGGCAACCTCAATCCACTAACTCTTTCGGCCATAAGCACTCCCGCGTTCCACAGATAGTGGCTGAATAGATTCCTCTCCTCTTCCCCATTGGGATCTGCGGTCCGGAGCTCGATATCACCATGAACCACGCTCTTGTATATGATCAGATCGCCGGGATCGCCATGTTGATTCTTGAGATCGTCCGTGAAGAGGAAACCGGGCGCAGATGCGAAGATGTCCTCCGGCTCGAGGGTTTCGGAGAGGGGAATTATGCGAATAAGGTCGGTGAGGTTTTGCATCTGTTATTGTGAACGGGGGGGAGGGAGCAGCCGGTGAAGCCGTCCCTCTTGATACAGAAAAAGATCCGAATAGGGTTGTGTTTGGGTGAAACTGTACATGAAGGTGACCCACAGCGTTTGACTCTGAGGCGCCGTTGTCTGGACCCTTGATCTGCCCGCACTCTCCCCCGCTGCCATCATCGCGCAGCCGGCATTGCGGCAACAAGCAACGACTGGAACGCCGTGGAGAAACATGACCTCTACAAGAATACCTGCATGCGGTATATCCAAGTCGTACGTCGCTATATATCACTCATGTAAGTCACAAGAGAAACATCTCCTATATTCCTTTTCCTCCACCCCCAGTCGCCTCTCCTTTCAGACTCCAGACATCCTGAGCCATGCCGCGCATAAACCCTCCAACCCTCTTCACCCTCATCTCCGCCACCCCCTCCCCCTACGCGCGCAAAGTCCGCATCGCGCTCCTCGAAAAGCAGCTCCCCTTCACGCTCCAAACCGAAGTCCCCTGGGACAGCACGACCACAGTCCCACTGCACAACCCGCTCGAGAAACTGCCCGTCCTGATCACCGACACCGGCAAAGCGATCTACGAGTCCCATTTCATTCTCGAATGGCTCGAGTCCAAGTATCCCTCGCCGCCGCTGCTGGTGGGCGTGGAGGAGCTGGACTGTGTGGATAAGAGGTTGTTTGCGAGACAGGTCGAGGTCGTGGCTGATGGGATCTGCGACGCGCTTGTGCTGGCGTTCTTTGAGAGACAGAGGGAACCGGAGCATCAGTCCAAGCCGTGGATGGAGCGGCAGATGCGGAAGGTGGACGGAGGGTTGAAGGCGCTGGCGACGTGGGTGGAGCAGAGGGAGGGTGAATTCATGATCGGTGATAGTTTTGGCCTTGCGGATATTGCGGTAGGCTGCGTGTGTGGGTATCTGGCGGTTAGGTGGCCGGAACACAGGTGGAGAGAGATGTATCCGGAGTTGAAGACGTATTGGGAAGGGTTGGAGCAGAGGGAGAGCTTTAGGACTACTGTGCCGAGTCCACAGACTATGAAGGATAAGATTGTTTAAGGGTAGGGCACGTCGAGTATCGGAGCTTGAGCACCAGCTCTTGCATGTTCGCGACAATGCATAATTCGTCGGTACAGTACATATCTACCTGGGTATGAAGTGCAACGAAGCTTAAGGTTCTTCCTTCGCACGTACGTGACGGAGAGATGTCCGGGGGGCTCGTCTGGAGCGGCATCTCGGCAAAGCTGTCACCTTATGCTTCATACCCGCAACTTTCTCCTTGCTCATCATAGTCGCAGACATAATTTGACTTGGCTATTGTATGTTGAGCACTGAGACGTATAGGGGCCGGCATACAGCCTCTACAGAGTGTACTTGCCTTCTGTTGATTGGTCTCGTACTTTGGTACCTACCTGATGTGGCTTCCAGGTTCTGTCACGAGGCCCACTCCAGAGAAGTCGCCATGACGCGATGGAAGAGCCCACCGTGTTTAGTATCACTGCCGAGCTTCACATCAATACGAATCACGTCTTATATGTTTCGAACCTCTGATTCATGATTGTCGCATCCAGTGTTCAAGCCAGGATCCATGCCCGGAGTTGCACAATCTCACAAACAGCCGGTTTCGCAGTCAACTTTCTTGGCCCGCAACCCGAGCTATATGCGTCTGAGTACTAGCCACGAGTCAGTATATTGCTTAACTTACGCTTTATCTTCACAGACCTCCCAGCTACGCCATTGCCTCGTAACACATATTGCCAGGGTAGGGTATAGAGCATCTACGTATAGGTGCATCTCAGATGGTAGATGGCCCTGAGATCTGCTCATCGCCGTCCCATCTGCCGTGTCTCACCACTTATCTGCGTGCCATTCACGGGCGGGCCGACAAGGGATCTGCGGAGCAACGTCGTTCAGTTCCGCGCTGGACCCCACTCTATGGGCTGAATGACCCTATTGGTATACGGGCATGCATCTGGGAATGTCACGTCGTGAGCTATGCTTCTCCACATGCGGCGCCGCGTTGCCACCACCATACTAAACCGGCTGAGGATGCAATCCAAACAAGCTGGAAGCCCAAAGTCGACGTCGACATGGTCCCGATGCGGAAGAGACCCACAAGCACCGTGCAGAAAGCCAATCTATGTACGGAGGCGGACGGAGCTGCCGGCTGCACATCAATATGCGATTTGGGATGGAGAAAGAAGTAAAGTAGGAGTTGCATGTCTGATTGGGTGTGTTTCAGTGTTTTAGTGGCATCCAAGGAAGAGGAACGCAGCCGTTTTTGTCATCACGCCGACCCAAGCTGTCAAGCCATCAGCTAGCCATGAACCTATTCCTCACCCAAAGGCAGGGATGCGACTGGAAGCAGGCATGCAATCGCGCAACCGCCAACGTCAATGCCAAGGCGGGCGTTCTCCAGCGCACAGGTAATCTGCAGGAAACAGATTGGCCTGATGTTGATCATATCATCTCCCAGATATTGTGTAATGAGTCTATGAGGCGGAAGGGTCAGCGAAACGAGGGCGAACCAGAGATCAACAGTCAGCGCAGGAGATAGACATTTCCGGCGAGACTGTGGCAAGTTTGGAAGTGCTGCTCCTCCTCGTAAGGTGTTATCGACCTTCATGTCAGTGGAAGGAAGGGCTGCGCATGCGGAACATGAAGCTTCGTCCTGCAGTTCCCTACTCCTGCGTTTCCGCTCGGTGCCGTGCTTGGCCGGTGTGTCGTGCGTAGCCGATCTCGCTCACTCCCAGATCTTCGGGTTTCCTTCTACCAACTGGTAGTAAGTCTGGTACCAACTGCAGTACCAAGCATGCCAAAGGGCCAAACTAGGCGCGAGCCTAATCATAGCCTGCAGATCTCCAACAACCTTCAGGAAGGGCCACTTTCCCCACAGTAAAAACGACGCCAGCCATTGGTCCGTCTTGATCAATACCTGGCTTCGCATTTGCCTGAATGGCTACGAGGCAGTAAGACTTACCTGACAGTGCAGCTGGCCCTGTCCTATCGTGATCCCGACACGCCCATTTGGTCGCTACCGTGCTCTTCCATTCCAATTTGAGACTATCAGATCCCGAGGTGAAGGGAAGCTACATCACTCTGGCGCCGCAGGCGGAGGTGGCGCCTTTGCCTTGAGGCTCAAGCGGAAACTCACATACTTCACTCGAGGGCGCCGCGCTTCCGCTCTCAAGAATTTGCTTCCCTAAGACCCCACCCCCTCCGACTCGCAACTTGAAAGCATCATTGGCGTTATTGGCCTTTTGTCTCATGACGACGAACCGGCAGTCGTCCTAATAGACTCAGCAGCGCACGTGGTCATCTTTTAGTTTCGACCCACCAAAACCGCACCGTTTCACGACCTAAGAAGCTTGGCCGGGGGGTTGCACTACTGCCTCCACGCATCCCAAACGACCTCCGCAACTATAAACAATCCATTGACCCTTGCCTCGGGTTGGAAGCGTTTGCACATCAGTACGAAAGGATTTGACTGCTTTTTGGAAACCCCCTAAACCATCCTGTCTCTGCAGGTTCAGCTTTCTGAAAATTCGGCGCCTCGCGCAACTGACTCACTGACAAACGGTTTCATGAGCCTCTATCTCGAGAGTGCACTTGGTTATCCTCGAACCCTTCTATCGTCGGTCGAATGGCCACGGTAGAGAAGGGAGATGAGAAGTCTGAGCCGATTAAGGAAGGCGATGCGCCTGCCGACACATCCGCAGCGGAGGCAGCCATCAAAGCCCGGTTATCGCGCAAGAGGACTAAGACAGGATGTCTGACTTGTCGCAAACGAAGGATAAAATGCGGCGAGGAGCGACCCGTCTGCAGGAACTGTGTCAAGTCTAAGCGCCATTGCGAAGGCTACAATCAAAGAGTCGTCTTCAAACCACCACAGTTCGACTTCCGCACTTTCCAACATGGAGCGACCGCCATGACCTTTCCTCTCAATAGTATGCCGCTCATGCCTATCGGACTTACTCCACAGGAGCAGATGCATTTCTATGAAGCGACACGCCAGGGTCCCCCCCCTTTTCCTCCAGGCCCTATCCACCCGTTCGGCCCGATGGCAGGGCAGCCCATGCCAGTGCAGTCTCAACAGCCTTTCGTCCCATATGAACAGAACATGCAGCACTACCAGGCTACCCAGGGTGTGAATATGCCCTTCCACCACCAGCCAGAGCAGCCACAGGTGCCAGCTCCTTGGCCCACGGGGGTACCAAACCCTCTGTCACATCAGCCGAACAACGCGTTCCCTGGACAGCCTCAGTACCAACCCAACTACAATGAAGCCGCTTTGCACTCTCACCCTCAATACAACGCTTCTGCTATGAACCAAGCGCAAGAGCTGAGACAGCTGCAGCAAATGCAGCCTCAAGGGCAAATGCAGGAGCAATTAGATCAGACTTACGCTGTTCCGAGGAGCCAAGTGCTGCGGAATGATTCTGCATACGTTCATATGCAGACACCCTTTCAAGCAGAAGCGGCATCTGTGAGTCCCGTAAAGCAAGAAACACCTGTATCAGCACACTCGTCGTACACCTGGGTGGGAAGCCAGGCACCAGAAGCACCTCCTGCAAGTGGTCCGGAACAGTACACACAACAGAATTGGCAATCAACCGGTTATACTCCACGTCCGGAGTTGGTACGACCGATTGATTACAAGCCACAGGTTCCCACCGAAAGGCGTCATTCGATTTCTGTGTCACAGCCCCCCTATGAAGATGTAGCTTGTGAGTCTAGAAACCTTACTTTACCCTTGTCTCATCATGACACAACACTTTCTTACACCCTGAAAGGTTGGTAGAAATGCCGGATCTACCATGATCACAACTCACACGGATTGACAAATCCGTGCATTACGTGCTAACACCGCTTACGCAGCAGTCCATCCACCCTACTCTTTTGCTGATGCGCAAAATCTATATACCACTCCGATCTTTCAGCCAGAGGAAATTAGTCCGACAAACCTACTCGAAGATGCTGCCGTGGAAGCTCAAGATGATGACTACTTCGATGTTGAACCGGAAGATCATGAGCTGGATCTAGTATGGAGCGAACCACATATCCCTGAAGGTCAACGGCATCAAGTTCTTAGAAATATACTTGCGCAACAGGAGCGTCATCCGCAAGCAATGAGCTTCCATCGGTATGATTCCTGGATCTTTCTGGGAGCGCTTGACAGTTATCGGGCACAGTGGGTCGCGAATCCGCTGAAGAACCCGGCTACAGCGAAAGTCTTTGCTCACTTCATATCTGTAACTGGACCGACTTTGTCCATCTTCGAAAGGCATCCGAGAAACGCCTCGGTGTTGCTGAATGACGGGCCAGTCCCGTTCTCGCAGCAGGGTCTATGGACATACACAATGCCTATGGCTGCATTGCATAATCAGGGGTTGCTGCACGCCATGCTCGCCATTTCCAGCTTGCATATCTCGAAACTGCAGGGTGCTTCTCAAACACCCTCGCTGAAGCACTACGCATTCGCTATCAAGCGGATACACAAAGCTGTGTGTGACCCGAAGCGGCGTTCTCTGTTACCTACACTTGCTGCGACACAACTTCTTGGTTTCTACGAGATATGGGCTGCTGATCATATCAAGTGGAACAACCATTTGTCAGGGGCCAAGCAGTTGATTATGGAAACAGATTATGCTGGCATGACCAAAGAAGTTCGAAAGATGAAGGCAGAGAAGGCGGCAAGAGATCAACAATACGCGATTGATCAGTCCATGGGTGTTCCATCGAACTACAGCTATAACCCAAACGATTTTCTTCTGGATCAGATCCCGGATATCGACGAAGAGCTCATCGAGAGCATTACCGGCAAGGCTTTAAGCTATGATGATTACGGATGGATCATAGAAGGAAACCAGTCAATGCCTTCGCACCCTCAAGGCCGATCACATGTTGATCTACAGAACTATGAGACACTCAAAGATTTGTACTGGTGGTATTGCAAGCAGGATACGTACCAGAGCATAATCAGCGGAAACCCGCTTCTGTATGTATTGCCATCGCTACTATGATATCAAAGCTAATACTTTTCAGAATGAGGTACAGCCGGTGGACCAATTGCCCACCACGAGCTCCCTTGGCCAAGCCTGACGCCGTCTATGGCTCTTTCGACCACATTATACTGTTACTGGGAAGAATAGCAGAGTTTGCTTCAAGAGACAGGAAAAGGAAACTGAAAGCCATCGAGGCTAACGGCGGCGTGTGGAAACCACCGCCAGGAATGCCGCTGGGTCCCCCTGGTGGTCCGCCTCGTCCTCCTGGGCCACCAGGTGCACCATCAATGCAAGCTGAAGCTGGGATGGGCGCTAAGATGCCACAGAAGATGACACAACCACCTATGAACGGTCAATCTATGGCATCTCAACAGGGACAGCACCCTCCCGGTCCCAGAGGCCCACCTCAGATGCCACCACAAATGCCGACCTTCTATGGCATGGCGCCGCCACCGCGACGTACATCCATGCCATCCTCCTACCAACCCCACTTCCAAGAAACACACTTCCCGCACGCCTACACCCACTCCAATCATTTCGCCCCTCACGCCCAAACAGACCCACCCTACGACCTCCGCACAGCCACCAAAGAAGCCGAAGCAGAATGGGGCGCCCTCCGCGCCGCCCTCCACAAGCTCGAAACCCTCCTCCTCGCCGCCCCTAGTTTCCAAGCTCTCCGTCCAGAACACCACCCAGAAATCCTGTCTCCATTCGGCCCCGCTCTCCTTTACCGCTCCTACGACATCTCCTGCCTCTGGCTCATCGTGCACATGGCCTCGATAATCTGCCTCCGCAGCGCCCCCGGCATGCCCCCCGCCGCGCACATGGCCGCTGGCGTTGCGGCGCAGCAGACCGCGCACCACGGCCAGAGCATCGGACGCATCGCCGCCGGCGTCTTCCCTCCGCCACAACATCAGCCGCTGAGCCCGAGCCTAGGCGCCGCTATGTGCGAGTGCAGCGTCCCGCTTTTCTTCGCCGGGGTCCAGTACCGCGACGCTGCGCAGCGCGAGTGGACGGTGCGGAGACTGTTCGATGTCGATCTGAAATGCGGGTGGGCGACGGCGGGCGTGATTGCGGAGGGGTGCCAGACTAGTTGGGTCAAGGCGGCGGCGATGGGGAGGGGTCCGCCGTGGGAGAGGATAAGGAGGGAGCGCATGACGGATGAGAGGGGGTCGGGGGAGCAGGGTGGGAAGGTTGTTGGAGAGGCGGGGGTAGGGGAGGATAGTGAGAGGGATCGTAGGTTTGTGCATAGTAAGGCGCTTACGAGGTTGCATTGGGGGATTGGGATTATTGGGATGGAAGAGGATTTGTGGGAGTCTTAAGCCGGCGGGATGAACGGGTGTGTATGCTTACTCTGCCTTCAGAGGATCGTCCTTTTCGTCCTCGGGTGCCTCATGGGTCACTGTTGCAATCTTTGACTGCTCCTGTCCGTTGTGCTTTTGAGAGCTGCCTGCTACTCCCATTGGCCGGCAACACGGCATGCGGCCAACTGCCTGTAAAATAGTAACAAACAGTACCCATGTAAAATCAAGTGAATTTTCGACAACTATTCCGAGCGTTTCCATGCAATCCAGTCCTTCGTGTGAGGAGCTATCAGAAACGCTTCGCACCAATGAAAACCGCTTTTGTTTACAATGTACATGATAAGACGAGGCTCGAGGACGGGTTGCGCGGCTTCTGAAGATCGCTCCGTCTCCACACCGCCAACAATCTTTCGTAAGCTCGACATGCATGCACAAGGTCGGGAAGTAATTGCACCTGCTGACGTTGGCCACTTCGTAGCGCTTGAGTCCTAATATGGTAGGTGAGAACCTCCGCGTTTTGAACCCTCCTCTTCAACTTCCACTTCCAACGTCCTTAACTGCGACCGGCGTTCGTGGAATATATATCGTACAAAGACAGTATATACCTAGGCAATCCGCCTCCACCTACACTCTCAGCCCATCCCAATATCCATCCTCTCCCCACCTACCTCCACCCACCACTCAATGTCCCCACCCCCACCCCCACCCCAGCCCCTAGGCTTCTTCGACCCCTCCACCCGCCCAACCTACACCCCCTCCCAACTCTCCGCCTACTTCACCCGCATCTCCCTTCCCGCCCACCACCGCGCCTCCCCCGTCCTCTCCGACCCCAGTCTCGCGCAAACCCTCGCCCACGGCCTCCCCCTCCTCGCCGCCCTCCAACGCCACAGCCTCGCCGCCATTCCCTTCGAAAACCTGTCCCTCCACTACTCCACCACCCACACCATCGACATCGACCCCGGTGCGCTGTTCGCCAAGATCGTCTCGCCGCGGCCCCTCCCCCATACCAATGTCGATGCACACGGGACCGGTGATGCAGACGCGCCCACCGGATCCACGCACACCGGCCGCGGAGGCTACTGCATGGAAAACAGCACCCTGCTCCACACCGTGCTGCGTTCCCTCGGCTACACCGTCCACCCGACCGGCGCCCGCGTCAACGAATCCGTGCAGCCGCAATCCGCGGCCCCGGACTGGCGCGGCCCGCGCTACGACGGCTGGAATCACATGGTCAACTTGGTTACTATTGAGGGGAGGACGTTTCTGGTTGATGTGGGCTTTGGGAGTTTGGGGCCGACGGGGCCGATGGAGTTGTTGTGTGGGGGGGAAGGGAAAGATGGGGGTGGGGGTGGGAGGGGGAGGGGGAGGGAGGTGGTGAATGTGCCGCCTGCGCAGAGGAGTCGGTTGGGGCGGAGGGGGATTAAGGATACGACGAAGAAGACGGGGCAGGAGTTGTGGGTCTATGAGGTTTTTTTAGGCACGGAGGGGGATGGGGAGGAGGAGTGGAAAGAGGCGTATTGTTTCGGCACTACGGAGTTTCTGCCGCGCGATTTCGAGGTCATGAGTTTCTTCACGAGTCAGAGCCCCACGAGCTGGTTCACTTCTATGGTGGTTTGTAGTCGGATGATTCTGGGTCGGGAGGGAGAGGATGGGGATGGGGATGAGAAAGGGGAGAAGGTGATTGTGGGCGATGTTACGCTGTTTAATGACGAGATTAAGAAGCGAGTTTCTGGGAAGAGTAAGCCTTTGGCTGTAATTACGACGGAGAAGGAGAGAGTGGCGGCGCTGAAGGAGTTTTTGGGTATTGGGTTGAGTACGGCGGAGCAGGAGGGGATTCGTGGCATGCAGTCTGAGATAAAGGGCTGAGTGTATTCCAGGTTGCAAAGAGGAATAACGACCGCTGTCCAGTACCGAACCATATAGCAAGTCATAGTCCCTCGCCCCTCATCCCTCATCCCATCATCCGTCGTCTCTCATCTCTCATCTCTCATCATCGATGAAGTTCCACCCCATGCAAACAACCTCGATATGGGGCTCTGAGCTCACCCGCACGCGACCAAGACATTTCACATCTGATTCTCCCATGTCAGATCTCTCAATCCGGCCTCTTCCCATCCTTCCAACTCGGCTTTACACTCCTACAAACCTCGATATAATCCCTCCATCGACCCTCATCCCTCACCAACCCATCCGTAGTCCAAAACATCGTCCACATGCTCTCCTGCAGCTTCCACGTGCCCCTCGCGCGCTCAAAATACCACTTATTGACCGGATTATCCTGTCTAGAGCGCCAGCAAACGCCCTGCGGGAAACAACTCCGCACCATAGCCTGGAAGACAATATCCGCGACACCGCTAGACCCCTGGCTGCGCTGGAGCACGGCGAATTTGTCGAGGTAAGGGACGAGCCGCGATGGATCGTGTGAGGATGGGTTTGCGGGGTCGAGGGATGAGGGTGGTGCTTCCCAAGTTAAGATTGCGCCGCCTTCGTATTCGCCAGCGATGATGACGCCGGCGACGCGATTGCGGATGCGGTTGAGGTAGTGCTGCACGTCGAGGGGACGGCGGAAAGAGTCTTCGATCAACGCTAGCAGGCGTGGGAAGTTGATGTCTGGATTGTTTGCCAGGCTGATGGTAGGTTGGCCGGGTTGAGGAGGGCGCCATGGCGTTTTGCGGGGGTCGGGCACTATGGCGAGTGGCATGCCGCGTTTTATCACGGTTGACCCGGTTGCCGTCGCTGTGGAGGCAGGTGACTGGCTGGAGTTGCGGGAGGAGAGACGAGCCACGGGTAGGGAGGAGGAGATTGTGGGTTTGTTGGTCAGGAGGTTGTGAATCAGTGGGTTCTTTTGTCGCCGCGTGCTGATGCCGATGGATGTCCCATTCGAGGTCTGTGACGAGCCTGCAGCCTCCTCTGGCGTGATTAGTAGCGCAGATGTTGCCGGAGGTAATAAGGCTAAGCATTGGTTTAGTAGGTCAAGATTTCGAAGATGCTGTTCGGCGGCGGACTGGCTCAGGGCACCGGAGGCGGAAGTGTTGTCGGACTTTTGACTCAGGTATGACTGATATTCCTGCTGAATATCTTCGTACTCTTGCTGTAGATTTACAAAGACGTGGGCTTTGTCCTCTCGCGTTACTGTCGGGAGCCCGCCCAGCGGATCAAGCAATATAATCCTGTCAAGCGAAGTCGCGTGACTAGGTACATCGTTCGCTGCTATCGGAGACTGCAGAGTTTTTGCTGCCTCGAAGTCGATGCCAGAGAGGGTTCGAGTGAGAGCTAGCATGACGTCCGACGCAGCTACTGGTACGGCTCTGAAGGTGGACGTATATGCCAGAGCTGGTATAACTGGGATAGCGCCTCGCTTCAAAGGCTCAACGATAATTTTTGGTAACTCCACCTTGGCACCGCCCTGTACTATAGTCCGCCCTGCCCCTCCGTTTTCGCTATCTGCAACGGAGAGGGCGCTGTCGACATATCGTGCTCCAGCATTGTTGTGTTTCTCAATTGCTGCTACGATTCGTGCTCCTTGTTCGGCGTAGAGCCTCTTAAGCGATGCAGCCTGCTGCTCCGGTGGGACTTTTAGCCCTTCACCGCAGTTGAGCGCAATGACAATCTGCATGTCGAGGCGGACTAGCTGTGCGAGGGTCAAAGCGACCCCACTGATGACTTCATCGTGTAGATCCTGTGGGTTCCTAATGCCCACAAGAGCAACATGGAGCACTTCAGCAGTCTGTTCAACAGCCTGCTGCTCATTGACCTGTTGGACAAATGTCGGGCTGTCGGCAATGGCCCGTGTCGGTTCGTAAAGGCCGCCGAGGTTGACGCCAGTCCTCTGTAATTGCCATTGCTCTTGACGGTGCTTCTCTTCTCGTTCTTGGAGGGCTTCCTGGAAACCCTTCGAAGACTTTTGCACCTTCGTCTCTATAGGTGACTTGAAGCGTGCCAAATATTGCTTGGCGTCTCTCTTTGTAGCGCTCACATTGAGTACGTCGAGAAAGAAGTCCTGTTGGAGTTGAGAGCTGAGCAGACGATGAGATCAAGTTGAACATACTCGGTGGAGGAGCTTGTCCCTGTTCCCTCTGTTGCTGGCTGGAACATCTTGAGGGCCAGTGGACTTTTTGGCATGACTCTTTGCCGCATTGGTGTAGGGACGTCTACCATGAGAAAGCCATTTTTCAGCCCTGAGGCAGCGCCCACAGATCGTAGAGCTCTAATTTGGGGGTCAGCACATACTGACCACCAAGCGGTGAAACAAGCAAGCATTTGCATACCGGTCCGGAGGAGTCTCTACTGATGATGCGCAGCCATGGCTTCATCGTCTACAGTATTGGCAGACCGTCCTCGCAGTAGGCTGCTCAACCCGGACCCACCAACAACTACAGCGAACGAGGTGTATCCGCCTTTCAATTGACAGGACCGAAAAGTTACAGGGCGTGACGCATATCGGATTGTTTATCCTTATCGTAACCCCGGATTTTGCACTGTTTGTTGCATGCAGCTGCCGGTTTCGGTCTGGCTGGTTCGCTCCACCTCTTATTGCCGACTGCCTTTGCCAAGACGTCATAGAGATCCATCATGAGGGGCATTCGGTTCGAATGGCTTAGTAAAGCTCATTTCCGTGACAATACTCTTCCTCCTTGAATCTCCAATTCTTCGTCCATCCACATTTCGTTCATCAAAACATATCAGCAATCATGGCACCTCAATTAGCATGGATTGGCTTAGGAAACATGGGCAGGGTATGCATACAGTTCCTAAATATCCCACTGCCATGAGCGATTTACTTAAACCATCACCAGGGCATGTGCGCCAACATTGTCGAGAAAGGTCAACTTGCTGAACCCCTGATCATCTACAACCGTACCGCAGCTCGTGCCGAACAGCTTTCCTCTAAGCTAGGCGGAGACAAGAGCAAAGTAGCCCACACCATCGAGGAGGCAGTCAAGCCCTCAGACATCATCTTCACCTGCGTCGGCGATGACAAGGCAATTGAGGAGACAATTGGCACAGCTCTCAAATCCGATGTCAAGGGCAAGCTGTTCGTGGACTGCTCAACTGTACACCCAGACACAACGGATAAGCTCGCGAAGATGATTCAAGATGCTGGCGCCCACTTTGTCGCATGCCCAGGTATTTAAAAACATACACCTTTCAGCGGCTGGATTGGGGCACAAGAAGCATATACTAACATCCTATCCTACAGTCTTCGGCGCCCCAGCCATGGCCGACGCCGGCCAACTCGTCTGCGTCCTCGCCGGACCCTCCGACCAAGTCGAAAGGGTAAAACCATATACGACCGGCGTCATGGGCCGGGCCATAATCGACTACAGCGGCTCGCCGCACGGAACCGCGACCCGGCTCAAGATCATCGGCAACACCTTCATCCTGAACATGGTCGAGACGCTGTCCGAGGGCCACGCTTTGGCCGAGAAATCCGGCCTCGGCAACGACCGCCTGCACCAGTTCATCGAGACCATGTTTCCCGGCCCCTACACTGCTTACAGTAACCGGTTACGGCAGGGCGATTACTACAAGCGCGAGGAGCCGCTGTTTGCGGTGGATCTGGCGAGGAAGGATGCTAGGCATGCTATGGATCTGGCCAAGACGCATGGGGTTAGGATGAGGGATGTTGAGGTTGCGGATAAGCATTTGGAGGAGGTGCAGAAGCATATGGGGAGTCGGGGTGATATTGCGGGGATCTATGGTGCGGTGAGGAAGGAGAGTGGACTCCAGTTTGAGAACTGAAAAGTGTTGACCAACTTCGATGAATCCTGCGAAATAATACATATAGGTACAATATGTGGAAATAATATATACCCAATTGCAAAACTTTGGCATTTGTTGTTCTTCATGACTTTCACATGATCATCATTCTTACCTGCCTACACGGCCCATATAATCACAGGGATTGTGACCCCAAATCCACAGATCGACAACATCAACAGAGCCGCATCGCACTACCCTCCCGCCCCTGTCCCCGTCCCCACGCCGCCAAAAAGCAAATACAAAAAAAGGCCAACCGGCTCCCCCAGGAATCCTCTCCGCCCGTCACTAAGCTCTAGCAACAGATTCAGACCAGGGCCACGCGGGATCAACGTGGCACAGTGTTGATCCTCTCGTGGGAAGGATCGAAATTCAAAACCTAGACCCCGGGGCCCTGAGGCTCTGTAGCTCTGTTGAGACTTCCCCGGATCATCGTCGCGACAGTCGATCGCGGATGAAAAGAGACGGAAGTTGGAGGGTTTCGCTAAAGTTACCTACCGTACCGTATGTAACATACTTGGAGGGAAAGACTACGATGCAGGGGAACGTTAGAGGGGGCTAGAACTGCGGCAGACTTGCTGATCTCCTCGTTCTGGGCCAGCTACTGTATTCTGGCTGAAGGGGAGAGTGTGGCGGTGTCTTTGCGGCTCTCTTCCTCGTTCCACGTGTTGATACTGTTGTATGCGGTGTTTAGCTTTCCTGGATAAGGTATGGTTGGAACGTGTCTCGGAAAACGCGTCTGGAATTCGTTGCTTTTTGCCCGTTCGGTAGCCATGAGACAGCGTTTGTGGCGTTGCAGATGCCCGCGGGCGAAGTCCTGGCCATGACAATGGGCATCTTTGTATGGATTTGCACGATTCGAGGTTTACGAGACCGTCCCGAAGACAGTGACAGGAAACCTACAGGAAACCTGGAAGCGATTCTGGCGTCTCAACGGGGCCTATAGTGCATGCTCTACGTCAGGAGTCACACGTGCCTCCACGCTTCGCCCACCGAAACCCCCGGCCGGCTTGTCGTTTGGGGAAAGTGCGTCCAAATTGCTTATCGACCGTTAGAAGAAGCTGAAAGGGAGGCCGTTGGCCGGCTCTTTCTTAAAGGCGAACTTTGTGTGGAGTCGGCTGGCAATCGCGCAATCAGTGTGATCTGGGCGAATCTCCTGATACCGAGGATAAACATGTACCCATTACCAGATAATAATATTTTTTGGGTGTTTATCCGGATTGAATGATATGCCGGATGATGGCATCTGCACTTATTTGCCTAATGGGTCCATTACTTTATTGTTGCATTCCCCAATCGTACATACATAGCTATAGGTACCTACTACTGTAACTAGGTGCATGATTTGCCTTAGTGTTATGCCGACCGTGATAAATGTCTCCGATGCCGTCACGCGGAATCAAGGCAAGCGGGCGGGGTCCGTCCGGCGCGTCTCCCCCCACCCATTTACGTTGCGGGCGATTGTTGTGGGCTTTGTGGCGCACACGGCCACACTCTATGTTTTGGACCCGTGGTCAAAATAGTGT
This sequence comes from Zalaria sp. Him3, assembly GCA_027923365.1. Taxonomy (NCBI): domain Eukaryota; kingdom Fungi; phylum Ascomycota; class Dothideomycetes; order Dothideales; family Zalariaceae; genus Zalaria; species Zalaria sp. Him3. The sequence goes on along the minus strand of BPUN01000013.1, from coordinate 184,219 downwards.
GGAGCTTACGCACTCTTACATTCATTCTGGTTCCAATGTTGGTGCCGGACTCCGAACTACGATGTCATAAGTTAATGCCATGTCTGTTCGGTTCCAAACCATGAAATCACAAACGAATGTTGGCGTAAGTTCTAAGGTTAGCCAAGTTGCTCGGCGGCGGGCTTCCGCTTCGTCTAAACCGTTCTCGTCATGTTGCGGAGTTGGTGTTGTGCCACATGTCCCAAGCGGCCCGAGACTGTGGGGACTGCCTCGCACGCTCCAGCTGTTCCAATCCCGATCGGCCGCGGATTACTTGTCCGAATTGTTAGTAATGCTTGTTGCCCATTCCTTGCATCCATGTCGCTCCGAAACGCAAATGCGGCCTCGAGTGTTTCGGTCCCGGTCGACGCATGTTTGGTATTTCCCTAGTTGCAGCAGGGACAGCAGAGACAGCAGAGACAGCAGAGACAGCAGACAGAAATCGCCGTCACGTCGTCCGGGCCAGAAGCGGAGAGGCAGGGCAGGCCACCATTACCGCTTAGACGATGGCGCCAGGCCGTGGGCGCATGATAGGATCAGGCACAGGAGACCTTAGGACACCTTTAGTCCCGCAACCCTATCAGCGAGATTCGAGCTAGTGTCAGGCCCTGATTGTCAGATATCTTGAGCGAAATAATTTATCAGAAATGCCCTGCAGACAGGATAATATTTATGATCATATCATCACGGCATTGGCCTCTGCAAAGGAGTTGCATTGGGTAATGATAGTCGTGATGTTCGCTCATGATGGCGAATTATTGGAGTGCTTGCCAAAGATAGCAGCGTCAATTGCCTCGGGATTGCGCAAGTAGCCAAGGGGGGATTCGACCAATGGGCGTGGGCGTAGGATTCAGCCGCTCTGGCATCCGCACAGATGACTTGCTTTGACTTGCTTTGACTTGCTTAGAGCTGGTTAGAGCTGGTTAGAGCTGCTTGCCTAGACTGGGTTCGGTTCAAGGCTGGGTGCGTTAATGCGTTTGTGGGTGCTGGCCTCAGGATGCGCGCTTGGTGATCACCGGACGCTGTGATCACAACCGCTGGGGCTAACTGTTTATGTAGATACGCCTGGGCCGCCGATGCCCGCTTGCTCAGCTCAGACGCTCCATGCAGGTGGATGGCAATCGCGACAATTAATTTTATTCCATTGCCCGCTCCAGAGCCAGACGTACCACTGTAACCTACCACTCTACCAGAAGTACATGAATACTTTGTAGCGCCTGCCGCTATCGCGATTCACATCCCCTCAAATTGCCCTGCCGCTTCCCTGCGCCTCCACTGCACTGCCTGATTGGCCACCCGATCAGCGCCAGCCTGACAGCCCCGCCGGCCATCCTACACTCTCCGCCTGTCCCTGGATATCTGTCGTTCCGCTCAACCCGTTTTGTTATTGTCTCCCCAAGACATCTCCTGGAAATTCTATCGCCGAACACGCACCTCGACAATCCAATCGCCGTCGCATCGCCGAGTGTCAGCTCACCGCCAGCTCAGTGACGTGTGCTTATCGGTCAATACTCCCACCAGGCTGTAGCTTGCCCGGCATCTTGCTCTACCGCACGCCTCTTTCACTGCCCTGCAGCTCTCCCCGGCTGTAGGAAGGTCGATCAGCTACACTATCACAACAATCATGACAGTACCCAGAGTAAGTTGTTTGCCGTGCTTGCGATACACAGCTACTCCACACCATTACGGTTATCTAACAACAACGGCTTCCAGGACATGTCACGGCCGACCAGCCAGCACCGCTCATCCATCTCCTCAATTCCATCCAGCCTACCAACCCGAAACTCTTACTCGCGCTCTCACTCCAATTCGCTGTCTCTGAACTCATACAACCCGACTCACCGCGTAACGAGACGGAAGAGCACCACTCTTAACAACAACGCCGCACTAAGCGCTGCCATCCAGGCAGCTGCCGAAGGTGACGATGAAGGTGCCAGAATCGCACATCGCAGAATCATCCCATCCAAGTCGTCCATCGGCCCGGGTTCACTGCCGCACCACATCTCCGCTCCAGATGCCTTGCAATATGCCAAAAATAGAACAAACAACGGAAGCGCGGTGGTGGACGGACCATCTCTTTCCAAAGACAGCATGAAGCCAAGGATGCGTAGATCCAGCGAAGGAGGTGCCTTGTTGAAGAAGAAGTCCGGAACCGGCGACTTGAAGTGTGACACTTGTGGTAAAGGATACAAGCATAGCAGCTGTCTCACGAAGCACCTGTCAGTCTCCCCATGGCACCCTCATTGAGGATACCGTATTTTTTGATGAGCCTGATGATGCTGACATGAGTGCTGCCGCAGCTGGGAGCATACCCCAGAATGGTCCCTTACCTCCAAATTGTTGATTTCGAAGCATCAACAGGTGAGATGGTCGGACACTCGGAGCGAGATCGTCATTGCTGACAATCCTCCCAGGTGCAACTCTTGGAAGCCGCGAGTGTCCTTGTCACCATGAACAACGATGCCATGGCTGCCGCCGAAGCCGCAAAGTCCAGTGATAGTGACAACTCCTCAGCCTCTCCAGCAGCATCCGGTTCATCCGGTCTTCCAGATGACGATGTCAGCTCGGCAGAGACGACCCCACCACCACAGACCGAGCGTGTCTTTGGTCACAGGAAGCAGTACAGCAATGCCAGCAGTGCTGCATTCTCTCGCTCGTACCAGTCGGTATTTTCCGCCTCGGAGAGCGTTCCCAAATACCAAGATCCGTTCCAGCATGGCCGGAAATGGAGCACTTCCAGCAGTCGTCCGGTCACTGCCGGCACGTCTATCGCAGAAAGCTATCCGAACGAAGACCAAGCCGATCTTGCAGCCGCCGTTGGTTTGTTGAGCTGCAGCTACGGCACGCCCAAGAGCGGACCTGTTGTACTGCCTCCAGACGTCCCACCAGTTCCTCCACTTCCAGCCAGATACCAAGGTCTGTCCAGTACCTTCTCAGGGACTTCGTACTCGCAATCTCCAGGCTTGTCCAAGGCAATGCCGCGATACCAGGAAGAGGATGTCGATATGGACGAAGAGTCTTCCGAAGACGACGACAATGATCGTCGATACCAATCCCACGAACACAGTCGCGCAGACGACATGGATGATGGCGTCTTTGGGCAGATGGAAGAGTAGACCGGCGACCCGGACCCTATATCACTGCGACGACACCAGAATGTTTTCTTTTCGAAGCTTTATTACCAGGATGTATTTGGATCGACCGGGAGGTTGTTTTCCTTCGTTACTCCGTCAGCAAATGTCTCCGCAGGCTCTTTTCTCCAGCACCGATGAGTGGGGTAGCTTCAGCACTCCTTTTACGGATTGCTCTCACCCCCACGAGGTTAAAGCTAGAGGAAGCGCATCTCGAGCGTCGAGCGGCTGGCTTCTCCTTTCTCTTCCCTTTCACGTCAATCGTTTTTTGCCGAAGTGAGAGAGGTTGGATGTTGTTTCTGTCGAAGGGTTCTCCGATTGGAGATACCTACTGCATACCCAGAATGGAAAGAACAGGAAGGTGTTCGGAATACTCTTGTTGATGTTACAAAACCCAAACCCCAAACCATACCACAGGATAATAGGATGCATGAGATGAAGGGATGAATAGCAATGGCGCATCTGATTGAGTCGGGCGAATGTTTGCTCGCTCGCTCGCTTTTTTCTTTTTGCTTATATAGGGTTGGCAAATGGGAATGCACCAAGTTGCCTGAGCAGAATATTGCTTGGGCGGGATGGTTGATAAACCCACATCTGAGACCCATTGAGACCGATTGAGCCCTTATATGCGTGCGAATATTCCATTGAGAGAAGTCATCGTGTCTGACGAGAGCACCGCCTGCGCAGCGTGGCACGGCAGCAGTGCTTATCACCAGAGGTATACAGAGGCAGAGGCGGAAGAGGAGAGGCGAGGAGCGGAGCGGAGAGGGGGAGGGAGAGAGAGTAGAGGTACACGGGTACAGAGGCTACCTTACCTTATGTATGCTAAGTTTTTACCTGGTCCTCTTGGTGTCCTAGCTTTTGGGGAAAAAAGCAATGTTCGAAATCAAAACCTCCACTGGAAGATCCCAACCTCCTCGATTGCGCCGATGTCTGGTCTTCGCGGAAGGTTCCCCAGCCCGTTGTGAGGAGGATGACGTACGGACGACCCAAGCTTCATAATTTTACAACTGTGCGCGGCCGATCTCCGCAACCACGAAACGTCAATTAGAGGGCAGGATGTAATGTACCGTGATATACCGGGTGGAAAGGGTGACTGACTGTGGTGGTCGGTGGTTTGGGTTGTTGCGAGGTGCGAGTTGCGAGTCACTATAGTCACAGATGCGTTGGTTTCCGTACCTTACATAGTACCTACCTAGATTGATCTACATCCTTACTATAACACCACCAGCAACCTGACCCACAACCACCAAAGCCCAAGCCCATTGTGCTTTCCCGCCTCGCTCATCAAACCCCAGACGCAATTGTAACCGCAACAATGGACGCCTGAATCCGCAACCGAAATTCCCCTTTTCCATAGCGACATCCCACAGCCCTAACCCCCAGTCTCCCACGGCCGCCACCCCCCCATCTTACCTATCTAAGGTACCTACTTCAGGTACAGTACAGTACAGTACAGCCCCCCATCCCAGCCTACTTCCCCACCCCGATCCGAGCAATGTCCTCATCCTCCCACCGCGAGCACACATCGCCCTACCCCATCTCCTCCCGCCCCGTCCACGCGTCCTACGCATCCGAGAAAATCACGACGGGCGCCGGGGTCGCGATTTTCCATCTCGCGAGCGCGAGAGTCGTGGTTTGTTACCACAGCAGAGACGGATATTGGTTCTTGCCGAAGGGGAGGCGGAATGTGGGTGAGGAGACGGGCGCGGCGGCGGAGAGGGAGGGGTTTGAAGAGGTGAGTGCAATTGGCGATTGGTGATTTTGCATTTCAGTTTTGAGATTTTGGAACTGCGGTGGAGTAGGGCCTAACAATACTGTGTTGTCTTGATGCCCCTTCCGCTAAGAGGGTTTTATACTTTGAGTGCAGATAGGGCAGGGGCAGGTGTGACCCAACCCAACCCACCCTTCCCCCCATACAGCCATACAGCCATACCATACTAACATCCCACCCACCCAGTCCGGCTACAGAAACCGCCTCCTACCCCTGCCGATCCTGCACCGCCAGCCGGAACCAGACGACGCGCTCGAACCGACCCCGTTCGTGACAGAGCCGCTGTGGACGCAGATGCTGCCGCAGAGCAAGACGGCGCAATATCTCCTGTTCTGGTACGCGGCTGAGACGCTGCCGCCAGAGGCGGAGGAAAGGGTGAATGCTGCTGCTGCTGATGCTGCTGCTGCGAGGAGCCATGCCACCGACGTGCCGGAACTGGAGAAACTCGGCCTGGGCGCAGGTTCGGCTGGTGGGGGTGCAGCAACAGCAACACCAGTAGCAACAGCGAACCCGAACCCGTCCATGGAGGCGACAGCGACGCAACCAGGCCTCTACACCCCACCACCCCCCTACCCGCCCACTCTGCGCATCGCCGACCGCATCGCCCTGGACTCGCTCCCCGACGGTGCGATCTACGAGCCCGTGCGGCACGAAGGCACGGGTGTGGACGAGGAGGAGGCGCTGTACGAGGCCTATCTACTTCCGATCCAGGAGGCGAGAAGGAAATTGAGGGGCACGGTCATGGCGGATGTGGTGAGGAGGGGGTGGGAAGGGGTGGGTTTACGGCGGAGGATGGAGGAGGAGGGCGGGTGATGGGGATGATGAGAGGGCAGGAGAAGGCAAGAGGAGGGGAAGCGGAGGGGAGGTGACGAGGGCGGCTGAGATGTGGTATGTGAGAAGAGATAGTTGATTTGATTACGCACGATGAGGGATGGTGCGGTGCTTCCACCTTGTTGACACACTGTTCCCTCGTCGCCCAAGGAACGTTACTACCCTGTCCGATCCATTAGAGGCCGTTGTCTAGGTGTAAATTAGCGTGCCGGGGTTGGTTCTGTATGTCAGTCACCTAGTTGCTTTCACAGCGCTGTGAACAGCCCCGTTGCTTTGGAGACATGTCGACGCAGAAACACTCACGTATGCTGCTACCGATCTGGCTCACAGGACACAACACCGACGAGGGCGTTTCCATAAATGTGGATGAACGGTTTGATGGGATCGTGAGCGCAGAGGGATTGCTGTGCCGTGCTCGTTTCACTATACTCTATCTCAATCAGTGTCATGTTTTTCTTCGCTCGATTTCACCTCGTACGCATGAGCGGAGTGGGTCTCGGTACCTTTCTCAGGCTGGTATTGGGAGAAAGCAAGGCTACTTCCGTCTCGAGGCACGCTTACTCACGATCCTGCTCGAATCAAAATAATCTCCGGATTTCTCGAACGTGAGGTGAGCTAAACAAGGTCGTTCTCATTGCGAGCATCATGTTCTCAGCGCCAGCGCCACTAAGCGCGGAGCGTGGAGCGTGGGCCAGGTTTGCCTGCAAAGAATATGAACTTGTGGAAGACTGCGAGACATGCAACAGTATAATCCAGCGTGCCTTCCTGTCTGTCCTTTCTGTACTTTCCCTGTCCTCTAGTGCCCTGAAACCATCCTTCTAGGCCGTTCGGATTGGTGCAGGTGGCAGTTACTAGGTAAGCAGGCGTGCATGCGGACGGTTACCTCGCTCAGAGGCTATCTCGCTCAGGGGGTGACTTCTGAGCGATATAGATACATGAGGAGTGGGCATGGTCTTGATGATCCGTGCCCTGGTTATCACCTTGGGTGTCTTTCTAAATGCCAAACGAGTTCCAGCTAGACACTGATAGATCGGACCCGAGCCGGCGATGCTTGCTGATGGTAGAATATCCCGTCGCAGACGTTGGTGATTGCAGGTGCATTCCTTAGGTGAGCTTGTCTGCGGGCTACTGAGGACTTCCCCTGACCAGCGTCTTAGATGTTCTGCTCATTGGGCCTATGTCGGTGCTGCGCTGATGCCTTTTGATAAAACAAATGTAGCATAATGACTATTTGACCTACCGAATTGATATTCAAAACCACCAAGGGGACCTTACAGAGAAAGTGGGCTTGTTTGTGGAGTGTTTGATCACTACTGAGGTCAATAGCAGCGACCACAGATGGCAGCTAGTAGGGGCAACGCGGTCCTGCCCTGCTCATGTTTGAATACGCTATCAGTCTATGTCCGTAGGGATGACAGTCCCCAACGACCTAGCGATGTTTACCGACCGCTTCGGACATTTCTCTCCCTGAGTGACGGAAGATAGGAGCTGATGACGGCTCAGGAAATCACACCTCTCACGCTGACGACGAGGCACGGCGTAGCTGACCGCGCGCATTCCAACCTACTGTAAAATGAGACGAAGATCGTGACATCAATATTGAAACAAGGGCCAACAATGCGCTGGTAATTACGCTCAGCGAAAGCTGGACCGTTGGCTATGCTTGCTACGCTGCTTCGCGGAGACCCGAACCCCTTGCAATAGAGAGCGCCTTGCCCAAGCACGAACCAACATGGCCCTTTGATCCTCGGATAATGGATTATTGCTCCAAGAAATGAGATGTTGTATTGAGGTACCTACGAGCCCCTTTTCTTACCTACCCGAACCCAATTCTGCAAATGGCACAGACCAGTAGTTCGCGCGGCTAAGGCGCAGATTGCATGGAGTTCTGTACGCCCACACCAGAGGGGGAGATTCGTGATCATGACCGATTGCGTGTTTGTGACCCCAATCCCCAAATCCTGCCAACCCCAAGCCCACTGTGCGACCGGTTCCTTTCTGGAATGTTTCCGGTCCATAAAATCCGGCACAAAAGTTCCGGCAATTTTGCGCGACTGCATCCAGACTCACATTTCTTGTGACGCTTTCCAAAAGTTTCGAAACCACCGTCTCGTATGTCGTGTATACGGAGTGTTGTCCGGTGGCCGCTCAAAGAAAAGATATGGAATGGGGAATGGGGGATGGGGGACACGATCATGGGGTGTCGGGCGTCGACAGCGATGTAATTGACAAATACGGAACAATGTGGCAATCCGGGAAGGATGGGCGTCGCCTGTCACAGCAGCTGATCATCCGCCTGATCACGTATGCATTTTTCTGCAGCGCTGACGCGCCGAAGCAATGTCCTTCTGCTCCTGATACCTTCCAGGAAATAACATGTATGAAATATATGCAGGCTGCCGTCTCGTGAAACGCTGTTCCTTGCTATTGTAAGCATACTTACCTGGGAATGACTTGAGATGCATTGCGCACGACGTCCGTTGCCACCAGATAAGAACGTCGTAGAAAGGTGCCGCAACAGATCAAGGCTTGGACTGTGTTCAATAGTGGAGTGGAAGTCGAGCTGCCGGACCGATTCACGAGACCCAAGGTTGCCTGCATGAGCGCGTGCGTGCAGTTACAGGGTCAGGAACAGATTCCCTAGGCCTTCTAGAAGGTGGGCCATGGGTAACGATTGGCTGATGTTGCGCATTCGAGACTCTGTCGTGCGCCCAATCGTACAGAAATGGCGAACAACCACCAGCCTGGTTCAGGTGCGGAGGGGGAGTCTTCATCGATAGTCCAGTTGGAAAATCCGGTAACCAGGCTGTCTCCAGTTGCCAGGTTTCCTAAGCTCGACCTATTGTTTCAGGTTGTGGAGGTTGTGCGCGTGCTCAATGGATTATTGATGCAGGATGCATGTAGAATAGACCTGGGGCCGGGCGATCGTATAGGTACTTCTACTCAATACCTGGGCATGATCCGGCGGTACGCTTACGCTCCCAGCAGAGGGTTGGCGTCTCCAGGCCATGAGAACTCCCGTAATTTACGATAGACGCAGATGACGGGTGCTTGACTGCCCGCATTTCGCAGGATGACCGCACAAGTCTTGTGATGAAATGCCAAACCGGACCAGGACTTGGTTTCATGAACCCAAGGGTACGATTGACGGGGGTAATCCCGTACAATGTCTTCAGACTATTCAAATATGAAGTGGGCCTTGTGTACTGAAGTTTGCTGCTTTGATGAGGCGAGATCGCCTAAGCAACCATTCGCGGCGGTGAAAGTGAGGCTCCGAGTACACAGAGTCACCGACTGTGGCGGGGCGTGATGGAAAGCCAATGGATTTCGGACGATCAGGAGGAAGGCCAGGGAAAGTTTGGGAATTATGGCTGTGCCTTTTGAGACAAACAGACCGTATCTGCACGGGAAGCTGCATGATTGAGCTGCATCTGACAATGACGGGAAGCCAATACATGAGACATAACATGACCCAAGGCTGACGCATTCCCAACAGGGTACGTGGAGGAAGACTGGCCTTTGATCTCTTGAGGATGATTCCATGAGGGCGTAAGCGGCTTTACATGGTCCTGAATCTTGACAAATACTGGAGTGGTTACGACAAAGCATTGGGTTTCGCGCGTTCTCGTACGGGCGCTGGGCCAGAATGATCAAAGAAGTGGCCTTGTTGGCGGTGCGGAGATGGCGGTCAGTTGAGATGCTGAGATGTTGAGGTTCTCGGCAGCAAGCAGAAGTAAGTAAGCGTCCAAACCGAGGAATGTGTATAGCTGCATGTATGGATGCATGTATGCATGTATGCATGCATGAAAGGAATGTTGGAAACGGGAAGGTAGAGCGTCGTTGTCGAAGGGAAGGCGCAGCCGTGTCCGCTTTCCGCACGGGGAAATTGTCGATTCGGCATGCCGCCAATGATCGGGCGGCCGAGGCTTCAGGCTGGCGGCGCTGGCCAGCGTCCCAGACTGGGCTGCGTGGGCTGCGTGGGCTGCGACTCCGCTTCGAGCTTCAACCCTCACCAACCGCGACCCGCCTTCGCTGTATGCACGTCATGAGCCGTGTGGCTTGAATCCGCTCATTATGTACCTATACTGTTCACAGCCTTCGACTGGTTAGGGCACACGTCGACTTCGGAAGCAAGGGGCAGGAAAGCCAACGTGCTGATCTCGAAGGTCATCGTCAATATGGTCTACAGGGCACAGCCCCGACCGATCCACGCTACAGACTGGCAGTTGGAGCTGTAGCTGGGGATCTGTTTTCTACATTGTAATTGCAATTCTGCTGCTCATCCAATTCATCATGCGCAAGCCCCAGCAAGTGCGGATCCAAGCCACGACTAGGGAGACGCGCAGGAACGGTCACTATGTGGCTCACTGCCTGCTCTCAACCCCAGTCTGCTACGCCTTTGATGCACATTCCCACTGTCAGCCGGCGCCGTCTCGTGACAAGTAACGGCTACTTGACAGATTGCCTTTGACGACCGATCACCTTTCGGAAGCGCGGGTTAGTCCTGCAGCAACCCTGCATCAATCTGATTCCGGCTCTACACGCCGTACCAAGCGCCAGACAACTTTGCTCGATCACGGTCGAGCATTGATCGTCCACTGCACTCTCTTTTATTGTTCAGGATGATGCCCAAGGTCACAGTATGACGAAGGATCTGAGCATGACCCTGGGCTCTTTCACGGGGACTCGGTCCAGAGTAGTCGGACAGCCGCTGACGCGGATTGAGTACTGGTAAGAACTTGACCCGGCTTGAAAGTCTGAAGCGCGCCTGTTCGGCCAGATGTGTTCCTGCATGGGCGAACAGCTGTGCTGCGATCCCGTGGTCGTGAACAAGGCGCATCGGGAGGCAGGAACCTGCCTTCCGCCAGCAAGGAGATCGTGTCGGCATGATCAGCCAAGAGGTGTGGCTCCTACGTACCACTGGTCGAATCATTTCGTCCCTGACTTCGGGGATATAGATAGACGTATTCGGCAACGGAGCTACTGCAGCTTTCCAATGATGTGTCCCTGCCGGATAGAGACCAAAGTGGCCTGAGCTTTGAAGAGTAGTGCTCAACTTTGTGAGGCTGAAATTTGTCCCAGGAGTTTGGGTCTCAGTTCGAGGACGGCCTAACAAATGCTCGCTTTTCGGTCGAGGCTGGCACGGGGGAGGCTTGTAGAAAGAGCTCATCGGTTCCTTGTAAACTAAGACCTCGGGTTATCTCTCAAAGACATCAACACTTCTTTCACGTCGAAACTTACATATACAGACACCGGATGCGATATCATTCGCAGAAGTTCCACCAACAAACCTCACCGCCAGCCGCAAGGTGAGTCTCAAGATATCTTTAGACGCTCATATTCGACCAGGCTGACACAGCCTCCGCAGCAGTTCTTCAAGGAATCTCAATATCTCCCATTGATTCCTCTCTCCTTCTGCTTCAATCATACCAGCGAAGACATCATCGCCACAGCTTGTACGAAGCTCGCAAATTTCACCCCTGATCTGTCAGGTTCGCATACCTGGATGCTCGCTCTGAAATCCATCGGCGCGATCACAAGAGAGCGCAGATGCTAATGCACAGGACAGCCAGATCTCCTCGCGTTACCGGGCGAGCGACCGCGTAAAGTCTGGCGCCTTGCGCAATCGGCGCCGAGGGACGTACCCTGGTAAGTTTCAGATCCCTTCTTAGACGTGCATGGGAGATCGCGGGAAGGCGCCTGGGGCCCCTCACCGCCGAAATCGAAAAAAGGCAATGTTATGTTTTGTCTCTCTTTAAGGAAAAGTGATCGGGACCTTTCTTGTTGCGGTTTGGACGCGCTTGATCTAGCGCCGCGGCTGTGAGGTTGAGAAGAGAGGATTCACACTCACACATTGCCTACAGACACGAGACTTACTTCGGTTCTATCACACCTGGTTCACGGCTTCGCGCTACATCTACCTCCTCTCGTTTCAAGACAGACAACGGAGAATTAACGAGCGACATTCGCGCCTTTTTAGTTCGCCGACCCGCGTCCTGCCATAGCCGTGGTCAGCAGCCACCACTTTCATAGCGGCAGCCTCCCAGGGCTGAAGTCGCAGCGCCGTCGACGATACCCCAGCTTTGTATCGCTGAAGCGACACGCGAGCGGCACATCGCAGACGATCTGACGAATAGCGAGCAGCTTACCCACGGCACATGAACGGACCGTGCGGAGCGCGAAGCTTACCATCGCAACCGGTGGACACTCCTACAGGTTAGTTCACTCAGCGGCAGGCATACGGTTATCAGTGGCTTTACACTATTCTCTACTCAACACGCCCGTCTTCACTTGAACACCATTGTGTTGCAGCCCAACATGGCGCCAAGACTGATGTTCGTCATAGTGAAGGCGCAGGATATTAATCCGGGAAGAACAAATCAAAACATCTACCCGAAATCGAAGATCGGCTTACATTTATGTGTTCGATCCTTACAATGAATCAGGGTAAGCCACTTTCCCGATACTCTGGGTACTACTTTAGCAAGACGAGCGTCCAGACTGTCGTCCTGCCGCTGCGGCGACTGCGCATCTGCTCACAGCACATTATCCCCATGGCCATTACAGCCTTATCTTCCACACCTGGATTGAGATCTCAGGGACTGTGCCGCACAGCGCGAGCGCGACTGTGACGCGATGGCCAATCTCGATCTTGTGTAACAGCAGGCACACAGGCTCATAATGTGCCCGAAAGCCTGCCCATTCGTGCCCTAAATCCTTTTGTCTGAATCTTTCTTTGCATTATCATGTCGCGACCTTGTGACGCATACCAGTTTGGATCGGATACGGAGCTAACACGCCAAACCAATAGCGCTACTCCACCATCAGCTGCCTCTTCAACACGACTATCTTGCGCACGAGCAAGAAGGCATAGAACATCTCGGCGTTCATGCGCAGCACTCTTCATACCAAACCGCAAGTTTGGTTGATCAGCTGCGACGTGATGGTGCGTTGGGACAAGCAGGTCAAAGCCACTACGTTTTGGCGACAACGAACGGATCTCCATACGTGCCAGAGCGGCCTGCAGCTCATGACAGCCAGTAAGTTCTCAGCTTTGATTGGCTTATTTTCATGCGTTCTCCGCAGCCTCGGGCCCCTCAATCCTCGCTGCAGCCTATCTCATGCAGTCCTCTTCCCGGCTGCTCGAGCGCAGCCCTGATTGCTCTGCGTTGGGCTGGCACGTCTGGGAGCAGCAAGACCCTTTGTCACTGCTTGTCGCACGACGACCCAATTATTCGGCAACCTATCCTGTGCTACAACGTGCCTCCCCACCCGATCACACGATGATCCTGCATCATGTCATTGCTTTCAAGGTACTCTCGGCGCAAGCCCGAGTGATGCATGCATCCTGGGGTTACACAGTCTCTTTGAGCCTCGTTGTCATGTTACACTTATACACATCACGCACCATGTAGGCCCATTAACTTCCATTATACGCTGACAGTGCTTGTACAATAGATACCACACCGGTGCAGCAAACTTCGCGGACACAAATTCCGGATCCATCTCCACCAGTCCTAGTTCAGCGGCTTCGTCGCTGGCGTACAACAACTACCCGGCGAACCATTACACAGTCGCACCACAAGCGTTTCCAAATACCGTTGCACATCCCCAGTCGTTCGTCGCTAGTCCTGGTGTATCCTCAAGGGCTCCATCTACGTAGGTATCCTTACTGCAGGGATATTTATATCTTTGAAACGACAATCATGACGCGCATTTCGCAGCCTTGCTGATCTTTCTCTCAGGTTTGATGGATCCAACCCTAGTCTGCTCTCATTAAGACCACCTGCTTCAAATAACTCACTGCCTTTGAATGGTCTGGTACACCGAGATAGCTTGTTGTCGACACCCCAGCTTGCGCACTCCCACTTCTCCACCCCTCAGCCGGGATATCATAGCTACCCAGAGACACCAAGGACAAGCCTAGCAACTGCTGGCTTTGCTGTGTCTCCTCAGTCGGCCTACGGTTCCTCAATGGCGTTAGCCTCGCAGGGGTATGGCACGCCTTCAAACGAGTCACACAGTTTCCCTTGGCCGACCTTGGAGAATGAACCAGGAGTGACACTCACCTGCGAAGGAGCAGATGTTACTCCAAGGATATATGCCAAGGTCGAAAAAGGCTTCTTCCTATCACCTTCAGACCGATCATGGACTTGCTATCGGCGCAACTACTTTTCCGTTGTGACATCGTTCGAACTTCATCCTTGCATTGCAAATGGGCGCATAATGCTGAATGGAAACTTGGTGCGAGCAACTGGTATGCGCCTGGCAGCCGTGGTCGATGGACAGCAAGGAAAGAAAGTCGAGCTGATCCAACACACACCAAAAAGAGATCAAGGGCCAAAGACGACCATCGAAATTGTCAAAATTGCGCCAACACCACCTCAAACAAGAGCAGGCGAACAAACGGTCAGTCCGAACCACGTTTACCAAGTCCCCATGCAGACATTCCACCACACAGGCCTAGTCCCGTCGCCCTATCTGCCGCTACAAAACACACCTGAATCGCCCACTCCATCTTCAGGCTCCACGACCTCATCGTCACAAGTCTCGTCGCCCACCTACCCCTACAATTCCGTCCCGGGCTCCGCCCTCCCAATGCAAGGCCAGTCAAACATGCACACCTTCGAGCGCGTGCAGTTCAAGTCCGCAACCGCCAACAACGGCAAACGCCGCGCGTCGCAACAGTACTTCCACCTCATGGTCGAGCTGTACGGCGACACCCGGCCCGAGGGCTCAGAGACTCCGCGCTGGCAGCGCATCGCGTACAAAGTGAGCGAAAAGATCGTGGTGCGCGGCCGCAGCCCCTCGCACTACTCCAACGAGGGCGGACACACAGGCTCCGGCGGTCGCGGCGGCAGCGCCAGCGCCGGTCCCTCTGGCTATGGAAGTGGGGGCTCGTACAGCAGTGCGACGTCGCGCGGCGGCTTCGGCGGCTCCTCCAGCGGATACGGAAACGCGAGTACGGGCGGGTTCCGCTCGAGCACGCAGTACAACATGGCGGCTGGGACGGAGTACGATGGTGGCCCGAGCAGCGGCGCGTCGAGTATCAACGGCGGGCCTGGCGTCGATGTCAAACACCCCATGGAGCCGTCTGTTGGCGCAGCCGAGGACGCGCAGATGCATGACTATGACGGCTACCAGTACTATCCCTCGACGCTGTATGAGGGCGTGCCTGTGCAGGCGGGCGCGGCTAAGCAGGACGGCCACGGCCAACAGGGCGTCGGACCGGTCACGCTGCCTGGCTTTGCGTACGTCAACGAGCCGAGGAAATACTCCATCAAGGAAGAGTATGCTCACGCGGTGCCCGGCAGCGAGTGGACTGTGGGGAACTGTGGCCGCTACCAGGGCGTCGAGACTAGTCGGGGTTACTATCCTGACCTCAACGCTGGGTACTGAGACCTTCCTCAATCTTACTCATCTGGAACTTCCCTGCACCGAGCACTCGCCGCGTTCGTCCTTGCTTGCACTCGGGGATGAACACGTCACGAAACAACCGCAGGCAGGGGGGAGGGAGTCTGGCACTCCTTCCTTCGGCCATCTGGAATTCAACACTCTTCTTTTCGACCAAGGGGTGCGCGACAACGGCTTCAGACAAGCCATATCTCCATCATCGCATTGTCGGCGCTGGGAAAGCAGATGGGTCAATGCACAACGAGAACGATACCATGCACAACCATACCCACCCGAACAGTACCTTTCCATTCTCAAGTCCTGCTTCTTCCGCCTTTTCTTTCCCTTCTTTCCTCTCTATACGTTACATGCACAGCAAAGCATATTTAGCGCAGCACCCCACACACCATCTCCTTTCGTTTCCCGTTTCTCTTTTCATTCCACCGTCGTCGCATGCATCTCACGAATTCAACGAAACGAATAACACAAACAATCATGTAAAGAGGAGTCAACGGTAAAACGAACAACGGTCACAGCGCATGGCCACGGCCAGGGGCACGAAACGCAAGGGACATGGAGTCACAGCACAGCACAGGGCATGGGTGACCGGTCGGGGACAGGGGAAATAACGGTGTTCAGGGCGGGATGACAGGTGTACGCTGTCGGATCGGAAAAAAACAATACCTTATCATTGGTTTTTTGGTTTTTAAGTTTTTTGCTTGCGCCCTTTTCTGTTTTGCTCTACGCTCTACGCTTCCTCTGTGGGATCGGAAGAATACTGTGTATGTCGAATTATAATAGCTTGTGTGCAATTGCAGGAGGTCCATCTGCGTCGCGTGTGTGTAAGCTTGATGATTGTGCTGTGCTGTTGAGTGCATGACTTCATCCCTCATCTTGCATCCCTATCCATGTGCGAAATCCTCGTTACAGTCGCCTACAACCTCCGAGTTCCATCACAGTCTACGCTATCGCTTAGGTAGCAGGGCAACAGCAACTCATACGTCCGTCTCACAGATAGTGCAATTCGAAACTTCGTTTACAAGATATATACACCAGAACAAAAAGCGGAGATTCCCTTTCCCTTCCATGAAGCCTACTATACCGTCAGGAGCCGGCATACATGATACGCCGATCCTGCCCTACCTACTCCAGATGCTCCATCCGTATGCGCTTGTATGATGTACGCCGCTCTATGCGCGGCACTTTAGTATGCAAAAACGCTCCTCTGACAGCAAGCACCACATGCATGCCCTGTCAATGCCCAAATGATCACACTTGGGGCGGCGGAGGGAGGGCGCTCCACTAGCGAGCGGCTGCATATTTGCCAATCAGCAGACTGCGGCCTTCGGAGCCCATTCTAAGCTGGAACAGCGACTCTACACAGCCGGGTTGGTATCGTCGGCGTCGGTATCAGCATCCCTTTCAGACTTGGGCGGCTTCGCGAGCTGCTTCTTCCAGAGGCCGTTTGCCTGCGCGACGTCGACGTCCGGGAAGACGAGCTTGTAGACGTCTGAGTACCACTCGACCGGCTTGCCCTCGATACCTTCCTTGATGTTCTGTGAGACAGTTAGCATTCGTCCTCCACATCTGAATTTCATTGGTCTTGGATATGACTTACCTGCGGCAGCTCCAACCAATCACTCAAGTTATCCCTGGGGAAGATGACCATCTTGGCGCCCGCACGTCTAGCCGCGACCGTCTTTTCCCTGAGACCACCGATCCTCAGCACCTTGCCCGTGACCGTGAGCTCACCCGTCATCGCAATCGTCGGGTCGAGAGGCTTGTCCAACGCGAGGGACAGCAGACTGGTCGCCATAGTGATACCAGCACTTGGTCCATCCTTCTGCACAGCACCCTCAGGACAATGCAGGTGGATCTTGGCGTGCTCGAAGAACTTGTTCTCTGGGAATTGCTTGGCCATCAAGCCCTTGGCGAAGGAGTAGGCGATGATAGTCGACTCCTTCATGACAGCCTTGAGGTTTCCAGTGCGTTCGAGGCCGGGCCGGGAGTGGTATGAGAGAGCGTTTTCCAAGATAGTCTCGATGTAAAGGGCGGCACCACCCATCTGGGTCCAAGCCAGACCCATGGCAACTCCAGGTGGTGTGATGTCGTAGAGACGGTCGGCAGTGAAGACTGGTGGACCGACATAGTCTTTCAGGTTGTCCTTGGTGATCTTCACGTGCACGCTCTCTGGAACTTGGAGCGCTACTCGTGGCTTCTCCGTGGTCTCGGCTTCAATGTTCTCCGGTGTGTCCTTCACGTCCGTCGTATCCTTCTTGGCCTCCTCCTGCGCACCCTTGCCCTCCTCAGTCAGTGCCTTCTCCTCTGGGAACGCTTCCTCGCCGAGGTCTTGGATGATCTTGAGAGCAGACTTGCGGTACACCTTCTCGATCTGCTTTTTCAGATTTCTTACACCAGACTCGCGGCAGTACTTGTTGATGAGCTCAGCAATAGCCTCCTTCTCAAGCTGCACATCCACATCCTTCAAACCACTGAGCTCCTTAGCGGATGGCGCAAGGTAACGCTCGGCGATAGCCATCTTCTCATCAGCGACGTAGCCAGACAGTTCGATCATCTCCATACGGTCAAGGAGTGGTCGAGGAATGGTGTCGGTCATGTTGGCTGTGCAGACGAAGAGGACCTTCGAAAGGTCAACAGGCACATCCATGTAGTGATCCAAGAAGGAGCTGTTCTGTTCAGGGTCGAGCAGCTCCAGAAGTGCAGACGATGGGTCTCCCTGGTGACCCCGACCGATCTTGTCAACTTCATCAATGAGCACGAGCGGGTTCTCCGTCTGGCATTTCTTCAGAGCCTGAATGATGCGACCTGGCAGAGCACCAACGTAAGTTCTCCGGTGACCCTTGATCTCAGCAACATCAGTCAAACCACCAACACTGAAGCGGTAGTACTGCCTGTTGAGTGCCCTGGCGATAGACTTGCCGATACTAGTCTTTCCAACACCTGGTGGGCCTACCATGCAGAGAATCTTGCCCTCCACAGTGCCACGCAGCTTGCCAACTGCGATGAACTCCAGGATGCGGTCCTTCACGTCCTTCAGACCGTGGTGATCTTCGTCCAGGACCTTCATGGCATTCTGAATACCAAAGTTCTCCGCGCTCCGCTGACCCCATGGAATCTGAGTGAGCCAGTCGAGGTAATTCCTCGTGACGTTGAACTCGCTTGCGGCTGGCTCAAGATGTGCGAGCTTGTTGACCTCCTCGTCGAACACCTTCTTTACAGCCTCCGGCATGGCAAGCTTACTGGCCTTCTCCTTGAACTTCTCCACAAGCTTGTCCTTACCGTCGCTCTCCAGACCTAGTTCTCGCCTGATACCCTTCATTTGCTCCATTAGCCAGTATTCGCGCTGTCTCTTCTGAATTTTGCTCTCCACATCCTTGCTAATCTTCGAGCTCAGTTGAGCGTTCATGTGTTCCTTCTTGATCACGAGCAGTGCCTTGTTCAGCCTCTCCTCAATGTTCAGACTAGCCAGAACATCTTGTGCCTCCTCCATCTCACCTCCCGAAACTGCGGCGGCGAAGTCGGCAAGCTTGGCAGGTTCGTCGGCAATGTTGGCGGCGGACTGTGACATGGCAAAGGCGGAAACGTGGTCTCGGAAGAGTGGGTTGACGCTTCCAATCTCCTTACACGTGTTGACGATCTCGGAGATCAAGGCGCGGATGGTGCCGTCCTTTTTGTCGAACGGCTCATCGACAAGATTCTCCACCTTGACGAGACTAACGTTGTATGATTTGAGGAAAGAGGTGGGTTCGAAGCTGGCCGCCTTCTCCTTGGGCTGTTCGACGTGCTTCTCCTCGAAGCTTGCGACCACATCAGAGTCCTTGTCGTCTTTCTGCTCCGTCTCTTCGTTAGGAGTCTCCTCGGCCTCCTTCGCTGGCTCCTCAGGAATCGACTCGATGGTTGCAACAGCCGCACTGGGTGTAGCGTCCTGCTCTTCAACACCCTCTGCTTTGGCTAGTTGGCCAGGCGGAAGCAGTTCAGTAAGCTTGATTCTCCGATGCGGGTAGAGCACCGCCTGAAGTGCCTTCTCCTTATCATGGCCAGCCGGAAATGCCCCAGTGATCTGACAGAACGTTCCAACATCATACACCTCACTCGGGTCGTTGATGACATCCGAGCTCGACTCCGGATCCTTCAACAAGAACGCTCCCACGTATGATTGCCCTCTCTTCAACAGTTCCTGCACAGCAGCGATGACGTTCGGATCCCTGATAGTGATGGCCTTGTAGAAACCCGGGAAGAGCGGTCTTTGCGCGATAGGGATAGCCATGACCTGTGGATACACCTCGGGCACGGAAGGCTTCACAAGTCCCTTCTCGCTTGCCTTCCTCTTCTTACCGCCATCACCACCATCGCCACCGGCGCCACCGGCGCCTCCAGCAGCGCTTGCGCCCTTGCCGTCTGACGCACTTGGTATAGGTGTTGGCTCCGGTCCTTTGCTTCTGCCTTCCGTCAGGTCTCCCTCCTCCTTCGTCACATCCTTTTGCTCCTTGATCTCATCATCTTGCTTCTCCTGTGGTTCATCGTCAGAGGGCTGCTTCTCTCTTCGCCTCGCTGTGCTAGTGGAGAAAGCGTGGGTTGTGGCGAGAGGTGTGGAGCGGACGGCGAGAGGTAACGAGGATATCCTAGGGTGCAGGGAAGAGGTCGTCCATGATGATAGCCGCGCTGATGATCTCGGGTGCGCCGATAAGCTATAAGACCTTCGCGCCGTATGCTGTAGAGCTGTTTGCCATCGCCTATTTAGCATGCTCATGAGCTCGGACTAGGAAAGGTATGTACAGCAGAGAAGGTACAGGGGGAGGTTGGAGACTGGTAGAATGTAGGCGATAGAGTCGGCTTGCCTGAAACGGGACGAAAGAGAGGTAAAGAGTGGGAGAGGTATCGTTATTGCGGATATAGCTGTCGCGTTCTACTCTTTGCCATCGCAGCACATGCTCAGGTAATCGTCATACAAAAGCCGCCGAGCTTTAGCCGATAGCGGAGATAGAGTTAACCAATATCGCCGACAGCGGACTACAACGATTCTACAGAACGGTCGTTTGAAAGATTATACAAGTATAAACGAATAGTTAATGCTCAGAGAGAATATTGTTTAAACAGATGCTTCGCTAAAGACATGCAATGCTCCCAAATGCCTCACGTTAATCCGGGGTGCCGACTAGACAAACCGTACTCACTTCCACGCACTCAAGCCCGCCCAAGGATCACCCGCCGACTGTTGAGGCTGCTGCTGTTGCTGCTGTTGACTCCTCCTCGGATCCTGTGCATAGCCACCAGGACCTGCAGGGTATGATCCAGCACCCATAGCGCTGTAACCCGTCTGAGGTGGCGGACCAGGGGGTGGAGGTGGCGGCACATAATCTGGCGGCACCGACTGCGCACCATAGGGTTGCGATCCTTGCTGTGTAGGCTGTGGAAAGCTTCCGTACTGGCTATTGGGAGGCGGTGAGAAGTACTGCTGATGTGCCGGCGGCGAGACAGGGCCGTAAGAGTTTGGGTTGTAGGGCTCACGCGAGTTTGAGGCGTACGATTCGCGTCGGGGCGGGGCATAAGAGCCATTCGTGGGTTGCTGTGGAAAGCCTGGGGAGGGCACCCCGTATTGACCGTTCGCGTTGATCCCCGGGTAGCGAGGTGTAATCGGAGGGGATGCGGCGGGATTGTAGGTGGGTTGTTGATAGGAAGCCGTCTGCTGTAGTGGAGGAGGTCGGTGCGGTGCTGGAGTTTGTGCCTGAGATGCTGGAGACTGCGAAGGATTGATTGACATCCGCTCCATGAGCTCCTTCATTCTGTCCCTTTCGCGTTCTGCTTGAGCTCCGCTGCCCGCTGACTTCGAGCTTTCGATCGAAGACAGCAGTTGGCTTCCTTCAGACTTGCGGTTGGCGACGAAGCTGTCCACGTTCTTGCTCAAGCTTTCGACCGTATCCTTCATCTCCGAGTAGAAAGTACGTGCCCGCTCCAAACCGGATTGGAGATCGAGGAAGGCTTGGTGGATCTTCTTGTATTTCGACGTCACCGAGCCCCTCTGCCTTGAAAATGCCTCGTACTTGCTCTGCTCCTGACGTACACGTTTGTCCGAAAGTAAATCGTTGTACGTTCTTGTAAGCTCCTTCATCAGGGTAGCTTGTTTGTGATTCGCCTGCAGTATCCGGTTTTGATGGGGCCGGAACTTCTCAAGTTCGGACTTGAAGAGTTGACTTTCTTGACTCGATATGGCTCGTTTGTTCAGGATGAGAACGTTAGAGATATCATCCGTATGAATCTGTTCTTGTCAGCGAGTTGGTGGTATGATAGGGTCATCTGTGAGCTTACTTTCTCCTTGAGATCTTTCAAAACCTGCTGCCTTTCCCGCTTGACAAGGTTCAATTTCCGCATGAGCTCTTCTACAGCATTGATTTGCTCGGCAACACTACTCCGGTCTTCGTCGTCGATGTCGTCAAGTAGATTGCCTTCAGGAGTCCCCGGGCTTCCAACCCCTCTGCTTTTCCCTCTAGACGCACCAGCCTTAATCATCGCTCTCTGATAAAGCACATCCGCCTCGTCAGTCTCACCAGCAGAGCGCATCTCTTCCATGTCCGACTCGTACTGTCTGAAAGTGTTGTAAAGCTGCGCATCACTCATGCTCGCTTCCTCAACCGCCGCTCTGTAGTTACGGATATCACTTCGCAGGGTAGTGTTGAGGCGAGAGCTAGGCTGCTGCGTCCAATCTGCACCGCATTTCGCCCGCATCTTTTCGCAAATGCTCTCTTCCGTGTCCAGTTGCTTCATACATTGATCCAGCATAGTGTGGATCTTCGTCTTGTCCCGATTGAGCAGCTCAAAGGTGTCGCTGAACGGTGTATGGCCGACGAAGTCTTCGCACCACTTCCTGAACTCTTCGTCTACGCTCATCTCCTGGTCCAGGCCACCTTTCAGGATATTCAAGCTACCAGGAAGTTTCAGATAGTCCAGTGAAGCGGCCATCTCATCGTTGGCAATTTCCACCCGCTCGCCTTCAGAGCGAATGAGTTTGGCCTTCTCTTCATCGTACAGACTCGCAGACTCGGTCACTGACATGGGTACGATCTTCTGGAAGATATCTGGCCCAATGATGCGCTGTATATCCTGTCCCTGGTACAGCTCGCTCACCGGGATGGCTTTCGCAGCTGGGAGCTTCGGTATCGCTGCCAGAGATGCTTCGGCAGGGATGGGTTGATGGTAGATGAAGTCATTGTCCTTGTTCAACTCCACAATCTTCTCCTGGCAAAGAGTCATGGCTCTTTTCATTACCTCAAGCAACACTGCGCCGGTGTCTGAATTTAGGTTCGAGCTTGCCGGCACCGACCCGGGGAAGGTGTTCGCCGGCCTAGTGGCCTCTTT
This sequence comes from Zalaria sp. Him3, assembly GCA_027923365.1. Taxonomy (NCBI): domain Eukaryota; kingdom Fungi; phylum Ascomycota; class Dothideomycetes; order Dothideales; family Zalariaceae; genus Zalaria; species Zalaria sp. Him3. Next base: position 161,698 of record BPUN01000013.1, on the reverse strand, counting down.
GATCTGGCCCATAGCGACTTGTAATCTGCAAATAGCCACGCCGTGGTTATTTGCATCGTCGTCTGCAAGCGCTTGGTAGTATTGCGCTAGGAACGACATGTGGTATGATTTGATCTGAGTGACCAGCAGCCAGACCCGCTCGAAGACCGCCTTGCCAACGTTCTCCTGAACGCCTTCCACAGCCTGACTGTAGAGAAATGCAGCTTGACTTGCCAGCTTCGCCAGTAAGCCTACCTTCTTCCCGTCCGCGATTTGCTTCTCCAAGAACACTTCCTGCGCCTGGGCCAGCATGATGGCTATCAGCGTCTTGACTGTCTCTCTGCTCAAATCCGTCGAGGGCGCGTGCAGAAAATTCTCATTGATGTAGGTGAACATGCCTGCCGAGGCTTGGAACGAGTGGTATGCTGTCTTCAAGCCCGTGTCTTCGTGCCTATTCTGTAGCGCAGCATGGCATGAAAGGACGGCCGAGATGTTGAAGATGATGGATGCTTTTTCGTACGCAAGCGAGTATTGGGAAGTGGGCTTGTGCGTGAACGCGTCAAACCTACGATGTGTATCAGTCCTGTATATCATGCTGAGCATTGTGCAGCTCTGCATCCTACCATGTGAACGAGATCTTGATGTGGTTCTCATCGACCGGGAACCTCAAATCCAAAAGCTCTAATTGACCATAGTACCGGTATAATAGGTCTCTTCCAGCAGCGCTGTCCTTCCCAGCTCCTCTCATGTCCTGCCGTAACCGGTTGAGCGTCGCGCACTCCTCCGCATACCGTTCTGGATCATCGCCATACGTATTCCTGATATATTGCTTAAGCGGTGCTATCCAGTCTATCTCGTTCGTCTGCTTCAATGGACATGAGAGCATGGGCGCCTGAGCGCTTTCGGAACTCATGGTGTGTAGCTGGGGCTCGAGTCGTCCGAGCGTACTATCAGCGTGGCCGCTCGGAGGATGTGTTGCGGTAGCCCAAGCAATCCGCCTTCGGATAGAAAATATATCTCGGGATACAGCCTCCTAGCTCTTGAACAAGACCGACACGCCGTGTAGGTGCTACTTCTGCAGACGTTACGCGGTTCCGGACAGCATGGCAGGTCGATGACGGAATGGGAGCCGAAGCGCGGTTTAGTGAGGCGGCTAGGGATCGTTTCTTATAGCCGGTTTGTACAACTGCTTGTTATGTCGAACGTGTCTTTGGGAGCGATGTCGAACGTGTAATGCACGCGAGAATAAGACAATTAGCAGTGGAATACACGACAACGGAGGTGTAGATGTCGCCGCCTGCGATGAACGTGGGGCAGCTTCGAGCGTTTGGCTCGGCGGTGGTCATGGGCCGATGTTTCAAACGGTCACTTCGTTAACGCGCATACAAACACAAGGTTCAGAACTCGAATACATTTACACAGGCGATACGCTTTGGAGAGATATAACGAAAAGCCATCGTGATGCTGAGCGATATGCAAGCGCCACATTGGGTCACGAAACGCCGACCAGAAGCCAATGGTTCAAGGGCAACCCTCTAAGCGCCCGCTTTCGTCCATCCACCGCTTCCGAACTGGGTATGAGTAGAGATGGCAGTCCAAGCTACTACACAAGCGACAAACAAACGCCGTCCTTTTGTGTGCGAAAAGTGTAATGCTGGCCTCCCAGCTCTTGCGAGAACGCTCAAACGCCGACCTCCATGATGCCTCCTGCAGAGGGGTGATAAATATTGTACATATGATACATGGGTCGCATTAGCATGTGAAGCGGAGATTAGCCAGAACCTCACTTCTTCTTCTCATCTGAACCCTCGTCCTTCTTCGGCCCGTCCTCCTCTCTGTCCTTCTTCAGATGGTCGTGTTGGTGCGTGAGCTTGTGCCATGCTGACTTCAGGAAGCCTTCATTCTTGTGGGCGTCGGCATCATCGTTCTTGCCAGTACTGTCCGGCGCTGGTGGAGCCTTTCCAATGTTCATCACCCGCTTCGCTGTCTTATCGCCCATCTCATCGGCCAGCATCTCGACGATCGTGCGCTGGTTTACGCTGAGATACTTGGGCATTTGGACCTTGAACTCAACCCTGAGGTCGCCATTTTGCGCTCTGCGGCTGCTCAGTTTCTTCATACCCATGCCAGCGAGTGTAATCTTGTCACCCGTTGCAGTACCAGTGGCCACCTTCACCTTGACATCGCCGTCCAAGGTTGGAATTTTGATTTCGCCTCCAAGAATCGCTGTCGTCAAAGGAATGGATGCGGTGTAGAGCACATCAGAGCCTGAGCGACTGAACTTCGGATCTGGTGCGACCCGGATGAAAACGTAGAGATCTCCCTTTGTTGATCGAGCCTTGGGGTTCGAGGCCTGTCCGGTAGGTGGGTGGTCTCCCTCACCTGACACTCTTAACCGCATGCCGTCTTCAACACCTCCAGGGATGTCGATAGTAACCGTTCTCTTTTCGCGAACCGCTCCATCTCCCTTGCAAGTGCCACACTCTCCACCCTTTGGAATCGCAACACCCTGTCCACCGCATGCGCCGCAAGTGCTTGCCATCTGGAATCCTCCTTGCATGAAATGCACTCTTGTTCCCGTGCCATCACAACTCTTACACGTCGACCTTAACTGTCCCTTCTTCAAGCCACTTCCCGAGCAAGTCTTACACTGCACGAGAGGTGTGATATGTATGTCCTTGCTGATACCCTTCGCTGCATCCATGAAAGAAATGTTGGTCTGCACCTCAATGTTCTCACCGACTAACAGCTCTTCCTGAAATGGTGATCCTCCTCTTGAACCTCTCCCTCTGCGTCCACCTCCCGCAAATGCACCAAACAGATCCTCAAAGTTGAACTCCGCTCCGAATGGAGACCCCTGAGCTCCACCAAAGCCTCCAAAGCCGCCAAATCCCCCTCCGGCGAATGGGTTGCCGCCTCCTGCACCACCTGATGGGTCAAAGCCACCGTTTTGGTCAAAAGCAGACGAGCCGTACTGATCGAAGGCCTCCTTCTTCTTAGGATCCGACAGCAGCTCGTATGCCGATTGCGCTTCCGCGAACTTCTCCTTCGCGCCAGGGTCCTTGTTCGTGTCTGGGTGATACTTCTTTGCGAGACCATAGTATGCTTTCTTAATCTCCGCAGCAGAAGCGCTCTTTCCTACTCCTAGTGTGCCATACGGATCTCGAGGAGCGGCTAGCTGTGGCCGGGTGGCATGGAAATGCTATAGCGACCAGTTAGCATGATTCGAAACTCTTATTGCCATGCGTTGAATGAACCTACTCTAGTCTGTATCGCGCTACGTCGCAGGCTTTCCGCAGAACTCCGACGACCATCGCTTCGTTGCCGTGTTGTATTAGTGTAAAAGCCTCGAGACTGCTGTGACCGGTCCTGGTATATAGGGCATGGCCTGGTAGCGGCAATGATTCGTAAAGGGCCAGCTGCTTTTGGGAACAGCAGGCCCGGGGCGGCCAAACTCATTGCAGATTCGTATCGCGATTCTCGAAGGACTTCTCGTATTGGCTTGTGTTGAAGGCTGAAACAGGATGTGCGTGCGCTGGTGTCTATCAAATGCTTCGGCAAGACATGCAGCGAGACTTTTTGACGATGGATGACCCGACTGTCGATGCGGCCCGTGCTCCGGTCAAGCGGTGTCACGAAGCTTCGAGAAACGCTCCAAGTGAATAGCATCTACTACATTCTGTAGCGATACTTTCTTCTCTATATGTCTCTCCATGGTGAGAGATTCCGCGATTCTTACAGCCTACCTGAAGAGCAAAGAGTCTTGCTTCAATGTGACACTGACGTGGCAGAATGTCCTCCATCCGTACATGGCTTTCGGCCTCGACAAACCACTATCGTCCGGTCGGATTGTCTCGAGAGGATGATATCAAGACTTCTTGAGAGCTTACATGGCATGGCGAGAGGGATAAGAATCATTTGTGCGCTCTATGGAAAATCGACCTGGGTATGAAAAACCGAACGTGGACGAACAAATCGATACCGTTCGCCACGAATTCACAACCCCCTAACGCCACCGCAAATGCGCATATATGACACCGAGAGCCATTGTTATGCGGTCTCCATCAATGTTCCAGGACGCCTTATTAACCTATGCAAAGCCCATGCCTATCCAGTTCCGGCGTCTTCTGTATTACCGGGAAAATGTCGATACATATGTCGTTGCCATGTGCATTATTTGCTCTTTGATGGAGCCGATCGAATTCGGAACGCTTTGTCTGTATTGAAGTAAGAAGGTGCTGGCTTGAGGTAAGAAGCCCGGATTGGATATTCTCGCACCCTGATTGCGTATCTTGTACAGCAGGTCCACCATTACGTCAATCTCGTTTACCGCCGCTGCATTGAAGTTCTTCCGGACCGCCAGCGCTAACTGATCCTTGGTGACTTTTCTTTGTGCTTTACTTCGAGCCATTGTAGGTGACTGTCGGCCGATGCCAGGGTTTGTGAGCAGGAACTGGTTCCTGATGTTACTGAAGGAGGTTGGGGTGTCGATCTTGTGCGCTGCGCGGTATTTTTGGAGGAGGGAGAGGTTTTCGGTGGCCCATGACAGCTAGAGTGTGGCGTCAGCATCGTGCAGTGAAGTAAGGCGAAGTTATACAGTGGAAGGTGAGCTGAGAGGAGGGTAATCGAAGACGTACACCTGAGCTGCCTTGGCCGTTGCCGTTTTGTGCATCGTCCACGATTGTAGCATCTTTCAAAGAGCTGTTCGCATGTTGTAGACCCGGCGCTCGTTTTCCCCGTCCACTTGTTGCATTGGTGCCTGTAATCCGGGAGGCTGAACCCTCCGACCTGGAGTCGTCCTGCGCAACGCGTGTCTTTGCTGGAGGCATTGCCGCGTTTGACGTGGTCAAGAAGGTAGCGGTAGGCGTATAAGTTTGTTGATGGTAGCAATATTAGAGGGCATGCCGACCAGCGACACACGTCAGCACAAGATCTCGACCGCAGATACACGCGAGTGAGGTTACGGCACGAGGGCAGACTTTCTCTCCACGAACGGCTCGGGGAGATTGCTGTATGACGAAATGTTCAAGGGTCCGTGGTTTCGTTCGCGTCGGCTCGGTTCTCCAGACAAGCAGGGTCCGCTGCCAAGCTGCAGCACTACCGAAGGCATTCGTTCGCATCCAGCACTCTAAGTACACTGGGTTGAAAGGCAGATAAGTTTGTATGAGTATCTTGCTCATATGGATTTGCGCCTCAATTATTATTGGGCCTCTTACATGCATTTACATGATTACTTGTCGCTAAAGAGGATTCCACCAACGCCATCGCTAATGCCATCATGCGGCTTCCAAGAACACAGCTGACCGACATCTTCATACCTGTATCAAGTCGGGCACAGCAGGTCCAACTCCTCTGAGCAATACAATGGTGTTGCCGGTCTGTACAGAATCACCCAGCTTCTCCGAGAACTCCAATAACCTGCCACCCTCGACATGGAACACCCGAAGCTTCTCTTCCTCGCCTGATACCCGATTGTTAACATTCTGCACCTGCAAAGACTTTGCGGCCATGTCTAGCACCCTGCCTACGCTCCATTCCTTGTTGTAGAAGAACGCGCCACTGGGCACCTTCGACGACACTGTATCCGCCGACGCTTCCACCGTGATATACACCCGCTTCTCTGTGGGCACTTTGTCGTCACCCTTTGCTGTCTTCTTCAAAGATGCTGTCGCTTGTAATCTTGACGCAGCACTCGTCTTCGAGGTAGCTTTCGTTAATGATATCCCCTTCTGCTTCGCCGCTCCCCAGGCCTTCAACTTCTCCAGCGCCGCGAGCCCTTTCTCTCTTTGCGTCTGTCCTGTCCTGGCGCCCACAGGCGTGAGCTTCGCGCAGTCATGATCTTCTCGGAACCTGTGCTTGAGACAGTATGATCTGTTGCAGTTCGGACAATGTACGCCGGTAACGAGCGGTGTGTTGATGAGGGTTTTGCAGGATGTTTCGGAACATTGTTGCTCATGGGTCAAGACGGAAGGTTTTGGTGTAGGCTTGTAGTTGGTTGCGATTCTTTGTGCTCTTGCGCGCGCCCAGGCGCCGGCTTGCGGACAGGAGTGTGCGGTTTCGGAGCGGTGGTCGAGGCAGAATTTACTGGTAGGACGTCAGCAGTGTCTCTTAAAAAAACCACGAAGATAGGGAACGTACGGACCCTTTGCAGCTTTCACAACGGAAGGGAAGGAAGTCGAGTTGGTGGCAGAAGGGCATCTGGCAGTGTGCCCCAATCGCTTCAACGTCGCCGACAGACATGGTGGTATAGCTTTGCGCTTCCGAGGGTTCGGGAGTTTTTGAGGATGCCATAGCGAAGGTGTACAAATGCTATATAAGGGAGGCAAACTGATCAGCTAAGCAAATGATTAGTGGTGTCGACGCGGTCGTTGTCGCCTGCGCCTGCGCCTGGAAGCTTCTAAGGGTCCAAGCTGTCTGGGGATGATAGATAGATCTTTGACGAGTCAGTCGATGAGGCTCAGATCCGATACGTGAGTCACGTTTCGCGTGGCCGTCGGAAACGTCCATGCGAGTCTTCAGGGAAGTTGTTCTTCGCGCACATCACGCCTAGATACGAAAGTGAACATATAGTATAGCAGACAGTTTTCGTGGAGAGGGTGCTAGACACGTTGTGGTCTCGTGGCTTCGTGTCTTCACATGAGCTGTGTCTCGAAGATGCACTCCGCCTTAAACTACGAGCTCGTTGCTCGCTGCTCTGTACGTTAGTGATAATCTTTGGTCCTTCGCGGCTAATATCCTGATAGGGGAAATAGGTCACCAAAGCTCGCGCTGCAGTCTTACAACTTCCTCATGGCCCAGTCCCTTTACCTATCTTCATGCCAGTGGCCACGCAGGCCTCTCTGAAAGGACTAACCCCGTCTCAATTAGAAGAGACTAGCTGCAGATTATGCCTGAATAACACATACCATTTGTAGGTTACTCTCCAGTACAAATAGTGGTGCGAATTCTGACGAGGCTACAGAGGCCTAAAGCCCGGTCAAGCCACCCTCGATGCCGTCGGCGGCGCGCACAAGCTCCAGTCATGGCCTCACAACATCCTCACAGACAGCGGCGGCTTCCAGATGGTGTCGTTGCTAAAACTAGCTCAAGTCACTGAAGAAGGCGTACGGTTTCTCAGCCCGCACGACGGCTCGCCGATGCTGCTTACGCCGGAGCACTCAATATCTCTTCAGAACTCCATAGGCTCCGACATCATCATGCAACTAGACGATGTAATTGCGACAACTTCCCCCGACCATGCACGGATTAAGGAAGCTATGCATCGATCTATCCGATGGCTCGATAGGTGCATCAAAGCGCACAAGTACCCCGAACGGCAAAATCTCTTCTGTATCATCCAGGGCGGGCTTGACCTAGAACTCCGGAGACAATGTTGTGAGGAGATGGTTGCGAGAGACACACCTGGTATCGCTATCGGCGGACTCTCTGGTGGTGAAGCGAAGACAGAGTATTGCAAAGTGTACGCCTTCACTTGCCATTGCTTCAAGGCCAGTCGTGCTAACCAGTTTCTGTAGAGTAAGCACTTGCACTTCATTACTACCAGAAAAGAAACCGCGCTACGTCATGGGCGTAGGGTATCCCGAGGACCTAGTGGTCTCCGTAGCTCTCGGTGCAGACATGTTCGACTGTGTCTGGCCGACCCGAACAGCACGTTTCGGAAACGCTGTAACCTCCACTGGGACACTAAACCTGCGCCATGCGTCCTTTGCAGAGGACTTCCGGCCGGTAGAGGAAGGGTGCACCTGTACCTGTTGTCGGCCAACGTCGGAAGGCGGCCTTGGTCTCACACGAGCGTATATTTACCATGTGGCCGCTAAGGAGACTGCGGGCGCGCATCTGCTGAGTATGCACAATGTGCACTATTTACTGAGTCTCATGAGGCAGATCAGGGAGGCAATCATTGCGGACAGATATCCGGCGTTTTTGAAGGAGTACTTTGTTAAGCTTTATGGGGGCGATAAAACGAAATTCCCGGATTGGGCTGTGGAGGCGCTGGGAGGTGTTGGGGTCGATCTGATGGAAGACTGATCTGGAGTATGGCGCACATCATACCGTTCTACCAGGGCTTGAATATAACTGAGCCAGAGCAAACGAAGAAAGACTTAGCTCGTAATGCTCGCATTGCGCAACATCTGCATACCTAGGTCTTAGACATAGTGACAAATTTGGCATGCCAAGAATTGACGTTCTGATAGCTGTCGAAAGGGGACGGTAACCTGGAAGGAAGCCAAACTCGGCCGTCAGCCATGTGGCTCACGATGAGACGGAAATGCAGAGCATAGATTTGTAGATGCAGCCCAGATCTACATGCACCGTTATGGCTGGATCTGTCACTTCCGAGAATGTGGTAAATTATGGGTATAATAGCGTAGATTCCAAACACAGGAAAGATGTGGACGGCACTAGGTGGCGAGATAGTGGAACCTATTCGAAGACCCTAGTCTGCAAGGATACAAAATAGTTGATAAGAAATCGTTGTCTTTGGGCAATCCGGGTATGCGACGCTACACGACAGCGATCGTAGCTGCGAACTGCTGCTTCCTCGGCGAAGGATGGCACTCCGCAAGCGGCTGCATGCATGAACGACAGGTGGAGACGGAGCGGAAGCGCCGTTTGGGGTGCATCGGAACAGTTTGCAGAAACGGTCCGCGGTCGCAACGGCATCCCTATTTCAAACGCAGCAATCGCGAGATGTGCCTCTATATTTTATGTGATTGATACAGAGCAACTGACAAGGTTGCTTTCGTTGCCTGGCGACTCAGCAAGCACAGAGACCGCCGCGGCAATTTATTTGCCGTGCTTCTTCAGCCCAGTTTCCAGAAACCTGCGCAGAAGGACACGCGAGCGAAGCCAAAGCCGCAGTGCGGACGGGGTGCGCCTGTCACCATTAATTAATCACACGCGGCACGGCGGAAGGCTGGTTAGGCTGCGCAAACGAAGTCCTGTGCTCCACGCTCCAAACACTGGGTTCGCCGGGGAAGCTGACGGCTTCAGTCCTGGCTGCCCTGCCTATATGTTGGCCCAGCGAAGCGGCGACTAGAAGGGCAGATCTCTCTGCCCGGACGCCCTTGGAAATAAATGCACCGATATGTCGGTCGCGTGGAAGCTGCTTAGCACCGTGATGGCTTGGGCAAGGTTCTAGCGGAATCCACGGGCACGGACTAGGGAGAGTTCCTGACTCGAGTAGCGAGGACTCCGTCGGGGTGGAAGTGGCTTCCGCTGATGGGCTATTCCACTATTCCTTGTAAAACGAGGTCGCTGTTGATCCGGGACGACCAGGGCGCTTAGGCCGCGATCCCGCTGGCTTTCCGCGGTGATGAAGATAATATGCCGCGTGTTCCAACACCAGCGGCTCAGCCACCTCGTTTTGCTTGCGTGAGGCGTCTCGCCCAGCAGGCGATGTATCAGATAACCTGACCAAAGCCGTTGGCGACGGGAGGTTTAAGGGGTCGTCGCGCGGCGCGTTTGCTGCAGGCCAGCTCAATAGGGATGCAGAAGCGGGCGCTGCAGCTGTCCGAACGCTGACTTGCCGCATAAGGTTGACAGGAAACAACTAGGCGCCACAACGGCCGTTTGATGCTAAACGAAGATCGGGCTGCATATTGGTGCGTTCTGTGGCCAGATTCTAGTGCCGCGGTAGCGTGTTGTACCTGCGTCTGTCCCGCGCGCTTGGAACGCGGCCCCCCTGTATCGGATGGCCGGTTGATCAACACAAACCCTTGCTAAACCCTTGCTGGAAGCACACTCCCCGTTTCCAGGAAGCCAAACAGCGAGGCGCCGCCGTGCACAGATCCGATCCTGCGTCATGTCCGCTATTTTGCGCTGTGAAGGGGGAAAAAGTGGTCAAATTTCCCTTGTCTCGGCTGGGTAGGTGACGGAAAGGGGTGAATGGCATGCTCTTATTATATGACCATGCCATGCACTTGGATTGCCAATTCACTTTATTTTCTTTCTTCTCATTCACGCTCCCTTTGATCCTCACCTCACCTATCGCGCATTTATCTCTTCCTCCATCCCCCGCCCTCTCCGCCAGAAGCGCGTTATCGAGCCACTGTCAGACACCGTCGCCCGGCCTATTTGCAACATTCCTGCAACACATTCACCGCCGCCGGTCACCCAAAATTACTCCATACGTGTACTAGAGCCAAGCCACATCTCCTTGTCCCTTTACGGGCCGCGACTGCGCTCTTTCAGGAATATTCCGCCCTTGCAAAGTGAGTCAAATGCTGTGCAACGATATCAAGCACGGATTCAGCGAGGAGCCGCTTTGGAACGTATAACTGACCGCACCCCAGCTTACAATTCGACATGATTACTCGGGAAATAAACGCAGCGATGAACATGGGCCGTGGCGCTTACGATACGACTGGCACACCGAAGCCAAAGCCTCCACCACCAAAGCCCCGCCGGTGATAGCTCCAACAATCTCGGCGAATCCAACAATATCACCTTCTCCACGCTCACTTCGCTTATTGAGGGTTCCATCATCCTTTCCGTAAGTCGTATCCTGCTCTTATTTTGAAGTGGTGGGCATCAGCCGTAAGCTTTCTTCCGGCCAAAGCTAATCTCAAGCGACCAGTCAGCAACAACATCCCTGTACTACCACCTTAATACGCTCTATATCCCTTCCGCTTCGACGAACCCTGGTCATTCGGCAGCGGGACAGGCACCTCTACGTTTCACTTCGCAAAGCGTAATACCCAAGGCGCAACGTTTCGGCTTCTTCTTTCGGACTCTTACAGCGTTCTTTCTTTCGGTATTCCTTATTTGGGACGGGCAAAAAAAGTCGTTAAGGCGTTTGGATAGACCATGGGCACAGGATACCTAGTGGCAACCACTGGCGACAGGATCACAACAACGTTGGTCTTTATTAGACTATGCATGCAGACCGCTTCTGCTCTAATAGTCCGGCTCGAGTCTCTGGCTGTATACTACTCTGGGCATTCTACGGCGCATCATGGGATAGGTCAAGCGCATTTTCCCGCGCCATGTCCGGGACAGGCTTTTAGGGCGGAAAATGGATGGATGGGCAGGTTTACAAGTCGTTCTTCGTTTCGTTAAATCTTTGCTTCAGTTGTAATAATACCCTAGATACCCCATATCGCAATAGCAGCGTTTCATCCTCTTCAGCCGGAGTCTCTTCCGACGCTTCCCTTTCACGCTGACATGACATTTTGCGCATGCAGGATGCACTCCCCATTCGCTATCGCCAGCGACATAGTTCGAATTCGATCTCGCAAGAGAGTCTTGCTGACCTCATTGCTGTAATTACATGCTCGTATGCAGCCTTCCGACTAACCAACAATCTGAAGGTGGTCGATCCTTCCATCTATGGCACAGCTGCAGCTTCCCGATCAAGCTCCCGCGTTCGAACAGGCACGTGCAATCTCAGAACCTTTACACCTGTTTCCTGCATACGTGATATAGACGCCCGACTTGACTTCGAGGGCAAGACTAGCGACGCCTGCGCATCTTCACGCCTGCTAATGATGGTCTGCTCAAGTACGAAGACGAAGTCAACGCATAAATGCAGTGGACGGGCAGTTGGCCGTCCCAACACTTGTTCGCTAACCGCAGCTCGTACATTTGGATTGGAGAGGGCTCTGGCAAATGGAGACTTGAACGTTGAGAATATCATTAATCTTTCAAGCTACAAGAATCTGGTATGCCAAAATGGAGGCATAGCTGGGTTAATGCAGAGGCCATCCAACTTCGTCTCCGCCTCATAAAGCGTCTACTGGGACTAATATCGCAATCAGACGCCGCCAATGCATGCAGGTTCACATGAGTACAGGTGCTCCCATCAACAGTCTTGCTTTCCCATTATCTCCACCACCTGACTGCTGCTCTACACACTTGCTGGGACAGCTCTCGGCCGGATCTTCGTTGGGAAATCGTTTGGCTTCACGAACCATGCATTGTGCGTCTTCCACTGGCCAGTGGGACTGTCGAGCTCAATCTGATTGTGTCAGTAGGCGATACAGTGTGACCCCCAAGAATAGCACTTACCTCGAAGTTGCGCAAGAAGGTTGGAACAAGCTTGTACATCTCAAGCAAGCTGATGTTCTTGCCAATACATGTCCTGGGACCAGCGCCGAACTGGAACATGGTCGCCTTCATTTCCTTCAGCTGCTCTTTACCTGCCTCTAGCCATCGTTCAGGCCTGTAAGTGTCGACGTCCTCGCCAAAGACTTCCGGCCGGCGGTGAAGTACCCACGCGTTGCAGCCAACGATAACGCCCCCGGGGATGTGCTGTCCACAGATATCCATACCTTGAGGCGGAGTGATGCGCTCCAGGATGAGTCCTGCCGCTGGGTGGACCCTAAAGGACTCTTGAATCACGGCGTCGAGATATGGCAGCTTCTGGCTCTCCGCCCAGCTAACCTTGTGGTTGGTCCGGTCTTCAATCGTGCCGTTCGCCGCAGCTTCGTCGAGCTCCTTCATCAGCTTCTCGTACACTCTAGGGTGCTTCATGAGATAGTAGAACACAGCGCTGAGGCTGATTGCGGTTGTCTCGCTGCCTGCGAGGATCATACTGGTGCAAGAGGCGAGCACCTGGGCATCCGTCATGAACTCTGGGTGGTCATACGCGGCCTGGTTGAACTTGGTCAAAAGATCGATGCCCCTGCCGTCTGGCTTCTCGACAACCCCGACCTCCCGAATCTTGGCCATCTCGTCCTTGCGCTCATGTGCTCTGGCAAGCGCAAACTTGGTCACAGGGAAAACCTTCTTGTTCAAACCCCACCTCTCCAGTTGAAGTTTCAGTGGGTTTTTCTCCAGCAGCAAATCAATCAACGGCATCTGTCCAATTGGTGCGCAGTACGAGAGGAAATCGCCAATGAACTTCACAATACCGTCGACGTCCTCGTTACGCTCAATGTAGCCTAACCTCTTACTCCAAGTGAGCTCGCCGATAACATCGAAAGCGTAGAACTGCAGCCATTCGGAGAAATTGACACTCTTTCCAGTGTTGGCATACAGCTCGTTCGTTGCCTTGATGTATGCATCTTCCGTGCTGTCGACTAGCGGTTCGTACGATATCAGCGTCGACATGGTGAAGGCGCCATTGACGCATCTACGGTACTTGGCATGGTAGTCTTCACTGGTGGTGCTAAAGAGTGATTGAAGGCGCCTTCCTTTCGCCACTGCTTGTTGCACGGGATAGAAGTCGGACTGCATGCACGAGTCAGTATCCGGGTGGTTGCAGAAACGAAGCGGGATAGATTCCGTACCTTGGTCATGCCCTTATTGAGGCCATAGATCTGCTTGAGCGCCTTTGGATCCGCGAAGGATAACACGTTGGGTCCCAGGCGTACGACATCGCCGTATTTACGGTGGAGCCCGATATGGGTGTACTCTGCTTTGCGCCCAAGGACGTCGAAGAATCTCCACCAGTTCGTGTAGGCAGCAAGAGGATGGCCTGGGTACTTGTTCAAGCCTTTGTAGAACTTGTTGTTCAGCAGGTAGCCCACGAAGGCTATTACTACGAACAGCGGCCAGTAGGCCTTGAGGATTGGAAGCAGCTCGCTCGCGAGCATGTTGAGTTCAGTCGTGGCAGTTCTGGAAAACGAGAAAGATACGAAGAGCGAGTTCGAGGAAGCTCACAAGGATAAACAGAGCGCGGCAAGGGACCGCATGCTGTTATGTAACCTCCCCCAAATACAGTAGCTGACCTCCATCTCGAACATCGGCAGACACCACATGTACCTACCGAGGAACCCGCGCAGCGCGGGCGGTCACTATGGGCAAGACAACCGGCGCAGAGGGCTACCTTTACTGCAGGACCGACACTAAGGAACCAGACGTAGGGCGCCGTCTGAGCCGCAGCGAATGCCATCAAGCATCAAGCGCAGCGGCAGTTGCAGACTTTCGGACCTGATGCAACTTCATATCCCGCTCCAGTGCTCTCTGCGAGTGGCGTCTCCCGCGTTTCCCCACCCCCACTGGGGAAGGATGACGGACTCTTTCCGTTGTCTCGATCTGGTATACCGCGATGGAGTGGCCGAGGCCCGTCCTGCCGTCCGATAACTATTCAGCCCCAGAGGTCTTTGGATAGTTAAAATTTCGAACAGGGCTTATGATGTACGATCTCATATGCTCGAACTCCTTCTAGATGCTCGAGACTCAAATCTTCAAGCCTTGAATACATGCACAGTACGTACTGACGGGGCGAAAAGACGAATGATCAACCCCGGAAAACGCGAGGAGCTACCCCACGAAACCGCCCCCTCAGGCGCCTTGGCACTGGAGAGGGCGAACAGTTCGGCAATTCTCCCGCTGCCCAACTGCCACTTCCAGTGAGGGATCACCACCTCACCTTCGGCTGTTGTGTAACACTCGTGTCTTGTTTCGGAGTGCTGACAACTCAGCCGCATCTCGGTCTGCAACTTCCTCTGCACCGTCGCCTACCGTGCCATGAACCCGCAACCTGAGTCAAAACGCGAGCACTAGCATTATCGACACCCGTGGACGCTTACCAAGCATACCAAGTACAACTGCCGCGAACAAGCTCTCCTCACAAGCCTCACATTAACAAGAATAGGAGGAACGGTTGTGTCTCGATTGAAGCGCAAATTGTCGATTGGCTTGGCCGCTCTATCCCTGTTCATGGCCGGCAGTCTATCTGATTCCATGCTAAGGTACGAAAGATGAAGACGCTCCACTGACACCAACATTGCCAACAACGCTGCTAAACGCGAACGCCATCCCTATGCAAGGTGCAAATGCCTGATACATGCTCCTCCACCCTCTGCTCTTTTCATTGGCGCGACCTTCATATCCGCCAACACCCCCGTCGTTCCCTCGCCGCGCCTCCAGATTCCCCCATCCCAAAGGTAGGTAGCGCTCACCCTAACCGAACGGGAACCCACCGAACCCACCCCTCTGGCCCCCACCCATCCCACCAAACGGATGTCCACCCCCTCCCCTAAACCCACCACCGCCGCCCCCGCCATTCATCATGTTAAACAGCATCTCCGGATCGATCTGCACGCCGCCGCCCATGCCGCCCATGCCGCCCATACCACCCATACCGCCCATTCCGCCGCCGCCGCCGAACATCTCGGACGGGTCGATCAGGTCCTCGCCGCTGTCGAAGCGGGCGCGCCTTTGTGGGTCGGATAAGGTTTCGTAGGCTTCGGCGATGTCCTTGAAGCGCTCGGCTGCGGCTTCGTCGCCGGCGTTCTGGGGGGATTGGTGTTAGTATAGGGACCGGTGTGTGCATGCTATGAAGGGCTTTGGAGGAGGGGGGAGGGGAGCATGCATACCTTATCCGGATGATTAATAAGCGCCAACTTGCGGTACGCCTTCTTGATCTGGCCATCATCCGCATCCTTATCGACGCCAAGAATCTTATAATGGTCCTTCCGCTTGCTCTTCTTGAGCTCGAGCTCCGCGTTGCGCACCTCCTTCGCGATCCCCGGTTCCTCGGGGTGGCTCTCTGCCAGAGCCTTGAGCTCGCGAACGGCTTCTTCCCAGTTCCCGGACTCGCCGAGAGCTTTGGCTTTGGTCTTGCGCGCTTTGAGGTAGGTCGGGTCGAGTTGGAGCGCTTTGTCGCAGTCGGCGATGGCTTTGGTGTACTCTTTCAACTGTGATACTGTGTTAGCATTCCCCATTCACCCGCTGTGCCCAAGCCCATTCCGGCGCAGCGTAGACGTGGCTACTTCCTCCACCCCAAGTTCATAAAAACATACCTTAGTATAACACAACGCCCTATTCTGCAAAATCTTCGAATTCGTGCCCCTATTCGCCGGATCCACCTCAAGCGCCTGTCCGTACGTCTCCACGGCCTGCTGATACCTAGCGGCCTTGAAATGCGCATTCCCCTCCTCCTTCATCCTCTCCAACTTCTGCACCGTCCTGAGCCACTTAACCGCCGACTTGAAATCCGGATCGCAGTTCAACGCCTGCCGGAAATGGCTGACCGCCTTCTCGTTCTCGCCCTGCGCGTACAGCGCCCTGCCCCGCAGCACCAAGGCTTCCGGGTCCTGGTTATTGCCGCGGAGTAAAGACATGGCGACGTTTTGTGCGTCACCCAGCGCGTTCACGTTGCCCATCTTCAGGTACGCTTCGCCGCGCAGCAAGCTCCATTTCCGCGGCGGCGAGACGCCGGCGCCGAGGAGTCGCGTCGCTTGGTCCAGAGCGTGCAGAGCCATGCTGCCGCTCGTGCCCGTTTTGAGCGTCTCTTCGGCTGCGCTGATGTGCGACAACATCTCCTGCGCGGGCTTCTTGTCCTTGGCTGCGGGCGCGGGCTCGATGCGGTCGAGGACATCGAGGGCTTCTTGGGGCCGGCCGAGAGAGGTCAGTACACGCGCCAGCCGGTACTGGATCTTGGGGTTCGAAGGGTCGAGCTTGTCGGCTTTAGTGCAGTCGGCAAGCGCGGCGGCGTAGTTGTTCGCAGAGATGTAGGCGGCGGCGCGGTTGTTGAGGTAGGTCGCTGAGGAGGGGTCGGCGTTGACGGCTAGATGGGAGAATGGTGTTAGAGAACTGTGGACGGGGTTGGAGGGTGCAGAGGTGTTGCTCGCGTGACGGTGGGTGTGGATGGATCTCAACCTTTTGTGTACTCCTCAATCGCCTTGCTGTATTCCTTCGCCTTGAAAAACTTGTTGCCTGCGGCCTTGCATGCCTCCGCGTCTACTGCCGGCTTCTCCTGCTCTTGCTCCTTTGCGGCAGCTTGCTCCTTGTGTGGAGGTGGTGCTGGAGCAGCGTCGTGCGCACTGCCATTGACACCGTTGGTTTCGGGAAATGCGCCTGGAGTGGTGTTCGCGGCCGGGCTTGATGGCGATGGCGTAGGCGACGCCGTAGTATCTCTTTCGCCGTCCATGCTGGGCGGTCGCTGTCTATCGCTCTGCCGTGACAGCGTCGACAGTCTCCTTCGCTCGTCCGGCGGCAGGTTCAGCGGGTGCGAGTCAGGGTCGAATTTGCGCGGCGACGAGCGGCGTTTGGCGTGGGATGAATTTCTCGACGCAGCCTCTGGTCGGACGTGGGCGTGGCTGTCCTGCTGCTTGCTGCTCGAAGACCTGACGTAGGGCTTCCTCTTGGTCTTCTCTGGAGAAGGCGGGTTTGACGCGGCGATGTCGGTTTCGGTGGGCTTCTTTTTGGATTTGGAGAAGATGCTTGGCAGGCCCATTGGTTCAAACGGTGGGGTCAGCGGCGCGGTTGTGTGCAGCGGTTGCTCCCGAAAGTCTGTTACATGTACGATTAAAGAGGCACAGCCCAGGAAAGTCTGTCCGTGTTTCTTCCTGATTTTGAAACAAGACAGGTCATGGTATCTGTCGGCGGTATATGTGACACGGAGCAGTATTTGTCCAGTAGAGACGCACCTAGCGAGTCTCACAGCCGGCTCGTGCCTGTTTCCAGGCGGCTGGTCACCGCAACTCGTGCCAGGGAGTGCCAAGCGAACGATTCTGGAAGCTTCCTCGATTCGGAATGGTGAGATGGACGTCTGCTGCGAGCAGGATCATCTACATATGTGATGCTACGCCGTCGTGAAGAAACAAACAACCTTGAGTAGCTGGAGACGCGTGAGCAGTGATGGCGACAAATGCAAAGGGCCGGACTAGTCGCGAACATAAACATGCATGGTCCACTCCCCCGGTTGCCAATCAGGGATCACGACTCGTGCCAGAAGCTGAAAGGGGAAGGAGCGCCGCAGATGTTGAAGCACTAACACCATGAAACGTGTTCAAGGTTGTTATATTGTCGTAATTGATTAAATATAAACTCTTTACATGGCATCTCACATATCTATAAGCTCTATCATGCTCGCTTAGACTCCGACACCTTAGCCTTCTCTTTACCCAGCTTCTCCCTCTTCGACAACTGAGCCTCGACGCCAATCCCGCCAAACACTAACCCAACACCTACCCACTGCATCGCGCTAAGCCTATGTCCGAACCAGACCACCGACAAGATCATCGTCAGCATCTTCCTCGTAACAGTCACAGTGACGAGCAATAGCGATCCGAACGTCGAAAGCGTGTAAACTGCAACCGTGTTAGCACATCCCCTTCTCCCTCCCGCAAGACCATGAATGCAACTCACAGATAAACACCTGGCCCAGCGCACCACACGCCGCAAACCCGAGCACGTCCCACCCCACCTGTGGATGGGCTCTCACAAACTCCACCGCCGCCTGCAACTCACTCCCCCCCACCTTCATCCCCAGATACTCGCCCAGCCCCGTCTGCTCCAGATACGGACTCAGCAGCAAAAACCCCGTCGTCAACGCCGTGCTGAGCATGTTCAACGCACACATCATCTGCTGCCCCGTATACGGCCTGAACGCCTTGTAGATATGGTCCTGCGTGCTATTCGTAAGGCCATCAAACAGGAGATTAACACCCAGCAACAGTAGACCCCAGCCACTGCTACCGTTGCCGCCATTCTCCTTGCCACTGCCGCTCTTCTTAGCAGAGCTCGGGTGATGCAGCGTAAACACCGCCACCCCCGCCGTCACCAACGCCACAACGCCGTACTTGTACAGCGGGTACCTGCGCCTAAACAGCGTCACATGCAGCGCCATGACCGGCAGCAGCTTGCACGATTTGGCCAGGATAAAGGTGATGTAGTCGACGTGCTTAAGACTGGCGTAGCCGAAGGGGCTCGCCAGGGAGGATGTGATCGCCACCATCGCCATCGGGAACAGGATCCCGCGCGAGGGGAAGATGGGGAGATCGGTGGGGGATTTCCGTGTCGTGAGGACGTAAATGTAGCCGAGGAGGGTGGCGAAGAGAGATTGGATCGTGTTGAGCACGATTGGGAAGCGGAATTTTTCGGGCGAGGTGCCGCTGCCGTAGTTTGTGGTTGTGATGCGCTCTTGTAGCACGCCCCAGGTAAGACTAGGGGTGGAATCAGTGCGTGGTGGGTTCGAGGTGTGGGAAAGGGGACGTACAAGGATGCGTAGATGCCGCCTACGGCTATTAGAAGGTTTGCCGTCGTCTGTGAGTTCTTGACTGTGGGCGATCGGGAGGCAGACAGTTGGTCGATCTGCTCTTTGAGAACCCCGTTGATCTCTCCATTAGAGACACCATCCCGCTTTCTGTGTTTTAGATCCCCGTTCGTGGACATGTTGTAGATGCGGATGGTAGAGAATGACTCGCCAAGATGTTGGCCGTTTTGAACGAGCGGAACACCCGAGAGGACGCAGCGGTTGAGGGAAATGACCGTGGACACCTTGCTAAGACAACAGATACCGCAAGTAACAAACCAGAGTCGAAGTTTCGCTGCAAAGAGCGAATGTGTGGTGCTAGCAAGAAGCGTGGTTATAAAATGCACAGCTGGCATCATACCTGGCTGACTCGGACGCGGATTCGGAATAGATCGCGCTAAGCCTAAATCGTCATCACTCACTCCGCTCGTGTATAACGCTTTTCGAACATCTGCTTGAAATGGACGAATACCTCTAAATTAATAGTTGTTTCGGACACAACCAATGTGGCGAACAAGCAAACGCGACCGAGCGATACCAGCAATCCTCCATACCAAGGACCATGCGCTAACCCCCTCCCAAAACCTTCCCAAACCCTCGAAGCCATCAAGCCACATCCCATTCATAGTCTCGTCCATACCCGTTGAGTTCCCCCTCTACGCCTTCCCATTCTGCTTCCCATTCTTAACAAGCCAGCCAAGCAAATCAACCTTCGTAACCACAGCCACAGCCTTAAGTCCCTTCCCCTCTTCCCTCTCCGTCACAATCGCCGCACTATTCCACTCAAAGAACTGACTCAGCGCACTCAACCGCGTTTGCTTCGTAATCTCCACAAACGCCTTTCTCGTCGGATGACTCTCGGCCTCAGAGCTGGTGACGCTGGCCCGTCGCTCATGCGGCGTCTTGATCGAGATCTTACCTGGATCGGTACGTACTTCGGAGATGCGGCTGAAGTCGAACATCACTTCTGATACCGGAGAAGAGGCTGTGGCGCGCCCGGAGGAGAGGTAGGAGAGAAGGTTGCCGAGGGTTACGAGGCCGGCGAGACGCGTGCTGGTGTTTTGGGAGACGGGGAGTTGGTCGAAGCCTTTGTCGCGCATTGTTTCGATTGCTTCGCCGCAGGTTGAGGTTGAGGGGATGGTGACGACGGGTTTGAGACGGAGGTCGCTGATTATGGCATTGGCGTATTCATCTTGGGACTGCTTCTCTGGTTTCGGGGATGAAGGTTCGGAGACGGGTGGAGTTGGCGGTAGGAGATCGTTTGCGGCGAGCCAGTCGTCGTCGGCGAACGGTAGCGGTGTCAGTATGGGCAAAGCCGCAGTAGGGAGGGTGGCTATGATGCGACTTACTTTACTAAGGTAGCTTCTGATGCTGTCTGGAAGAACAACGACAACGGTATCATCTTCGCCAAGATCAAGCTCTTTGCACGCCCTCACAGCTGCCGCCATAGCACTGCCACTACTGCCTCCCACCAACAGTCCCTCTTCTCTGATCAGCCGTCTTGCAAACTCGAAGCTTGTCCGATCGTCTGTTTTATACCAGACATCAACCGCCTTCTGATCGAGCACATCCGGGATGAAGTCATACCCGATACCCTCCACCTTGTATGGCTTATCCTTAAACTCATCATTCAACTGACTCGGCAATGCCAAAATACTGCCCTGTGGATCTGCCGCAACAATCTTCACCTCCGCTTTATGCTTCCTCAGGCCCCTCGCAATTCCCGTAATGGTGCCACCCGTCCCCGCCCCAGCAACCAACACCGTCACCCTGCCGTCCGTCTGTTTCCAAATCTCCTCAGCAGTGCCCAACTCATGCGCCAGCGGGTTATTCTCGTTTCCGTACTGATCCAAAATGACACCGCCCGGGATCTCCTTCTCCAACCTCCTCGCAACGCCAATATGGCTCTCGGGAGAATCAAACGCCGCCTGCGTGGGCGTCCGCACAATCTCTGCGCCCAGCGCCTTCAGCACGGCAACCTTCTCCTGACTCATCTTCTCCGGCATCGTGATGATAGTCCTGTAGCCCTTGACTGCTCCGACCAGCGCCAAGCCGATCCCCGTGTTGCCAGAAGTCGGCTCGATAAGGGTGTTCTGCCCGGGCTTGATGCGGCCTGAGGCTTCAGCGGCTTCGATCATGCGCATGGCAATGCGGTCTTTGACGCTGCCGCCGGCATTGAAGAATTCGAGTTTGGCATAGATGGTCGGGGCGAGATTGAAGGTTTGGGGAATTTTATTCAGGCGCACGAGAGGCGTGTTGCCGATTTGTTCGGTGATGGAGCTCATGACCACCGGTGGGTGACGGGGGTGGGATGTGATAGACATTTTGACGGTGATGTCGGACTATAGGGAGTTGGACCGGAGGAAGAAGGTAAGATAGGGGGTAGCCATGGATACCTTATATAACGGCATGGAATTCAGGCAATCGCGACATGTGATGCGGCTCTTACGAATGCTGGACCCTTGTCGATCCATTGTCTGGGGTCAAGGCCGACGGAAGCCGCGTGCAACGCCCTCCGCAATTGCACGGATGGGGAAGCGGGATACCATCTGAATGACTTGTTACGGTTCATATGTTTATCACTAATATTTAGCAATAGGTAGTGTTACTGCTACAACTGTTGCTATTCTTCCAAATTGTCATGCGGAGTCGTTCGAGTCCACTCATTGGCAGAATATAGAGACGCCTTCTGAACATCCCCCCTCATCCACCGGTTATTACTTAAGCGTATACTGTTTCATACGGGAGATCTCCCAGCTTGTCCTTCAGGATCTGCTCCGTCAGCTTCCACAGGTTCTGCTGCAAGACATCGTCCTTTGCTTGCGTTGATGGATCGGCAACCTTCCTATCTGGAACAATCTGTGGATCGTCAATGTCAGTAGATTATTCCTCAAGTGTCGCGTAAATGCCATAACTCACATATTCGCCCTGGACCTGATCCTTGACAATATCCTCCGAAGTCGCCGCAAACAATGCAGGCTTGCAACCCTGATTGACTGGGTCTCCCAACAGTGGCTTAACAGCCGCGACCCCGATCTTGCCGAGCGTGCCATACGCGTCGACGGCCTGCTTCTGCTGGTCGGTCTGAATACCACCAGGGTGCGTAGCATTGATCCATGGACCTCCATGTGGGCTGAACCCCAACTTTCCTTTTGACTTCAACTGCGCAAGACCTCTAACATACAGGACCTGGGCGAGCTTGGTACGACTGTAAAGCTTCATAGCGCCAATGTCCTGATTGAGCTCCTGCAATGAGGCGAACTGAACATCTCTGCATTCGCGGTGCAGATCCGAGGACTGGCACACGAGACGCGAGTTCTCGGTCTTTTGTAGCAAAGGCAGCAATGTTTGCGCGAGGTGGAATTGTGCGATATGATTGACCTGCATGTGGCTGTCGATGCCGTCCTTAGGGGTCTCGTTGTACACGCCGACTCCGAGACCTGCGTTCAACACCAGGGCGTCTAGTCTGTCGAGCCTCGAGGCGAGATCGCGGGCCACTTGATCGGTTTGGTGCAGATCCTCCAGCTCGATCTGAACTGAGTGGACCTTAGAGACATCACCCCATTTCAAGAGCTCGTTTTCCGCTTCCTTGATGTGCTCCTCCTTCTTGCCCAGTAGGTAGATGGCGGCGGGGTTGTGTTGGAGAATGTGTGCTACGATGCCGAAGCCGATACCTGCGCTTCCACCTGTGACTACGTAAATCTATACGAGGTAAGCACTTTGTTAGGCTTGCTTAAGGTCTGCTGAGCAGCGTACCTTGCCAGAAAGGTCTGTAATATCGTTGTTAGGATCGAATGTGTTGCTGCTACCGAACATGGTGAATAGATATGAACGTTTTTATCGGGATGAGCTTGGAGACAGTGAATATGTGGTTGCAAGAAGAATTATAGCGATTACAGGAAGAATGACTTCCATGTTGCAGATGGTGTTCGCCTTCATCATGACACCTCCAGCTCAGACTACTATAGAAGGTGACGTCAAGACGTAAACACGCCACCTGCATCTCCGGCATTTTGCAGGTGTCCCAAGGTCTGTCACAACAATTGGCTCTATGCGGCATCTCTACGCATCATTGTATGCTTCATATGGAGCATACTTGGGCGTTCTTCAGTTCACATATAGGTTTATGGATTGGAATGGAATAATTGCGCCGATGTAGATAAGATCTTGACCACCGCGGAGCTCACTCCACCCCACAATTGTCTCGCAAGCTCCGCGCTTCGGCCCGCATTCGGCTTCTGGACAAGTCTCATACGATTTATAGCCGAGCTGCAGCTCTCCGAAACTTAGAGTGTTACCCCCAGTCGCGACTCCTGTGCTATTCCACAATCTTCATACATCATGCTAGACTGGACAACAGCCCAGGACTGGCTGGCCTGGAGCTTCAGCCCCAGCATCTCCGCCATCTTTCTCACCCTTTTCCTCTCACTCGCCCTGCCACTCAGCATCCACGCATATCTCTATCGCCAGCGCGCGAGCTCAGTAACCCCTTCATTCCTCCTGCTGGGCCCAACTGGCGCAGGCAAGACTTCTCTTCAGACTCTCGTAAGCTTTACAAGCTCTTTCCAAGAGTAGCCTAGACTGACACTCCCCAGTTCGAGCGCGGCAACGCAACACCAACCCACACCTCCCAATCCCCCGCCACCGTAACCTGCGCCCTCCCGCGCGACGTCACTGCCGCCTCCTCCAAATACCGCAGCACCAACGACCCCTCTGCCAAAACCGAGCGCAAGCTCCACCTCATCGACACCCCCGGCCACGGCAAGCTGCGCCACCATGCCTTCAGCGCCCTGACCGCTCCCGCGCTCTCCGGCCTCATCTTCGTCGTCGACTCCGCCGCCCTGAGCAGCGCAAACGGTCTGACTGAAGCCGCGACATATCTCCACGACCTCCTTCTCGCGCTGCAGAAACGGCATACGAGCGCGAAGACGAGCAAGGGGCCGAAGGCGCTCAACGTGCTGGTCGCGGCGAATAAGCAGGATCTATTCACTGCGCTGCCGGCGCAGTTGGTGCGGAAGAATTTGGAGAGGGAGATTACGAAGGTTAGGGATACGAGGGCGAAAGGGTTGTTGGATAGTGGGGTTGGAGGCGATGAGGATGAGGAGGAGAGGGAGTGGCTTGGGGACGGGGGCGAGGGTGCGTTTGAGTTTAGGCAGATGGAAGAGTGTGGGGTGGAGGTACAGGTTGTGGGTGGAAATGTTAGGGCGGAAGGGGATGAGGCGCCTCATGTCCAGAACTGGTGGGCTTGGGTTGCGGAGAATATGTAAGGGGTTTCACGATTGATGGTAGCTAAATGAACAGCTTGACCTCGCTTGAAGGGCTGTAAGACTCTGCATATCAGGATCTCGCTAGAAGACTCGGCTTTACAGCGTTGTGGTCCGGTTGTGATACTTGGTGCAGCGCAAAGGAATGCTACGAACAAAGTCCGGCACAGTATGGCGCTGTCTCCCATAGCTGGGATACGGGCAGCGCCTGACGGCTTTAATGAGCTCTTCCGGCCCTGTTCCCCCCAAGTAATGGTCTCCGCGTTTGGATTAGATGGTAAACAGACTTGTTGCGATGCACGAAGCCCGCAACCTCGACATGGCAGGAGGAGATACGACATCTTGATTGAGTTCATGCTTGCCACCACTGTTTCGCTCTCACCACTGTAATGCTTCCCCTCGATTATACCCACGCTATTACCTAGATCTTTTACCACCATTCGTTCCCTGAGCATGTACATGTAACATCTTGAATACAACCTCGATGTCACGTGTTCGTGCCTAACCATGGTGAAGCTTACGACTTGATGCCATCCTACACCCACCACCTCCACACCCAAAATTTCCAGCTTTCACCATTAGAGACACCAATCTCATCAGACATGGCCCAATCAATCTTCAGTCGCAAACGCGACCTAGTCTACCTCGTTTTCTTCGCAATCCACCTACCGATTATGTTCCGTAAGCCCTCTTCCCTGCCCTTCCACAGAGTCCCATCATAATAACAACCCTACCTTACCCAGTCGTCGACCTAACGCCTCTGTACCCGGCCGCTCTGAAGCCCCAATTCATGACCGATCTCCGAACCTGGTACATCAGCACCTACCGCGACCAGTTCTTCATATCGCCGCCGTAAGCGTCCATCTATCTACCTTTTCCCTTCCCCTTCCCCTTCCCCACCCAGCCTCTAGGTCCTCCTCGGCCTTTGACCCCCAGCCCCGATCTCTAACCTCACTCTCCCAACCTCAATCTAATCTGGGCAAACAGCGCCTGGTTCAACACCTACATGTACATGGAGCTCCTCTACCACGTGCCCCTCAGCATCTGGGCCGTACCAGCTCTCCTCCGCAACGACGCCAAAGTGCCCCTCCATCTCCTCGTCTGGGCTGTTCAAACCGGCATGACGACGTTGACGTGCGTCGCCGATTATCTGAGTTGGAGCGGCTACAAGAATGCCGAGAAGTTGGAGTTGGGAAAGCTTTATGTGCCGTATTTGGCTTTGGGTGAGTGCTTTTTGCTTTCGGGGGTTATAGGGGGAATGGGTTATGGCAATGCATGCTGACGGGACGTTTAGCGATCTTTATGGGTGTGGATATGTTTGGCAGGCTGGATGCTAGGTTGGGTGGGAAGAGAGGCGGGGCGGGGAAGAAGGATCTCTGAGTCCCTGGAACTGTGGAGGCGTGATCAAGGTCGCTCTACTTCGGTTCTCTATCGATGGTGACTATGTATGCAGATTTGATGCTACTCATCACCCTCTAGCCCTGGTCCTTGCAGTAGTCTTCCGTGGTTCAACGACCTCTTGAACGCTATCACTATCGCTAATCTCAAACACCTCCTCCGCAGCATCATCGTGTGAGAAGTAAGGACTCCTGACCGGGGCTTCTTTCTTCCCGCCCGCAGATAATCGAGCTCGTGCTTTTTTGGGAGTGACTACTACTTGTGGCGATGAGCGCCGCTCATGCTTTGACTCTGAGGCGAGAGAGATGTCAGAGAGCTCGGAATCGGAGTCGTCTAACAACGGCTCTGAAACATCGCCTTCCTCATCACCAGGAGGGTCAGGCTTGCGCTTAGCGGAGGCCTTGGTTGGGTTCTTTACTGGTGGAGCTTTTGTTCCCCGGGATTGCTTCTGCTTAATGCCATTTCTGCTCGCTGCTTTCGCTCTTGGCCTACGGGAAGGGACGGAAGCTTCCCCATCTCCTGCGTCAGACTCATCCGCGCCCGGGTCGGACACGTATTGGGTGCTGTTCGCGTGCAGCTCCTGCAAAGACATCGGCCGGAACGGAGCTTGTGGCTCAGGGTCTGTTTTTGACAGCTCTTCGTCCGAAGCACCATCTATCAGAAAGCCGCCGCCCATGTCTGCTTCTCCATCAGCACCGCCAGCTTGGCCAGGTTTCGAATTAGGTACTTCCTCCTCGTCATGACCGGGAAGGAAGAAGCCACCGCCTCCCATATACTCGTCTCCGTCTCCCATCCCGTCATCTGGCTTCGTCTCGTCCATGTCGAAGCCTTCTCTTTCCCGCTGGCGTAACTTGGCGCGGTTGACGAATGGATTGACTTCCTCTCCGCCATTATCCTTGTACTCCGTCTTCATACGTTCCACGATTCGCAGGCCCATGACAAATTTTCTCCACAAGCTCAGCACGAGCGCTTGCTTCTTGGTGTCTTCTCTCCTCCTCTTCTCCATTTCTTCGATCTCCCAAGCATTGATGACGGCGTCTTCGTTCTCGACAGCCACCACAACCCCGGTGATGACAGGCACCGCTCTTTGCTTGCCGAACTCAAATCCAGTACAAGCCTCCGCATACTCAATATCCAGCTTCCTGCAGATCCGCGCCGTTCCACGAAGCGGAATATGCACAGCGCCTTTCGGGACCATAGTCGGCACATACACGTCCATATTTCCGTACGCGTTCCTAGGGATATGCCCATCCCTGATCGGCGGAGGGATAATCCAGTCCGTCTGGTCCCCAGCATAAAGACCCTGCAGCATCTTCTCGCCCGTCTCGCGATGCACGTCCTCCATCTCGCGCTTCCTGTTAAGCGTAACCGCGCGCACGGGGACCATCTTCATCGGCTGCTCACCGATCTTGATCTCCCTGCCCTCCTTATGCCACGACTCCACCGTCTTACACGCCACCACATCCTCGCGTCTGAACACCGGCTCCTCCTTCGCCTTCTCGCCCTTGCCCGCCATGAACATCTTCACCGGCTGCGCATGCGGCACGATCGCCTCTTCGCGCCGCAAATGCCGCTCGAGCACAAACTCCGCGCTCTGCTTATACCACTGCAAGCTCTCCGTCTCCATCTTCGGCTTCTCGCTCGCTGGCCTGAACGGCTTGAGATCCGACTCGTCCTCCTTCCTTTCCGCCTCCGAGCGTTTGCCCCCGCGCCGCTCGTACCCGGACATCACGGTGCGGAACCAGTCGTAGTCCTCGTACTTCTTCACCTTGCCGCGTTTGTTGTAGACCGGGATTTTCTCTACCGGCATGCGGTAGCCCTTTGTGCGGCCGGGCAGTTGGTGCCGCTTGAGGTACCGCACTGTGACGTCCTTTGCGCTGCCGTCGGGGGCGTGCGCGATCGCGTAGCAGATGACTTGCTTCCCTGCGTCGGCGCGTTTGCCGCGAGGCTCGAAGGTCGAGAGGAGGTCTGGAGTGCTGGCGACTGTGGAGAGGGCGATTGCGTCGACGGGGATGTAGGTGTTGGAGACGGGGGAGAGGACTTCGGTCCAGTAGTGTGGATAGGAGAGGTCGCGGTCGTACTTCTTGCGTGCTTTGGTTGGGTTGGAGGGGGTTACGTCGATGAGGGATTCGGCGTCGGAGAGTGCGCTGCTCAAAGAGCCGTCTGCTTCATCGTCGAGGGAGACGGGGTCGCCTTGGACTCCTCTGCTGGATCTGCGTCTGGGCTTCTCTGGCGCCATTGCTTTAGCAGGAGTGGGGGGTTTCCGTGATTTTCCCGTTGGCTTAGTCGGTGTGACTTGGACGTCTGGTGACGACTCATCGTCTGAGATTTCGATGGCTTCTGCCGCAGTGCTCTTGGACGCCTTCTTCGGCAAAGCATCCTCGTTCTTGTTCCAACCAAAGCCCACGGGCTGCAGGTTTGCCACCATCCTAGTTTCCAGGCCGAGTCCCCGTAGAAGAGCAGTGAACAACTGCGCGCCCACATCGCGCGAGCCTTCCATCTTCCTAGCCAGATCACGAAGAGCCCGCAGGTTGTCGATGCGCTCGCCATGGTCCTGATCGCCCTTGTTCCTCTCCCATGCTCTGACTTCAGCGGCAAGGCAACGCAGATGCATATATCCTTGCTTCCTCAGCCCGGGGGCCGTCACCGTGAACCTTTTCCTCCAGTACGCGGTCAGGATTTTGAGCAGTCGTAGGAGGGGATCGCCTCTGCTCATGTTGACCGCGCCCTTTTCTAGTCTGTCTGCGTCGACGCCCCAGTCCCTGCCGTCGCGCTTTTCCTTCTCTTTGCCTGCACTCTTGGAGCTCTTTTTGCCCTTGGCAGCTTTGCCGCCTTTTCTCCTCGGCGGCTCCTCTTCCGGTTCCACTTCCATACCCATGTCAAGTTTCCACCTTCTGACTTCTTTCTTAATTCCATCGCTTAGCCCATCCAACAATATCTTTTGCAACTCACTATCATTGAGCCAAGCATTCCGCACCGCGTTGTGGAACATCAGCGCCTGGACGTGGAGACAGTGTGACCGTATCCTGATCTGCCTTTCCCTTTTCGTGGGGCCTTTCTTGTCCTTTGCTTTCGCCTCTTGGAACGCTATAGCTGCTCCAGTGCCATCGTCTTGCAATGCGATACTAAGGTCTTCAATCTCGTCGTCTGCGGCACCTGCTATAGTTTGCGGTGGGACAGTGTCAATGATCGCGTCTTCCCAATCCATCTCCTCGTCATCGGTATAATCCTGCCCGTCTTCTTCTTCTCCCTCAGTGGCAGGGGCATCAAGCTTGCGCTTCTTCGCAGTCGGAACATCTTCGAATTCATCACTGCTCACGTCGCTAAGGGAGGAGTCGCTATCCACGAGGCTGTTTAGGAATGCCTTGTTCTCCTCTGGTGTGGCGGTAGATGTCTTCGGCGCATCAAGGGCATCAAATAAAGTAGGTTTCGCGTCTCTTTTTGTAGGCTTTGCGGGCGTCGTACGTTTGGAAGCGGGCTCTGAAGCGGAAGGCGATGAGGCGCGCTGGCGTTTGCGCGGTACAGAAGGAGGCATGTTGGAGTGATTTTGCTGTTAGCTACGCCGCATAATGCTGAGGAATTAGCAAAAGGTCTCAGACTCCCCAGGATTCACAAACTGTGAATGTGAATGCAGGGCTCTAGAAGTGGAGAGGCGTACCTGAAACGCTGTGCGTCATACATGTTGCGAGATCTGACGGGAGCGATCGGATTCTGGGGTTCAGGGCTTCGGCTGAATTGCCGAGATCGAAACGCGTCTGCCTTTGGCTTGACGCGTTCTTTCCCGCTTCAGCTGGAAACGCCTCAAAGTTGGGAACGAGTACAGTGACTTACAGAGAATGCTAGCAGGAACGCAAAGTTAGCGAGTGTTGCCCCGAAGCCATGAAGAAGTGGAAAGAGCCGAAATTGAGCGGAGATGGTAGCCAAAATCCTCTGCGTTGCGGAGAAGCCATCCATCGCTAAGGCTGTTGCAAACCATCTCGCAGGAGGCAACGTACGAACCGTATGTGAGCGTCAGGAGGATGGTGTCCAACAAGTACTGACTGCAGTCTGCAGGAGAACTGTAGGGGATCTGTGTACCTCAAAAATTACAGCTTCGACTACAATTTCCCAACATGGGGGCCCTGCAACGTCGTAATGACCTCCGTAGCTGGCCATCTGAATAGCCAGGATTTTGACGCCCAGTACAAGTCATGGAACTCATGTCCTCCCGAAGCCTTGTTCGAAGCTCGGATCATCACCTATGTCGAAACTGGCAAGAAGGCTATCTCTCAGAACATCGAGAGACAAGCTCGGTACGCTCAGGCCTTGTTTATCTGGACCGACTGTGATCGTGAGGGCGAACACATAGGTACCGAGATTAGGGAAGTCGCCGTCGCGTCGAACCCCCGTCTTGGACAGCCTGGCAATGTTGTCCGAGCTCGCTTCTCAAACATCGAGCGGCAGCACATAATCCAGGCCGCTCGGAGTCCTATTGCATTGGATGAAGCGCAAGCAAACGCTGTGGCGGCCAGGATTGAGCTCGACCTACGGATTGGTGCAAGCTTCACACGTATGCAGACGTTGAACCTCCGGCCCCTATTTGAGGCTAACAATATGGGCGACGATGTGAGAGTGCTTAGCTATGGCAGCTGTCAATTTCCCACCCTAGGATTTGTCGTGGAACAGTACTTCAAAGTCAAGAATTTTGTTTCAGAACCATTCTGGTCTATCAAAGTCATGCATACCAAGGACAAGATCGATGTCACGTTCCATTGGGATCGCAATCACTTGTTCGATCGAATGGCTGTGGTTATTCTCTTCGAAAGCTGCTTGGCTGCGAAGTATGCAAAGGTCACCAAAGTGCAGACTAAGCCGGCAAGCAAGTGGAAGCCACTGCCTCTGACGACTGTCGAGTTGCAGAAGATGGGCAGCAAATATCTCCGCATGGACAGTCAGAGGATAATGCACATTGCGGAGACTCTATACCAGAAAGGTTTCATCAGCTATCCCAGAACGGAGACCGACCAGTTCGATCGTGGAATGAACCTGAGAGCCATTGTGGAAAAGCAAGTGCAAGGCCCTCGATGGGGTCAATACGCGCAAGCTCTCCTGGATGGGGCATTCAGTCAGCCGCGACAAGGACGCAACAACGACAAAGCTCATCCGCCTATCCATCCTGTCAACTATGTCAACCCAGATTCTTTGGAGAGCGATGAGCATCGACGGGTTCATGAGTTCGTGGTGCGCCGATTTCTAGCATGTTGTAGTGACGATGCTCGAGGAAGTAGAAGCGAGGTTGCAATCCAATACGGTTCGGAGTTCTTCCATGCCTCTGGACTTCAAGTCCTCCAGAAGAATTACCTCGAGGTGTACCCTTACGAGAAATGGACCAGTACACAAGAGCTTCCAAACTTTCAGGTCGGAGAGACTTTCGAACCAAAAGAGGCGAAGATCGCTGAAGGAAAGACCACGAAGCCGGGCTACTTGACGGAGCCCGAACTCATTGCACTCATGGACGCCAATGGCATTGGAACAGATGCTACAATGGCCGAGCATATAGCCAAGGTCAAGGACCGTAACTACGTTATAACGCGGCCTAGAGGACGCACTGCTGGCGAAGACGATGGCGGTGATTTGAGCGAAGGCGAAGCACCTGCAAGAGAAACCTCGGCAGGGCGTGGTAGAGGGAGAGGCAGAGGCAGAGGTGGTCGGGGTGGCGGACACGCAACTGGGAGATCAGGGGGTGGAACTGGAGTCCAAGAGTTCATTCCCACGACTTTAGGAGTTGCGCTATACGAAGGCTACGAAAACATGGGATTCGAGACAAGCTTGACGAAGCCATTCCTGCGAAAGGAGATGGAACTGAAGATGAAGGCGATCTGCGAAGGTCGCACCACACGATTGAACGTGGTACAGGAGAGTCTGGATATGTACAGGGATGTGTATCTGAGGACCACGCGACGGATGGATGTGCTACAGGCGGTAAGTCGGAGCAATTAGGTTTCGATTGCGTAACGCGGGCCCATGCTAATCTTCAATTTAGGCATGCAGGAAATACGTTCTTGGTCAAAATCACCCCTAAATACCTGTAACGGAGTATATTCCGGCTCCGAGAAGAAGTTGTTATATGCTGGGTGGCAAATGTTGAGTCGAATCCGGAGATAAAAGTGCTTGCAGGCGGTGGGGGACGGCAGCACAATCATCCTTGCATAGGATGACGGCGGCGGCGGGTCAGCCGATGGTGGAGCAAAGCCTGCCATGGCGAAAGGGTCGCTCAATGTATATTTGCTTATGGACATTGCGCGGAGCTGCGCTCCGCATAGGAAATACTGTGACATGGGCACAGTGGTAGATTTGGTAGATAAGATGCTACTCTTCGTCAAACAACTCGTTACTCGGCGCACCCGTAAACTCTGAGCCGCGTCGCTAGCCCCTCGGAAATGAGATCGGTTTGCTGGGGAGAAGACCCTGAAGGCTGGAAGGTGGAGCGGAAGCGCCTCTTGGTCTGGCCCTACAGGCTGCTACAGCTCTGGTGCCGCAGACTATCAACCGTCACTCTGCCACCTCCGCCCTCTGGGGAAGGCAAAGCTACCGTCTTATCTCTAGATCTTTTGAGGACAGAAATACGTGCACTTTGCACCGCATATAGACTTTCGCATCCTCCTCACGCCACCACACAGTCGCTACCTTCCACCGTCTGCTGCACCTGCACCTGCATCTTGCCGTCGCGTCGCGGCTCATCAGCCCACCAAGGAGGGGCGACATCCCACCAGGTCTCAGTCGAAGCTCGTGCTCCTTGAGCATGACTTCGCCGCAGATCGTTCACGATGGTACTATCTCTATCTGCTGCCCTCTCGACTCGCTCGTGACTGCAGTCTAACCCATCATGCAGGCAATACCGATGGCCTCAGTGCAGTCAAGTCTGCTCCGACGGACATCTACATCCCACGCAATAGAAGCGCCGGGGATTTGCTCTCTGCCGCTGCTGCAAACAACGACACTCATAGAGGTCGATCGTCTGTCGATGCCGTCGCTGCTTCAGCACCAACCTCGGACTTTGGACCACTGAGGTGAGTTGCTCCTGCTGCTTCGGAACATTCGTTACCTTGCACGCCTACATGGCGCCTTCAGGCTTTCCCAAAGTTTCATCCTTCTGACGTGCCTTGTCACAGGTCACCTATATTCCCGGAGCGCGAAAGTGGTCTCCGCCGCATCCGTCAAGTGCCTTCCCGACAACCTCCCTCTCCGAATCCTCAAAACACGTACCAACCACGCTCGTCCTCCCTTAACTTGGCCCTACCTACTTCACGCAAAGGCTCCCTGCCCCTACCATCCGGCCCCTCCTCGCCCACACTGGCGTTCTCCGAAGATCTCAGCCGGTTCCCTTCCGAGTCCCTACACTCTTTCTCTTTTGCGCATCAATCAGAAGAAGCTTTGCATAACAGGCAGAATGTTTTGAAAAGATCGGTAGATTTCATGCGGGATAAGCTTGGTTGGGCGAACAACAATCCGGGCATCCTCAGCGCGCAAGCAAAGCTTAGCAATGACCAGGAAGTGCAGAGTATGATCGAACTATTACAGAGGGCCAACCTTTTAGGGCCTGAGGTTCTGCATGGACAGGGACTCGGACTCGGACTTGGGCCTCTCACCGGTCCGGCAGATCATTCCGCGGACAATCTTTTCGAGAAAAGCTTCACTGAAAGTCCGCCTAGCATGATGGACAATCGACTACCGCATGAGCGTCTCTCTCCTCCTCCCCCTCCAGCTGAGGAGCCCATGTCGCCAAAATCATTCATGAGGCAGGACCTGGATGAGTCGAGTGAATCTTTATCTCGTATTACTTCCGAAGATGCGAAGGCTGCAACTGCCCTTGCTACGCCGACGGAGAAGCGGTCGTCTCTCAAGAGGACATACACCGACATTGCAGGGCTGTCAATGCAGAATAGACTTACCGAAGCACTGGCTCAACCATACAAGGCCTCTGATGTCGACCATGCTTCGTCCATCATCAGGCCGAAAGCAGTACCCACCGTGCTCCCACCTCAACACGCGGGACCTCACCCCATCTCCAACAATCCTGCCCCTCACGGCCATCAAAGGCACGTGGGGGCTAACCAGGCTATCTTCACAACCGAATCCACTGCTCCATGGACGATAACGGCCGCAAACGATTTGGCATGCTTGGTTTTTGGAGTGACCAGGGCTGAGGTGCGCAAGATGGGCATTATGGAGGTCATTCAAGAGGAGCGGAGAAGGTGGCTCGAGTCAAAGCTGCGCCATCCCGATCACCATGAGCCGCCGGCAAAGTCTGAACCAGCCACCAGACTTAGGCCGCCGCAAAGCAGCCAAAGCCAGAGGAACAGTCCACAGGGTTCCACGTCCATCACAATGGGAAACGGAGTTACCGCCAAGCTTTTGAGCAAGCCTCCGTCGACGTACCAGAGCAGACGAGCTAAGACGGCAAGTGGGATAGTTGACAATAACAACAACAATAGGCCGGCGCCTGGACACATGACTCACAAATCAAGGGGTGTACTGCTTTGCGGTGATGTGGTACCAATTCAGAAACGCAATGGTGCTACCGGATCTGCCTCTCTGTGGGTTAAGGAGAAACATAGTGGACTGATCTGGGTCTTGGAGGAGATTGCTGAAGATGTTGCGTACCTTTCCGTTGATGAGATTGGATGTGTCACAAAGGGCGTGGGTGCGATCGATCCTATATGGGGTGTCGAGCGTGTCCGAAGAGGCATGGATATCAAGAAACTTATACCCGAATTACCGAAACGGACTGGAACCTACACTGGAGCCCTGGACTACGATCGGATATCTGAGTTGCGTCGCTTCACTGCACGTACGGCCAACAGCATCAGCATACCTATCACTGTGGACAGACTTTCGGGTCAGGAGGGGACTCTTCGCGTTTCGAGCTTCCCACACATTGCCGGTATTATGGTTCTGTCTTCGGAGACACTACATGTCACGAGCTCCAACTCTGTCTTTTCGTCTGCCCTGTTTGGACAGGACAACCCAGATGGCATGCATGTCAACGGCCTGATTCCTTCATTCGACAAGATCCTGCATCTCATGACTGACGAGGACAAGATTCACTTGGTGGATGGGATTGTGATCCCTGAGCACAGCTTTAGACGAGCACGTGCTCTCCTGGCGCTGCGTGAAGGCAAAGCCGACGCTGCATCAATCTTCCTCCGGCCAAGTGGTTTGCCGGGGAAGCACAGGGACGGTTCCGATATTATGGTTGACGTGCAGATGCGTGTTGTGAAAAGCGACCGCCACGATCCAGCGTACCATGACAGCATCGACGAAGAACAAGAGGACGAGTACGACGCTCAACCTCCGACTGAGGTCGTCTACGCTCTTTGGATCACATATTCCCGCCAGCTACACGCCGTAAACCACGGCGTCGGGCCGGTAAACCCCCTGGTATCCCGCCCAGGCACACCGCCTCACCAGCCCTCACCTGGCCAGCCTACTCCCGAGACCATAGACGGGGAGACTCTATCCCCTAGCCCCACACAAGACGCTGCTCCCGTCTCCCTCTTAACCCAACAACTCCAAGAAGCCTCAACGTCATCCATGACCACCGGTGCCGAAGGCGAACCCTTCGAACATCCATCTCCAGACGCCCTCGCAGCCGGCGCGCAGATCATCAAAAAGAAAGCCATCGCCGACTTCCTGATCCTGGAAGAAATGGGCCAAGGCGCCTACGGCCAAGTCAAACTGGCGCGGTACAAACGCGCCAACGCCAAGAAAATGTGCATCAAGTACGTGACCAAGCGGCGCATCCTCGTCGACACCTGGACCCGAGACCGCCGCCTCGGCACCGTGCCGCTCGAAATCCACGTCCTCGACTACCTCCGCAGAGACGGTCTCCAGCACCCCAATATCGTCGAAATGGCCGATTTCTTCGAGGACGATGTCAACTATTACATCGAGATGATCCCGCATGGGCTACCGGGAATGGACCTGTTCGACTATATCGAGCTGCGCGTGAACATGGAGGAGCGCGAGTGCAGGAAGATTTTCGTTCAGGTGGCGAACGCGCTGCATCATTTGCATGTCAAGGCGAAGGTCGTGCACCGTGATATCAAGGATGAGAATGTGATTCTGGATGGGGATGGTGCGGTCAAGTTGGTCGATTTTGGCAGCGCGGCCTATATCAAGAGTGGGCCTTTTGACGTCTTCGTCGGCACTATCGGTACGTTCCTCTTTTCCACCCCCATCCCCCGTCCCTTTCCCCTTGCCTTCCATCTTCCCTCTTACCCACCTCACCCTCCGTATCCACCCACGCCCCAACTAACCTCCCTCAAACAGACTACGCGGCCCCCGAAGTCCTGCGCGGCTCGCCCTACCGCGGCAAAGAACAAGACGTGTGGGCGCTGGGCATCCTGCTCTACACGATCGTGTACAAGGAAAACCCCTTCTACTCCATCGACGAGATCATGGACCACGACCTCCGCGTCCCCTACGTCATGAGCGAGGACTGCATCGATCTCATCCGCAAGATGCTGGATCGG
The DNA here is from genome assembly GCA_027923365.1 of Zalaria sp. Him3. Classification (NCBI taxonomy): domain Eukaryota; kingdom Fungi; phylum Ascomycota; class Dothideomycetes; order Dothideales; family Zalariaceae; genus Zalaria; species Zalaria sp. Him3. The sequence continues at coordinate 125,615 of BPUN01000013.1, read as the reverse complement.
AATGTCGAGAGGCGCATTGGGATTCAGGCCGTGCTGGAGCATCCGTGGTGTCAGAGGGTTGAGGAGGAGGAGGAGTGAGGGGGAGGTTTGAGTTGAGTTGGGTGATGGGGTTGGGTTGGGGGATGCTAGGAGGAGTGGGGATGAGGGATGGCAAGGTGGCGGTGGAGATACCCCCAGGCGGGAGAATATAACAGGTCAGATTCGTGGATTCATTGGCTTGCTTGCATGGAGGATAGGCTTGGATTCGTATGGAAGCGACTTTCCCCCATTCCCTAGTCTGGGATGGGCAATGAGGCAGATGGACTTGATTTTCATGAGGCGGCTTACCCCGATGGATAGAGTAGACTAGAGAAGTACACAAGGCTGAGTGTCGCTCGCAATGATAGGACAGGTACATCCGTATAGCAAAGGAGACTAGACTGTCGAATTATGTCACAGCTGTGCTGTGCTGTGCTGTGTTGTGCTGGCCTGTGCTGTGCTGGCCTGTGCTGTGCTGGCCTGTGCTGTGCTGTACTTTGTTGTGCTGTGCTATATGAAGGAGAATGAACAAGAACAAGCCCGTTTGAGACGTAGACGTAGGATCATAATGGAAAGATTGATAGAGAGCGGTAGAATCAAAATTGCGCGAAACGCCGAACCCTGCAAATATCTGCGTACCCAGTTCCCAGACATCCTTGCGCCCCGAAACAATGAAGGAAGAAAAAGGAGAGACCCCGTCCATAGTAACCGTAATGAAATACTGAACCAATCCCAAACCTTAACCCAATCCGTGTCCCAAATCCTCATCACAATCCTCATCACAATCCTCATCACAATCCTCATCACAGTTCTTAGTCCCAGTTCCTCCGTGCACATACCCATAAGCCTAAACACCCTGCGTTCCTATCTTCACTCCTTCCTCCGTTCCCTCCTTCCCTGATTCCCTCCTTCCCTGATTCCCTCCTTCCCTGGATCCTCCCTTCCACGCTTCCTTCCCTCCTTCCTACATAACAACACACCCCCCACTCCTCGCCCTCCTCCTCCTACCCCCGCCCACACCAACCCCACCCACCCCTCCCTCCCCCCTTCCTTCCCCCTCCCTATCCTCCTCATCCGCATGCATCATCGCGGCCTCGCGGGCCCTGCGTCTACGCCTCCTACTCCCCGCACCCCCGACGCCAGCCTCCTCCTGCGCGATCATGAAGCCCGCCCATTTGCGCTCGAGCCGCAACGCTGCGGCCCAGTTGGCGGACAGGCACCGTTTCGTGTGTTCGTCGACGGTGGGTTGGTAGGTGTAGAAGCATTTTAGGGCGATCAGGGCGGTGGGGTACGATTTTTCTTTGTCGGGTATAATTGTGGGTGCGGAGGCTGAAGTGGTGGCAGTGGCAGTGGTGGCAGTGGCAGTGGGAGCGGTGCTAGGCTCGAGCGGGTGCGAAGACAGTGCCTGAGGGCGCCTCAGCACAACCTCAGCGTTGCGCGACAGCACCTCTCGCACGCCCGTCCAAGTGACGTTCTGGCAATCATACGCGACCAACCTGAGCCCGATCGACGGTTTCTGCCTCGGATCACTAGTCCGTGGACTTCTGGCCCGCACCATCGCGGCCGCTTCGGCAAGCACCAGGTCTGAGATGCGCGTGTTATCCATATCCAGACTCTGCAGACGCGTACAGGATTTGAGCACGGGTAGCATCCCTGTGTCGCCGAGGTTCTCGCAGTAGGAGATTGAGAGGTGGCGGAGGGTTGATTTGCAGGGGGATGTGGCGAGGCATTGGAGTGTGGCGTTGGTTAGATCCTCTAGTTCTTCGAGGTCCAGGTGGGTGAGGGCCGGCAGCGTGGGCAGGATGTCTGTTAGCGAGGCGTCGGTTATGCCGTGGCATTTGCTGAGTTGGAGACCTTCGAGATTTGGCGTGTTGTTGATGAGAGTCATGATCCCTTGGTCGCTGATGTTGCGGCAGCGGGTTAGGTCGAGGTGCTTGAGGTTGCGGGGTGGGACGATGGGTCTGCTGGTCAACCAGTCGATTTCGCTGTCTTTGCCTTCCATGAGGACGGCGAGGGATTCGTCGGTCAGGCTGTCGCAGTTCATGAGGACTAGGCGCTCAAGGGTGTTGCGCTTGAAAATGGCTTGCATGAAGTCCACGTCGTCCCAGCCCCGAACTTCGCCAGCACGCAAGTCCTTGAGTTGGCTGCATGATTCAATCACACGACGTAGACCCCGACTGTCGACATTGTTGCACCAGGAGACATTGAGATATTCGAGTCTTGTGCAATGCTGCGCTATGTACTTCATTGCGGTGTTTGTTGCGCCGGCTAGGCCAGACAAACTGAGGTGGAGAAGTCGGGTGTTCTGGATTAGGAAGGTATGGATCGAGGTGCGGTCGATGCGACAGCCTTCAAGAGAGAAGCTCTCCAGATTTCGGCACGCGTCAAACAGTGCTTGCGAATGCCATTTCTCCCGGAGCTGGACGCATCCGCGAAGATTGAGATCCTTGACAAATGGTCCGGCTGATGTGATGATCCTTACAAGTGCATTTGCTGGGATGTCCCTGTAGAAGTCAGAGGTATCCAGAACTGCCCAAAGTTGTCCGTCAAAGCACATCTTATGCCAGGACTTGGAGACGGCCGAGCAGCGAATGATCTGTCGAGGCTCCAGATAGCTCAAGACTTCCATTCGGAGCTCAGAAGGGAGGTCGTGCCAGAAATTAAAATCTGGCCGCGTCTGAAGTGGCTTCGAAACTGAAATCGAAAAGTAGTCACTCTCTTCCGCGATGCCCGGTGTCATTCCCAGCTTTGAAGTAGGCCTGACCTCTGACGGTAAGCCAACCGAGTTCTTGCCATCACAAAGGTAGCGTACACGAGCACGCTCATCGAAGTACGGAATTTGAATGCCAGGAGTAGTGACTGTGGATGTTGGAGCAGTAGAATAGCCAGCAGATAGCTCGTTTGCGAGTGCATAACCAGAGCCATAGGACGGACTCGATGAGGAAAGAGAAATGCAAGACACTGACGCCTTTCCGCCGGTTCGGTAGCCGGAGGAGGGTGTACGACCAAGCTTTACCAGTGACGGTGAAGAAGAGATGCGTTGTATGGTATGTAACAGCCGCTTCTTCCCCTTCAGTTTGATAGGGGTCGGTGGTGCTGTCGTGCCGTTGGGGAAGGAGACAGAGATCTCGGTCATTGGTGTTTCCAGCACCGACTCCATGGATGATTGGGCCATCGTAGGACGTAGTTGTCGGCTAGACAACTTCTGAATAAAGTGCCTCAAGAGTCTAGTGGTATAGCCCAATTGACCTGATGTCGGACGTCTCCTGCTCCTGCCGACGTTGGGATGAGACCCTTGCTATACGGCTTGACAAAGATGGTGATCAATGTTGCCGTACTGGGCGATGGTGTATTCTACCCCTTCAAATATGTTCTACCAACCCCTTCTGTTTGCCCAGCCCTCTCTTTCGACTCGTGAGTCTTGATAACGATGGTGCTCGGGATGCAACGGCGGGGCGGAACTGGTCAAAGCCGATCCCTGGAGATGGGCATTCGGGCGGGTCTCTCCTTGTCTGTGGCCTTCAAAGATCGATCACCACCATCTGACGACAGACACGACCAACAGGTCAAACAACAGACAGTACAAAAGTACAAGAAGGAAGTCGAGGGTGTGCAGGGTGCGGGCGGTAAGTGGTGGGGACTGCTTGGGCCGCGTATAGCGCTAAATTATCGTTATCGCCGTCTCGGCGGGGGTGGGGCAGTGCCGTTGACTCGCGCCGATTGCAACGGTCGAGACTGCGTTGCGACTTCGATAGTATATCATGGACAAAATAACAGTCGACAAGATGTGTGAACCAACAAGTCATCAGTTCAAGTGTGCAGCTGGATGCAAGCTTACGAGGGGTCGGGGTGCACCGTCCCGCCGGCTTGTCGCATGACAAGCACACTGCGCGAGGCCCGCTACGGGTGGGGGAGGGCTTCATGCTGGGCAGCCGAGGAGTGATGCTGCGTACCTACCTACGTAGGCTACAGAAGCTTCGGCGACAGGTTTGCTGGAACACGGCGCAGATATTGAAGCTCAAGACAGTTACGGCTGGACTGCTATCTGGTGGGCTACCATAGGCTCATCAACAGAACTAATAGCTTTTCTACTCGAGCATAATGCGAACCCGTCCGCCGCAGACCCCCGTGGACGATCCCACCTCCTCTGGCGCTCGTGCCTGACTGTGATGAACCTCGCGATCTTCACTTCACAGGGAATGCCACTGATGAGCTCGGCAGCAAAACGGTATCCGGCGCTTCCTTCAGAACCTCACTGCCTCAGCCGAAGGTGCCCAAGACCACTACCACCTGCCTTGAGCTTCTGCTCGAGAAGGTTCAAGACGTAGATGCTGAAAGATAGTAGCTTGGATGGTTCCTGCTCTCCATCGCTGCAGAAAACGGGCAGTGGTCTATCGTACAGCTCCTTCTGAAACGTGGCGCGGCTGTCAACGCCAAAGACATCAACGGCATGTCACCGCTACTCTGGGGGCTATATAGTACGCGGACGCATGTTGAATTCGCGTGGTTCCATTTCTGGTCAAAGTATACCATTATCCCTAGCGACGAGCATGCGGCAGACTCACCTCCTCTCCTATGCCGCCGATAGGACGATCAAAACCAAGTTCAAGGACACGGCTCTTTCGCTTGCCGTCAAAGAAGGACTCGAGATTACTGCCAGAGTCATCCGGGATTTTGACCAATCTTATGAGATGCATACTCAAAGCCTCTCCTAGAATCGCAAAGTGAAATTCGATAGATCACAAGAACAGGGGAATACGAAGGTATTACTGGCGATGTTGGGAAGAGCAAAGTTCGAGGTTACTACCATTCATCTCCAAGACCATGACAACCTGTCCTTCTATTCGATAGCGAACATCTCTTACATCGAACTGCACGATTGGTCTCGTGCCCATTTCTACAATCATGTGGAACTCTGTGCCGACGACGGCTTGGGCATGTTCTTGCTCGATGAGTCGCTTGCTCATTTCCATGACGGACTCAGCTCTAGATCGTAGAGATGCAGAACAAGGCGGAAGTTATTATCTATGGGTGCTGGGAGCTGAGAATTCTCAAAATGGAGGACGAGTGAAAAGTCACCGTGAATGGACCTTGTGTGATAAAGCTTCTCCGTCTCGGAAGTCACTCTTAACGGGAACTGACATATTCCGGAGCTTGAGACAGAAGATGAGTCCCAAGTGGTGACTCCGGAGGGGAGAATCAGTGCGAGCACGAAAACGGGGACCTTTGCATCGGCACACCAGGGTGAAGGGTCGGAATCGGGGTTTCTGGCGTTAGCAATCCGAGGATCACGGTCTCGATTCGGAATGTGAGGTATCTTCATTTTGGTAACGCTGACTTTCTTGAATGACTGTCTCATTTCGAACACGCCTGGTGCCACGAAGCCTCATTGGGTGCTAAATACTCCTTTGCTAGCAACTTACCCGCCGTACATCTTCCGTCCAAAAGTATGGGTGCTCCTGTATTCTAATCGCGACAATTCAACCCTTGTGTTTAGAAAGCTTTCTGAGCAGAGGAACCATGCCCCTTATACATGCAAGCGTATCTGGAGTTCGCATAACTTAGATGTGCGGCCAGCATGGAATACTTCCAGGCTCACGGAATAGCTGCGCCGTGACGGGCGCGAAGAACGCCCCAGCCACCAATGTCACCTTAACTCGACATCACCCGATCGGGAAATGCTTCGGCAACAAGGCTTAGCTGCAACATCTACGCGATTTCGGGTTTTGATACATACACATACGTCTTTGATTGGAGCTTTCTTCTCGGAGCGACAGACCTGTCGAGTTCTGGGAACCATTAGCAGCCACGTCTTTGGACTGCCTGTGTTTACCTGAATTTGCCTTGGAATGACGCGGACCCAGCCGCTGCAGCTATATTGCGACCCGCAGCTCTTAGCGAACGTATCGGTGGCATGTGATTCCATGCCCGTCGAGATCGAATCAGATCAGCGAAGATCGAGACGTCGATCCCGGCACTGTAGCCAGTGTAGCGTAGCCTTGTCGGAGCTGCCTGAGGGTACAATGACTAGGTCTTTTCGGCGAGGCTGATTTGTTGTCAATCTTAAGAGCAATGAGATGACATCCTTTGATTCTCACGATCCTCAAAATTTAACAAGATGTCAAAACCGATGAAATCCTACACTTCCTATACCGTTGGCATCATATGCGCGCTTGCGATTGAGAGCGCTGCCGTGCAGGCGATGCTAGACGAAGAACATGGTTCTCTCACAGTACAAGGCGACGAAAACTCTTACGCTTTTGGCAGCATCGGAGACCACGATATTGTGATTGCCTGCCTTCCAAGTGGTTTGATCGGGGTGAGCTCAGCTGCAACAGTCGCTAGAGATATGCTACGTAGCTTTCCTATCAAGATCGGGCTCATGGTCGGTATTGCAGGGGGGGTCTGGAGCCCGGACGTGGATATCCGTCTGGGTGATGTGGTCGTTAGTCAACCGGGAGACACACATGGAGGGGTCGTTCAGTGGGATTTCGGAAAGTTGTAGAATGGTGGAGAGTCTCGGCAGACTGGTACCTTAAACAAACCACCTCGAGCATTATCCTCTGCGCTACAGTCGCTTAGAAGTCGGCATATTACGGATGGCAGCAACATAAAAGGATATCTCACGGAAATGTTGAAGAGCAAGCCGCGCATGGCGACGAGATACACCCATCAAGGGAAGGGAAATGACCAGCTGTTCCAAGCAACCTACCCGCACGAGGTCGGCCAGAATTGCCACCAATGCGATCCGACCATGACAGTCTCACGACCAGAGCGGCCAACTACTGAACCGGCGATATATTACGGGACAATTGCGTCCGGCAACAAGGTGGTGAAAGACGGCCTCGCTCGCGACCAGATAGCGGGAAAAGAAAAGGTCATATGTTTCGAAATGGAAGCAGCCGGATTGATGGACAGTTTCCCATGTCTGGTAATACGAGGCATCTGCGATTACGCAGGCTCGCACATGAACAAAAGATGGCAAGAGTACGCTGCTGCAACCGCAGCAGCCTATGCCAAGGAATTTTTGATGATCATGAACCAGCAGGAGGTGCAAGCCCTTCCCTTAGCAAGTGGGTACACTGGATCCGAATTTTTAGGGATGTACTAATACAAAGGAAGGTCAGGCTGAAAATCGTTCAAGGTCAAGAGGTCCGGGATATCGTACTATTCAGACTGGTGCTATGGAAGGCATTATTGTAGTGGGAAACAACATTGTCAGTGGAAGCACGTTCACGTACGAAGGTCGAGGGAGATATACAAATTGAGATCATGCGAAAACACTATTTGAAAAGCCTTTACACTACGATATCCTGTCTTTGGCATTAGAAGATAAGGATCATCTTTCTGTCCAATGTGAAACCTCGAAGTATTTATCTCCTAACTCCTTTGTATGAAAAGCAACATTCGCCCGCGCGACCCAGTGTCTGAAGTCATTACTGGGCACCACTATGGACAAACCGGTCAACACTCATCAGCAAACGCGACATACTTCTCATGATGCACCAATCAAGTTCAATTCCGTCCGAGCCATTTGCAGGGTTGTATTTGACCTGTGCACCAGAACGCGTGATCAGAAAGTGATCGAGAAACGCCTCTCCGGGGTTCATGTGGAGCTGCGTATGATCGCCCGGTAAAGATTGGCCAAGCAGCTGACCGGTTAGCTGATACGAAGACCTGTGTTCAGATCCCACTGTCCCCTTTTCGGGGCCCAATCATTGATAACTGCGCGTATGTGAGGCGGCTAGCCCCTGCGCAAACCATTGGACGCCGCTGCACGCGACGGCTTCCCTGGAATGCAGCCTCCCAGTGCATCGGTTACGTCGTCGAAAGGCGGTGGCCCGGTCGGCGGCATAAGTCCTGTGGGATGGCCTAGCAGAATACCACACTTGAGTTTTGTAGACTCGGCCTCTGTGCCTGTCACATGAATATCGGACTCAGCTTACCAGATAATCGCGCATTATACGTCTCTGTCCCGACCTCGTACTCTTTCGAACCTACTCCAGCTAGCCAAAGCACCCTCTCATTCACAAATTGTCGCTAGCATGTCAGACGACCATCTTGAACAAGATGGGGACACGTCGCCGTGAGTATGCTAAGAAAAATTTGCAGCTACTCATTGACACTGCAAACAACGAGAAGCCCAAACGCGTACCTATTGCTTTTGCGGATAATTCGTGAGTATGGCCCCTCGCCATCAAGCCTGAGGAAGCTCACACATACGAAAATGTCAGCAATACAATGGCCAGTGTTGAAAATGCGGATATTTCTTATAACGTACAAGACTTTATTCAACGCCATGAACTCACCGGAGAGGAGGAACTTCTGCTTGTCATAATCAAAGGCGCCATGATTGTAAAGCATTATGACAAGACAAGCACTTTCCAAGTCCTACAACAGAAGATACCCGATCAGACGAACGCCGACATGCATGTGCTATCGAACGAGTCCATTGGACGCGCCAGCTTCTCGCACTGTATCTTACAGTCTTTCTGAATTCGATTGCCGGCGTCATGGAAGGATGGGACACAGTTTTGCGTGATTAAGTACGTGTTACGAATCTATTGGCTGATGGCATAGCGACTGACTGTTCAGTCAATATCCCGGCATTCTTTTCTACAAGAATTTCCTCCAGTGTCGTGAAGAGAATGATGCGCATCGACACACATGAGCTTTCCCTAGCGCTGGCCCTGGCATTCCGAACAATCAGCCTCGCTGGTGCTCTGCCAGTCTTCTTTTACATCGATCATTTCGGACGTAGATCCCATTTACTAACGACATTTCCCTTGATGGGTCTCCTCCTACTCGACTCCGCAACTGGGGGTTGTAATGACGTTCATTTTCCTCTTTGTTGCCTGCTACTCGCCAGCGCTGGCCCGATCCCGTCCGCGTACGCGGCGGAAGTGTTCCCAATCAGCCACCGGAAGGTTGGGATGAACTGGGCAGTCGCAGTAAGTCCTCAGAACGCGCCTCTTGACGCGGGGATATCGCCTGCTCGCATAATTCTAGATAAATAACCCGTTCGCGGCTGTACATTCAATCTCTTTTTCCTCGGATGTACTACACATTTTGGCCGCACGGTACGGGCGCCTTCGAGTTTCTCGCCGGCTTCAACGCCCTTTCGTTCTTGTTGGTGTTACTTTTCGTTCGAAAAAACGCAAATGTACTCCCTCCAGGAACTGTGCGCTATATTTGACTGTCTGGTCTGGACACTGGGTCGGTGTTTGCAAACGATCGACTGAATGACGCCAAGGATGTTTTCGATGTTGGATGTGATGGATTAGACTTCGCAGAGGGCGGTCCTCTGTCTGAAGATGTTGGTTTCCTGTCCGTCGAGGGTGGTTCCCTGTTCGCAAATAGTGATTCGTTTGCAGGTTATACAATTCCAAAATCAAGGCTTCTTTCAGCCCCAGATATGGTACCAGGACGGGGCTTTACTCTGTTCTACGTGTCCACCTGCTCTTAAAGTTCGTTCTCTCCAGCCCCATGTCACCTAGAATCGTCGCTAGTGGCCTCCGATTGCGTCTTTGGGCGTGAAATGACGTCTACAGCCTCATCGGACGTACAGTATCAGCAGCAGCAGCAGCAACAACAGCGTAAGGTAGCGGTAGTGGTGGTGACGGTGGTGATGATGATCATGAAGATGGTGGTGGTGGTGGTTGGTGTGGTTGGTGTGGTTGGTGTGGTTGATGATGTTGCCTTGAATGCCTTGAGATCCAAGAAACTGACTCCGTGGATGTGTCGGGATGTGACTGATTGTGCTGTAACATTCCCGTATAGTAATTCAGCGCAGGTTCTGCACCCGAAGGCTGAAGATTGTTCCATGTGAGGATTGGCTGTTCTTCGGTATGGTCTCTGCACCCGGACATTGTCGCTGTAGGACGACATTGGGTAGAACCGGCCTTCTGGGATCGTGGTCCCTGGGCTCACCGTATACCGGATCTCCTCCCCTAATCGGACGGTGCCTTGACCGCCCACGGCGATCTGCTGGGCCATGTGCCCTTTACTGTTGTCAGCTAAGCCCATCTACTAGGCTATGGAGTCTTCCAGATGGATCACAGACCATGTCGGGTGTAATCCATGGAGACCCGTGCAAGACTTGGGTGAGTTCTAAAGTATACCTAAAAGGATCGTTGTAGAAGAGATAGACGGGCGGAGCGGCTGAGCATGCGAGTAGACAAGTAAGGTACATACTAGCCTTGCCCAGCACGTGGTTGACAGCTAAGACCCCGCTCTCTTCCCACAAGATCGCTCCGCATGAACCCCCCGTCAATTTGCACCCTATAACCACAGAGCAGCCACCATGAGACATTCGGTCCACATGAGACATGAGAAGAGATGGTGACAGCGGCTTCTGTGATTTGGATTTGCGCACGTGTAGCCGCACCAGGAATCGTTATGTTCGTGGGACGCTCTTGCCGGTTGTTCGAGGATGCACATGTAGGTAGTACTCGTTGGAGCCAAGCATATACCATAAGACATGGCTTTACGGTATGCAATTGAGCCGTTGGTGACGAAGTAAGAGGCATGTTCATTCCAGTTTCTGTACACTCTCGACAGGTTGTACTTCCATACCTTACCTTCGCTTCCTAGATGATCTGATCCAAAAACTTACTAGGTAGTCTCACAAGTATGCTCGCGCTAAGTCTGTCCTCTTTAGTCTCCTAAAACGCTCTTCCCCCCGTACCTTATGCATCGCCAGCATGAGCAACCGAAATACACCCGAATTGCATATTGCGATACGTGTGATTTGACTGTCCATATCCGCTCTTGTACACAACCTCGGCCGAGTACTCATTACCGAACCTTGCCACAGCGCTGCCATCCATCACGATGTGCTCAAAGGTCAACCCTCGAGCTTCCTGCTCTGTCTCCAGCATGTCCTTCAGTTTGGCATCATCATTGGCGATGATCCCTGGTAGTAGCTTGACGGTGTCGTTGTCCATCTCTTTGACCTCGGCCTGTATTAGCGTTGGGTGTCGTTGCTGTGGTACAGGGCAGCCGGGAAAGAGGGTTTCGAGGTGTCCGATCAACTCAGATACCGTGTTAACGAGTTCGGAGCGGTGATGCCCCCGTACAGCGCCCATTTCGTCCTGTCAGCCCCGCTGTGCAACTTCAGCGTAGTGCTGTAATATTTGCCCTTTATCTTTCGAAGATTGAAAGACATGCTGCGCCAAGGGCTCTCAACCTGCGCCAACTCATCCGTCTCGACCAATACCTGAAGCCGCTCTTCGTCCGGTCGTGTGATAAGTTTCACCGTAGCAAAACTGTTACACGCTGCCCTAATCCTGCCAAAAGTATTAGTCGCCTCTTGCAGCAGCTGTTGGGCGACCCGCAGCTCTTCGGCAGGGTATTCGGACAAAGCTGTGTATATCTGCTCATCGGTCAGCGTACCAGACTCAATTTCTAGGCCGACTGATGCGCCCGATCGCTGGAGATGGATCTGGGATGCCTCGAGCCGAGCTAGAGACACAGCGTAGTCATCTTTGAACTCTTTGCCGCATTGCACTAGTTCGAAACATTGGACGCAGGCGACGAATGGAGGCTGGTGAGTAGAGCGGCTAGGTCGGCCATCACCAAGGAAAGATACTGGTGATATATAATCGGGGCAGGTCAATGTATTAGCTGTTACAGAATTTTGGTCATGACACGAGCAGTGTTTCCCCATCCTGTTGCATGCATGCTGAAGTATTGAGTCGATACATGGTATGGATCTGGAGGGAACGCGACCGCATCGCTCAGCCGCACCTTGTGTAACCGCAACCTGCATGTAAGATACCATAATATAATGTACATGGTCTACGAAACTTATTCGTATACCCTTCCAACATGTACAAATACGTGTAAGAAAGTTTAAGTATTATACGCTTTAATTATCAAGGTCGTCGGACACACCCAATCGTCTTACCGCCATTTCAACTGCAGGCTAGCCCGCAAGATCACAGGGCTCGGTCTGTTTGAGGACCTCAAATTTGTAAAAACATGCCTTTAACGTGCATCAATTTCCCAGAGGTATTTTGCTACCAACTAGAACACGAGGAAATGATCGCCGCCGAGACACGCACAACGCAAGTCTTAATGTATAGAAATGACTCCCTATATCTAGCTCTTCAGTATGAGATACTGTATTCAATGGACGGTCCCATGAATGCGGCGGAGTTCTATAGAAGATTTCCTTTATCCTTCCTTGAAATACCTACCTATTAAGCGTAAGCCCTGTTAGGCATGGCTCAAGGGTGATGAGTCCTAGCACGCATGGCTCAAGAGTAACGGGGTCCCCGTTAGCTCCAATGACATCTGCCCCATAGCGGCTGCGATCATTTGTTGTTGAATCCTCTCTCGAAACTTCGCATAGCCCTGTTCCCTTCCCGTGAGATTGACTACAGTCGTGTGATCTCCTTCGATCTTCAAAACGTTTTCATCCAGATCCGGTATGACCACACCAGCATCACCACCTAGGATCTTCGTGACATGTATGTCAAGGAGACTCCCCGAGTAGGGACCCTCCGAGAAGTCCCGTTCGAGCTCAGTCAAGGGAACGGCCCAGTCCCTGAGCCTTGCTTTGATTGTGTATCTCGGAACCCAGCATCCACGGACAGTTTCTGTAAGGTGTGCTGGAGATCTCCAATGGACGTGTCCTCTAAGAAGTCTACGCCAGGACATGCAAACAAGAAGATCTCGGTCGTACATTGCAGAATAGATTCGTACGTCTGATAACGGTTAAGAGCTCTAACAAGCGCACTCTTAATGACAGATCCTCCGAGAGAATGCCCAATAAAGATGATTGGGCGATTCATATCCGGGGCTCGTTCCTTTTGAAGATGCCTGAGCAGCTCGTAAGCCAAAGTGTAGCTGCCGGGGATAGTATCGATCCAGGCTCTCTGACTATAGCCGAAAGTCATAGTCCTCATATGTGGGAAATCTTTAGGTAGCAAATCACGTAACCAAAGCGCATTTGTTTCCGCGTGCCCCCATGTTGAATATGGGCCGCCTCCTAAGCCGTGTACCGCAACCAAGTCGAGTTGCGCAGGGAAGTCAGACTCAGTCGGCTCATATAGCACGTCGAGCGATGCTCCACAAACTGCAATTTCGCCAGCATGCCAGGTCTGTATGTGCCGCATGGGCACCATAGCTCGCTCCTTCACCACCTTATCACACTTCGTTTGATGCTTCTTCATGTGATCGCTTCTCTTAAAATACCTGCCGCACCCTTTGCACTCGTGACTTTTGCCCTTGTGTGTCGACACGTGCCGAGCGCAAGTGTCGCGCCGAGAGTACGACTTTGGGCAGTAGGGACATCTGTGTACAGTCGCTGATGATGGTGTATTTGTTCTGACAACGGCTGAGGTGGAGTCGGCTATATGCGAGGGTAGATCGCTAAAGCCTTCACCGTGAGCAGGGTTCTCTTTTTCGTACTCCATGTGCTCATCGAACTCATTAGGCATAGTGGTAGCCTCCGGTGAACCTCTCGCGTCTTTCCGAAAGGAAAGCCATCGTAGCTTGACGACGTCTGATAAGAGCTTCTATACACTCTTATTCGAGGATCATACTCAGAGATTAGGTCGATAATTGCTAAGGCAGTAGCTCCTAGCAGTCAGACGCTAGTATACGGTGTAACCGAAGAGATCTCGAACCCAAAATGCATGAAGACGGATTCTAGTAGAGATGGCATACAGGTGGGAATGTTTGCTAACGTGGCGGTTGCATGCATAAGGTAGCGCACAAACGCGAGGTTGTTGCGTACAGCTCAGGAGATACAATTGCCCTGGCCCATGGAGTCGTTATCTCCCAGTTTGCAAAAAGATGCAAAGTATCTTCCGTTCTGCCCATATTTCAATGTTGCCTCTCCGTTGCCCCTGAGCTCTTGCGCAGCATTGAATCTGAGCTTCTAGTCTGCGCTTAGATGGTTATGGGCAACAAGAGGCAACGTAACCTACAAGGCCGAAGTCAGTGATAATTTGATCTAGGTACCTCGCATCATACTGTGGCCTTACACCTCCATAGCTTCTATCGTTTCCGCCAACATGGATGCAGCGCAGCAAAGACCCGCAGCTGCTCAGGAGGTGACGCAGGCGTCTCCCGTAAGGTAGGCTGCAGCATCCGCGCATACTAACAGTGAGTTTCACTCATACAGTACACGCTTCATACTTAAAGTCTCCTAGACGAAAATTCGCAACAGAGTAAAAATCCAAACCATCACAACCATCTCACCCCCACCTCGGCGTGACGACAGCGACTGCATTGCCGGACTCTATAGTAGGGTCTTCAACTATGCCAGTATCTTAAGCTGGAACGTTGCGATCAATCTGCGAAGTCATGACACCGTCTCTACCTCGTTTCTTTAATTCTGAACTCGTGTCGGAAACTCATCGCGGATGTGGTCTTCTAGGCGTCTCAGGCCTTGAAATTAGTTTGACACTAATATAGTCGTTAGGGGATATATTAATATATCACAATTATCCGCATGAGGTCTGTCCAGGCTTGGATGACAGTGATTCAGCGCCAACCTTACGGTGTACTGTATACATGTAATACGGATTACGAGTCAAGGGTAGGGCCATCGTCATACAACGGGAGCTTCGGATTCAAGAATGCAACGCGAACAATGACGATTTACTGGATTTGAATGGGCACGAGATGACATCGTAGAAACGCGTATTGTTTGCCCAGAGGTATCTTGCTATCAATTAGAATACAAAAAGTCACGATCGCGCTAGTGTCGCGCAGTTGCTCTATCTCCCAACAGCACTTCAGGACATCCTGTCCGCGCCAGTCTTGAAAGAGATACCAGCCAGAGAGATGACCTCCCACTTGTCCACAGCAGCCCAAGCGGCAACCAATGTACCGACCAGAGGGATCACAGCCCTGCCCAAGTTGAGAGTGGCCCACTTGTCCACCAGTGCATGCACTGTCTCCTCCTTGGCAACACCAGCCTCAGCTGCGGTATCCTCCAGCGAAGTTCCGGCCAGAGAAGACGCCTTCTCTTGGAGCTTGGCGTTGACCGGGTTCATGATCAGAAGTGTGTACGGCAGGACAGAAGGCATGAGGATCGCAGCCGTGAGCCAGAACTTCTTGGTTGCGGAATCGGTGGGCTCTGCACACACACCATGGTCAGTGAACGCGATCCAACATTGGCAAGACAATTCGACATGGGACATCTAGGAAGGATTTATGTGGAAACGCACCTTTGTAAGCCATGAGTCCAAAGATAGCTGCGCTGGTAGCGCTCAGGATGGGTGCTGCGACCACGCCGATATCAAACATCTTCTTCCACTGTTTGGCGAGCAGTGGGGCTGGTGCTTCCATGAAAGCTGGGACGCATAGCGCGGAACAGCTAGTCATCATACCTGTAATAAGGTTAACTGGCCAATTCAATTCTTCGAGCGTCCAATTCGCGATGATAATAGGTGTTGATTGCATGATGCTGGAGCTGCTCATGCGTTATCCATGTATGCGACGACCACCATCAAGGGTGCCGTTCGGCTTCCTATGCTACAAGCATGTAGGAGAAACAAAGCTATTGTCTTCCATATCGGTATGTACAACCTCGATGTCGTTGCCCTTAAGGTTGACGTCGTTGCAACTGTGGGGGATTTTGCGGAGAGCGGGCACGTACCAGTCAAAGCGCCAGCGGCAGTGAGACCCAACACCTGAGCGGTGCGGATCGTCACACTTGGCTGCTCCAAGTTGATTGGGATGCGGTCGAGATGAAGCTTGTCCATGATTGCAGAGGTGACTTAGACAGTTGTGTGTGTAGATGTTTAGGAGAGACGACCAAGTTTCCAAACACTGGGCAGGGGTGTTGTGCCAGGTCATGCGAGGGGCAGGCGCTCGGACCAGCTCTTGTTTCGTCACTGTCACGAGATAACGAGGAAGGCACGTTCAGCTATTGCACTAAGGGAGTTAAAGTTGACCTCTGTTTCACCCTTAGGCCGAAAGCCTTGAGCCTCATCCTCGTCTCTCAGTCCTTACCATTGATCGACCTGTTCCTGGAGATTGCCTTCGTGGATACATCTCTACGCATAGTTGTCTTGCAGACGTCGGTTGAACCATGGTAGCACAATCAAGCGCTTCTTTGACTTCTACCGCCTGATTTCGGGCATCGCAAATTGTTTCAGTACATACTTGAGGAGGCTCTAGCACAGGCCGTACGAATTCATACTTAAGAGCGCTCATCGGATATGGTCAAGAGTCCCCTTCAAGCAGTCTGGCCTTTTCTTCGCTTCTTAGATCTTCAATACGCCGCCGATCGAGCTTCCGCGGGCTTGCGAGCCACTGCAGGTGGTCTCACTTCATCAGGTCTTGGCCAGCTATTCCTGTTCCTCTCTTCCCCGCAGTCTTTACTCCACCACCTCAGTACCCCCTCATCTTTCGCTTATACTCTCTCTGTTGAGGTAGGTCGCCCATGATGGGGAAGCTCTTTCGAGTTTCTATATGTTACTATGACGTGCATGTGAGTTTCTTTGAATCCTTTGACCTCCGTACAAATCCAAGTTCAAGCGCTTTCAAGTCGCGGCAGCATTTCCCGTTTGCATTTTTCGTACAGCGGCATTGGGGTCAGTATGAGAGCCGTACGCACTTCAGTCGTCGCTGCTGCCCTTTGTGGCTCAGGCTGTGCGCTTCCCAGCACAGCCGAGACACTTCAACCGTGCGGAGATGCATTCTACTACGTCTCAAAGGTAATATACAAATCTTCCCAATCTAGTTCAGATCACATCTCATTGTTTTAGTACACATGCTACGATGGCGATTTCTTGTGTCCTGTCCTCAATGGTGTGCCGACGCTCAGATGCGGTCCGGATTGCTACCTGCCTTCGATGTATTCTTGCAGCAATGGTCATCTCGTCTATCCTCCATTTACCGCATCGACAACAACTCCACAGCCCACAGCGTCCCCAGCTTCGACAAGTCCGGCAGATGGAAGTTGCTCAGATGCACCAACAACTCTTCATCTGAGTGATCCACCCTACGATGACTATTTCTACTCGGATTGTCACAGTTCCAATCAAGTGGTAGTGACTAGCCCTCTCGCAGATAGCGATCTCACCATCATCGGTCCAAGATTGCTTATCGCCTGGCCAGCGGGAAATTCCGGAATAGTCTCCTTCTTTGCACCTCAAAATGGCATCAACGGCTCCTTAGGTATCCAACTGGTCAACTCTACTGGTAGCGATCAGACACTTTCTGGTGTTTACGAGCCAGCGAACAGTAGCTCGCTAACAGGTAACCCACAAGTCGGTGTTCGCGGGGTGGTAGAATTCAACAGTTCCGCTGTTCTACAAGTCGCTATCCTAGGAAGTATACGAACTATCCGTGACTTCACCGAAGGGCCGAGTCTCTTACAACCTGAGATCCAAGATGCCGTGAAGATCTCGAGTGACTCGGCGGGTTCTGTTACATTGAGTCGAATCTGGCTTGACAATGTGACAGAGACGCACTTCTCGTTCAGCTCCGAGCATGGCACCGCCTCGCCGACTATTCAAAACGGTACAATCAGATTTGATGCGGGCAGATATACGTTTCAGGCCGCTTTCGACTATCCCCAGCTCAAGCAGCTCAATGCGAGCTCAGTACTGAATCCGAGCTCGCAAGACCTTATTGCACAAAAGCCGGATCAGACGATGTCATTGTCGTTCTTATCGTATACCGAAAAGCTACTTGCTGGAGCCTGGCGGTTTCTCACCTACTTTGGGCGAGACAGCATGATCTCCCTATTACTTCTCCAGCCGGTGCTTTCAGAAGGTCAAGGTGGCGCTGTCGAGGCTGTCATCGGTGCTGTCCTAGAAAGAATTAATAGGACTGATGGAAGCGTTTGTCACGAAGAGACAATCGGCGACTACGCTACATGGCTCAACCTGCAAGACAACATCACGAGCACTGCACCTCAGTACGACTACAAAATGATCGATAGCGACTACTACCTCCCCATAGTCATGGAGAACTATTTCCTGAAGACCGAGACAGGGCAGCATCGCGCAGCTGCGTTCTTCCAAACACAGGCGACTGTAAACCCGGCAAACGCTGGCTTGTCCTACGCTGACCTGGCCCTCATCAACGCAGAAAAGATCATGAACACCTCCGCCCCATTCACCGCACCAGGGGGCCAGACCAAGGACAACCTCATCCACCTGAAACAAGGCCAAATCGTAGGCGAATGGCGCGACAGCACCTACGGCATCGGCGGCGGCCGAATCCCCTACGACGTCAACACCGCTCTCGTCCCCGCGGCTCTGCACTCCATCGCCGCGCTCTCCTCCGCCGGATTCTTCCCCTCGCATCCCGCCTGGGCCACGCTCGCCGCCCGCTACGCACAAGTCTGGTCAGACTCCACCCTCGCCTTCTTCTCCGTCACCGTCCCCGCCGCCTCCGCCCGCGCGCTCGTAACATCCTACGCCAACACCTCCGGCTCCGGCACCACGATCCCCTCCCACGCCTCCTCCATCACAGCACCAATCACTTACCACGGCCTCGCGCTCGACGGCTACGATAACCAAAGCGTCGTCAAAGTAATGAACACAGACGACTGTTTCCGGCTCTTCCTGCTTGCTCCCACAAACCAGTCCCAGCTGACATCCTTTCTCGACCAAGCGGCCAGCAACATCCTATCCCCTTTCCCAGCAGGCTTGTCCACGCCCCTAGGCCTGGTCGTAGCCAACCCTGCCTTCGGCGGCGACCCCGTCTACGCGGCCAACTGGACAAATTCCGCCTACCACGGCACCGTCATCTGGTCCTGGCCGCTTGCTATGATGGCGAGGGGGCTGGAGACGCAGTTGGGCCGGTGTAATAGTACCAGCGGCGCCGCCAACACCAACACTAGCACCAACACCAACACCAGCGCAAGCACCAGCACTAACACAAGCAGTAACACCGGTATACCAGCCTTCTGCACCACCCCCACCTACGCACATGTCAGAGCCGCGTATAACCACCTCTGGACCCTGATCGAAGCGAACCGCGCGCATCTGAGCCAGGAGGTTTGGAGTTGGGCTTACAACGACACGGCCGCTGCCGATGCCGATCCCGATGCCGGGAATGGGGAAGGGAATGGTGGAGGGGATGAAGGGTACGTGTTCACGCCGCTGGGGGCGCTGCCGGGTGCGACGGAGAGCGATGTCGTGCAGCTGTGGAGCTTGACGTTTTTGGCCGTCCAGAGGGATGAGGGGTTGAGGTGAGGTGGAGTAAGGTAAGTTGGACTTTTGTAGGTAAGTTGAGGGCTGTAGTAGAAGGCAGGAACGAGGGCGGGTGGATGGATGGATGGTTAGATGGATGGATGGAGCGGGAGGGGTTACCGTTGGGTTTGTAGGGAGCTGCCTGGCCCGTCTTGGTAATGGGATTGTATGGGTATGCGTATAGCTTGTTTCGATTTAGTAGTTGGTCGACTGGTATAGTGATGATATCCATGCCCGCTCCTACCCCAGTCCCGTGTCACCAAATCCGACCTGACCCACCACCCTCACTCATCAAAAGAACTCAAATCAAAACTCTCCGGATCCTCCAACCCCATCTCCAACCCCTGCCCCACCTTCCCCTCCTTCCCTTTCCCAGTCACCTTCTTCCCCTTGCCCACCTTCCCTTTCGCATCACTCTTCCCCTTCCCCGTCCCGACTCCATCTAAGCCACCATTGTCCACATCCCCGAATAAGAAGCCCTTGGACCGCCGTTTCTCAGACGGCGGCGGCTGCGCTTGGATGAAAGAGACGGGCCGGCTGTCTTGGCCTAGCATCCAGGAGAAGGAGGATTGGGCTAGGGAGGGTCGGGGCGCTTGGAGGCTTTCTCTTTGGCGGGGCTGTGATGGTTGGGGTGGGGATTTCGGAGCGGTGGTGGTGGCGGGGGAGGGGGTAGAAGCTTGCGGGTTCTGTGTGCTGGTGCTGGTGGTGGCGTCGGGGTCGTGCTGGGTGGACTTGGGAGACGGTGATGGTGCTGGTGGGGTGGAGAGGTCGGGGTCGGCGCTGTCGAAGAGGACGTCGGGGGGCTGTTGCTGTTGCAGCTGCTGCTCCCTTTCTTTTTCCCCCTCCCCTCCCCCTTCGTTCCCCATCTCCTCCCCTTCATCCCGCGCACCCTCCCTAACCGGCAACGGAATCTCCGCATCAGCCAGATAAACCTGCGCGAACTGAACCTTGGCAATCGCAACCCCTAGTCTCCTCAATCCCTCATCCTCCTCCACCCCTTCCCCATCCGCCTTTCCCTTTTGCCCTTCATCCTGGGATACTTCCACTTTCGCACTGACGTCCTTCTGATGCTCCCACAGCTCCGCCACCGCGCCCTCCAGCATCTTCGCCAACGCCTTATTCCTCTGTTCCAGCGCCTCCAACCTCTTCACCACCTCCACCTCCGTTTCCATCTCTGCTTTTCCCACCCCAGGTCCAACCCCAACCCCAGCGGCAGCCCCATCAGCATCGAAACCCGTGCCACGCGAAAACCCAGACCGCGACCCCAGCCGTCTCTGCCTCGCTCCGACGCCCCTCCGCACAGGCGCTTGCGGCGTCTGCATTTGCTGAATCTCCTGCACGCCCTTGCGGACCTCGTGCACAGCATCCCGAAAGGCTTTGTTAAGCCCCCATTTCTCGCTGCGGCTGTACATGCCCTTTGCTGCGTCTTGGAGGATGGGCGCGATGGTGGTGGCGGAGGGGGCGCGGGGGAAGGTTGGGAGGGTTGGCAGATTTGGGAGGGAGGGGGTGGGCGATTGGAGGCGTTGGGTTAGGCGTTGGGATAGGGGGCGGGGGATTGGGGTTGGGGTTGATGAGTGTGAGTGGGATGGTGGGGGGATGTCGGGGATGCTGGCGAGGCTGCGGCCGGTGTAGGTGTGGATGATGTTGTTTGCGCCGCGTGGGGTGAAGTCGTCGCGGAGGCGGAGGGCGTGGATCGCGAGGCTTTGCGGCGAGTGCTGGCCGCTGGGGGCCGGGTAGCGGAGGAGCAGGGTCAGCGCGGTGTTGTAGTCTGCGTCCATCAGGTCCCAGTGGAGGCGGAGGAGCATGGTCAGGCAGATCAGGTCGACGAGTTCGAGGGTAGGGTCTTCGGAGAAGATGACGTCCCAGATGCTGAGGACGTCTGCGAAGGCGAATTCGCGGCCGAAGAGGAGGCGGATCCAGCGCATGAGGAAGACTTGGGGGATGAGGTCGATGGACTTCAGGTGTGCGGCTAGTTCGGGATCGAGGTGGGGGAGGTATTCCTCGAAGATACGCCGGACCCGGCTTACCATTGGGTTCTCCAGCGCTGCGGCGACGTTCTCTGGCTTCTGCATGATCGCCGAGGGCGCGCTGTGGGCGGCTTGCTCGTAGAATGTCTTTGCATTTTGCATGATGATGCTGAATAGAGTGAAGGTGTCGTGTTCGATATAGCTTGGGTCGCAGAGCTTGCAGAACAGATTGCCCTCTACCGGTGCAAGCTTGGTCGGGTCCGATACAATGGCGTCCTGCTCCACAACCCACAGCATCGGGGCAAGCAACTCGTGCATGCCCTGGCGGTATCCGACATCGGGATTGAGTTTGCAAAAGATGAACAGAATGTCGAGTAATATCTTCTGCGTGACGGGCTCGCGGAAGTAGTCGTTCTCGGGCATGCAGCGTTCTACGTCTTGGTGGATTTCGGCTCGTAAAGCTTCGTCGTGGCGAAGCGTGACCCAAGGTGACTTTCACGGCTTAGCAGATGGTCAGAGAGCCTGTTACAGCTTTGAACAGGAGATGATACCCACCTCGGCATCTTCACTTAATGGATCAGAGCCAGCCGTGATCTCCTCGGGGTGCTCTAGGTTGCGTAAGAAGTGGGTGCGGAGTGCATCGTAAGCTGAGCGCGAATCTGCGAGCCGCCGTTGCCATATTGTGCGATCTAGTGTATCGAAAAGCAGGAAGATCTGCCATGTTGTTTAGTGACTGCCAACATGCGGTGGTATACATGTTCCTGAGGTACCTTCCATTCGACGGACCGGCAGCCCACCGAAGCGCCCTCTGATACGTGGCGATTTCGCACGCTCTCGCGAAGTTCTGGGAGCGTCTTATACTGTTCTAGAGTCTGCCAGCTCGACTGAGCTTCTGCTAGGCTTCTCATTGTTCTGTTCGCAGGAGCAATAACACGCGTTCAGTCCATGGATGTTGCTGTGGTCGTTGAACCTCGGACGATGTCATGTCAAGCCAACGGCCCGTGCGTCAAACGCATCTGGTAGGAGGTCATACCAACACTTACCCACTACCAGTTACATTCAGATTATCATTTATATTGTACGCAGAGATACTATAGGGGGTATAGAGTCTCCTCAGCTCTCTACTTACTGAGCTAAGAGCTACGTGAAAGGCTTACGCTGCGAGTTTGGCCGTTCGTTTTCAGCTGCCACAGTTCGCAACCGCCATTGCTCCGACTCAATTGAACATAGACCAGTCCCCAGGGGTTTCACAGTACTGTGGATGTCGAAAGACCTATTCGCGGAGTTTGGTGACTTTGCCACCTCGCAGGATGCCCACCTGCATGTAAGCTACGGTGCGCAGGAGCAGCACTCTTCAACAACGCTCTGGGGCGAAAACGTCCAGACAAATGGCACAGCTGATGGCTCACGACATCCCGATTGGAAGCCTACGGACGCAAATATCAACATCTCCGCAGATTCACCCGCCCATGATACAGATGATTGGGGCGATTTCGAAACGGCCGAGAAGGAGGCAACAGTAGCATCTACCATACCAAGCCAGCAGCATCCCTCAGAATCATTGTTTGAGGAAGAATTCGCCGGTTTGACAGTGGAGCCGAACCCACCGAGAACAACCGATACAAGGCAACGAGCAGAGAAGCCTAGTCAGATATCTTCTAACCATCCCTTTGCTCGGAACCCGGACATCTTGTTCGATGCAGACGACCCAGCGGAGGCGGAATACAGCGAGCCAGGGGACGACGAAGACGACTTTGGTGACTTCGAAAGGGTCGAACCTGCGTCTCAAGCGCGGGTATCAAGTCGCAACTCTCCACCCCATCCTACATCTCGACAGCAGCCTGCTTCTTTCGACCTACTGGGTCTGGATCCGGAGCCCTTGCCGAGCACTACCAAGCCTTCCACAAGAGTGAACCCGGTATCCACACCGCCATCATCACACCCTATGCCAGGAAACAGAAACCCCACAGGACGTGCTCAGCAAGCCACCAATTCCAAACGCGCAGTCACGAAACCGTCACCGGCACCAAAGCGGTCGACACCCAAACCGCCGACACAGAGGCCGCCACTACAAGACCCCCTCGAAGACGACGTTGACGCCTGGGACGACTTCGACACCGTACCCGCCGCACCAACCCCAGAGCCTCCCACAAACACTAACAGTCCTCACTCTGCCCCTCAGCCAAGCACGCAACCCCCCTCCATCCCGATCCCAGCACCCATCTTCACTCTCCCAGCTTCAGCCCACCCACCCCCAAACACCCTCCCCCCGACCAACATCCCCCCGCCCTCCCTCCTCCTCTCCCTCACCGCCTCCCAGCTAACCACCCTAACAACCCTCCCCACAACCCTCTCCCCCATCCTAACCTCCCCCGCCCTCCACGCCTACCTAACATCCTACCTGCACCTCCTAACCCTCACCGCCCATCTCCTCGCAGGCCGCAAGCTGCGCTGGAAGCGCGACCGCGTGCTGTCGCAAGCGATGAGTATCGGCCCCGCGGGCCGCCAGGGGGGCATGAAGCTGGCTGGTGTTGATAGAGCCGAGGTTGCGAGAGAGGAGGGCGCGGTGGAGGAGGTTGTCGCCGTCTGGAAGAAGCAGGTGGGGAGGTTGAGGGGGGTTGTGGGGTGCGTTAATGGAGCTGTTGCTGCTGCTTCCACTACCACCGCCACCGCCACCACCACCCCAGGCAATGGCGCTGGAGGTAGGGTTGGAGGAGGAACGGGCACGGGGGGGTTGCAACCACTCCCACCCCTCCCCTCGCTCGCCCCCACCCTCCCCGTGCGCGTAGCCAAGACATCCGAGGGCGCGGTGCCCAGCGTGCGGGCGTGCGGGCTGTGCGGACTGAAGCGGGAGGAGCGGGTGGCGAAGGTGGATGGACTTGAGGGCGCGGTTTTGGATGCGTTTGGTGAGTGGTGGGTTGAGGGGGTTGAGATGCATAGCCTGTGTTGGGCGTGGTGGGATGGGGTGGGGAGGGAGGGGTTGAGGGGGCGGTGAGGGGGGTGGGTTATTAGGTGGGGTAAAAGGGGAGGATGGGTGTTGGATGGGATGGATTGGAAGGGAGGTTGGGCGGGAGGGCGTTGGGTTGTCACGGAAAGGTTACTAGCCATGGGAATAGAAAGGGGGGTTTACAAGTAAAGAGCAAGTAGAAGAAATTCGTCTCGGTTGGTACGCATGACCAGCCGTACGATCTACCCACATGTAGAACATTCAATCCAGATCAAACCCCCTAGCAACCCTCTCCCCCTCAGCCTCCATAACCCACTCCTCCACCCTCCCCGCCACATCCCCCACCAGCCGTTCATAATGCTCGCTCAAGAAGAAAAGCCCACAATGCGCGCCCACCTCATCGACGTCGCGCATAAACACCCTGATCCAGCAGGGGTCGCGGTTCCCCGCGCTGTCTTTAGGCGGGAGCATGCAGAACTTGCCTTCGCGGACCCCAGCGGGTTTCGGTTTCTCCTTCTGCTTCATCGCAGATGCGGATGAGGATGTGGATACGCCCGTGGTGGTGCGGTCGAGACCGGGCGCCGGGCCGCCATCAAGGGGCGAGTCGGTGGCATTCCACTTCCCCAGTTCGGCGCGGCCGCGCTTGAGCTCCTCGCTCCCGCCCTCTTCCTTCCCCTCGTTCCCCTCCTCCTTCTCCTCCTCCTCCTGCTTAACCTCCTCCCACTCCCGTTCCGTCTCCCGCCGCTCAATCCGCAATCTCTCCTCATACTCGCGCCCCCTCTGCACCTTCATCCTCTCCTTCTCCTTCAACTCCAGCTTCGCCGCCTTCTCCCTCTCCTTCTCCGCCTTGCGGGCCAGTTTCTCCCCCAGTTTGGTGCGGTCGCGCAGCGCTTTTTGCCGGTCTTTGACCGCTTTTTCGTACGCTTTGGAGGCGCGAGAGAATTCTTTTTCGGCGACTTTGCGCGTGTCTTTGTCCGGGAAGATGGAGAAGTCGGGCTGGGTTGGTTTGGACGGGAGGGGTGGGATGGGTGGGAGGGAGGTGCTTGGGGTTAGGGAGAGGGTGGAGTGGGATTGGAGGGTTGAGGCTGGGGTCGGGTCGGTGGGGGATATGAGAGATTCGGGTGGGGCTATTGATTGGGTTTCCATGGTTGAGAGGCTTTGGATGTCTGGGTCGCGCGCTTGGAATGGTTCTGATTGTGATGACGGGGCGGTGGCGGTTAGATCCATGGTTGGTTCCGTCTCCGGTTCCAGCTTCATATCTTCCATTGCGTCTGCCCACGACTCGGCCGTATCTGAGACGCTGCCGAGAGAGGATAGTGGACGAGGTTCTAGATGGTCCATCAATGGTTGTGACATGTTATCATCATCGTAGTCGTCTTCGTGGACGATATCAAGCCCTTCATGAGGGTCTTCCAGTTCCTTCTGGATTATGCCCTCATCGCTATGCTCTTCAAGAGACAGTCGAGGGCTCTTAGATCGCGATCGTACACTAGCTGCTGGGGAGGAGCCGTGTGTTCGTGTCCGCTCAGCTTGTGGTAAAGCGTCCGAGACTGACAACGTAGAACCCAAGTCTTGCGTGCTTGGTGCCGGTGACATCATTGGTGAAGGTGTTTTCGGTTTCTTTGGCCTGCCGGTACTGGCCGTGTAATAGTTGACGAACCTCACTCGATCTGGTGCTATCTGCCCACCCATGACAGATTGTCTGACAGCCACATCGGATTCTTCCAATGCTCTAATCCGAACATAACGTTGCTTCAGGCCGCTAAAATCCGCCATTGCACCGCCAAACTCCAGATGTGATTTGACCAGCTGTTTTGTAGCGGCGGCGAGATTGTCCGAATGCTTGTTGACAAAGTGCCATGCGTTCTTCCAACCCTTTCTGACCGGCAGAACGACATCGTTCTGAAAGGCAGGGTTGAAGTTGGGATCAGATGGTGGAGGCGCAAAGAAAGAGTCAACGTCAGAACCTGGCGACATTGGCGACATAATCGACGAGGTACTAGCGTTTTGGGAAGCAACACCTTCCATAGGGCTAGCAATCGGTGACATCGGATTTCTATTCTCGTCGGTAGGCTTGGGCGAATCGGCAGCTGGGTGGAAAATGCTGGCTAGCCCACTTTTGATCACACCTGGATGCATGCCCAGGAATGGTACGTCGAAATTGATGCTGCCGAGTATACGGTGTTGGAGAGCTCCTCCTGGATTGGTACTGCTAAGGAGCACCACTTCCGCAGACAGTAGTCCGCCCATACTGTGGCCGAGGAGAATGGTGTCTGTGGTCTCATCTTCATGAGGTGCCAGCCTACAACAATGGCTTAGCATTCGGCGCTGTTTGTCTTCAGAACATACAGTACAAACCATCTACTGAAGTCATCTCTTGCAAAGGTTATGTTTCTCTTCGACCTGTATCTTGGATAGACCTTTGTATGCACGACATGAGTCTCTGCGACCAGCGCGGTGACGAGGTTATGCACATGAGCCGGGAAACTTTGGAAGCTTGTCTCATCTCCCATAAAACCGTGAACATATATCAACAGCAACTTTCTTCGATCTCTTTGCTCATTTGATTCGGAAGGTATAAGGGATTGGGTGGAGGAGGATCGGGGATCGTGAGCCGACCATGACGGGCTGTCTTCAGCGCTGTGACCGGCGACCGATTCGTATGGCGGTGGTGCATCAGACGGAATAGTTGAGGCGCGGGGTACCTGGTTACTAGAGGCCCGTGGCGGTAGAGGTGGAGGTGGAGGTTTCCTCGCTATGAGGTACGCGGTCTGGTCTGCCATCTTCAAGTTGGCTGTGTACTTTCGGGAGTGAGACTGTTATCAGCTCCGGGCATGATTCAGTAGTTATCCATGGACAATCAATGGCAGATTCTGTTTTTGTGGCTAATATACAAGAATCGGTATGAGTACCCCAATACGCGTATAGAGTATGGTGAGGCAGTGCAGCCAGTGTAGACTGTAGCTAGGTAGTTCGGCTTGCAAGATAGGCTGATAGCGGCGTTGAATGCGGAGTGCACACACGTGGACAGCACATGCACTGAGGACCTGAGATGGATCTGCAGGCTGACGTATGAACAGTCGAAATGGAACAACCTGAACCTCTGCTGCAGGGCTCAAGTTACAGTAAGTCAGGTAACGTTAACTTACGTGCAGACATGAAGTGAGCACTGAGCGGATTCGCGGATTGGGAGCGGAAGTGCCCGCAGCCGGCGCGACGCGAAGGTGAAACAAGCGCAAAGTCTGTATAAAACGGGACAAATATAGAGGGGCAGCACCATGACGGCAGCACCATAACACACGACGTTAAGGACGACGTTAAGCTGTTTATGAGCCGTCGCGACGTCACTTGGTCGACGATCTGAGATAGACGTTGATACACACCACACAGACTGCAGCAATGATCAATCCAGTAGCTTTGCTCCTCAAATGCCGACTGCGGTAAGAACTAGGGAGGGAGAGATGTTATCCCAATCAAAGCCATTCAACCCCCCAGTACATTGCTATGTCGCGTTTCAGAATGATGATCTGTAGAGGAGGATCAAGTTTCGGAGCGCTTTTTCCGTGAGGCTGAGCGACCCATCTTCCCTACCTATGCATCCATCTTCGACGAATAACGGAACATGGTCGAGCAGAGCCTGACGGCAGGTGGGGATAGAGCCCAAACTATACCGTACTCGTTAAATAGTGTGGATGTGGGTATTGAGGTGGTGGTCCAAGACTGGCCTTGTCCGTGCATACGAAAGGTGTCCAATGGTGCATGTCACATGGCGCTTTCGGGCGGACCATCCATCTTCGAACATCGACATCGCATGACCAGTGCCCGCAACCACCAAGTGCCTTGAGGACGCTCTAATTTACAGAAAGTAGTTACTCCTGCATGGGGCCAGAACAAGCAATATCGACAGCTCATAGCGCATCGGACATGATTCGCTGTGCGTAGAGCGAGTGAGATGAATGCGGGAATATACATATATACATGTAGATTAACATGTGATGCATTCTATTGGCAGAGGCGGGACTGGCTTGGCAATCTGGGAATAGGTACCTGAGGTGGACAAGCATGTCGAGCCGGGGACGTACCTGCAGCGAAGGTGGCCGCGACCTCGTCAGAACGAATAGCAGCCCGTCTGCGCAATTTAGGCCATGCACGCTGCCGTACTACATGATACAGTGCATGATACAGTACAGAAGAAACCCCTTGTGCCTGCCTGTCAAGCCGTCAAGCCGTCGAGGCGGTTGATAGAGGCACGGAGAAGCTGAGCGACGTGTTTGCGGTGCATGTCCAACTTCAAGGTCCCAATTTGAGCTTCAAGGTTAGTACCGTAGCGTAAATCCACAGTAGCCTCACAACAGACAAGACTCTTGTAATAGACTGGCTCGTGGCTTAATTACCGGCGTCGTGTACTACTGTACATACTTGTCCGTACATTTATGGACTTGTGGTTGGCCCCGTCAGATTGTGGTGCGTTCCGCTAGGCTCTACCTACCTTACCTACAGTTCCATCTCGTCAGGGTATTGTACGTACCTGTACGGTAACAATCCAGTCTGCTCAAGTTCCCTCTTCCCTGCCGCGGTCGGCTTCCAGCTGCCCCGTCGCTTCTGCCCTCTGACGGAAATTGCCCTGGTAGTGGTCGTGCTGCGCTAGCAAGACCAGTCAACTCTTAGCGCGGCGTTGGCTAAATTCAATATCCAGCACTACCAGCAACTACCAACTCAAACCGAACAACCACCTCCTTCGCATCACAACGGGCCCCAGTCCTCACCGACTCACCCTCTCATACCGCAAATCGCAAATTCCTCGACGTCGCATTACCCGACCCCTCCCATTCGCCATACAGCCGCGTGGCAGACGCTCTCTTTTCGCATCTACACCCACTTCCACCACGCTCAGATCCCGCGCGGCTTCGCCCGAACGTCACGTCAAATTTCCACGACTCAGTCTGCCGCGCTGCTAGCTCCAAGCGATCAATGAAGCCTTGAGCCTCAACCCAGCACCCTAAGTACACCTCCCTCGACCAAGGTGTTGCATCTTCTGCTTGTGTGCTGACCTGCTGCGCGCAGTCAATCCCACGCCCTCCTGCCGGTTTGATCACCAGCGTCCGTTCGTTTGAACACCATCTTCTGGGAAGACCGTCGCTCTTTGCCTACTGAAGCAGCAAATATCCAACCTCGTCGCACCGGACATCCTGTACATCACTGCCGGCAATTGAAGGTCCTGGTGGTCCGAAAGACATACGCTTATCAGCCGCAATCCTACATCCTTCATCTCTACGAACACACATCTCTCCGTAGATATATACACCGGACTGGCATATCAGGAGTGACAATTTCTCCGCTTGCAGATGGAACATCCTGCGAAGCGGCGCAGGCTGGCCAACTCTGCACAGCGAGAGTGTATTTCTCCCACAGACTGTAGTCAACCACGCTACGCAACCTCTCAGCAACCGATTTCCGGGTTCTCACACGGCCTACAGGATGTACATCACAAACAGGTCGACTCATCGCGGCCGCCGCAGTCACAGAAAATTGAAAAGGTGCACGTAGAAGTTAGGCGAGAGCAAGGACCATACCAGCCTAATCATGGACCCCATCGTCAGGCGCATCGGCGGCAGGATAGTGCTGGAACTGGAGTTTTACCCTCATCATCATCAGGCTCGACCGTAATGGTATCAGTGATTGCGACTACAGACAGTGCCGGTAGCACTTCAGTGGTTTCGACTCTTTCTTCGGAATCCGCAACACTAACCGATGCATCCGAGACCTCCACATCATCTGTTTCTCCTGCGACAACGGCAAGCGCAGCTTCATACCCCGTCACAGCAACTACTACAATCTTGTCCTCGGGTATCTCGGGTCCATCAACTGGAGGATCCAGCACAATATCTCCGACTAGCTCTTCTCTCTCGTCAGTGGATTCATCAGCTGGCGTTATCGGTTTAAGTCCGACAACAGCTGGAAGCACAGCAGCCACCACACTTTCTTCATCCACAGGCACTGCAACAGGTTCAAGTTCTAACGGAACTTCTTCGAGCGCGAATGGCAGTATTGTTTCCGCTGCCTCTGTCATCTTTCCAAGTCTCACACTTTCGTCAAGCGCCAGTGGCGCGACATCGTCAATCTCGAGTAGCGATAGAAATTTGACGACATCTGGTGAGTACCAATGTTTCCGTTTCGAATGTACACCGTACTAATGTGAATACGCAGCAATTGTAATATCAAACTCACATACAACGTACACAACCTCCACTACCATCGACTTGGGTTCTTCCAGTTCAGGATTGACAAGCAGTGGCTCTGCTACTTCTTCTCAAACAGGCATATTTGTATACGAAACACACTCCACGACATTATCAAATGGCGTCGTCTCCACATATACTGAGACATTGCTGGGCCAGACCACCACTTTATCGAATGGACACACAACAACCGTCCCTTACAGCACGTTACCTACTTCAGGAACGTATTCCTCGAGTTCCCCTTCATCTGGATCGGGTACTAGCAACAGCGCAAGCAGCGGCTCGGCATACTCATCCAACACTGGCACAACCTCGAACTCAGCCAGCACAACAGCCACCTCAACCGGCGCAGGTACTGGTGGCGCTAGTACAGGCACCGCGACATCACCTTCATCCGCCACTACCACTGCCGCCAGTCACTCATCATCATCCAGTTCAACCCCACCGGCCTCTGTCCTCGCCGGCGGCATCGTCGGTGGTTTCGCCGGCCTCGCCGTCCTCCTCCTCGTCGCCATGTTCCTCATCCGCTACTACCGCCGCCGCAGCGCACAAATGCACCAACTGACCGAATCCGAATCCCAAGCCACACACCCACCGCCCACGTCCCGCGCGCCCGGTATGGCCGAACGCGCAGGCCTCCTCCCTCTCACCACTGCCGCCGGCGCCTTCTTCAAGACCCGGTTTCACCCCGTTTCCCAAGCAGGCCCTGGCGAAGGCGAGGCCGCAGCCGCACAGGAACGCGGCTTCACCCGCGTCAGCGGCCGCAAACTCCCCTCCGCCTTCTCCCCCGGCATGGAACAACACCACGGTGTCGGCGCGGCCAGTGCAGCTGGCGCGGCCGGAGTCGGCACAGCAGCGGGCACCGCCGCCGCCGCCGCCCGCGACCAGAGAAACGACTCAGACCCCTCGCGCTCCCTCAGCAACCACAGTTTCTACCGCGACAGCAGTGGTTTCTACGGCGGCGAGGGCGAGGGCTCGCCGCACGACGAGTATCCGACGCGCGAGATGATCCAGCCCGGGCCGGCGCGCACGCCGACCGTGCATCCGGGTGGGCCTTGGACGCTGAGTCCCGGCACTACGCCTGGGCGGGCGAGCCCGATTTCGCCGCGCGTGGCGGGGCATGGGGTTGGGGAGAGGGCGGATACGCCGGCTACGATGGCGAGTTTGTCGACGGTGGAGGGGAGTCGGGGGAGTAGGTTTACGGAGGAGGTGTGAGATGCTGGGGAGTTGATTCGGGTGGTGGTGGGAGCTTGATGAGGGGGCGGGTGGGGAGGAAAGACGGAGGAAGAGATTTTTTTGGGGGAGCGCTCTCTTTTAAAGTTACACATTTACGACGTTTCACGGATCTTTTGTACGAATTGCTGGGGAGAGAGAGAGACGGAAGAACAAGGAAGAGAGATGGAGAAGAGGAGAGAGTTGTGAGGGAAAGAGACGGCCGGTTGCATATCTTGTAATGTCTTTTGTTTTCTTGTCCTTTTTTTGTATAGCCCGCTTTATACCACTTCTGACGAGCCCGTTCGTCCTGCCTTTAGGTAGCGGACGCGACGGCGCTGTTTTTCTGTTGTATATTCTCGATCCGCTACCTTCCTTTTCCCTTTCCCCTCCTCCTTGCTTCTGAGACTAGACTCGTCCCCGTTCTTGCCTATGTAAGCTTTCCCCTTCCTTCGCGAAAGTCTCAGGCCTGTACTGTGGAAGGGGCGAGCACTACACATCTCTGGCCTCACAAGCTGACCTGGGATCTCTGGACTCCCCGAAGCGCTTCGAACGAGGTTTAGTGGCCGAGGAGGAACGAACCGTACCTGCGCTTTTGCGCTGCCAGAGGGGCGGGAGCGCAGCGCAGCGGGTCAAGCTCATGTTTCATCGTTTACTTTCTCGCAGGGGAAAAAGGGGTTTAATGCGGGCCTGGGGCTGGGATAAGTGAATGATGTGGGAATGGGAGTGGGGATAATGGCGCGGGGGCAGCTTTGCGCGGCCGGTTGGCTTGCGCGTAGCGATAAGGGTCATGGTGTGGTTTGGGGTTTACCTTACTTTCGCGAAGGGGAAAATATTCGCTTGACGAGCGAGGGGTTTGGGATAAGTGAATGAGGTGGGAATCGACACTGAGAAGCACGGCTTAGAGGTTTGCGCGGCCGGTTGGCTTGCGCGCAGTTCTGCGAGTCAAGGCTATGGTTTGTGGTTTACCTTCGGATAGGGCAAGAAGTTCCCTAACGCGCGCCGGGTTCTGGGATCAGTGGATGATGTGGGATTTGGACTGGGAATTGACGGCGCGGGGGCACCTTTTGCGCGACAGTTGAACTTGTGGCACTCACTTTACGTTTGCGCGCTATCATTGTGGTTCATAGGGCGCTTTTTGAGCACTTTATTAAGGGGTCCGCAAGGAATTGCCTGACTTGCGCCGCATATCGAGGATACATGAGCGATACGAAGGGAACTCTGCTATGGGGAGAGCGGACTGAAGGAGGCCGATCTTCTGGCAGATGTGCAGGGGGCTATGTGATCGGTCGCTTGAGAAAGACTGTCTCAAATCTTCCGTTGTCTATGGATTCTATCTGCAAGGTCCATGTACCTTAGGTACCTCAGGCTTTTAACTTTTCTGCATAAGCTTCA
The DNA here is from genome assembly GCA_027923365.1 of Zalaria sp. Him3. NCBI lineage: Eukaryota > Fungi > Ascomycota > Dothideomycetes > Dothideales > Zalariaceae > Zalaria > Zalaria sp. Him3. The sequence continues at coordinate 92,668 of BPUN01000013.1, read as the reverse complement.
GAGCCAACTCCTTGGCCGCGCTCATCACTACATGTATGGAAATGGACACAGCCCTTTCTCCTTTTTGAAGGCTGCTCGAGCGCTGTGTTCTACCCTCGACGGGCTAACGATTTGCTCGTAACTAGGCGGTCTGCGCCACGGGCTCATGGGCTATTCACCGTTCCAGCTGGTGCAGGAAACTGAGACATTCGTTTCCTTGCCTACTCTAAGGTACGTGTAGGTAGGTATGGTTTGAACTGGTAGCACGTCGCCTGACCACCGTTTCTTGCGTGTTGGGTCTACTCATGGAGGTTTCCTTTTCCTCAGTCCCACGCATAACATCTGAATCTATTTCATCCCTCACTTCGTACACCATTTACTCAGCAGTTCTGTTCGACAGCTTACTGCCCTATCTCTCCATTTCGTATATCCTCCACTCTTTTTCCATTTTCTTTCTTTGAAAGAGCTCCATCTCAATCAAGAGCTTGATTCTCAAGCCAAGGTTATACTGCAAATAAAGGGCACTATTCTAGTCTTTGAATTCTAACACATCCTTCTTAGCACCTACTTCACTTCCGATTCGAGCTGTTGCCAACACTGAAACAACAGTCCGATTTCTGAACCAGAATCACATTTTCACTGAAAGCACCATCTTACTCTTCATAACCTACCGGATCCTTCACACCATTTACTGCACTTCCGAGTCGAGTTGTGGCTGACGCTGAAACGGGTTCCACGAAATCCTCCGACCACCCTCACTCAGCCCTCATTCCAGGCGCTCACACATATCAGTGTTGTTTCGTCCTACATTGCCCATTCATCAGCAGTCTATTCAGATCAGACTATCAAACATCTTCCTTTTCTTTTACCTTCACTATGCCCGGCTTCCCTCACCAGCAGCGCCCAAACGGCACCCGGCCATACGAGGACGCAATCTCCGCAGCCTTGACTCGCCGACCCCAGACACCACGTATTCAACCTACAGGCCTAGCGGCCAGAGTGGCCGATCTGCAGAGCAGATGCATCGAAGCCGACTCCGCCCACGCTCGTGACATGCGAGTCCTCCTCGACGAGATCGACCATATGAAGAAGCAGCTGCAGAATCAAGAGCAGCAGAAAGAGAAGCAGGAGCCGAGACTTCCCCCGCCCAAGCAGCCCTTGACACACAAGGAGAACATTGCTCTCGCGATGCAGAACCCGTTCCTGAGGCAGATCGCAACTGGCATGCGTATACGGGACGATATGCCTCTCGTCGACGCCTACCACGCCGAAGCCGCCGCCGCAGACGCCATTGCCGTCGAGTTGAGGAAGGCGGCCGCACAGTTACAATCCTCCCACTCCATTCCCTCTCCATCTCCCTCTCCATCTGCATCTCCACTTCCAGCACAACCCTGGACGCCCATCTACCTGACGCAGCAGCCCCCTCCCTCCCTACCCGCCCTCCCTCCTCCCCACGCCACCGAAACCTTCACCTGGACCTTCCTAACCAGCCTCTTCGCCGGCGTCCAATACATCCCCGGTTTCTACGCCGTGCCGGCCACAGCAACCACGTCGCCGCTGAGAGGCAAGTGCTACTGGCTCCTGGACGAGCACTTCGAGCCGCTGCTGCCGAAGGGACCGGGTCTGCATGGGGCCAAGTTGACGGCGTTCTACAATACCGATGCTGAGGGGCCGGGGCCGGATGATTATACTAATGTGCCTTTGTTCATCGGCCGCGCTGCTGCTCCTACTCCTGGCTCCGCTGGCTCCGCTGGCCCCGAGCCTGGGAAAGGGAAGAGTCAAGAAAACGAAACCGCAAACGACGAAATCCAATACACTTACTTCGGCAGCTACAGCCAGCCGCGGTTCAGCGACCGACTGGATCACGACAGGGTGAGCGCCAGCGTCCCCGCGGCCGTGAAGCGGTACTGGGCGGTGCAGTTGTCGGCGGTTGGAAGGCCGGACTGGGTCACCGAGGCGTTGCGGATGCATTTCTGGCCGATGCCGGGGTATGTTGGGCCCCTGGGCAAAGGGGATAGGGAGGGGGAGCTGGGGCAGGAGTCTAGTGACGAGTCTGGCATCTGCGGGGGCTCTCAGGAGGAAGAGGTGAAGAAGAAGGAGAGGGAGAAGAAAGCGAGTGCGGATCGGAAAGTTAAAAAAGCGATGGCGGAGTATCTGGAGGAGCTGAAGGACTGGGAGAAGGAGTCGCGGTTGAAGGTGCGACTGATCGGGCCGGAGACGATTCTCAAGGCGTTCGAGGAGGCGGATGCGGCTGAGGAACCTGGGTTGAGGCTCTGGTTGGAGTATCTGGTTTGTGTCGGGTGGGACGCCGGGTTTTACCAGATGCTGGTTAGATTGAAACGGGGTGCTTGAAGGGGCATGGGGGTTGGGAAGGAAGGAATCTGAATGGTGCGGGTTTGGCCTTATAGGAGGCCGACCGGTGAGTGCGTGGGATGGGGGTTCAGATTGCAGCGACTGGGGGATTGGCGTTGGGTCAGGTTTTTGGGAGAACAGACTGACATTTTCTTGTTCAACTAATTCCAGCATAATCAGCACACACGATTGGACGTCAAATTGGCAAACCATATTGATGTATCCTGTACATAAAAAGTCTTGCAATCCATATTTCCAAAAGCAGCAAGAACCCCAGAATTACATATCCCCTCGCATCCATGTCGAGCCTTGAAAACGCCGGTAATGTCTATGTCGTGGAGGAGGAAAAATCTCGTCCTTGCCTTTTACTGCTGCAACAAATTCGTACGCTCCGAAGCATAGCACTTAGATGCTCAAACCCATCCTCCTTGGGCCAAAGTACAGAAGCCCACCAACACCGGTCAGAGTCAGGCCAATCCACCACCAACGGTCTGGGTTCATGGTATCCATGCCCTTCTTCTGCATCTTGAAGTTCAACGGTACCTCTCTTCCGTCACGCTTCATGTTGCGCTTCTTGCTAGACGAAGTGCTGGTCGCGCCCGCGGTGGCCGAGGTCGTCGGGTTGAGGGTGGAGGTTGGCAGCATTTCTGGTGGGCTGTAGACTAGGTACATGGGGTTCATTGGGGAGCCGTCGAACTCGTAGAGATTCAGACGTTGGATGTTGTGGTACGCGTCTGTCAGGACTTCGTAGGACTGTGAGGAAGCGTTAGTGGATGTTGAGAGCGCTGGCAGAGTACGGGTAATGGGAGACGTACTTTGAACGTCTCGGACTGGTTGTAGCGTGTGTAGATGGAGTTGTCGTATTCGCATGGGGAGGAAAGAAGTTGGCGTCCGTCAACGGCAAAAGGACTGAGGAGGAGGGAGCCATTGTCGATTGTGTAGGTGCCGTGCTGCCATTGCATTATACCACTTGGGCAGGCTGGGTTTTGTGCTGTGATGTGTTAGCCAAATAATGTATTTCCAGATTTGCAGTGCCTTTGTTCTCCAGCAGGCGCAGTGCAAGGATTTGAGACGTACGGTTGGCGATTGCGCGGTAGTATGCCTCCTCGTAGTATCCATCACTAGTAAAGGAGTATGAGATGCCAGTGCGCGAAGGCTCGATGAACTCGTCAGCGACAGGGTTGTAGAAACCCTATAAGCATAGTCAGTATCGTCTATTCATCTAGACCATGCGCATGTGCCCAAGCGCTCTCGCGAGGACGTACAGGTCCGGTAAGGGTCTTGTTCGACTTTGTTGACCAGGTGCCGACAAGGTCAGAGTCGTACGAGTCCGCGACAGCCAGTGTCGCAAAAGCCAGGCTGGCCGTCAAGGCGTAGGCGGAGGGTAACCTCATGGTGTGTACAGGCGGGGTGTGGTGGGAGGATGTGTGGTTGTTCGGAAGTTGGCAGGGAGTCGCAGCCGTAATGGCAGTGTTGCGATGTGCCAAGCCCCGGAGACCAGGGTCAGGGAAAGCGGAGTGGCAACGTCGAAAAGTGGCTGAGACAACGGACTTCCAGCCTTACTAGACATGAATATACCCAGATCCGATTGGACAATGAAATGCGCAGTGTTACGAGAGGTGCGACAACAACGATGCTTGCATAACTGAGCCGAAGACGGCATGTGTTCAAAACTATTAGCCAGTGTATTCAAAGGGCATCATTGCGTTTCACATCGGCAGCCGCAAACATTCGCGCAGCGTCTCGCTCTCAAGAACACTTCATTTGGGCGTATCAGAGCAATGGCATCAGATTCTACTTCTGTCCACAATGGAGTGGGAGACAAAAAGACGCTTCGCAAGCAGATTCGACAGTCATTAGCTTCTATGACGGAGAATGAAGTAGCACAACAGTGTCCGTCTCATCAATATTATACGTTCTGCACTGTGATGCATGCTGACTCCTCTTGAGCCATCGCTGCTCGGGAGACCCTGTTATCTCGCCCAGAGTATAAGCAAGCCCAGAGAATTAGCATCTTCATGTCCATGCCTGGTCGTGAGATTAGTACTGGGGAGATAGTAGATGATGCTCTTCGCTCAGGCAAGGAAGTATTCATCCCTTTCATCTACAAGACGCCTACGGACGAGAGCCATAAGGTTCGGAAAGAAGTCATGGACATGCTGCAGCTTCGGTCTCTGGAAGACCGTAACTCGCTCAAGGCCGACAAGTGGGGCATTCCTTCTATTGGCAGCGATACTATTGATGGAAGGCTTAACTGCTTCGGCGGAACGGGTCTTACGGATGGCGTGATGGCAGAAGAAAGAAGGGAGAGTCTGGATGTTATAGTTATGCCAGGCCTAGCGTTCGATCGTGACCTGAACCGGCTGGGTCACGGTAAGGCGTACTACGACACGTTCCTGGAGAGGTGTTGCCATGGCGGACGAAGAAAGCCATTTCTGGGTATTTCATTTGCTTTTCCTTCCCTGTATTCGTTCGCTAGTAAACTGACAAGATTACAGTTGGACTGGCTCTCTCCGAGCAGATCCTCCCTGTGGGACAACGACTACCGACCGAGTCCTGGGATTGGCCTGTCGATGCCGTCGTTGTCGGTGATGGCAGTGTATTGAAGCCTCGCAATAAATCGACTTCACGATGATTCGTCTCGTCCCTGCTCCATAACATAATCCCCAAGTTTGGTCCTCGAGACCGCCCTCTAAGCAGCCAATTTACTCCCACGACGTCCCGTATCTTTAGTTGCATCATGACAAGCTCTGAATGAGCGAAACGTTGTCTCCCTTCAGCAAGATTTGGCCTGTGTCGTTGTCAGCTTGTTTCTCAGTCCTTCAGCTGCTGTATGCCCTACCCAATGCTCTCCTCGACTCTTCTGGATCCTGCCTTGTTGGCTGCTTGACCTCGATCGCGTCGTCAATCACAAGGTTCATGAACTCGTCGAATCCCTATATACCAATCAATATAATGCCTTGCCGTGCGACAGCGCATTCCCTCTTACTCTGATTGTGCCCTCAATCCTGAATCCAAGCTGTTCGTAAAGCCATATCGAAACCTTCGCCCGTGTCTGGAGAAGCTTGAAAATGCAGTTGATAGGTGGCAGGAGGACCTTGCCTCTTCCGCCGCCGCGTCCGCTCATTGTTGGGTAAGGTTAAGGGAAGTTGTTATGAAAGTTGGGTTGGCGAGAGGGATACGGTATGGACCGTTGGGCGACTGCGTGTAGGAATTGGATGCGAAGTCGGAAATCAGTACGCGACGAGTTTACGAGCTGTCACGAATGCGTAGGAGATCGGGATGTCGAGGATAATGTATGGCTTGTCCGAAGTGTCGTTCACGGATGCGCTTTGCTCGCGAGCTCCAAGCCGGGGAAAGTCCGGAAGATTGTCGCCGCAGTTGCTGGGTTCGGGGAAGGAGCCGCTACAATCATGCATCACTGCTTCATGAAATAAATACAAACTCCGACGCAAGATCTCAACTTGCAAAGCACTTATACTATTATTGCAGCACTGTCACTACTGGAACACGCACTTTAGCAACAAGCTCGAAATTAAGAAAGAGACTTTTAGCAATCTTCGAATCGGAGCGGGACAGCTATCCTCTGCGCGGCCCGCGCTACTCGCCTGCCAACTACCATAGCCATGAACGGAGCACAGCAGGCCTTTGCGCCTGTTTTGGCGGCCCTTGCGACCATGCAATCCAATGTCGATCGTGCGCAGAAGGGTCAAGCCCACGAATTCCTTGAGCAGTTCCAGAAATCAGTCAGTCTTGGAGGGGATGGTGGGGTTTCGGAGTGAACAATGGCTGAACATATGCAACAGGGGGAGGCATGGACTACAACATTCGCTATTCTCCAGTCGCCAGAATCCGCCGACGAAGCAAAGCTCTTCGCGGCCACGACACTGAAGGGCAAGGTAATCAGCCACAGCTAAGAAGCATGGGACGTTTCGGACAATTGACAATGCTAGATCATATTTGACTTCCACCAATTACCCAGGGAGTCCCTACCACAACTTCGCGATTCGCTGCTCTCTCTTCTCGCCACTTACAGCAAAGGACCTAAACCCATCAGAACTCAGCTATGTGTGTGTTTGGCGAACCTGGCGATTCAGATGCTAGAGTGGAAGGACGTCCTTCAGACGGTGGTCTCGACACTCAGTAGCGATCCGAACGGCATTGCTTGTATCCTGGAGTTCCTCCACGTCCTCCCGGAAGAAGTGACTGAAGGACGCAAGATCAACCTTACAGTACGTTGCGACTCCGAAACCATACCATGGATTCAACTTCCCTCAGCGGTGCGACCTTGGGTCAGAATCTAATACGCGTGTAACAGGAGGACGAATTAAGAGATAGAACAATGGAGCTACTGGAGGAGAACGGTCAGCAGGTTCTGCAACTCCTCGTTCAGTACGCCCAGTCTTCAGGTAGGGCTCAAGAGTGTGGTCTCGAGTGCATTGGCTGACAGTTTGGTTCAGAATCGGCACCCAAGAACCCTCAACTTATGGACTGCATAACCTCATGGATACGCGAGGTACCCTTGAACGATATCGTGAACTCGCCTTTACTGAACATCATCTTCGGTGGTCTTGATTCCGACCAATCTTTCGAAGCCGCAGTGGAAACTCTTTGTGCCATTTTCAAGGAGACTAGAGATGTCGACGAGTGCTTGAGCACCATCAAAACGCTTTACCCACGGATACTCGCTTTGCAACCGAAGATCGCAGAGGCTGTTGACAGTGACGATACGGAAGTCTACAAGGGCATCACGAGGGTATTTGCTGAAGCTGGAGAGGCCTGGGTAGTGCTCATCGCACGGATGTCAGACGAGTTCCGAGGTTTGGTTGAGGCCGTGCTCGAATGTGCTGCTCGGGACAAGGAGCAAGATGTCATCGGCCTAACATTCAATTTCTGGTACGAACTTAAGCAGTATATCACATTGGAGCGCTACATCCAGGCGAGGCTACAATTCGTGGACGTCTACTCGAAGCTGGTCGACATTATGATCGGTCACCTGGAGTATCCGAGACCGGAGAGTGGCAACGACAACGACTTGTTTGACGGCGACCGCGAGCAGGAGGACAAGTTTAGAGAGTTCAGGCACCAGATGGGTGACGTCCTGAAGGACTGCTGCGAAGTTATTGGTGTGACGGAGTGCTTGCAGAAATCCTACGTTCTCATCGAACAATGGGTCAACACTCACGGCAACCAAGTCAGCCAAGGCCAGGTTCCCGAATGGCAGAAGCTCGAGGCGCCTTTATTCAGCATGCGGGCGATGGGTCGGATGGTTCCACCGGATGAAAATATTATGCTTCCGCGTTTAATTCCACTTATCGTGCAGATCCCCAATCAGGAGAAGGTACGCTTTCAGGCCGTCATGGCACTGGGTCGGTATACCGAGTGGACCGCGCAACATCCAGACACACTCCAAGCGCAACTCGACTACATCATGGCCGCATTTCAGCATGCCTCTAAGGAAGTCGTGCGGGCTGCAGCACTTTCCTTCCGATTCTTCTGTAACGACTGTGCGGACCTGCTGAAGGGCTACATTCCACAACTGCAAAGCTTCTATGAGTCTACACTACCCAACCTGCCAGCCTCAAGTCAGGACGAGCTTACCGAGGGTATCGCGTCAGTCGTGGCGCGACTGCCACCGGACCAAGTTTACCAATCCTTCAAGCTCTGCTGCGACCCGGTAATGAAGCGACTAATGGCAATGGCTCAATCAGCAACCGACCAGGCGAGCAAGGAAGCCCTTGCTGGTGAGTTTTCTGAATGGTCATGTATGACTTTCGCTAACTTCTGTAGACACCCTACAGCTGGTCACTATCTTTGTGCAATGGATACAGCCTTATGTAAGGCCCGGCGAAGCGAATCCAGCGGTTACATACTGCCAGGAGATTTTCCCAGTCTTGGCTGCCATCATCGACAATTTCTCAAACTCTGTGCCTGTACTCGAGAGGATGTGCAGATTATGGCGTTATATGATCCTGTCTTACCGTACAGCTATCGCACCCTTGCTGCCACAATTGGCTGAGAAGCTCGCATCTGGATTTACTGCATCAAGGCAGGGGTGTTTCCTTTGGGCAACCGACGCCATGGTGCGCGAGTTCACAGACGAATCTCCCGACGTTAGCAAAGAGACACTCAACGCAATCTTCACCTTTTACCAGCAACAAGCAACCACTTTCCTCCGAGCGCTAAACGACCTGCCTCCTGAGGAGCTTCCGGATGGTAAGGTGACCCCTTGCTAGCCTGCTCGTGTTTGCTAACGCCTCCGCAGTGATTGAGGACTTTTTCCGTCTCACCATCGACGTCTTGCTCTACCACCCACACTCTCTCATCGGCTCAGAGCTCATGCAATCCATCCTTTCTGCCGCAGCTTCTTCTCTGACACTGCTCAAAGAGGAGCCACTTCTTGCCACCCTCCACTTCCTCCGGGATTTCCTCGCTTACGGCTCAGAGGGCAGCCCGAGCTCATCCGTATCTTTCGCGGACGACTCAACCCAGTCACGCACAAACCCGCCGGAAGTGCAGCAAGCCGTCAAGCAGCTTGCCATCCAGCAAGGAGAAGTCATGGTTCAGCGTCTGCTGACAGGACTGATGTACACCTTCCCTGCCGACTGCTGGCCCGACGCAAGCGGCGTAGTACTGGCACTATTCCAGATTCTGCCACGCGAAACCGCTGGCTGGGTCAGCTCTACGGTCGCTCTGCTTCCGCAGGGCAGCGTTACCCCGCAGGAGCAAGAAAGACTATTGCGCAACATCGAACAACGTATCCAGAGCGGCGAAACTCGGAAAATTAGGATGCTTCTGCAGGACTTCACGAACTCGTACCGCAGACGGAATGTCGCGCCTCGCGAGGGCTTGGGAAGGTTGGAGGCGACGAGGTTCAAGTTCACGGGCTAGTCGGACGCTGGGCTTGAACTTCTTCAAAAAGCGATGCGAGTGGCGCGTCACCGTGCATGGTCACAGTGGCGCTGTGCGTGCCTAGGCCATCTCTGCAGATGGTGCGAGGATTGTCTCGGCATTGCTACAGATCCACTCCACCTGGGGGCTCTCGAGTTGATGGCGTACATCTGGACAGCGCGTATTGAGTCGGAAACAGACTCGGAGGATACGGCTGTAGCTGGTGGTGGATTTGTTCACACAGCGTTCTGCGCAGACTCGATCAGATTAGAGACATCATTATCTCCATGAGCCTATATCAATCCCGAATATTGATACATGTTTCTTGCAGTAGTTCATTTTACCACTGGCGTAAATCAGTGGTTCTAGGCATGGTGAATCAATGCCATGAATGTGTATCAGGGTATCTTTACCAGGCCCAGCGTAATCTTGCACTGGGAATGAAGAGTGATGAATCAAGGCTTTATAGCTCCATCAACATCTACATGAGGCATCTCTAGGAATTTTGGGCTCTAAAAGATAGCTAAGATATTGGGGGGACTAGAACGCGGGTCAGCGAGTATCGACAAAACAAAGCACCGTAGTCACTCACCTAGCAACTCCAGTAGGTACGTTGCACACTTCACTAGTGACAAAGAACGACCACCTTCCCAGCTCTTCACACTGTTTCGACAACGCCTCTAGGTCGAATAGCTCACCAATAGGGCATCCCCAGCCCGCAATCAGCACTTCATGCATAGCATAGCTTTCTTTCGTCGCTGGTCACATCCATTAGCCTCGCCTCAAACACCGACATGGTAAACGTGGCGGAGGGTCTTACGCCAGCATTCGAAGCTCGGATGGTCTCCAGCTACGGCAGAGAAGTTGTTCCATATCCACTCCAGGACGTGGTACCCCTGCTCTACGCCGATGAAAGCATGGGTCTCCGCCTTGGCCATGGCCTCGAGCTCATCTTTCGACTTCTGCTCGATTTCCTTGACGTAGCCTAGACGTTCCTTAACAGCGGGTTCTGGTCCAGTGCATCACATTAACGTACCTGAGCGCACGAAAAGAATGTCGCCGAATTTGAACTCTACGCCTTGCTCTCGAGCGATCTCGTGTAGTTCCTCGAGCTTGATGGCGTGAGTTGAGAATGGGCTGGGTGCTTGGCCGCGCGCCTCTGCCCAGCGACGGTAGTCTAGAAGGACGCCTCGGCCTACTATACCCTGCTTTGACCAAGCTTGCACGGGTTAGGTAAGGACTCTTTGCGGACGGAAAGCATATCGCTTACCGCCAATGCCGTTCCTCGTGCCCTTAGGGTTGTCGTGGATGTCTTCCATGGTCATGCCGTTGAAGAACTTCTTCTCCTTCTGATAACCGAAGTGGCGGAATCCGTCCCCTGTTCGATCATGTTGGCTTGGATAATCAGGTTCTGAAGAGCCAGTCACTTACATTGGCTGCTGCTTTGAGTGTTTATAAACCACTGGTCATCGTTGCAGTACTCATCCTTTGCCTTGATAATGTGCTGTTCGAACGGCTACCGAAAGCTACAAGTCAGCCAATCGAGCTTTATCACGAAGCGCACGTCCAACCTACCTTTCTGCCAAAGAAAGGAATATCAATGGCGTCAAGTCGCCAATCCATGGAGACACTTCAGGAGTCCTCAGTAAACACACAATTCTGGGAGTGTTATGAGATCCGCGATCCGGCGATTCTGAGCAACCGTACCGTTTCCCCGTCTTGATCTCCTTTGCCGCTTCAAGAACGACATCTTCCGTCAACCGGTTGAGAAAGCCAAGCTGGTCATCTTTGCCATACCTATTCTTGTTCAGTACTGGCCACTCTTGCCATCAGTTCGCACGCGCTTGTCTACTTACAGCCCCCAAGCCGACAGAAATGGGTCATCTTTGCCAAGTGGTAGATCGGAGAACTTGGGCAGTTTGTCTGCCATGTTTCAAGTGGATGATTACAATACAGACTCTCGGGATTGGCAATGGCGGCGTTGATGTTCGATATCGCTTCCAGGGATGCCTTAGAGGTGGGATCCATATCGATAAGCCCCCAACTCTGAGTTTGGGGGCGCCACCCCGCAGGTTTCAAGCACGCGGGGCAGAGCGGGGTGGGATAAACATCATTGTGCCGAATACGAAACGGTCGACTATCACTGTGTGCGGCTCGGCGAATGCAGCCCGTCCAGGTGCCTGATAAATCGGCTATTCGTACTTTCATGGCAATGTTGAAGATGTCCCAGATAATACATTGGCTTCTGGAGGCAATAGATATCGCATTAACTCCAATGCAAGGCGGTTGAGCGCAGCAGAACCACGTTTTCCAGCCTACAAAGACAGCCATGGCACCTATTCAAACAGTCGAGTACTTCCGAGTCAAGCCGCGGTGGCTGTTCGTCAAGATTACAGATGATGAGGGCCATGTCGGCTGGGGAGAAGGGACCCTCGAAGGGCACACCCTTGCCGTCGAGGGCTCATTAGACGAGATCATTGTCCGCATCAAAGGTCTCGACGCTGAGTAAGTCTACCTACGCCTCCAAGAAGCAAAGCACGCAAGCCAAGATGACATAGCAACATCGAACACATTTGGCAACTGATCTGGCGCCTCGGCTTCTACCGCGGCGGCGCAGTCTTCATGTCCGCCCTCTCCGGCATCGACATCGCGCTTTGGGACCTCAAAGCCCGCAAACTAAACGTGCCGCTGTACCAGCTCTTCGGCGGCAAAGTACGGCAGAAGTGCCAAGTTTACTGCTGGATTGGCGGCGACAGGCCTAAAGACATCGAAGTCGCGGCCAAAGCGCGAAAGGCGCAAGGACTCACTTGCGTCAAGATGAATGCCACGGAGGATGTGAACTGGCTTGATTCACCGTCCGTCCTGGATGCGACAGTTAAGAGGCTGAAGGCTGTCAAGGCTGTGGGTCTGGATGCTGGGTTAGATTTTCACGGTCGGCTGCATAAGCCGATGGCGAAGCAGCTCGCGAAGGCGCTGGAACCGTACAGGCCTCTTTTCATCGAGGAGCCGCTACTTTCGGAGCACCCGGAAGCTATCAAGCAGCTCTCTGGGATGACGTCTATCCCGATTGCCCTTGGCGAGCGGTTGTACAACCGGTGGGATGTCAAGCGTTTCTTGGAAGATACGTCGATCGATATATTGCAGCCAGATATTGCGCATTGCGGTGGCATCTCTGAGACCAGACGTGTGGCAAGTATGGCGGAGGCATACGATGTTGCTATTGCGCCGCATTGTCCTCTCGGACCTATTGCCTTTGCTGCCTCTCTTCACGTCGGTATTTCGACGCCCAACTTCGTCATCTTAGAGATGAGTCTGGGGATGCACTACAACGTAGAGGCTGGAGACATCGATCTAAACACATACTTGAAGGATCAAAGCGTTTTCGATATCGTGGATGGCCATGTAGCGGCTCCCACCGGTCCCGGCCTGGGTATCGACATTGACGAAAACATGATCCGTAAGATTGCAGCGGAGACGTCACCCTGGCCTCCAAAAGAGTTCTTTGGTCCTGATGGATCTATTAGGGAGTGGTAGCCGGAGAGGTACATACAGTATATATTATTGATATACATGACTGTTTGTGCCTTTCGTCAAAGTCAAGCCGAACTTTTGTTTCCCTTCAAATGGTGGAACTCTTCCTAAGCCTACCGGCATATAGCCTATCTTGGTGTGAAGTGTGCTCCGAGACGCGCGATGCAGCGTGGATCTCACTCGTCGTTTCATGAGAGTGCAAAGTGCGGACAGCGTGCGCACCTGGACGTCTTCTGAAAGTCAAGCTGCTACGCTGCTTGCACATTCGCGCGGGATCTTTGGATATCCGGCTCTTCCGCTCTCGACCCGGTGCTTCTCGAGTTGGTTTGCTAGGCTTTGGTAGCTTGCACACGGTTGGTAAGGGCAACTGAGGTCCCATTTTGGAAATCTGACACAGATCACAGAGCATGGATTATCAGCTTCACCCCTGCTCCAACATTTCTCGGCAAGCCTTCAACCGACTCGATGCCTCTAAGAGAATCTCACTCTCAGCGTCAGCAAAGCTTTGCTGCAGGACCTCCAACAGCGCCGCGCATCCGTCGTTTGCAGCAAGTATCACCAAGCCATCAGGATTGCTTATAGCAGAGAAAGTGGAAAGATATTCGGAGGCCCTACTATGCATATCTTGAGACATAGTCGTCGATGCAATCAGCGGTGCAGGGGCGTTGATCGCGTGTTGGTACGCCCATAATGTCAAGGCTGCTAGATAGACCACCCATGGACGATAGTTGAGAGGGTCATTCCGAGCCGAGTATGTAATCGGTGCGAAGTGCCAACTATCGCTCCCGGGAGGAACAGTTGCCGACGTTGGTCTTACAAGGATTTCGTGCAGGAACTTGAATGAATGCAGAACAGCGTGTCTTGCAGCTGCAGTATGCGTCCACCCTTTCATGCGCTGGACTGCATTCGCACGATCACGGCTGGAGATATGTCGGCCGAGGATACGTTTGGAGCCGGAGAATACTTGGCAGTCAATGATGTCGACGTGCATGCTGATGTGTGCAAGGTGATATAGCACAGAAGGACTACCCAGGTGTTCGTGAACGCTCTTCTTGGGTGTAGTCGTGACGAATTCTGACATACCCAGTGCATCGTCGAAACTTTGATTCCAATCATCGAAAGAACGAAGTAGTATGCTTCGCCAACGTTCTTGCTCTTTGGGAGATGGGTTGTTGTCGAGCCATTTGAGCTGTGTCTCTCGGCGACTCATATGCCAGCCCACACTAAGCAATCCAGACATGAGTATCATACGCGCAAAATGATGGGTCTTCACCTCCTGCCCGTGCAGGCTCCGCTTTAGGCCGTCTAAGAAACCTATCGGTTTGATGCCGTACATTCTCAAGTTTGTGTCCATTTGTTGCACGCTCGTTGCGCTAGTTGCGTTCCATAGTGCTTCATCGCACGGAAGCGGTAGTCGTATCTCATGAGGAGCCATGTCTGCAGAATGTCCGAACATGACCGCATGTTGGATATCCATTTGGAAAGCTGCAAAGACGACTCGATGCATTGATTCTGTCCTTGCCCATTGGCACCACCAGGTATGAGAGCCAGTGCTTGTAGCTGGAGGCAAGTACTCGGGATCCTCGGAACCAGTGTTGAACGATTGTGGATTCGGTGGAGTCTCACTGCCGGAGCGGCCTATGAGCGGGCTTCCTCTTCGGAGTAAAGTGAGCGTTGAGGCGTGATGGATATGTCTTAGGCACGTCAGCAGCTGCCATTTACGAACGTTATCATATACTTACGCTCGTTCATGCAGCCGGCGCGTAGCAAACATCTTCTCGTAAAATTCCAGCAGTAGCAGAGCTTGTGCAACCCAGAGTTCCGCGGGAGGCGAGGCGTCCTCATCCGTGAAGATCTCCCATCTCAAATTAGAGGCAAGGAGATTACCAAACTGCTGATAGTCTTCCATGGTACCTTTTGTGTTGAGTCTGACCAAAGTTGCGGCGCCTAATGCGATCATGGAGAGCAGGAGTAGGGGCGGGCAACTTTCGCTGGAGAAAGTGGGCCGGTGCACGATTGGCATCTGCACAGCTACGTGTTTCCAGAATGCAGACATGCATCTCCGGAGAACAGTGGTACTAAGCCGAGGCAAATCACCATCCCCGGTCTCCTCTAAGATGGTATCTGCAGGTAGGAGGAGCGGAAATCGTCTCCGTCGTAGAAATGCACGTGTGAGCTGTAACAGTTCAGCGCGCTTCAGTTCTGTAATGTGAACATCAGCAGGTTCAGCCGTATCGTAGAGCCGGAAATCAGAGCTGTTGGTTCGCGCACTGTTGGATGCTACATCGAATTCTCGGATATGGTTGAAGGCGTCGGAAAAGGTGGACTCAAGTCCGAAGTCCAGAAAAGGCAGGTTCGCCATATCAAAGTCTCCAGCAGAACCAGGACTATCAAAGAGCCAAGTCGCAAAGTTATCCCTGTTTGCCTGGCTGTCCCCATAAAAGCCTGTAGCGTGTTGAGCCACGTTTTGACTGAGCTCGGGTTCTTGACCTGCCAACAGACTCTGGCCTGGACTTTGTAGTATGTCCGTACTGAGAGCTTGCTGACCGGCAGGAATGTGCCAAGACGGTCGAGGTGGATGTCGTTGGGCAGAGGCGTAGTTGAAGGACTGAGCATTTCCAGAATCGGGAGTGAGCATTGCAGATGCACCCCTTTCACCAGGTGTCGGGCCTGGTTGGGTCATGCTGCTACCCAGTGCGGTATCGCGAGGGTACAAGGGCTCCGTCACTGCGTCTCCAGGTTTCGACGCAAGACTGAAAGAGCTTGACGTAGTCCGGACAGTGCCAGTGATGGAGTCGTTCCTTTGCAGTAGTGGAGACTGCGACATGGAGCTGACGCGTGGCTGTGAAGGAAAGGGTCCTGGTGAAGTCCAATCTTGCGGGTTTGGAAGCGGCACACCATTCTGAACGCTAGCTATGCTGTCTCTCCGAGCGCCTGTAGAAAATGATGCGTGTCTTTCCCTATGTCTGGCGAGCAAGTCTGTTCTTACGAAGCGCTGATTACAGCCCTCGGCAGTGCAGTAATAGATCTGCTTTGGATTATCTGGACTTTGTTAGGAGATAGACTGCTTAGTGCTAGACAAACTCACGATTCAGCTGGTGCCGCGCAAGATGCTCAGCTCTCGAGTACTTCTTGTCGCAGCCAGTGTATTCGCAGATGAAGCGACGAGGTTGGCCTTTACGACTCGCCCGAGGTCGATGCTTGGGTTGGCCCTCCGTACTGGCCGCACCGGTCGCACTACAATCCACAGACATGGGGCTGCCATGTGTCGTCTCCGTGCCCTCCATGCTGCGACCAGCTGCTGTCAGGGCGTGTGGAGGTCTCTTGCACCCCTCTTTCAACCCCAAGGGTACGTGTTGCGGAGTATGGGGAAAGCTAAAGGTGGAAGGCACGGTTGCACTAACTGCAAATAGGACTAGTGCGGGATGCGTGGGGGTCAAACAGCCGAACGCCTCCCGAACCACGATCTATCACGACCGGAAACAAGAATATTTGCTATTTCTATGGATGTTTACAAGCTGTTCTCTAATTGCATGAGCTCCGCGAAGCCAACCTCCTGTTCTGCTCTTTGCGACTTCACTGGCATGGCGGTTGGTAGCCGTGGAAGCCCTCCGTAGCCTTGATATTTCTCCAGGGCCACCTTCACGGCGACGAAGCCTCCCTTGATGGCAACCCAGTCTCCTCTGGCTACCACAGCCTGCATCTCTCTGGCTTCCTTGACTGCGCCTTGCTCATATAGCTGCATTGTCTTGATGCACGCTTTTGGTGCGATGTTACCCAGTCCGGCAATAACACCGTGTCCTCCGACGACCAGCGTTTGAAGGATAAAGTCGGCTGAGCCTCCTGTGGTCAGGAAGCCAGGCGGAGCCGCCGCAGCAATGCGCGCGAGCTTGCCAGTGTTGCCGCATGTCAATTTCACGCCGACGATCTTCGGGTGGTGGGCAAGTTCGAGGATTTGGTCGGAGTTCAGATCCAGTCCTGAGACGGCGCCGGGATAGTTGTATATCATGAGTGGTATTGGGCTTGCATCAGCGACGTTGCGGAAGTGGTTGAGGATGAGTTCGGGATTGAGGAGGGGACCGTAGTAGCTAGGCGGGAGAATCAGAGCATAATCACCACCGCTAGCCGCTGCATCTCTGCAAAGCTTGATGACCTCTCTGGTGGAGTGTGCACCACAGCCCACGATAACAGGCATGTTGGCGTAGCCAGCACTATCCAGAGCTTCGCGTGTAGTCTTGGTTATGAGCATCCTCTCCTCGTGATCCAAATGCACCGCCTCGCCGTTAGAGCCATGTGTAACAAGTCCGGTAACACCAGACTGGGCAAGGAAAATGGCATGCTTTTTGGTAGTCTCTACGTCAACTTCTTCGTCAGAAGTAAAGAAGGCGACGGTCGGTACGTAAATGCCGGGTTTCAGCGCTTTGCTGTTCTCGATGTGGGAGGATGAGGTTCCAGTGGATGCTTCATCTATGAGGGAGGGCGCCATTTTGGAAGGTGTAGATGAAATGAGAAGGGAAGAGGCCGAAGACTTACTCAAATAGAGATAATGGCGAAAGCCGAAGAAGACGTACAATCTTGCCCCCGTGAACGGGTATGGTCCAAGGGAACCAAGGTAGCAGTACATTGTGACCCCCACCATACCCACCTTCCATGCCAAGAAAGGAAGCTCCCTCCGTAGCCTCGAATGTCACTGCATGATATGCCAAGTACTGATGGATCTAGATATTCCACCACTCTGGCCTGAGCTTGAGTCGGCTCTTGCATTACTGGATATTTGAGGTAAGGCGTAAGTTTTAGGAAGGACATCCGGGTCAAGTTGCCGAGCGGCACATAGCCATGACCCGCGATAACATGTGCGCGTTCCAGCTACCAATCTCCATTCACGACATGTCCGATCTACTCATCTACCCATCCAGCCTCCATCCACAGTCAGAATCTCTCCTGAGACATATAAGCTTGCCCGACTAGTTAGAAAGATGATAGAGCCTTTGAAGTCATCTGGAACGCCCCAACGCCCGGCGGGTATGCGAGCCAGAATGGACGCAGCACGCTCCTCATTCTTGATGAGTGCTTCATTCATATCTGTCGCAATATAGCCCGGAGCAATCTGCTAAGACGTCAATGTACTGCATAACGACACTTTTGGCAGATGCACGTACGGCATTGACATTGATCCCTTTGGAGGCCCATTCATTCGAGAAAGCTTTCGTTAATTGCGCGATGCCGCCTTTGGCACTTGCATATGCTGGGACGGTAATCCCGCCTTGGAACGAGACGAGGGAAGCTATGTTGATGATAGATCCGCGGTGCCCGTCTTTCGGTTCTCGAGTGAGCATGTGAGCTCCCACATCTCGACAAAGCGTGAAGACTGTGCTCAGGTTCACTTGGATAACCTACAATGTATGATAAGGTCTGTCGAAAAGATTGATGAACGATGCTTACCTCATTCCAATCATTGTCTGGGAATTGATGCGCTGGATGCCTTCTCTGAATGCCGGCACAATTGACGAGGATGTCGATACCATGGCCATCCTGCAACACTCTCGGAACCAATGAGGCAACTTCAGATGCTGAGCCTAAGTCTGCGGTGTAGATGTATGCTTTTTGCCCTAATTCTTCTATCTTCTCTTGGGTCGAAGTATTGCTAGTATCCCTCTTCTACCTATTAGTCTATCCCTAGAGCAAGGGGACACCAACGTGAACTCACCTGGACAAGAATGATATCAGATCCGGCTTCCGCGAGCGCTACAGCAAGTGCTTCCCCAATCCCTCTTGTCCCTCCAGTTACCAACGCGGTGCGGCCTCTTAACGAGAAAAGACCAAAGACAGATGGCATAGTCAAGTTTCTCCGTCTCCAGGTTGAAGGGTGTATCCAGCCTAGGATACGAGCTTCGAGGCCGTACCAAAGTCAGCTTCCGTATTCAGCTAGTTGCACATGTATCTTACCCGGCCTAAGGTCTTCGGCGTCTGTTGGGCTCAAGTCAGTCCGAGAGGTAGAACCTGACCCCACACTGCGGAGTAGGATTGGGGTGCTGGGGTCATCTCATTTACCCCCGCGTGGGATGATTTGTGTAACCTCTGAGAATAAGGAAGCAGCCTAGGCAATGGTAGCGTTATAGGACACCCTATTTTGTGCATACATACACTCGTCCAATACGTATTACTACTACATGCATGTGTACAGTATTCAGCCGCTCGGCTGCAGACGTCATAGCATCGCCTCCGCTAAGAATATCTC
Source organism: Zalaria sp. Him3 (assembly GCA_027923365.1). Lineage (NCBI taxonomy): Eukaryota > Fungi > Ascomycota > Dothideomycetes > Dothideales > Zalariaceae > Zalaria > Zalaria sp. Him3. The sequence goes on along the minus strand of BPUN01000013.1, from coordinate 73,677 downwards.
TATGCATGAGCAACGTCTGGGCTGAAGCTGATCTTCTCTATGATATCTCTTCTATAATCTGACAGAGCCTGTCATCAACTTTTCCAACTTCCTCGTATTCAACATTTCACGCCTCAGTTCCTTCACGTTCTTCGCTCCCACAAACGCCATGTTGGTCTGGAACTCATCTCGAAGAATCTGTAGCATCCTTCGCACACCATATTCACCATAGCCCGCAGAAAGACCATATAGTACCGGCCTTCCAACTCCCACAGCAGTAGCACCAAGTGCCAGGGCCTTGATTATATCTGTGCCTCGCCTGATCCCCCCATCGACAAAGATCTCCATGCGCTTGCCGATGATATGGGGTGCATACTTATTGATCTCGAGGAGTGTCAGGAGTGGTGGCTGGGACCTGGACGTTGTTAGTTGACACAAAAGCCCCAAGCGAGGCCTTATTTGACTTACGTGTCTTGTGAACGGCCTCCATGATTCGAGAGGACGATGCCGTCGACTCCGCACTCGTACGCTAGTATGGCGTCCTCAACGCACTGCAAGCCTTTCACCACTATAGGTAACTTCGTGATCCCTCGTAACCACTCCACAATACTCCAGTCTATGCTTGCATTGATGAACCCTGTGTTTGCCGCAGCTATGCCCTGCGACTTTGGCGTCTCGACGACCGTTTCGATCTTCTCTTCAATATCCACGACGCCCTTAGCTCGGTCGTCTCGCTCCCTCTTGCCGATGACGGGAGAGTCTACCGTAAGCCAGATTGCCTTCACACCACATTTCTCCACGCGCCGTACAAATGCTTCCGATTTCTTGAGGTCCTTGTCCACATAGAGTTGCCAGAAGATGGGTTGGTCCTTGTGCACTCTGGCATCCATGATAGCCTCAATCGGCATACTCGAAACGGTATTGACGACCTGGATGGCGCCCTCTTTTCCATCCGCAGCAGCTATTGCGCACTCGCCCTGCGGGTGCACCAGCTTCGCAAGCCCCACCGGCGATGTATAAACCGGGAAGGAAGACTTCTGCCCCAGAATCGTCGTACTAGAGTCTACTGCGCCGACATTGCGTAACACCCTGCCTCTGAGGAACACTTTTCGGTATGCTCTGTTGTTCTGTATCTTCGTGATCTCATCGTCGGCACCAGAGGACACGTAAGCCCACGTGCTCGGGGCCATAGTTTTCTCTGCCACTGCTTCAAAGTCGTCTAGGTTGATCATGCTGCTTAGTGGCGGGCTTTTCGCAGCTTGCTTCTGGAGATTCGGTTTCGGAACCATCTTTGGGATGGTGGTGGCGTCCACTTTGCCTATCCGGCATTTTGGTCCAAGCGACTCTTCTACCAGCTCTGGGGAGTGGATCTCGTCATATTCGTCAGTGGCATCTTGGCCAGCATTCTTTAGTATGAGATGGGACCCGCCTGGGTGCTTTGCGACAAAGTCTGGTGTATTGTCAGACTTGTTGAGTAGCACGTAGTGGTGGACATCGTCTCACCTGTCACATCCCATACCGTGCCATTGATCGCTAGCCAACAAGACTCCTTGCTGTTATGCTTCGCCACTTCTTTTCCGTCTATGAGCTGCATATCGTTCACTGGATTGCCTGGGATTGACTAAACGAATATAGACGACTGCGAAAGATCCCAGCCGTTATCGATGTACTGCAGTGTGCTCCTGTTTCTCAAGTACGTAGCACAGATGACGGTGATTCGAGATAGGTGATAGTTAGTTTATGTTCTTAGTCTACTTCATAGTTCACACTTACGGATGACCTTTAGTCTTCACGCGTAATTGCTAATATTTCCAGATATATCGGATCGCTCACTTGCCCGGTTCGGATTAGCGTGGGGGTCATACTCCACCTTCGGATCGTTCGACCGAACAGCCAAAATGGCTTCCCCATGGGCGGCTTTCGGTCTTGGCGCTCAGTAGATCTCCACTATTAATAGCCGGCTCGGTGTTTGACACAGTCAGCCTGACGATATCAGAGGCCGTACAGTACTGAATGATGGCAACTCAAGCGGCGAACGGCATTGGATGAAACAATTCTCAGCTCCACACGCCGTCACCAGCAACACAATGACAGCACCAGAAGAACAGATCAACATTCTTCTATATGGACTAGGAGCGTACGTCTTCCAAGTCGAGCGGGGTCATTAGCGATTCTGATTATCCTGACGTCTAACGTAGTATCGGAGGCTTCTATGCGTTCATCCTCGAGAGGAACCCGGGAGTGTCTCTGAGTGTCTGCGCGCGATCAAACTACGATGCCGTGAAGCAAAGTGTAGGCATCTCGAATCCCATGACTGCATCATTTGGTGATGTGACGGCAGGGCCTGCGAATCGAAAGCGAGAACCATGGCCACCATGTGGTGCGCCCATCAGGAGGTGAGGATTCCAACCGCAGTGTTTGCTTTATTAAGGTACTGATTGTCCTCGAAAGTGTACAGAACTCCGGCTGATGCAGGGCGTACTTTTGACTATGTCGTATGCGCGCACAAGGCGCTGAATCAGGACGCAGTACCTCCGCAGCTGAAGCCCGTAGTCAGTCCCGAGACCACTATTGTCATCATCCAGAATGGCGTAGGTAACGAGGAGCCGTTCCGAAGTGCTTTTCCAGAGTGCACCATTATAAGTTGCGTGACGTGGGTTGGCGCCACTCAAGTGAGCCCAGGATTGATCAAGCACACAAAGTCGGAAGCAGCAGAGTTTGGCCTATTCCCAAATCCGCAGGTAGACGAGAAGGTCGAGAAAGCGCGTCTTGATCGATTCACGACGCTGCTGGAGAATGGCGGGACCAAGTTCACCGTTGAGGACAACATACAAATCAAACGGTGGGAGAAGGTGGTTTGGAATGCAGCTTGGAATCCAATCACCACGTTAACCATGATCGATACTCAGAGCTGGCTTAAGTCTTCTGATGAAGCTATGCAGATGACGCGCCAGCTTATGAGAGATGTCATCGACGTCGGTAAACGAAGCGGAGTGCCACTTGAGGACGATTTGGTCGACAGGTTGATTACGAGGATACTTGGCATGCCGGGGATAGGAAGCAGTATGCAGACAGATGCAAAAGCGGGCAGGCCGCTGGAGGTCGATGTGATACTCGGGACTCCAGTGGCTAAAGCCAAGGAGTTTAGCATGGCCGTGCCCACACTAAGGACTGTGTATGCGCTGACGACGGCCGTAAATCTTAGGTTAAAGGGTGATTAATAGATCTGAACGCAGCATCCCCCCTTGTCTCAAATGTCTTCACTCCTGTCACCGAAAGGCGGCCTCTTAGCCTGCAGTAGCACTTGGACCATCCACGAGTCGTGACAAACCATCCCATTACCATGGCTGTAACCGATCTCCAAACGAGCTTACCACCTTGCCAACATTCTCATCCTGCTTGCCCTGGACGACGTCCCTGATGAACTCTCCACCAATCGAAGGCTCACCGGCACCCAACTTCTTAAGCATCTCTCGATTCTCGCCCAGATTGGTGGCAAGAAAGCCTGGCGAGATACACCAGACCTTGACGCCGTCGTTCTTCAAGATCCTCGCCCAGTCTAGCATCAGCATATTCAAAGCTGTTTTGCTGCTTCGATAGGCAATGAACGACGGTCCTGGTGGCTTTGGCCATCCAGCGGGTGGGACCGTGTAGCGCGGACTGTCCGGGTCTGATGCCCTGCTGAGCGAGGATAGGCCGCTGGTCACGAAGAGTAGGCGTGGGTTGGATGATTGAATCAGAAGAGGCATGAAGGTGTGAGTTATGACTTGGGTTCCGCTGACGTTGACGTCGTAGGCTTTGTTCCAGGCCTCGCGGATGGTGAGGTTGCCTGCTGCGACTTGGTGGTCGAAAGATGCTCCTGTGAGACATAGTGGTAAGCGGGGGCCTTCTCAAGTGATCATTTGTCTGCCTATACTCACCGGCGTTGTTAATCAGAACGTCAATTTTGCCATAGCTCGATTGCACCTGGCTGAATAGGTTGGAGATGGAGTCATCGTCCGTGATATCCACCTGGAGTGCTTCTAGGGTACTCTTCGAATCAAGGTGGGCTGATTGAAGGGACTCCACAGCCTCCTTCGCACGTTCGAGAGATCGACCGCAAAGCAGAACATGATACGATACCGACGAGGCAATGAGAGCCTTCACGGCTTCGAAACCAATGCCTTGGTTTGCGCCAGTAATAAGTACTATATCTTTGCCCGTCATGGTGGATGCACAGTGTAACTCTTCTTGATGCATTCTTACAAATGCAGAAATGGGCGGTATTTGTATCGAAGGATGCGGTCCAACGTGTTCTGTGTCCGAATAGAGTTGTGGTTCCTCCGAAGCTTAAATCCGACGCAACTCCAGCTACGTGCGCCTGACAACCTTGAACCTTGGAGCTTCCTACTGGACCCCAAGACGTGCACAAATAGCACGTCGCGGCTCTCGGATTTCTCCCCGTTTGATTCATATTGCTGACTTTTACCAGGTGTAGTGTAGCCATAGGAATTTCAGCAACGGTGGTTATTGTACCTTAAGAGCGGCGTAACGCAGCGACGGCGTGTTAATTACACTGCTGATGATCGATAGCGAAGGTCGACGCTAGCCTCAAAAAGGCGAGGCAATCTCATCTGATAAATACATGTACTATACATGGAGTGTAAGCTACAGAGAATTGTCACGGTGCATGTGGTAAACTCCTAGTAACGGACAAGAGTAGCATTCGACTATGTAGACTATCGGCTAACGACTATTAATGTAGTTATCGCTCTCTTCCTGCGAACTAGTCTTCCATAGTCTCCTTCTCTCCGTCTCGCACATTGAATGGATTTGAGTGCCTGGAACCGGTATGACATCTCTAGGCCGTTAGCCGTATGACTAGTGGTGTCTCCAGGTACTCGCATAGCTTCGTAGTGCACCCCAACTACTGGGTCGCTATAGAGACTCAGGAAGGCCATACGCGTATAAGTAGGCCTTTGAGTAGAACAAAGAGATGTTCGTCTCTGTTAGAGAGTACCTCAATGCTTGTCGATGATCATTTGAAACCGAGCCAATGCATCAAGTCGCCACTTCAACCCTTTACCGCATCTTGGGAAGGATTCCAACGTGTGTCAGCCAGATCAATTTCATCCTCCTCAGTCCACGGTGCATGCTCATCGTTCTGGTCGACGATCTTCCACAGGAGCTTCTTCTCCATGTCTGTCTCCTTCAGGCCAAAGCGGCAAGTGATATGGTAGACATCCCTTCTATCTGGCAGATAGCCATTACGCCTTAGCGTCTTGTCGTCGCATTCCAACCATATTTCACTCCATTTGTGGATGTGATCTTGGAGGTGAAATTCGTCTTTGTGGGATGGCTCGTGATCTTTCGCCTTGCTGTTGGTTGTGAAGTAGATAGTCTGCGTAATGCGCTCACCAGCCGTGACGTCAAACTCCTGTATCATCTCTGGTTGATTGATTTCTCGAAATGATCCTCTGGATCTGGCAACTCCCTTGCGGCTCCTGAGAGGGCTTCCATGCCCTATAGTAGTCGACCGTCTTCCCGACCGCGTTCTCGAACCACGTTCGGTCTCACGAGCGTTACTTGCTTCCAAGTTTAGCCAGACCACGCGATTCTTCACCCACCTCTCACCATCGTGCATCTCGATCTTCAGAGGATCCAAAACTTTCTTTTTCTCGAAGCCGTCCCTTTGCTCTACCAATTTCACATCATTGTGCAACCTGGGATCGTAAAACTCTTTCTGGGCGATGCCGAAAACGAAAGATGACTGTATGGGCATCATTGTGAGTCCTGGATAGCGCAGTAGAGCGCCACGCGCGACGGGAGAAGTGTCACTACTAATGAGTCAGCGTCAGTGGCGGCATAGATTGAGTTAGACTCACTTCAGACTCCCAGTTCCAGACCAGTAAAAGTGGACCGTGTAACCTTGTGGCTCGAATTCTTGCTTGATACGCTCTTGTACGTATTCATTGGTAGCAATTGGCCCTGGTATCATGATGTGCTATGATAGTGAGCCCTGAACTGTTGAATCAAAGAAATGCAGGTACCGTACCTTGAGGTTAGGAAGGATAGACTTCTGAATTAGTCTTATCGTGCCATCGATAACACGATCTAAGCACTGGCGAATGTCGTCTCTTCACGAAGGTTAGTACATTCCTACACTCGAACTCCGCCGAAAACTTACACGCTGAGCTCATAATAGATTGGGGGGGTGGTTCGTATGGTAATCGTATACGTGGCATCGTGTGGGAAGCTTTGTGACACTTTATGCTTCTCGAATCCCTCTGATGCTTTGAAGAGCAGAGCTTCTTGGGTCTCCCCGTGTGTGCTTGCTAGCACATCGATTCCGCCATATGTCATTTGTGCCCAAGCCTCGAATTGTTCACGAAATTGCTCGTTAGCAAACTCGCCGCCACAGATTTCACCTACACTGCGTTTTAGCTCACGACTAGACATGGTAGGAGTTCTTTACAAGAACAAACATTCCATACGTACCTTCAGGCTTGCCAACGACCTCGAAGGGCGCGCGTATCTTGTCTTCTACGCTGTCATCGAAGCGATAGTTTGTGATGTCCTGGATATCGTTAGACTGTGTGTTTGGCGATGATGTCTCCGATACTTACCACAGTACCTCCGCCGATATCGACCACCATGAAGATGTCGCCACCCTGCGAACTACAGGTGAGATACTGCAATACTGTAGCTTGGTTGTGATCACTTACCTGGGGAGGCTTCTGCCATCCTACGCTGTTCTCCAATTCAGATTGGAGTATCCAGGCTGCGGCACTGCATGGCTCACTGACCAGTTGTACCGGGATTCCCAGTCGCTTGGCTGCGTTGGTGAGAATATAGTTCGTTTCCGGCTTCCATACAACGGGTACACTGAGCAGCAATGTCTGTTTCCAGTCAACGACTGGTGATCTGCAGTCTACTTTGTCCCGAGCCCAGTCTTGAATCTGCGCACGCGCAATCTTCAAGATGTCGTCCAGGACATCATAGAGAAGGTCAATATCATCGATGTAGCCTCCGTCTGCTTTCTTGTAATTGTCCATGGCTGAGATGTAGGCGAGGCTCAAGCGCTCGTCGGCGTAGATTTCGTACTTAGCAATCTTCTGGAACCGGATGACCTTTGAAATTGGGAAGCCAGCCTGTGTCACTAAGCGGAAGAGTTCGCGTCCCCGAAGGAACTTCCCATCGTTTCCGTAGGCGTACATTGCTGGCGTCGTGACGAAGGTCTTATCGAAGATAACGTGGTGGACCTGGTTGGTATGTGGTCGCGTCTCTGGTGTAGCGATGCTGTATGAACAAGCGTTGGTGTGCGTGCCCAGATCCACAGAGATCCTGAGTTCCGGAGACATTGCTTAGAGAAGTTCATTCGATATTGGAATAAAAATCGGAAGAATGGTGCAAATGATGTCGGTGGAGAAGCATTTGTGGAAGATTGGAAACGTGCAGATTCACAAAGTGAGGTGAAGGTGAACATGCGCGACGCGTGGTTCGCGCTACAAGCTGCCGCGAATGGGGTTAGTGAATACCGCGGTGAACGACAAATCACCTCTCGTGTTGCCTGTGACGTTCACTGGTACATCCACGTTCATTCACTAAATGAATTGAATCTCAATACCAGCCATAAGCACCCACTGCCTCACTAAACATACAGCCGGACAAAACAGACAACACCGGTTGCGCAAAGAGTTACGTCCTGAAGCGAAGACTGTTGGCTCACATAGTCTACTGATACGCTAGACAGAGGACGGGATCTCAGATTAGCCGACAAGCCCTCAACTCGCTCAGTGTCAGGCAGTCGCAACGTCGCTACCATGGCGAAGGCTGTGGCTACAGATCAGAGAACGGTCGTTATCTCTTTGCTGCACTTCCTCGATGAGCAGAAAGGTAAAGCCGAAACTGGAAAGGCTAGGCACTTCACAAGTCTTTGGCAAAAGTTCGTACAGGGAAATGACTACACCTACGAAAACGTGGAAGGAAACATCGTTCCGCATACCGCAGCGAAGATACAGTCGAACGTCATCAAAAAGATACTGTACCATTCTGCGAAGCATGGAACGAAACTCACCACCACAGAATTAGTGGAGAAGGGTAGTGATGCCGTCGCGAAAGCGTACATCAAGGAGTTGGAGGCTGACCGCAAGACCGTGGAGAAATCAACCAGCGACGCGCCACCGAAGCGGAGAACCAAATTGCCAGACGCGACCGCCGCGCGAGCCGCACCGCTCAAAGGAATTGTAAGCTCGGAGAGAGCCATGATCATGCCTGTCGACGACGAGCAAGCCGACAGAGAAGCCGTAACAGGAAGTGACGTCCACGAGGGGCAAGTCCAAAGCCTAGAAATTGCTTGTACGCCCGGTACAAACGGCTCTCCGGCGGAAACTGACACAATCAAGGTGGCCTCATTGGGGAAGAGAAGGGAGCCTATCGGCGAAACTGATGATGTCGACCTCGGCGATCGAAGGTTAGTGTTTCATCATATTAGCGGATGCGCTTGACTGACTTCCTGCTAGAACGATGTCGGCGCATACTAGCGTCTCACCCCAGAATCATGCTCTCAAGCGGCGACGTTTCGAACATCTTCTTGGAAGCGTACCGCAGGACACAAGTCTCTCCGACGGTACCGAAGAATCAAGTGATAGTACGATCCCAGCGAGCTTCGTCAGTGGCGCCCTTACCTCGAATGGAAATTTGGATCCAAGTGACGACGGAACACTGTTGCCGCTAGAGTGGGAGGCTAGACAGCACGCTGGTTACGGTGATGGCGAGCTCGTGTTGCGCGGTGAAGCAATCGAACGAATGTTCACAGAGATACAAGAAGATGCACATGGAGTTTCTGTTCGCCTGCTTCAAGCCTTAGGTCATCTGGATGGCGGTCACGACGTGCGACCTGTGGAGTTTGTGGAAAAGCCTGAGCCGAGACTAGAAAAGGTATACACGACAGCCTTTGGTGAGCGTTGGCGTGAGCGTGCAAGCACTTTGGAACTTACCGCATCACTCCACGCCCCAGATGTGATTGTTCCAATGATTGGGGCTGCGGTGCTGGACAAGGTGTTTCGCAAATCTGTGCCGTGGCAGACGTTTGAAGACTTCGAGAGGGAGTACTCGCACATTATGCCGCACGCTAGACAAGAGCAGCGCACCAGGGGTAAGGTTGAACATCGATCCAGCAAAAATATGCCGAAAGACTGACATGACACCATATAGGATCGGACTTCGCTACCACCATGCGCCTGGGCTGGATGAGATGGCTCGGATCGAAGGATCTCCCCGGTGAGGAGGTCGAAGAGCACGCGCAGAACCTAGCCGACGGTTTGGCTCTAACGCTGCAGCGCCATATATTCGGACCAAGAGGACGAGGACCAAGGATCGAGAACGACACCGTGATGGCACGCTGGGCTGACTTCCGTAAAAGCCTAACAAGGATCTTGTGGCGGGCGATGCGACTGAAAGGCCTGATAGAGCTTGAGCAGGGTATCACAGTGAACTGGCTGTGGTACTATGGCCCGCAACCGTTCAATCCGGACACTATGCACTACATTAATGGCCACAGAGGGGGAGACATCGCTTATACCATGATGCCAGGAATCAGCGTGTGCCGGAATGGTGAGGAATGCATCGTGCAGACAGCATCCATTATACCGCAGTTCAGGTAATTACTCGGAGTCTTTGCGCCCGGTCTTTCCGAACAAGAAGATGCTTGTGGCTGCAGCGAATCGACTGCACTTCGAGCGGATGGCGGCGTTAAACATGACTTCGAGCATATCGATTTTTCTCATGTACATGAAATCATTGGAACCGTATTGACTCCTACATATGTAATCGTTCTGACACAGCGTAAGAAGTCTGTGATATACTTACGATGGAGTACAGTAACAAGGTGGGACGGCCTACCTACCGAGGCAGCAATCAAGGGCAGGGGCCACCTGCATCAACAACTGTGACATCACCGCGAACGCCCGATTTATTTTCTGGCATCTGCTCACAACCAACACGACACGTTGCTCGCCGCGTTCCTTGCTACAGCTCCTAAAAAACCTCTTGATGCTCTTGCTCGCATCTCATCCACCACCTCATCAACAATGACCACCCGCCGCAGCAAACCCAACACCGCCACGCAAGACGGCGCACCCGTCCCTACGGCCTCGATGAAGACGACCACGACCCCAAGCGGCGCACCACAGTCCCCCTACCTCCCCACCTCCCTCGAAACCGCACTTCTAGCAATCTACCCCGGCACGCTCCTCCTCGGCTCCCTCTTCAGCGTCCTCAACGGCGCCACGCGCAACGCCCCCTACTCAGCCGTGCTACAAGCGCACACGCCCTCCCACGCGCCCTCGTACTTCGCGCGCAAGTCCAACATCTTCAACGTCTACTTCGTCAAGATCGGCTGGTTCTGGATCACCGGGGCCTTCTTCCTATTCCTGTTCTCGCACAGCTCTCTGGGTCCACGGTTTACGCCCGTGCTCACGCCGCGCCGCGTCAAGGCCACGCTGCGATATTGCGCCGTCACGGCGGTGTGGTGCGCGCTGACGCAGTGGTTCTTCGGCCCGCCGATCATCGACCGCGGGTTTAGGTTTACGGGCGGCCAGTGCGAGATCATCTACGGTGACAGCGCGGCGGATAACGCGAAGCAGGCGGATATGAGTATGGGAAGGGAGGTGCTGACGCATGCGGCTTGCAAGGTTGCGGGCGGGACGTGGAAGGGGGGGCATGATATCAGTGGGCATGTTTTCATTCTGATACTGGGATCGGCCATGCTGTGGTTGGAGATCCTGCCGGCTGTGCTGAGGGCGAGCGGGTTGAGGGAGGAGAGGAGGGTGCAGTTGGCGGATGGGAAGGTGGCGAGTGCGGCGGTGGAGACGCAAGAGAGGGATGGAAATATGCATGTGCCTGTGCCGGAAGAGCTGGGCGTTGGTGTCAAGGCTGCGCTGAGTGTGGCGGGTCTCAGCTTGTGGATGCTGCTCATGACGGCTGCCTATTTCCACACTTGGTTTGAGAAGTTTACGGGACTGATCGTTGCCTTTGCTGCTCTCTGGATCGTGTATTTCTTGCCTAGGGGCGTGCCTGCGCTGAGGGCGGTTTTGGGTATGCCGGGCGTGTAGGAGGTGTGAGCAGAAAAGATGGACAGGGGCATGAGTTTCATGATAGATACCCTACATAGCGTCAATTCATTGGATAGGTTCTAATCCACTGTATTCCTTGACCAAACATAACATCACATACGCCTCTTTCAAGATACCTGGAGGCTTGGTACCGGACGGACCTACGCTTTCGGAAAGCCTTCGGATGCACTTCCGAGGTCCAGCTTCTCCTCAATCGGGACATGCTTAGCTCCCATTAAATGACATATGTAGTGCTCGTACTTTCCCTACCGTACCCATACTGCAATATCATAATCCCACATACACACAATCAATCTCCGTATCCCGATCTTTCAAAAAAGTCTCCATCACAATGTCCCAATACACATCGACCTACCCCCCCTCCGTCCCCTTCGACGCCGCCTACAAGTCCTTCTTCGAGTCCTTCTACCAGATCTCCGACACGCCGCCCGCAAACGAACAGTACGCGGATCAATTCACCGAAGACGCTACGCTCGTCATGGCGTCCAAGACCGTCAAAGGTCGTGATGGTACGTATACTTATCATAATCATGTCATACCCAGCCACCCTCACTCATCTCATCTCATCTCATCATCTACCTGCTTCACTCGCGTACCCTACCTTACCCAACTTCCAGTCTCGTCTCCCTCATCCCATCCCATCCCCCGTCCCCCCACTTCCGAGTCTCTCTGTACCTGAATACGTGACAACTCACATCCCATTCCCCCCCAGCGATCTTAAAAATGCGCCAGGGCATGTGGGAAAAAATCTCCACGCGCTCGCACCGCCCTCAGCAGATCTTCCCCTTCGGCCCCAACAGCGACGAGGTCATGCTGCACGGGACAGTCGAGTACGGGTTCAAGGACGGGGGCAAGGCGGGCAAGGACTGGGCGGCTAGGGCACGGTTGGTTAAGGAGGCTGACGGCAGGGTTAGGATGGGGTTTTATCAGGTTTATTTGGTGAGTGGCGCCGCACTCTAACGGAAGGGGGGGCTGGGGGATGTGGGGGATTGTGGATGGGAAGGTAGAGGGATATGCTAATGGGGGATAGGATATGGCGCCGGCGGCGAAGTGAAGGGGGAGAAGGAGGTTGGGTTCGGGGTGGAGTTTTGGAAGATGATCTATTGTGTGGGAGATACTATTATGGGTCTAGATTGAGCCTCCATCGATCCGTGACCATCAGGATCACAACTCAGAGTGCATGATATGCCAAACTTTCTTCTAGTGCCGCAGCCGAATGCGGCGCATAGATCACCACCCCTTTTACTTCGACTTCGCACTCTCCTCCGCCTTCACCTTCTCCTGCTGCAACTCATACTCATCCCACCCCGGCCCCGTCAGCTTGGGCAAAAACTTGCCCACACGCTCCTGATAGACCTTGTACTCCGGGTACTTCTTACTGGTGATCAGCTCAGTGAACCAAGTGCTGCTCTGGAAGAGAAGGAGATAGCCCATTGCGCCGACAAAGGTCCAGTTGACAAAGGTGAAGGTCTCGTAGCAGCACCATTGGTACAGCATGCACCAGATAGTCTGCTCGGCGGCGAAGTTGGGATGCCGGCTGTAGGCGAAGAGACCGTGGGTGTTGAAGCCGCGCTCGAGGGAGGCTTGGTCCCAGCCTAGGGGCACCTTTGCGGTCTCGCGGTAGTGGGTTCGTGCGTTGTAGTATTCTAGGTCAGGTTAGTGAGATTGTTGACGGTCTTGGGGGATAGTAGGTTAAGCGTACTCCACTGTGCGTTGTCGGCGAAGAACTCCAAGAGGACTAGGCCGACGAGAATGCGCGAGAAGACGAGGTCTGCGATCTCCATCTTGTCTCCGTTCAGGCGAGAAGTGAGGAGCAGGACGTAGGTTGGGGTGGTGATTGAGAAGAGGAGAAACTGTGTTATCGTGTTAGGCTCGAAGTTCTCACGGCTTCGGTCAGGACAACTTACACTCTGAGCCAACGAGATGAATGCTACATTGAAGAGAAACATCTGGAACGGGGTGACATATTTGCGCACGGTTTCCCATCGGTAGTCCTCGCTGCCGACAGTGTATCCTCCCTTGCGCCAGTAGTTGTATGTCAGACGCAGAGACCAAACCGCGCTGAAGGCAAGCACATTGTCAAGCTTGTTTGATGGCAGCCCATTCATGCGCGCCCAGATCGCATAGTGTGCGTTGTAGATGGTTGGGAGAATACTCCAGACACGGTCGACTTGCGAGTAGTTCTTGTTTATCTCGGAGACGATGAGGAAGATCGGAGTGATGGCAAGCGAGAAGGCCAAGGCTGAGATGACAGGGTTGGTGGAGATATAAAGCCCCTTGAGACCCTCGAGATCCGTGATGTGAGAGAGGATGGCGGAAGGGAGGGCCTTCAGTTGAGGTAGGTAGGGTGAAACGGTCAGGCTGAAGTCGGCGCAGTCTGTGAGGGTTTTGACAATAGGCAAGGCAGCGCCAGCCGGAGGCGGTATTAGAACCATGTTTGCAACTTATTGCGAGTGATTTGCGTAGGAAGGTGAGTGCAGAAGCAATGTGCAAGGCACAGAACACGAAGTCGAACACCGTCGTCCAGAATCAACCTGGAATCGCTGGGCAGTGACGACATTTCTCCAGCACCCAGATCGACGCGACCGCACGCGCTTCGGCCCGCACATGGCTCGATCGACCTGCAATCTCTCTCCCCACCCGCTCTCGCTTTCTACTCACCGTTGTCACTCCACACTGTTCGTTATGCATCCCAGCGTACGACAGGAAAATCTACACGTACCATAGAAGAGTCTCGGTAGATTCTCGAGACCTTGAAGTATGTCTACGAAAGGCGGGCCCATACCTTACCCATGTCACGATCGAAATGTACCATGTAATGGCAAAGCTGGGCCACACCCATTCCATAACTGAGAGTCCCCCTACGACAAAGGCCGGCCAGTGAGGACTTTGGCTACACGGACAGGATGGCTAAGAAATGTGCAGCTTTTGCAATATGCAAAATTAGCTTCGGGGTGTAGTATACAGCCTATATAGCAAACGTCTCAGCTCGTACCTCCCTTTGATGTCGCGCAGCTGCACCACCATTCTCCACAGCTACCCTAGCTCAGCACTTCCGTGCTCAACCCTCTCACCGTCTCCACCCCTTACACCATCCCCATCCCCATTCCCCTCCCGCCCTCCTCACGGACCCCCATTCACACCTGACTAACCCTGGCCCTCTTCCTCCCACTCTGCACACTAACCCCCTCGACCGCCCTCTGACTCCTCTTCTCCTGCGCATCCAGCACCAGACTAAGCACATCGAACCCAAACGCCGGACACTCCAAACACAGCCTTTTGAACTCGCCCTCGCTCTCATGCCTTAACACATGACTCCTCGTCGCCCAGAAACTCGCCACCGGTTTCCGGATCGCCGCGTCCGCGGTCCCGGACTCGAGATACACGTACCGCGCGTACGCGATCTCGCCGCGCGCGGTGCTGTTGGTGAGGTGGATTTTCTTGTGCGCGAGGGTGGCGAGTTGCGGGAGGCTGAAGCGTTGCGCGAGCGTGTAGATGCGCGCGTGCCGGAGCAGGGCGGTGCCGTTGTCGTCCGGGACGGGGATTGTGGCGTCGTGCTCGAGGGTTTGAGAGCTGCTGAGGGTCGGGTAGTAGTCGTGGCGGTAGAGGAATTCGAGCACGGAGGAGACGGCGGAGAGGTCTTCGGTGGGGAGGTCGATGCGGCGGGACTGTGGGGTTTTGGGTTAGCTAGGGGTGGGGAGGGGAAGGGTGGGACGGGGTTGGGGGGGGGGGGACGTACGGGTGAGGAGGGAGAGAATTCGGCGCATGCGGTCGCGAAGAAGGGGGATTGGATTAGCAGGCGTTGGTGGGCGTACAGGCTTGTCGCGCTATCGCCCGTGCCGACGAGCAGTTCTACGACTGGCGATCGCAGGTAGCTATAATGAAAACCATTGTCAGTAAACTCCAAACTTTCAAAACCAGCGCTCTCCCCTTTCTCTTTCTCGCTGCGCGCATTGCTGCGTCCGATTGTGCGACAGCCCGCATCTTCACAACCCAGGCCGAAAGGGATATATGATTCAGCGCTTCCACCTACTCGAGAAATGTGATTCTTTCCGGCACCTCAGGCTCAATATCCTCGAGTCCCGAGGGCTCTGCCTGCCCCTCGCCGTTCTCCCCTGCTCCAGCTGCCGCGGCCGCTGCGCCAGAGTCTGCTGCATCCTCGCTCATTTCGACGTCGGCGGCCGGTGTGCTCTCCGGCTGGCTGGCGATGACGACCTCGGGCTCGGCCATTGTGATTGTTTGCGTTTGCTTAATGTGACGGAAGGGTGTGGGAACTCAGATTAATTGCTTGCTGGGCGCGTTCGCTGATTGTTAAGCTACGAGCTCCGAAGGATTGCGCGGCATTGCGAGACTGGAAGCAAAAATGCTGGAGAGTTGACGGCCTGCTGAGACAATTCATTCCCACAAAAGAGCGACAGAACAATGGCTGAAGAGAGTGAACGGGCGACAGTCGAGTACTGTGGGTGTGGGTAAGGTACGTGTTGCAGGTGGTTGGAGCTTGGGCAGCTTCGTGATCGGGTCGGGTTCCTGCACAAGCGCGAAGGCTGGGCAACCACTGCCAAGAACCTACCTCTTCTTCACAGTCACAGTCGCAGTCACAGTCACAGATCCATTCGCAATACTAAGGTACGCGTGTTTTCGCAGGTTGAAATATACACGTCATGTACAGGTATTAATTGATTTATTCTATACTGAATGCAGGGGTATCGTACAAGCTCGTACTGCGCCAGCCCATGCATGAGCCCATCCCATGCGGCTATTTTGTCCCCCCTCCCAAAAACGCCCTTCGTGATGCATGTGAAATCTTCGGGTAGCCAGGAAAGAAAGCTGAAAACTGAAAAAGTGATGAGGACCCCATGAGCCAACCCATCTAGATGCGGAAACCCAACTCCCTGAATCTTTCGCCCGTGCTCGGGATCGGCTTCTCCGCTCTCAGCAGCCAGAGGAACCAGTCCTCGAGCGGCAGGAAGACGTAGAAGATCTTGTTGCAGAAGAAGGCGACGACGACGAGGCAGAAAGCCACAAAGGCGTCCATGAAGTAGTGGTTTGCGGTAGCGACAATGGTCGTGAGGATCAGTGTCGGGTACGCAAGCCCGAGCACGAGGTAGAAGGTCTTCCAGAAAAGGTTCTTTCTGCGCTCGCCCTTCTCCAGCTTGGTGCGGAAGATGCCGGAGTGGTACAGGAGCGTGCAGCCGATGCAGAAGGCGTAGCCGAAGTGCATGCTCGGCATCGCTGCGAGGCTGTTGACGTACTTGCCGCTCATCCAGACCGACTGCGCGTCGTCGTGGCGGACGGTGTCGAGGAAGCCGTACTCTTTCGGCAGGAGCCGGGGTGGCATGCAGGGGTAGAAGATGAAGATTATGAATGCGAAGAAGTTGGTGAGGGTCATGGTGCGACGGACGGTGGCGAAGGTCGGATGCGAGGGCGCCAGAGCGTAGTACCAAGCAATGAAACCGACCGTACCGGGGATGTGGATGAGTGCATACACCTTGTTGAGGACGGTGAGCGCATCCTGGTGACCGTGCATGAACCATTGCTGAACGTCCTTCTCCTGAATGGGGAACAGAACGCTCAACCAGCCGAACTGCTCTGCTTCGAGTACCGCAAGACCGTGTGCCTCGGCAACGGCCCAAATCCCAGTTGCCGCAAATAGTCGCTGAGATAGAATGGATGTCATGCGGTAGAAAGCGTAGTTGATGATCCAGTAGAACATCTCGATCAGGAAGGGAAAACGCTGAAGTATCCGGCTGTGGATGTTGTTCTTGAACCTAGAGGTGTTTGGTGTGTGAACGAGGACTCCGCAGATCCTCCTCTCTTTTGGCAGCTGCTTGGTGGCAGCGGTGTATTCCTGCGCATCGTCTTCATTCTCTGGATCATATGCTAATAACTCGTCCGAAGAGCGCGCAGAGTCGGTTTGTGAGGAGTCGAGATACGATCGGTATGGTCCTGGCTTTCCACCCAGTATGCGGTAACCCCTACGCCGGGTCAGGATCATGGCGCCGAAGAGAATGGTTGCTACGATCTATGGGCCGTCCTTTGTCAGTCTCCTATCAAATCTCTGAGTGTCTGAGTGCACATACGACAGGTTCCGCCCATCCCGGCAGCTTCCATGCTGGCTTGCTGTTCCATTGTGGGGGCTCCACGGGGTTTGTGAGATTTCCACTCATGGGGTCCATGACTGTGGTGATATAGGAGAAGTGGTCGCGTGACTGTGAGTTGTTTCGAGGAAAGGTGTGGTAGGTTGCGAGGTCAAAGTATTAATGATGTTCAATTCTTGGGGCAGTGCATATAAGCGTGCAGGTGGTGGGTAGGCGGATCCTCCCTAATAAGGAACGTGTTGCGAGAAAGGAACAATGCCAAGGGAACCTGGTAGGCGTCCTCTTAGTGGATTCAGGGAGTGTAGTTGAAGATGGAAGCCAGGCGTTGCAGGTCCAGACCGAAGAAAGGGAGCTGCGGTAGTGGAGATGGGAGGAGTAGCAACAGAGAAGAGATGGGGGTAAGCAGAACAGGTGTCGCGTGCGTAGGCAGCGCAGCCTTTCACAATGAATTCAGTGTGATCGTCATGCTTCCGGCTTGGCAATACCAAGTCCCGGGGGAGATTTGCGACCATACAACGGTTGACGAGTCGTGTGTCGCCATTGCGTCACCCTCATCCTGCAATCTGCTACTAAAAAGCATCCGGACATTGACGTGGGAGGCGATATTTGCTGCTGCGCACAGTGGTCGACTTTCCCGACACCAAATCCAAAAACAATGGTCGAGTCCGTTGCATCCGGCTGGTATGGATCTCGCAAAGGGGTGTTTTGATCGGCGTAGCACAGGCTGGAGAAGATGCTTGGCGGTCGTGTTAAGCTCACCTGCACTTCCCTGACACTTTCCTCGGGGTGGCCTTGGCGGCTTACGGCCGCTTACCACTGACAGCCACGCGGCTCTACCGGCTCGGTCGCTCGGAGCCTCGGATGTCTCGTATAGAGTTCAACATTATGCACAACCAGTTGGACCCTGACTTGGCTGTCCACAGTCCCACACTCCTACTCGTATCCCACAATCATCAGTTCCTTGGCCTTGAATCTACGGTTCGACTGTACTTTGTTGACAACGATACCAAGGTACTTCCTGTATAGGAATTTACTCGCTCACATTTGTCTTTCATGCAAACTGCTTTCGTACACATTTTGAGGCTGAGGCATTACCTGACTCGGTCGGAGGACGCGCGTTAAGCCTCAAGCCTTTGCTAACGCCACCTGAAACCCCTGACAGCACACGCGAGATCCAAATTTACCACAGCTCGGTACGCGAGATTTGATTCAGATCTTACTTCTTTACATCTTATCTCACAGTTGCCTTGGAATACTCACGTAAATTATATAAGATTACATCCGTACATACGCGTATTCAAAACGTCTGTTATATACCGAATATGAACTACTCAACCTGCCTTTGAACCGACCTCAAAAGTGACTCTCCCAATAATCCAACGGAAACCCCAGCGCCACACACTGGCTCTGCGGCCCATAAACCCCAAAGCTCTCCTGCACACTCGGATACTGCAGCAACCTCAGCGTCAGCCCCTCCGTGCTATTCGAGACCGGGATCCACCTCCCCGCCCTCCTAACCTCCGCACTCGTGTTGGTGAACCCCCTCGCACTCAGATACGCCAACGACGGGTTGGGGTCGTACGTCCGCGCAAACGCCGTCCACGAGTCCAGCGTGAACTGGCTCATCGGAATGTCGAGCTGGTCTCTGGGCAGCAGATTGTTGAAGAGTAGGGAACCGAAGACGTAGTATAGTTCGCCGGAGTGACACTTGAAGTACTCCGCGCTTGGATCGCCGAGGGGATGGCTGGGCGTGATCGGCGCGTCGCAGACTGGGGCGTTGGGCTGGTAGGTACTGAGCTGGTAGCTGCGGTTGAATTCGTAGAAGTAGACTGAAGGGAAGACCTCGTGTTTGATGGCCGAGTAGGCGGTTGCTTCGTCGAGGCAGCGGAACTCAGAGTCCGTTGCTACTTGTGCCGAGGCGTTGAAGACGTCGAGCGTTGCGTTGGGTCCAGCAGGGACGGGGAAGTCCAGTGTCAGGACATTGGAGGTGACGTTGAAGCCTTGGGAGGCGAGGAATGCGGACTCGTTCTGTGAAGGGAGAGGGTAGCCGATGAAGGCTGCTCCATCGTCGCGCATGAAACCCATCAAAACGGGGACGTGTGCTGCTGGCCCTCGACCGGACACTTCAAGTTCATCGGTAACGAGGTATGTGCCATCTACCACGAGGAAGCGAGCTACGGTAGTAAGGTTGGCCAAGAAGTATGGATTGATGCCGCGCAAACATTCGACCTGAGACGATGCATCAAGGCACCCAGTCGCGTTGAGGATGGGATTCGCAACTAGAGCGACTTCAGTACTAATGTTGTAGTACTGACTGTATGTCGTCGCATAGTTCGAGCCGGCCAAGTTTGATTGAGGAATTGCAGCGGCGAACAGACCCATGGCTTTTGGCGAAGCCAGGAGAGCACGTACCGACGCAGCTCCAGCAGATTGACCGAAGATAGTGATTCGAGTTGGATCGCCTCCGAAGTCACGGATATGTTCGTGTACCCACTTCAACGCAGTGATTTGATCAGCAAGACCGAAATTGCCTTTTGTCACGCCGTCGTTGAGAGCCAGGAAACCAAGTGTGGTCAACCGGTAGTTGATCGTCACGAGAACAGCATCGCCGCGAGATGCTATAGCGCCTCCGTCGAAAGTCGGATCGGCCCCTGTGCCACCTGCGAACTATCAGCAATCATTGTAAAATCATTGTAACCATGTGAGTTACGCAACTAGTTACGCTTACCTGTGAACGCCCCTCCGTGTATCCAAAACATGACTGGCTTCAGTTTCTTCGGCGAGGGCTTTGAGCTTGCTGGGAGGTATGGTGTCCACACGTTGAGAAAGAGGCAGTCTTCAGAGCCCACCTCGCCAGCTTGCACGCACTGAGAACCGAATCTGAGCGCTGTCGAATTGCCGGTGCCATTGTATACCTGAGAGTAGGTGAATCGTTCCGGCTGAGGTGCGTATCGAATGCCTTCGAAGCGGAAGCTATTCCTGTCGCGGAACCTTGAAAAGTCTCAGCAAGACTGATTCATCGATGAGGAGCAGCAACTAACTCACCCAGTGATCCATTGCTCGCCCGTGGAGACTTGCGTCTGCCACTTCGTAGAGTTGTCCGCGTACGTCAAGTTCGAGAGTGGCGCCGTCTGCGTGCATAAGGCGGGCATCAAGTTGGGGCAATGCCTCAGTCCCATCATCCCGGAAGCGGTCATGTCCTTGCAGCTTGGTCCCTGTCTACCACCAATCCAATACGGCCCGTTCATGCCTTCATAGGTGAGGTACTGGAGGAACGAGTCTTGCCGAAGATGCTCCTCGGAAGGGTACCATAAGCTCTCGCCCAGAGCTGCGCATTCGACTTGCGCCTGTGTCTCACTCATGGGCGTGGAGAGGACAATGACCGCGTCGGTACGCGAGGACATGTTTCCTAGCCATCGAGTAAGCCAATACCAATACAATGAGTGCAGCGAGACACCGACCATAGAGATCATTGTGCAGCAGAATTGTAAGGTCGGTTCCAAGGGAATCTGGGCTAGGTGTGGCTTGCACAAGCAAAGCCCAGATGGTTACCATGAGCGCCAAATGCACCTGTCGTGACATTGTAGCTACCAATTGACGGACTGGGACACAAAGCTGCTACTATGAACACGAATAAAGGGAAAGCAGCAAAGACGACGGAGAATGAGAACTTTCCAGCGACTGAGGGGTTCATGGTTTTCCCCGCCGCCAGAGCAGACTGTCCAGGTTCCCGAGCTACGTTCCTGCATGATGACCAGTACATAGGTACTCATACGTAGTTAGCCTGTTAGCCATAGACGCTTGCTGTGTATGGTAGTGGAAAAAAAGGCTCGTTCTGGGGGACGCGGGTGATGTGATCGTCCCCGACCCCACCGATTGCGGCAGGCGCGGGGAATCTGCTTTTAACCGGACCGGAAAGCCGTGACGAGATTCATATCAGCCTCACCCAGAGGGAAATGAATTACCTGCTGGGGATACAACCTCATGGCCTCTCATCACAAAGAAGCCTGGCGTCCATGCCGCGCATATGCCCGACACATAGATGAGACATGCAAGTTGCGGCGTCGTGATTCTTCCCAGCATAGTCTCGCGGAGCCGGCCGACATATGCCGTGTATAGGGAGCGGAAGCGCCACGGAATTGTCCTGTCTGCAAAGGTCTGGGATTGCGAATCGAACTCAGAGAGTGGGCTCTCTGGCCGCAGCTTCTCCCCCGACATCGCCAGGAATCGGCTCTATTGGCGCAATGGCCATCGCGGCACAGTAGGTTCCGTCGTGGCTGATAGATATGTCGATGACTTGCCCTTCTACATCCGTGTAGTCCGCCAAATGATGACTGGGGTCGCTTTCGTCCAGCGAGGACGTCTCCTCGTGCGTGTCTGACGAAGGAAAGCTCTTCTCGCGACTGCTCTTGAAGGAACCTCTCCCGTGGCATAGTTTCATACACTCGAAGTAGATATCTTTTGCATATCCAAGCTTCTCCGTATGAGGCGGATGCCGCTTGTCAAGCACAACTGCGAAAGGAGGAGAAGACCCTCCCCCTGCTATCCCGCCCCCTAATATCTCTATGTCCAGAAGCGAAAGCTTCCTATTTCTGACAGCTTTGATTACGGCTTCCTTAGCAGACCATCTATGAAGAATATAAGTGAGCGGACGCTTGGTAGGTTTGCTTGATGGATCCTACCGTGAGGCGAGGTGGCGGGTGGTGAGATTATGAGCAGTTTCCATGTTTGAATGTGGACGTAGAAACCGCATCCAGAAGGCTCGCTGTTCTCTGGGCGTGAACATCTTGTGAAAGAGCATGCATATGAGCTGCACTCGGTGAGTCGGAACGCCGATCGCGTCGTCGTAGAAGGTTTGTTCGAGGGGGAAGTATCTGGCAAAGCGTCTGGCGTTACTGATATCAACGCCGATGCGGAACGGCAACACAGAAGGTCGGGGAACCATGGCCCTGAATACGATCAGTGTACTCGTTGGCCACGCTTTAGTGCTTGACCTGGAAGTTGGCGGCGGAAACACGCGGTGTCGCAGTCAGCTCCGCGCAGTGTGGGTCGAAGCGCCAAGAATGAGAGTTGCAACCAAGCCGATGTAGTTATATCAAAGAAAACGTATCATTAGGAATAATTAGACTCCAAACATATTCCGAGTCTGATGTCTGGAACTCCAAAGGAGAACAAGGCCGACGATACGAGAGACTCATGTGTTTGTTCAATATGTTCTATTAAAATATCACGCTATGCTAAAAGCCATCACCCCTTCTCATAAGCATCAGCGCATAAAACGTACACTCCCCCAACCCTATGCCTAATCCCCTCACTTCTAGCTATTGAGATAGGTGCGGATAGCCCCTACGGTCACCGTCAGCTTCGCAGCCTCAGATCCCGAACTCATTGAGCATACCTTGCAACTTGTTTGCGCCCTCTCCAAGCAAACTAGTCAGGTTGTCTAAATCGTCCCCTGCAGTAATGCCAAACTTGCGGACAAAGTCCTTGGCTGCGCTCTCCAAGTCGCCATAGTCCTCAGGTACCTCTTCATCAGGGCGTCCAAAGTATGCATTTGAGGAGATAGAGGTGGCGCCTTCAAAACCTTGAAGGCGCGTCTTGGCCTCGGCTTGCTGGCTAGGATCAAAGGCAGCGCGGCCGAAGAACTCATCGGATGAGATACCCTTTTGCGCTCCAAACTTCTCGCGCGCATATTTCTCACTGTCGTCTAATCAGGTTGTTAGCGCCCCCGCAGAATAATGCGTTAAGGATAGTGCTTCGTGAAGCTGCGCAAATAACTCACCAACAACAGGCGCTTTGCTGACAGCACCAAAGCCCATCTTCTTGGCTGCGGCTGGTGCGCCGCCTCCGACCTGTCCAAATCCAAGTTTCCGCACGCCCATGCCGAGCCTTTCCATCTCGCTGTCGCTCCTCTCTTTTCCTTTGCCGCTTGTAGCGCCAAAGCTGCCAACGCCCGCTCTTGGGCTGACAGGTGTCGGTGCGACAATGTTGCTCTCAGTAGAGCTGGGCTGGGCGGACTTGATTGCGTTTTCGCTGGGTGTAGGCTCGCCTTCATTAGGGTCGTATCCTAGCTTCTCAATTCTCTCTGCCTCCTCCCTGGCCTTGCGCTCTGCCGCCTCGAAGTCAAGTGCACTAGCATCCACCTTCTTTGCGCCTAGCTTTGTCTTCTTGGCTCCCAGGATGTTGGCTTTGCGTGGCGCCGTGGCTCCAGGAGCTTTGCGGATAGCGGAGGAAGAGGTTGTGCGTGTTGCTGGTGGTGCTGATGACGAAGAGGCGTCCGATCCGGCAAGTGGGGATTTGGGCCTGGCACCGTTGCCATTGGCGCCTGCGTTCAGGAAAGGTGAGGCAGTGCGTACGATGCCGGGTGTGCCCGTACGAGAAGGCGGGTTGCTTGGTCTCTTGATGCTCGGTTTGTCCCAGGAAGAGAAGAAGTCGTCATCTTCCGCGGCCGGGGTGTTGGTCCCACTGGCAGCAGCATCTTCTGGGGCATCGTTGATGATGACCTCTTCCGGGTATTGCTTAGCATCTGCAGCAGATCTTCGTGACAATTCCTCCTTGTATTTGTTCGCGGCGTTTGAGGTGTATTTGGTCTTCGGGTCTTTGCTAGCGAGTGCGGCAGACCCCCCGTGTGATTGGAAGTACTTAGTTGCTGACTCGTTTCCTCCCACCTTCATTATCCGTAACTGGTCCCATTGCCAGACTGGAGATTGTGTGTCAGTCGCACTGATATTTTATTGCCATGCACTCTTTGGACATACGGTCGAGGTTGGTTGAGCGAACAAAGGAGATGTGGACACCCAGGTTCCGGTGATTCGCAGAGCAGTCCAGGCAGAGATAGATACCAAAAGGCACAGATGACCATGTTGGATTCTTAGCCCCACAATCGAAGCAGATCTGTAGAGCATTAACACCGGGCCAGATTCACTCACGACATCTACCTACCCTGTTGGCGGGCTTGAGCTTGAGCTTCTCGAATATCTTCTGCGACTGCGTCTTTGTCGCAAGCGCCATGTTGGCTTTTGTGATTCTATGGAGACAGCAGGTCAAGGTTCAGGGGCGGCCAGCCGTCACGGAAGGAAGATGCAGGGGTGAGATGTGGTGGTGTTGATGGATCGCGAACTCGCGTGTTATTTCGGGCGTAGCGGACCCTTGTCCTCAGGCCGCACTCCCTGGACGCTGAACGTCTCAATAAGGTTAGCTTCCATCCCCACGACTGAACGCCGACTTACACCCGGGGTTCTCCGGTACGGTATCTGTGACTCTATTTGTACTTCAGATACGGCTGGTATATTTATACGTGATACGAGCGCGCTATGCTTGCTGTTGCATGACTACTGGAGGGCGACTATGGGTAAACTTGTAGCCCAAGCTATTTTCGAGGATGCCGCACAAGCGGCCGTTCTTGTATGCGAATTAACCCCAACGCTCCTGAACGCGCTGCTAACACTGTCCTGTAGGTTGCCAAGTCGTCATGGAAGAGAACACTCACAGCATGGCTCTCTGTCCCTCTTGGACTTGTCCTCATTATGCTCATCATCTTTGGTGTGCATTCGCTCATCTCGATAAGCTCCGTCTCTTTCCCGGCTTCCGTTGCTTGCATGATCGGGCTGTTCTTCTTGCTCATCTTGTCCCAATCTACTTTGGGAGACAAGAAGACAAAATGGCTCGTTGGATTGATTGAAGTACCATGTGGCTTTGCTCTCAGATACATCAATCTGTTCTTTTGTCCCGCTTTCGTCACGCTTCCTCTTAGCCCGTCCATCAGCGGCGTTGAGGTCGCAAAGATCATAGCAGTTTTCAGTAAGCAGTACACGTCATGTAACAGCATGCAATAGACCTAATCACTGCCTACCTAGTCGTTGGCTACTTTGCCATGCTGTCATTCACAGCGTATTTTGTACGCGGCCTGCAGTTACTTCTCGGCACGTCGAAAAGGGCTGTCATTGAACGAGCGGAGGAGATGGGCAACGAGACCGACAACATTCCGCTGTCTCAGGTACGACACAGCTCTGAGGTGGTCAGTGAGTCACCAATGGACGACCTTTCAGGCCTACCTACACCACCGGACGATTCACCTCTGCCTTCACCAGGGCCAACACCGCCTGCAGACAACTTACAGACACCACTAAGGGCGCAGAACCCCGAGGCAGTCAAAGGCACCGGCGGCCCTCCGGTCCCATCTCCGTCACCAGATGAGGCGCGCTTAATATCAACGCCACTTCGGCACGACCCGCCGCCCCTCACACGACCTCAGAGATGGGCGGCGTTCATGTCCGTCAACCTCGATCTTCTCTCTTATGCCGCTCTGTTCGTCCTGGTTGGCATTCCGGTGTATTATGGTGCGGGCTACGCGATGCCAATCCAGCTGACGTTGAACACGCTCCTCTTCCTCGGGTCTCTTCGATTCCCGCCAAAGTATAAGAAATTCCTCCATCCCGTACTAGTCTCGTCTGCCTTCTCCATACTCGGGATATGGATCCTAGCATTGATCAGAGGTGACAGTCTAGACGATGGAATACAAGCCTACGAAACGAGCACGAAGTACACACAGCTCTGGGATGGAGACACCAGCCTAAAACCACCCGGCGCAGGCGATATGTTCAGCAGCGTGCTGGATGTAAGTATCGTCGCGCTAGGCTTGCCCATGTTCCAATACCGCAAGGAGCTCAAAGCACGGTTCATGACTATCATCATCCCGAACATAAGCTTGTCCATTGGGTCGCTCTTCATCTATCCGCTAGTATGCCATGCGATAGGTATCAGCGGGCGAAGAAGTCTGAGTTTTGCGAGCCGGAGCCTGACTCTAGCACTGGCAACACCAGCGACACAGAATCTGGGGGGCGATTTGTACACGGTCGCACCCCTGTGTATCTTCAGCGGCATTATGGGTGTCGTGGTAGGCCCATGGGCTCTCAAGAAGATGAGGATACCAGAGGGTACGTAGCCCGTGGGAGGGGAATGACTTCCGGACAAGAAGCTGACAATTCTGACAGACGATTATATCACACGTGGTGTCACCCTAGGCGCAAACTCTTCTGCAGTCGCAACCGCGTTGCTTCTAACGACTGATCCGCGCGCTGCTGCTTTCTCAAGCTTGAGTATGGGACTCTTTGGGACTATTACTGTCGCTCTGACCAGCGTGCCGCCACTGGTGAACATCATCCGAGGACTCGTGGGGTTGGGATGAAATACACTGGCGTATGATAGTCTGGGACCATCTTCGAGAAGTTGCCCATGCCGCCGCCTATAAGCCAGACTCACGTCTGCCCGTCATTCAAGGGTGGTATGTCGGCAAGATTCAAATCTGTGTATATCTACTTGTAAAGTTACAAACAATCGAACGGGCGGACCAATACTGCACGGAACCCCAGTCGTTTCGTCCCGCGGACGCAGCATATGATGTTGCTGTAGCGTATGCCAAGCTTTTCCAGCCGTTCACTCTAGATGCGACGGAGGGCGATCCGCGATCTTGGACTGCGCCATGACGCCACTGATCTGGGTGCTCGGACTGGGCTGCATGGGCCAAGTTTACAGCCCGTCCTCAATTTGGCGACAAACACGAGCACACAACTCCTTCGTCGAAACAAATCCCTCCTGTGCCCTCTCGACCTACTCTCTTCCCGTTCAGCTCCCTAGTCGGACGAGTACCTTCGCAATGGCCGGGCGCGGAGAAGCAGCGGACTTCTACAACGCTCCTAATGGAAACTACCCCACGCAGCCCCAGATGGCTTACCAGCAACCCCAGGGTTACCAGCAAAATCAACAATACAACCAACAGCAAGGTTACGCCCAGCCGTCGCCGAACTATGGTCAAAGCAATGGACCTCCGCAGCAGCAGAACGGATATGGGGAGAAGCCCGCTTTCGACCAAGCATTCAAGCTGGACAAACCGAAGTGGAACGATCTCTGGGCTGGTATACTGCTCATAGCTGTGTTTGCTGGCTATGTCGCCGTATCTGGAATAGCAATTCAAGGCTATGGTAAGTTTTCAACAGTGTACGGGCTGCTGGGATGTTACTGATGCACATCAGCTGCCACGAAGGGCTTCAATGGCGGCGGCATTTATGGTGGTAACAATGACTTCGGACTGAGCACCAACACGCTGGTCCTCTTCATATTCTGTCTCGCCGCTGCCTTGGTATTGAGCTACGGTTACATCTGGGTAGCACGCACTTTCACGTATGTCTCAAACGGCAAATGGAGATAGATTATCCTCCCACTCACGAAAGGCAGAAAGCAACTCATATGGATCACTGGCATCCTGCACTGTATCTTTGGCTTCGTCACGGCTATCTACATGCTTTCAAGAAAGTACTACTCAGGTGGCATCGTGTTCCTGCTCTTCGCCATTTTCACTGTCATCTGCTTCATCAGCTGGATTCCTCGGATACCGTTCAGTACGCTCATGCTGCAAACAAGCATTGACGTCTCGAAGCGTTACGGCCATGTCTACCTCGTCTCACTCATCGGTGGCATTATCGCTACTGCTTTCGGTGCCTGGTTCTCAGTTACCTTAGTGGCGGTCTACGTAAAGTATGAGCCCGGTTCCAACCCAGCCTGCAGTACCGGAGCAGGGGGTTGCTCGAGTGCCAAGGTCATTGGTCTGGTTGTTTTCATCACCTTTGCGGGTTACTGGATCACCGAATGGCTCAAAAACACCATCCATACTACCATCTCTGGAGTCTATGGATCCTGGTATTTCCAGCCAAACAACTTCCCCAAGGGCGCCACTCGCGGTGCGCTACGCCGTGCACTTACCTACAGCTTCGGCAGCATCAGCTTCGGCAGTCTGATTGTAGCCATCATCAACTTGCTCAGACAAGCCTGCAGCATCGCGCAACAGCAAGAAGCAAACTCCGGCAACATTGCTGCCAGTTGCGCCTTCTGCGTTCTGCAGTGCATCATTGGAATCCTCGATTGGGCGGTGCAATTCATCAACCGCTATGCTTTCAGTTACATCGCACTCTACGGAAAGAGCTATATTGCAGCCGCGAAAGACACATGGACGTATGTACATCCCAAGTACTCTTGTATGCTCAAGCTAACCGACTCTGCAGTCTGATCAAGGATCGCGGTATCGATGCCCTGGTCAACGAATGTCTCATCGGTCCTGTCATGACAATGGGTGCTACCTTCGTCGCCTACGCTTGCGCCCTCCTGGCTTACCTCTACCTGATTTTC
Source organism: Zalaria sp. Him3 (assembly GCA_027923365.1). Taxonomy (NCBI): domain Eukaryota; kingdom Fungi; phylum Ascomycota; class Dothideomycetes; order Dothideales; family Zalariaceae; genus Zalaria; species Zalaria sp. Him3. Next base: position 45,305 of record BPUN01000013.1, on the reverse strand, counting down.
ACCAGCCCTGGCTATAACAGCAACGGCGAGTTCACGCCTGTTGTAGTAGCCTATGCCTTCCTGATCGGTCTGCAAATTTGCAACGTCTTCACCGTTCCTATCTCGAGCGGCATTGACACCATCTTCGTCGCTGCGGCCTGGGATCCGGAAGTGTTGATGAGGGAGCATCCAGAGCTGTACGCAAAGATGATAGCTGTGTACCCGCACGTACAGCAGGCCATCCACGCCTAAGGCTCGTCCAACGTGGCTACTGGTTGCAAAATTTTAATACAGTAATACCTAGGGGGCGGGGGTGGCATTTTCGGGGCTGGGTAGAGGTTAACGGGCTAGCAGGTTGGAGGATACCCCCGGGTTGGCGTTTGATTGACAAGTAGTGTGTCTGGGTTTGTCGGGCCGCAATCCTCGTAGCTGCAGTAGTAATAGGACATGCAGTAGTCTGAAGCGCCTCCAAAGCGGAGAATAATACTATCTGAACTTTGTACAAGCAGTCGTTATCAGAAATAAGTCCGAGAACATGATTTCTCGGAGAAGAAACATCCATAACACGCCTATCTCTTTGAATTATTAACGTAGGTACCCACTGCTGGTCCCATAGCAAAACCGTGGGCATCGCGATGTCTGTCCTGGCATTCGAAGAGCTGGGCCGTGCCCGTCAGAGCAAACGCTGTGATTGGCTCGTGAAGCCGCGATGACGGCAGAAAGCGCGAGAGCGCGACACGGTGACGCTGGTGGTGCCTTCCCTGAGCGGGCGCAGGTGGGCTGTCAACTGCGGGGCAACGCAATATTCGAACTGGTCTTGTGTAACACCCAAGCAGTGAAACAACACTTAACTTCACTTCCAGGTTTACTTCCTTCTTGTCCTTTACTTCTCACTACACTCTTCCCAAAGAACCCCGTACTCGTTCTCTTTCAAGATACCCTTGACATTAGAAGTAAGCTATGCTCCAGCAACGAGTGATAAGCTCCAACAGCTAACATCATTGTCATGTGAAGGTACCCGCGTACCTTATACTCCACGTCCCACAAACCATAAAACTACACCGTCACAGCAAAACGAACAACCATGTCTGACAAGAAAGCAATTCACTTTGGTGGCGGTAACATTGGCAGAGGTGAGTACTCACTGGCATAACGCTATCAGCAACCGCTAACAAAGCCCAGGTTTCGTCGCCGAGTTCCTCCACAAGTCCGGCTATGAGGTCGTCTTCGTTGATGTTATGGACTCGATCATCGAGTCCCTCCAGAAGACCCCGTCTTACACCGTAACCGAGATTGGCTCCGAGGGCGAGTCTTCCTTCACCATCGACAATTACCGCGCGATCAACAGCAAACATGAGGAGGACAAGGTCGTAGAAGAGATCGCAACCGCAGACACCGTCACCTGCGCTGTCGGTCCAAACATACTCAAGTTCATCGCTCCCGTCATCGCCAAGGGTATTGAGCAGCGCAAGAAGAGCAACTTCCTCTCTGTCATTGCCTGTGAGAATGCCATTGGCGCGACCGACACTCTGCGTGGCTTCATTGAGGAGAAGCTATCTTCGGAGACCAAGTCCAACATCAAGTCCAAAGCACGTTTCGCAAACAGTGCAATCGACCGTATCGTCCCTATCCAGGACAAGGATGCCGGTTTGAACGTCAAGATCGAGAAGTTCTACGAGTGGTGTGTCGAGGAGAAGCCTTTCGAGCCGGAGGGACCACCACCAATCCAGGGTGTTCACTTCGTCGAGGACCTTGAGCCGTACATCGAGCGCAAGCTGTTCACCGTCAACACTGGCCACGCCACCGCAGCCTACTACGGTCATAACCGTAAGAAGCAGTTCATCCACGAGGTCCTCGAGGACAAGGAGCTCCATGACATCGTCCAAAACACCCTCAAAGAGACTGCGCACTTGATCGTGAACAAGCACGAGATCACTATTGAGGAGCAAGAGGACTACGTTCAGAAGATTGTCAAGCGTATCTCCAACCCTGTCCTCAAGGACAACGTTGAGCGTGTCGGACGTGCGCCACTGCGCAAGCTCAGCCGCAAGGAGCGTTTCATCGGTCCTGCTGCTCAACTGGCGGAGAAGGGTGAGAAGGTTGACTTCCTGATGGGTGGTGTCGAGATGGCACTTCGCTTCCAGAACGTCGAAGGTATGTAACTCCCACTACATAGGTCCGGGGCCGAGCTGACATATTTCTAGGAGACGAGGAGTCCGAGAAGTTGGCCAAGATCCTGAAGGAGAAGTCAGCTGAGGAGGCGACCAGCGAGCTTACCGGTCTGGAGAAGGACCATCCACTTTTCGATCGCGTGGTTGCGGTCGTCAAGAAGGTGCAAGGCTGACTGCATGACGGCGCGAGACTCTGAGCTCGGGACTAGTAGAGTGTATGGCGGAAAAGGTGAAGGACACCAAACGATTCAATGAGCGATGCATGGCATGATCTTGCTTCAAGGCAGTAATTTGCGGGGGTTTTGCTTCCAAAGGGGATTTTGCTTCCAAAACCAGCTATCTGGCTATAGCTATAGGGTCAAAAGGAACAAATTCAAACACCACTTTCTTAATGTTCTGCGCTTTCTCAAGTACCCATGTAATACCATACAGGTAGTTATGGACTCGAGACATATCTTGGAAGTGGCTGTGCCTGCTCGTTCGCGGACCCTGAAACCTCTAAGGCTTCCAGGTTGCATAACGCCGCCTTATTCTGTACAGTAAGGTATCTTCGAGTAACGTTGAAGCGTCTGTTGTACAGAGATATTCTGAATTAACATCAGCACATTATAGCACCGACTCAAACGTTTTGAGGTAGGAGGTAAAGATCCTTAGGTCAGCGGCTCAAACAGGGCACATTCGCCAAGGAGGCCGCCGTTGTTACAACGATCTGCGGAGCGGCTGCAGCTGTATGCCCTGACGTAGCAGGTACCTGCACATGCACAATCCCACTTGCAATCTCCAGCTCTTCCCCGCGTCTTCTGCTGGAGATCTGCAACTCTCCTCTCCCCTATGTCATTTCGACTCTTGAGCACGTCTACGACTAGATACGCTCTACGCATTCCACAGTCTCCGTGCCACAGCTCCGCCAGCTGTCATGGCCATCGACAACATACCGTGAGCGGTCACCATACAAAGTCAAGGGCAGAGTGCTTCCTGGGACTAACATTATCACCAGCTACACAGACGTCGACAATCTTGCTTATCCCGAGAAGTCATTCTATCCGTTGGACATTCCGGTATCGTAAGTCAGCCACGGTGCCTACTGCCAGAAGCGTCTCTAACTTGGTGCACCTTCAAGGCACTATCAACTACGCCACTACATCTCCAACCCCGAAGACGATATCATATACTACGCTAGTGGCCGGGAAATATACTATCTGAATACATCCACCAAGAAGCGGAAACACATTGCCACACTACCATTCGAAGCGCGCTGCACGGCGTCCGGATACGGCTGGGTGTGCGTGGGAGGTGAAGATGAGGGCCTATTTGCGATTGTAAAGCTGGATGACACAAGATCTCTAGATGTGGATTCACCGTTGCCACTGGATAGCTGGTATATAAGCCCAAGGCCTTCAAGAGCAGCGAGTGTGAAGGTGGAGCGGATAGGTGAGGAGATCGTGAACTCGGTCTCCATCCACCGGATACAGGACGAAGATGCGCACCTCCATGACACGGTGGCCGTGTTGACGAACAACGACAAGACTGTGCGTGTCTATTCGCTCATACACAACATCGAGACGGCGTGTCTGGATCTCGGTTTCGCGTTGAACCATGCAACTATTTCACCCGATGGCTGTACGCTTGTTGCAGTCGGAGACTTCAATCACGCCCACTTCTTTAAGAGACATATGAAACAAGATCCACCACAGATCCCGAAGCCACACAACAGGTTGAGCACGGCAGATGCGGAATGGGTATCAATGGGACATGCGTTGCTGCATCCCACGGAACCGCTTGGACCTACCGGCTATTTCACAACGGCTTGGTCACCGAACGGCAATCTGGTGGCTGTTGGATCCGAAGGTGGGTACATCACCGTATTCGATATGGAGCTTTTCCGGCAGTGCGAGGATGCTGAAGAGGCAATCGTGGCGACTATTGCGTCTTCAAGACCCAACATGCAGACCGACATCCCCACGCGGCCTGGCGCGGTGCGGTCAATGTTGTTCTCACCAGATCCGTGGGACCTACTGATATGGGCCGAAGACCAAGGTCGAATATGCGTCGGCGATTTGCGTGCAGGTCTCAAGTCGAGACAAGTCATTGATCTTGACCCGGAACAGGAGGGGCTCACCAAGTTCGACTCTGTAAAGACCATTGAACCAGATGATGCGACCGGTGATGAGAGGATGGACGTTGGCTTTGACGCTGAGGACGATGTTGAAGGGCGCTATGGGATGAGAAGTAGGAACGAATACGTCGAAGCAAGAAGACGGGAACGCTTGCGGCGGCAGCTTGATCCTCTCTCGCGCGCCCGACATGACTTCTTACTCCAAGATGATCCTCGGGGCCTTACCGCACCTGAACAGCAGGTTCTTGAGTCGCTCCGTACCACCCGTCTGCGATTAGAAGCCCGTGCAGCACAAGGTGGCGGTGCACAAGGAGACAGTCCTCGGTCCGTTGTTTATACTTCTGCGCAACTTTTCTCGAATCCTTCCCATACTCGGTCATCTGTCAATACAGATTCAGAAAATCCTCGCCTGGGAGGTGCAGCCGGTTTCAACGACATAGGCGGCTTTCCGGAACTTTCCCGGACTCGAAATCGGGATGTGGGAGACGATACGCTTCCGCCACTGCATTCGATACAAGATTTCCTCAGTCTCCGTGACCAACGCCAAACCAGTACAGCTTCACTATCCACGTCAAATCCAACTGACGACCAGTCGCGCGTCCAACCACGTCGCCGCACTTCCGTAGTCCTATCCTCATCTGACGCTTCTTCACCCGCACCTTCCGGCGCTCATGCAACGGTTGCTCCGACACGGACGACAACTTCCCCACCCATATATGCGCACCGAGCCGAATCAAGCTTCAACTCACCTGCTCGTAACAATGATACGCACGAGGACGACGCACCATGGCGGACAATCTCAACCGCGCTCTCCTTGACTCGAGGACCTCTCTTTGAGGGTGCCGCTCGCGATATCGGAGAGCGACGGCGAACGGAGCTGGAAGCCGAATCCGCAGCCACCGCAGCCGAAGGCGCTCGCATTCGTAACCTCATCGGGCAGAGGGAACGTCTGCAGCGGCTAGGGCGCGAAATCGACCCTGGCAGCAATGCACAAACAACCAGTCGTGGCGATCCCGCAATCCGGTTACCCGCACGTTGGGCAGGTGCCGACCGTATGAGGGAGAGCTACGAGGTGTTACTCGCAAGGCGCAGTATGGCTCGTGTATGGGGTGGCGGCGCAGCTACCGGCACAGAAATTGGGGTACGCACGGCAGGGTTGGCGATGTCGAGAGATGGACGTACAGTATGGGCGGCCTGTGAAAAGGGCATCTTCGAGATTCGGATCAAGTGCAAGGGCAGGATGATGTTTCCGGCTATTGATATGGCGTAGCAGAGGGAGTGATGGTTCAATTGTAAGGCGTTACGGGGGAACACGGGAGCTGGACCGGTATGCTTGGATGCATTGGATAATTATGACCTGATGAGCTTGGGAAGGACTATGTACGATAACCTATGGGATGCCTGGGCTGCTCATCCCTCATATCGTCCTTTATTATTTGATTCACTATATATGAGTGACAGATGATGGTCACGTGATGTGTCGAAGTGGTATTACCAGTGGAGAACTCCGGACGGGCAAGCTCGGTATCTGCACTCATATAGGGATGTTTCGTTGTTCAGTGAAGGCCGGATTGTACCGCCTACAGTGTATTGCTGAAGTGCACGAGTAGAGAGAACTGTATTGCCTCTCGTGGCAATGGAGCGTTGCATGTTCTGCGACTTCGATGAGCTTCTACTTCCCGAGGATGGAGGAGCTCGGGCCACCAAATTTTCGTCTACATCTTCTCCCGACGCCATCATACTCTCATACTCACATCGCCATCCCCATCAATCTCGTGATACCCATATCCGCCCCTTTCATTCAGTAGCACTTTTTCCTGCTACTTTCTTCATCCGATTTCTTGCATTAATATACCCGCTTGAGACACGATGCTGTCCTCGCGCATTGCCCGCGGCGTACGTTGCGCCTGCTAAACGTCCGCTTCTGAATCACTAGCTAACAGCATCTGCAGGTTCGCGCCACTCCTTCCCTTCGCTCCTCCGCCTTCAGATCGCCTATTGCCTCATCATTCAGGAGAAGCTACGCAGATGGCGGTGAGGAGAAGGTCAAGGGTCAGGTCATCGGTATCGATTTGGGTACCACCAACTCCGCCGTTGCCGTGATGGAGGGCAAGACCCCCAGAATCATTGAGAACGCTGAGGGTATGTGGCGAACAGTAGCAAAGCTAGGGAGCTTCTTCTGACATTGGAATAGGTACCAGGACAACCCCATCCGTTGTCGGTTTCACCAAGGAGGGCGAGCGCCTGGTTGGTATTGCCGCGAAGCGTCAAGCAGTCGTCAACCCAGAGAACACCCTCTTCGCCACCAAGCGTCTCATCGGTCGCAAGTTCCAGGACGCCGAGGTCCAGCGTGACTTGAACCAGGTCCCATACAAGATCGTCGCCCACTCCAACGGCGATGCATGGCTCGAGGCTCAAGGCCAGAAGTACTCTCCATCTCAGATTGGAGGTTTCATTCTGGGCAAGATGAAGGAGACCGCTGAGGCTTTCACTGGCAAGACCATGAAGAACGCCGTTGTCACTGTTCCAGCCTACTTCAACGACCAACAGAGACAGGCCACCAAGGACGCTGGTCAGATTTCCGGACTGAACGTTCTCCGTGTCGTCAACGAGCCAACTGCTGCCGCCCTCGCCTACGGTCTTGAGAAGGAGAGCGACCGCATCATCGCTGTCTACGACCTTGGTGGAGGTACCTTCGATATCTCCATCCTCGAGATCCAGAGCGGTGTGTTCGAGGTTAAGTCCACCAACGGTGACACCCACCTTGGTGGTGAGGACTTCGATATCACCCTTGTCCGTCACCTCGTCCAACAGTTCAAGAAGGAGCAAGGCATCGATCTCTCCAACGACCGCATGGCCATCCAGCGTATCCGTGAGGCCGCCGAGAAGGCCAAGATCGAGCTGTCCTCTTCCCTCCAGACCGACATTAACCTTCCTTTCATCACTGCCGACGCCTCCGGTCCAAAGCACATCAACAGCAAGATGACCCGCGCTCAGCTCGAGTCTCTTGTTGACCCACTCATCTCCCGCACCGTTGACCCAGTCCGCAAGGCCCTGAAGGATGCCAACATGCAGGCCAAGGACATCCAGGAGGTTATCCTTGTCGGTGGTATGACCCGTATGCCAAAGGTTACCGAGTCCGTCAAGAGCATCTTCGGCCGTGACCCAGCCAAGTCTGTCAACCCAGACGAGGCTGTCGCCATCGGTGCCGCCATCCAGGGTGCCGTCCTGTCTGGTGAGGTCACCGACGTTCTCCTCCTCGATGTCACTCCTCTCTCCCTCGGTATCGAGACCCTCGGTGGTGTCTTCACCCGTCTGATCAACCGTAACACTACCATCCCAACCAAGAAGTCCCAGGTCTTCTCCACTGCCGCTGACTTCCAGTCCGCTGTCGAGATCAAGGTCTACCAGGGTGAGCGTGAGCTTGTCCGCGACAACAAGCTTCTCGGCAACTTCCAGCTTGTTGGTATCCCACCAGCCCACCGTGGTGTCCCACAGATCGAGGTTACCTTCGACATTGACGCCGACTCTATCGTCCACGTCCACGCCAAGGACAAGTCCACCAACAAGGACCAGTCTATCACCATTGCCTCCGGCTCCGGTCTTTCCGACACCGAAATCGAAGGCATGGTCAACGATGCCGAGAAGTACGCTGAGGCCGACAAGGAGCGCAAGGCTGCCATCGAGGCCGCCAACCGCGCCGACAGCGTCCTGAACGACACTGAGAAGGCCCTCAAGGAGTTCGAGGACCGTCTCGACAAGACCGAGGCCGACCAGATCCGCGAGAAGATCTCCACCCTCCGCGAGTTCGTCGCCAAGAACCAGACCGGCGAGGGCGAGGCCACCGCTGAGGAGCTCAAGGCCAAGACCGACGAGCTCCAGACCGCCTCCCTCACCCTCTTCGACAAGATGCACCGCGCCCGCGCCGAGCAGGGTGGCGAGCAGCCACAGGGTGAGCAGAAGCCAGAGGGCGAGCAGAAGCCATGAAGGGACTAAACACCTCTTCTGTGCTTTTCTTTTCCCCCTGCCCTTCGGCCGGATGCTCAAGAGGCAGATAGCTGCTTGAGTGCGTGATGGCAAAAAAAGAGCGTTGCATAGCGCTGTGTATATTATACTCGATCTTCCTTTTCCCGTCTTCGAACAAAACGACGGCGATGACACCCACCCTACCTGCCTTTTACATATACCAGCGCTTTTTTCAATCCTGTGCAAAAGGTGGTGGGAGTTTGTGTTACGTGGGAAGGGGCACATGTCTTAAAGGCTCCTCAGGGATGGGGCTTTTTGCGATGCGGACGGCGAATGCATGTGTTGTAGTCTAGCGATGATTGTTTGGGATCTATTCTTTTGTGTAATGCTAGAAATTTGAAAGTCTCCTCTCTATACTTGATCTCGTCCCTTTTGCTGTGTTTTGTGTTTATTCCAATGGTGCCTTCTGCTTCCTATCATGCTCGAATCATTGCTTTCTCCTCCGTTTTGCTCCTTTGTTAGAGGACCCTAGGTTGCGATGACCGTCGATGTCGAAGAATAGTATACTCCATTCATCCGTTTGGTCAGATGTTGACGTCTCGCAATCTGTGATGCTCTACTTCAGACTCACTCACACCTTGTGTTCTGCAGAGCACATTGTTCTGGACTCCATTCAAGCAGGGAATTACTGTGGCAACCAGGAAGGAAGTCGCGTAAGTCGATGCAGGCTCAGTACGAGAGGGATTGGGAAACCAGCACTATGTAGAGACACTGGGCCTTTTCGATCAGTCAATATGTTCTGTACATCCAGCGCATTCAATGGATGACCTGAGTTGGAAAGGAGCCTTAGCATGTTACGGGCTATTTTGGTTCTCAAAATGTTCTTTTGTGTAGTGTCTGTGTAACTCGCATGACATCCATTCTGGATCATGTGTGAACCTCTTGAAACATGCCTAACGTCTAAACAGAACATTCCATGTGATCACTGTCCCACGTGTTAATCCTACTTTGTCTCGTATCATAGTTGGGATTATTTCTTCCATGGAAGGTGTGTTAAGGTAGATGCTGCCTTCTTGTCAACAGCCAGCTCAACAAATGAACAGTACATAATTTGGCATAAGACATGATGTGGATACAGTACAAATTTCGTTTCGACATTCAAACAAGTGCGTGACGTTCGTGTTGAACTGCTAAGAGTTAGAAAATATCAATCACCTAAGGAGAAAGGAGATTAGCAGAACCAATACGGAACTGGATTTTAATCTAACATAGTACGATTCTCCAGTTTTATTCGGACAAGCGCCTGAAGTTCATGCTCAACTACCAAGAGTCAGAAAGTGACATTCACCAAACAGCGAAAAGAAGAGCAGGTGATGAACTTGATTGTTAAATAATCAAGACCATACTTCATATTGGTTGGCCTTCGTTGGGCGCTTATTTCTCTATCTAGCTGGGAATCATCATATAGTGAAAACATATGGCGTACACCAAATAATATTACCCTCCGCTCTTGCCTCCCTCATGATGAACAGTCTTATAAAACAAGCAGATAACAGTAACGCCATACAAGACCACCGCAAACCCAGCAGCAAAGGTAACAAAAACAGCAATCTAAAACTGGTCAGCACGGCGGAACCGTGGCGAGAGTCATCAACGTTCTGACTTACCTTGAGCTCCTCAGTCGTCCATTTCAATCCAGCATCAACAGCCGAAAACCACAAATCCACCGCCAGTCCAGCAAGGAAAAACAACAGGCTTAGTTTCAGCAACACACCAGGCGTGCCCCATATCCACGGCTGGAAGGCGCGTGGCCGCCATCTGTATGGATCATGATCCTGAGCCGACTGATACCCAAGCGTCTCGCGGATCCGATCAGGCCCGTTCAGAGAACAGCGTAGGCGGAGCAGAGCGCCGCTGCACAGGCCAGCCGCGCTGATGGCCGTGAAGGCGAATACGAGGCCGGAGTGCCAGAGCGCTTTTGTCGACCAGTGACACTGTTGCACGTTGTACCAGGAGAAGGCGCTGGAGATGACGCCGGCGACAAGACCGGACTGGCCTGCGGTCAGCTTTGGCGAGAGATGCCAGATGGGAAGGGGGACGTACGGTCAGTCCGATCGCTTCGAGCCCGCTTAATGTGGTCTCGACAAAGGCCTTTGTGAGCTCGTCTCGAGCGTTGTCTTCGGCGTTTAGCACGTCGGAGATGATGCCTTGAGACCAGCGCCATGGCACGAATAGATCCACGAATCTGCCTGCTACATGTCGAGTGCATTGGCCGGCAACCCCGCCGACGATCCCAAGGCTGTTTGTCACTTGCCGTACGATCGGCTTCATTCTTCGAATCTCGAAGCTCATCGCCGACGACCAGGTACGAGTCACGTAGAGAGCGTCGCTGTCCTCAGTCTTTGTCTGGGGTGGCACGGGATTAACGTTGCTGTTGTGCAGCTGGTGGTGGCTGAGCACTTGCGGCTGAGATCCCGCGTTTGCATGCTGCAGTGAATCCATCGGAAGGCAGCCAAAGGTGGCAATGCACTCGAGTCTCTAGCCCACCGCCGCAAAATATGCTAAGACAACTGGTACCTTTCGCGACATTCGTCGTCACGCCCTGCCATGCAATATGTATGGAATATCTGAATCTGAAAGGCGATGATGACAACTCTCATCTGCATCCTTTCACCGGTATTTGACTGCCGCGACCGGTCCGAAATAGTGTTTGTGGCCTTGAGCGAGATAATAAAGGTAGGAGCCGAGTATAGTAGCAGCGAAGACCACCGGTGCCCAGTTCATAGTGCTCACATGGACAGGCGTCTCGGCCGGCCAGAACATCCAGAAAAGCGTGAAGAAAGAATAAGCCATGGCAGCAGCATTTACTGGTACGCCATATCGTCCAAGCGACCACCGGGCGTTTGGGAGAAGATGTGGCGCAGTAAGGCGACGATGTAAGATGCAGCCGGTCGATAGACAGTAAGTTCCCAGTTGGCCAACCGTGACCAACGACATGATGGCGTTGTAAGCGGATGAGTTCCCGATGTTGATGAGCGAGAGGAGGGCTGTGATGAGCGCGGATACGAAGATCGCGTTGGCAGGTACTTTCAAGCTTGGATGGATCTAGGCATGTCAGACGAAACAAGTAGTGCAGAAAGGGGAACGCAACCAACCCGTCCGAGAAAGGAAGAAAATGGGAGGCCGCGGTCTCGCGCAAATGCGAAAGCCTGTCGGATAGGTCAGCATGCAGATGTACACTTCCAGGAGGGTGGGACATACCTGCCGCGCAGTTGCCGCGACACAACTGACGTTGCCAACCATGATGAGGAAGAGTAAGCTGATGAACAAGTAGGCTGTCACCGGTCGTGAGAACGACAGATCCCAGACGTAGATTATCGGAAAACCAGATGGATCACCGATTCCATCATCGACACTGGGGAGACAGAAGACAAAAGTTATCAGTACTATGAGGCCCATGAGGCCGTTCCCAAGAAAAGTGTATGTCATGGCCTTCGGGACGGCAATCCCAGCATCCCGGACCTCTTCGGCCATGTGGGCGGCCGAGTCGGGACCTGACATTTGATTAGCTTGAATACGTTCTCCGGGCAAGAATACTTACATGAAACGCAATAGACAGCAGATATCTGTCCCATCATGAGGCTCAGGCCAGTAGTAGACCAACCACCTCCGTTGTAGAACCCCAGAAGTGCTGTTTTGGCCCCGACATGAGGGGAGAATACCCACATTGCTACAACAACTGCGACGAAGCCGCAAACGTGTACGATCATGGTAGCATTCTGCAGCATCGGAAGGTAGTGAGCTCCCCAAAGGTTACAAACAATGCAGACGGCTTGTACGGCCACGACCAGAAGCGTTATATGGTAGCTTGGAGCCGCGTAGTCTTCATCGTACATTGAGACAAGCGACTGGATCATTTGCGCAACCAGGAAGGTCCCAGAAGCATTGTATGCTTGCCAACAGAGTGTGCTCAGCCACCCCTCGACATAGCTCAACATTCTCTGCCAGCGTGGAGGTCCAAATTCGCTGACCCTATCGGAATCGTAAGGTATCAGCAAAGTCCGCCGGAGACCAACGAGGTAAGCCCACCAGTGATATTGTGCGCCGCAAGTAGGTGCCATGGAAGACATCTCTGCCATCGAAGCAACGATGAAGCCATATCCTGCACAAGTCCAGATGTAACTCCAGAAAAGACCAGCTGAGCCTCCATTGGTCAGACCTTGTGTGTTTGACAACAAGAGAAATTCCCATGTGGACATGAAGATAGCCGTGAAACTGATAAGTGAGAATTGCTTGTATACCCTCTGTACCAACGTCAGATGTGAAATCCACTGTAGAAATCAGCGTATCTTACCTTCATCTCCTGCTTCTTACCCAGCCGTCGCATGTCCTTCCCATCGGCTGGTACCCCTCCGTATGAGTCTGTTCCGACAGTAGCTTGCTCTCGGAGAGCGGTGGCGTACAGATCCTCCAGGTCTACACTGCCCTGGCGAGGTCCCACTGAAGTAGCGGTAGGCCAATCCGCCAACTCGAGGCTATCCCATACGGCAAGTTCGACATTGTCAGTCTTGCCATTTCCACGCGAGACCGTGCTGTCCACCATGACCTTGGAGGATATGAATCGTACAACCCACACTCATTAAAGTGGCTTCGCTTTTAAATATTATCGAGATAAGTGAACAGGTACAGAGAGCAATGTGGGAGGTGGCAAACCCTACCTGCTTGCCAACATGTAATTGCAGACGTAGAGATCGCGGACGCACGGGTAACCCATGTGCTGACGACTACGGTTAAATGGCTAGTTCGAGCACAAGCAGACGGTTCAGCTTGTCTCTGCGCTTATATTGAAGGTGCATGCGAGGTCTTAGTTTATCAGACACACTATTCGCGAGTACAAACGAACGTTGTCGGCTTGGATTTGTTCATTAAGCACGACCGTTCAGGACACAACCCGTTTGGTTCCAGGTTTCGGTCAACACCGAGCGTCTAAAACTTTATCGTGTACAGATTCGCCTATTTGACAGGTAATCTAGTCCATTGCAGGACTATGACCCATTTTTGAATGAATAACAATAGGCGGCAGGGAGTGGCGGTGCATTGGGTGAGACTGTGTGGTACGAAGCTTGCAACAATGGTACGTGTACCGCGTACCATACAGTACTGTACAGTTGTGACTGCTTAATGACGAAAGGGCGGCGCAGATCAAACACTTGTAAGTCATACTAATTTTCTGGGGTACCGTGTCTACAACTGCTTTGGGTCGCAAAAGGGACCCTTCAGTCCCTCAATTGAAACTGAGACGCAACTCGAAGGGTTCTGGAAGCCCCATCGGGTTGTCCGTCACGACAACGGCTTCTGCAACGCTCAATAGGCTCGCCAAACATGGACGCTTCCAGGCTCAAACAACATCATGCGGAGAGTAAAGCAAGTGATCTACTCTTATACTATGCTTGAATCAGTTGAAGGCAACGGACGCTCCGCAACGGGTCAGATTGCCTGGCTGCATGGGTTGAGTCAGAGCTCCTCTGATTCGACCATATTTCTCTATACGGTGCGCCTCGAACGTTGAATGCCAGACAGCGCCAGAAGCTACATCATCTACTAAAACCTATACTCTTCGTACACTCCTCTTTCTATTCAAAGAAGCCTCCATGCAGTGATCATGAATGCCGCCAGCCGAGAGGGCCTCATCCTCCCTGCAGGTACCTACTATTTCACACAGATCACCGACACGGACCATTCGGGAAAGCTATGGGTTGTCTCGTTGCTCACTCTTATATACCCGCTTCTTGCATGCTGCATTCGCCTCTGCGTCAAGCGTCGGATGTTCACCTGTGACGACTATCTCCTCTTCCTAGCAACGGTAGGCGCTGCAATATCACCGGGTCATAAGACAACTTGTTCTGACGGTGAACTACAGGCCATCGCGTGCGGTGAACATGCAGGCCTGTATGTGGGTTTAGCCCACGGCCTGGGCAAAGCAGGCGCACAATTGCCCGAGCAGGGTCTGCCGATTATCAACCACGCCCTCTTCTCGGCGGAAATACTTTACGTCGTCGCAAATGCCCTTGCGAAGCTCTCACTCGCTTGTTTTGTACGTCGCTTGTTCAACGACACTTCGAGACTCAACAGCATTCTATGCAACACATTACCGCCACTGTGTGTGCTTTGGGGGCTGACAGCGTGTTTGACGTTGCTCGTCCAATGCTCACCGATGGCGCTTCTCACTGCCGGTGGTAAATGTCCTGGAAAGATGACGCGGTGGAACATCGTGACGGTTCTGGACATTGCCACGGAGGTTGCGATTGTTATGGTGCCGACGATACTCGTGTCGAAGATACGAAACATCGACATCAAGCACAAACTGATGGTGGTCTTTGCCTTTGCTTTTCGACTTCTGTAAGTCAGATGAAAGGTCTTGGTGCTCTGGTAGCGGCTGCTGACGAACAAAAGGCTCATAGGCGTCTCTTTACAGCACCTTGCCAAACTGAACGGCGTAGTCTCTGGGGATCATCTAGGCTTTGCTTATATCGCACCGATCATCTATCTTCAGGTCGAACTGTCTTGGTCACTCATCTCAACATCGATCCCCTCCTTGAGAGCATTCCTACAGCCTCTTGAGCCACAAGCGGTACCGAAAGGTACCGTTATAACGGCCATTAACCCAGTACAGACCTTCTCAAGACGACTCAGTGCATGGTCAGGATCGATCACGGCCAAATCAGAACGCTGGTCCGACGATCTGGAAAGTGCACGGCCCCAGCGACAAAGGATGACGGCGGTGACGACTGTGCAGGGTAACATAAGGCGGCTTGGTTCCGTGCCCGAGGATCTGGAACCACCGTCGTCTACTCTGGATTGGGGTCAGATTCGAAGGGATGACACTTGGGAAATACAATGCAGACGTGCGTCGGAGATTACGCTTGCGGGTGGTTGATGGTTGCATTTTGTTTTGGCGTTACAGTTATGAGATTACGAGAAATGATACCCAATGAGCTGCGATAGTGCCGCAGCTCTTCTTTCTAGCGAGCTTAACATGTATCAGAATACATCTAACAAGCTTGCTGATCCATATAGTTCGTATTGCGAGTTAAAAGGATGCATACGAGTATGTAAGACCTACGTTCGAAAGTGGATGGGCCACGGTTCCCGACGGTTCCGAAGTAACAAGGATTTCAGACTCTTGCCTCCCTGTCAGGGCGCATATCAATGCCGTGCTATTGCAGCAAGGAGCTTTACAGTCTCTGAGGGTGTTGCTAGGTATGCGGTGCGTACCTACTCCTGTATTCGTGGTGGCCGCGTTCGAAGGGTGGATGGAGTCACAATGGTCGTCTATTGGGAATCTTCCAGGCGCGGATAAATATGTTGACCGAGTTAAGGCTACATTGGCCATTCTCCTGTCCTTTCATCTAATGTACATCACATGCTCTTTGCGCTCCCAGCTTAGTGGCCCTGCTTCTTGCCCTCTGCCTCCTTCAAGAAGTCTCTACACGCGGGAATCAGTGGTTGTCCAGAAAGAAGTACAAAGGCTACCGCGAGCACATCGTCGACTGGCCTGCAGGTAGATGAACGTACTGGATGAAGTTTTCCTCGTCCTTGCTTGATGCGTTGATTGGTGGTCCCTGGGCGGTGGACTTCTTGGCACCGCCGGTCGCAGCACTGATACCGGCGAAGAGGGTGGTGAGAACGCCAATGGCGAGCTGTAAACGAGAGTTAGTATCTGTTGGGAGGGTCGAGAGAGTAGGGAGACGGGAGCGCCGCATTCTCAAGCGAGCTTGATCAGGCGAGGTGGCGCAAAGGAGTTCGTACGTAGTGCGAGCCAATCTGGCGACCGAAGACGTTGTACTTGACGACCATGACGGCGGTATAGGGTGTGATGAAGCGAGAGACGGTGGGATGGAGTTGGTGCTGTGTCAATGGCTTTGCGCGAGCACTTTGGACGTCGAGCAGTTCTCCGAGCTTTGGCTCCCGTCTCCCGAACTCCGCGCGAGTCATGAACGACGCCAAGACAGTGACGTTCCCATGCGCGCTGCCCATCTTGGATGCTCTCCGCAAGCTCATAACTCAGCTGCCTCTGAAACTCGAACCTAAGCTACATATACCACCACGAATAGACGGACAGCAAAGCAGGACACTGGTCCCATCTTATAGCCTAAGGACGGTCTTTCCAACCTAGAGCCTACCAACCATCATCATGGCCAAGGACCAGGTCAAGGACCAAGTCAAGGACGAAGTCGAAGGTAAGAACGCACTGGATGACATACCACACGAACGGTCTGAGCCCCGGCCGGATTTCAGCAAACCTCTCCCTCGCAAGGAACTCCCCCAATCACTCCAAGAGACCCTTGATGACGAAGAGAAATTCTGGTCAGCCATCTATGAAGGTCATGCCGGAGAGTCCACAGATAGCAGCGTCCGATACGCCGGTTACGCATCCCGGATCCGCACCATCCTTCTTTCCGCACACCGATACGTAGCCTACACGAGCGACATAGGAGAAAGCTTCAGGCCCATCGCGCATCCATACCTCATTAAAGGTGCATACGGCGTGTCATGGGCATACCTGGCAGGCGATGTCGCACATGAAGGATACAAGGCATACCTCCGGAATCAGCGGGTGCTGCACCCGGATGCGCCTGCTGCAGATGCACCTGGAACTGGTAGTATAACCAGCAGCGACAAACATGCCGACAAGGCGCCAATGTCTACAAGTCTGGGCGCAGGCATTACTGGAGGCAGCGTTGGCCAAAACGAGGCACACAGAGTTCCAGCGCTCGAGGACTACAGGACGGTCATGGTACAAAGAGCTATCTTTCAGGGTGTTGCCAGTATGGGATTGCCAGCCTTCACGATCCACAGTATCGTGAAGTACACAGGTAGAGCGCTCAAGAACAACAAGAACGTGACCTTACGGACATGGGGTCCTATCGGAGTGAGCTCCGACACCTCAACCTTTGAAAGACCACTGCTGACCGTAGTATAGCTTGGCCTTGCTGCCGTACCCGCTTTGCCTTTCCTATTCGATAAGCCGGTGGAGGAAGCTGTGGAGTATGTGTTCCACAAGGGTTTCGAGATGGTTGGAGGTCCAGAAGCTGTGTCTGACCGGCCGGTCACTGGAAGGAAGGACTTGCGGCACCTGGAAAGCAAACAGGGAGCTGCCAAAGAGAAAGAGCTGTGAGCAGTATACGGAGCCTCTTGGATTTTGTGCTTTTCGAGGTCCCGCCTGCTGTATACGAACTTCCACTCCGTCAGTGCTTGTACATAATATACCACTTTTAGTAGAATTGTTACGGCCGCTCCTAAACATTCTGCCGTGTGTACCGCGTGACTGTCTTGCACAAATGCTGTCGACGTAGAATGGTGTTGTTAAGGTAACGGATAGAAAGAGTGTGACAAGGCGGTCTTCAACGAAAAACCTATAACGTTGTTACAATAGCATCTAGAAAGGATTTGCAGGAAAAGCCCGTTCAATCGGCTCTCGTGCGATTTCCCAAGCAAGCCAGTCCGACCTAGTCGTTCTTCAGGAGGAGTTAGTGATGAGATATGTGAAGCCGAAAGGATAAGCACTTACGGTAGTAGCCCCATTCCGTTAACTTTCCATATGCCCAGTGCCAGAGCCACCAAGTTCGTGGCGATATACACCAACTTCACACCCAGCAGCCTGTCACTCGTGCCTGGAGTCTCAAATCGCGCAAACACGTTCTGGATGTTGAGGATAGCTTGGATGGGATTCTTGAACAGCATGAAGACCATCATAATGCTGAAGATCTGAAGGCTGTTTCCTGTCATGTACATGCCGATCGCGTTCATGGGCAGTTGTTTCGCCGGTGCGATAGCCAGCTCCCAGGCTTTCTTGAGCTTCAAGGTGTCCATCTCTTCATCGGTCGGTCCTTTGCGTGGGGTGACGGCGGAGGCTTTGGATGATTTGGAAGACTTCAGAGCGTCAGCGTAGTTCAGAGTGTACAACCAGATTAGGGACTACCTTAGAGACAATGCTGGGCGCAGAGTAGCCTGGAGGGTCTGGGAAGCTGGCGTTTTTGGGTTTGGTCGGAGGGGTCGAGTTCATGTCGAGCACCCATTGCGGCGGCGGCGGTGGAACAGAGGCCATCATTCGTATATTCGTCGTTCCGAATGCGCGGAGGAGACGTTGCGAAACAGTAGGGGCAAGTATAGGTAAGGTAGGCAACGGTCTGGAGGGGAGAGGTTGACGCCAAGCAGCAGGAGCCGCAACGAGACTCCCGAGCCCAGTGCGCATGAACCACCCTAACCGCCCCAGAACCCTTCCCCGGACTCATCAACATATCTAAAAGTAATCCTATTCCAACCTCAGGCGCTTCTGCTATTACGCACCATCTCCGCATACCACCTTCTCGGGCTTGCGCGGAGTCGTAGCGGCTCTGATCTCGACCGTGTCACGAGGACCAGGGGCCGATTCCCTGCTTTGCAACTGTGAGGGGAGCTCGAGGGGGCGCATGCATGAGGAGTAGATTGGCACACTTGGGCACACCACCATGAGCGCCGGCAACCAAGATGCGAAGCTCTTCGCAAGGGTACGTCCATATCCTCCCTGTGCCAAAACGATCATCTCTCTATACCCCTACATCGATGCGCTCCGCTTCAGGAGCGTCCACATGCGCACATGTTCTACGCCTACGCTACCCTATACCGACCGCAACCTCCGCCCAGCATGTTCCTCCCACATCTTGCCTACTATGAGAGCTTCACACCTCCTCCTATGTACAGAAGCTTACTTTACACTCGCACTACACAGGGCAAGGTTGCAGAACTCAGACAGGAGCTTCAAAGCAGTGGTGGAAAGAAAGACAAGCTTAATATGGGAAAGAAGATTGCGCTAAAGAAGATTGTTGCGAACATGACCATGAGCAATAATGACATGGTAGCATTGTTCCCGGATATCATAGGTTGCATGACGATACAAAGCTTGGAGATCAAGAAGATGTGAGCTTACTCCACGAGCACAACGGCAGGATTGGTGATTGCTGACGACATGCAGGTGCTTCTTATACCTGGTCAACTATGCAAGAATGAAGCCTGAGATAGGCCTCAAGGCTCTACCAATCTTGGTAGCTGTATGTCGAACTTGGGGCATAGGCTTCGTAATAACTGACTGACCTAAGCCTAGGACATGGACGATGCCAATCCTCTGATGCGCGCCCTAGCTCTCCGGACTATATCTTACATTCACGTTAGAGAATTTGTGGAAGCTACTGTACATCCGGTGAAAGCCCTGCTCAAAGATCCGGATCCCTACGTCCGGAAGACAGCCTGTTTCTGTGTCGCGAAACTGTACGACCATGATAAGAACATGGTCGAGAACTCGGACTTGATCGACCGGCTCAACATGATGCTGAGAGATGATAACCCGACGGTTGTCTCCAGCGCTCTCGCTAGTTTAATGGATATCTGGGAGCGTAGCGAATCCATTAAGCTCACGATCGACTATGCCAGCGCCTCGAAGATTGTGCAGATCCTACCGGATTGCTCGGAATGGGGCCAGACATACATTCTGGAGGCCATGATGAACTACGTACCACAGGACACACAAGAAGCTACTCTGCTTGCCGAGCGCATAGCCCCTCGGTTGTCGCACTCTAACTCTGCGGTGGTACTTGGCTGCATCAGAGTCATCCTCTACCTAATGAACTATATCGCGGACGAGCGAGCGATCACGGGGCTGTGTAACAAACTGTCTCCACCACTAGTTACGCTACTGTCGAAAGGACACGAGATACAATATCTGGCTCTGCGGAATGCTCTACTGATCTTACAGCGGCGACCAGAAATTCTGCGAAATGACATTCGAGTATTCTTCTGCAAGTATAACGATCCTATCTACGTCAAGGTCACCAAGCTGGAGCTCATATTCATGCTTGCTACACAAAATAACATCAAGGAGGTTCTGACGGAGTTGCGAGAGTATGTTCACTTGCCACTTCGGGAAAAACACATTGCTGACTCGCTATAGATACGCCACAGAGATCGATATTCACTTTGTTCGCAAGTCTGTCAGGGCTATCGGTAAGCTTGCAATCAAGATCGAACCCGCAGCTCGGCTATGTATCAACACGCTTCTCGAATTGGTCGCCACCAAAGTCTCCTACATTGTACAGGAAGCCACGGTAGTGATACGAAACATCTTCCGCAAATACCCCAACCAATACGAATCCATTATCAGCACGTTATGCGAGCACCTCGATTCCCTTGATGAGGCCGAGGCTAAAGCGGCCATGATCTGGATCATTGGCCAATACGCCGACCGCATCGACAACAGCGACGTCCTGCTGGATGACTTTCTCTTCACGTTCGCCGAAGAGCCTCACGAAGTACAATTAGCCCTACTCACCGCAACGGTAAAACTCTTCATCCAGCGCCCATCCAAGGGCCAAGAACTCGTACCCAAAGTCCTCAAATGGGCAACCGAGGATACAGACAACCCCGATCTTCGCGACCGGGGATACATGTACTGGCGTCTACTATCATCAAATCCCACCGCAGCGAAACAGATTGTGATGGGCGAGAAGCCACCGATCACAGCCGAGAGTGAGAAACTGGACCCTTTGACGCTCCAGGAGATGTGTCTGGCCGTCGGCACGCTTGCAACCATCTACCTCAAGCCAATCAAGAGCGTTTTCCGCACCGCACGCCCTAGACTGATCCAGGAGAGTCCTGCGCTGCAACGGCATCGCCTCCCGAGTCACCAAGTTGCCGTGCAAGCAAGGAAGGAGAGGGAGGCGGCCATGCAGCTGAACGGAACACCTACAACCAACGGTACCAATGGCGACCTAGCTGCAGCTGTTGACGCTGCAGACCTGTATTTTGCCGGTGTAGGTACGCAGCAGATGGCGAACATGAGTACGGAGGATGGTGTGGGCGGCGGCTATAGTGATAGCCCTATATCGGGTCAAGGTGGGGAGACGATGTTTGTGGTTAGCCAGCACCAACCTCAGCAGGTCTATCAGCCGACAGTGGGGAATGGTAACGGTGATCTGTTGATGTTGTAGAAGTGGAGGAGTGGGAGATGATGAAATGAAGTATGAATGAAAATGCTGTTAATATCTGTGCCTTGGTGATGTGTGATTGTCCATGTCGAGGTGATACTTGTGTGTGTTTCTCTGTCGTATATCAGATCACAACATGTACTGTACAGTACATGTATGATAGTAAGGCTCGGGGTATTAACAAAGCGAATCCTTAGCCCTAGTCCGATCCGTGCTTGGATTCGGGCTCTTCGGGCGATTGAGCGGCATCTGCTAAGTCCGAAGTCTGGTGATTCGGCCTAAGAACGCTTCAGCTGCAAGCCCTTCCGTCATTTCAAGGATTCGCTGACCCTTCCGATCGCCGACGCAGATTCTCCTCCCCTTGAGCTCCCTGCAGGTGTTCTGTCTGCGTTTCACCACACCCTTGACCCTTGAACGTGCGATAGCGGTCGCGTGCTCTGCTTCCATATCTGGCTTGTGCTTGCTCGTTGGAGCACCTCAATGCCCAGCGTAACCAAGCCGCTCGGAAGCAATGAGTACGGGTGCCGGAGCAGGCGAGGCGGCGCCTGCAACTGTAGCAGCACAGAGTAGAAGAGGAGGACTTCAGCCAGGAGATTCTCCGACTACAATCAGCAAAGCATTGGCTGTCGAGAAGAGTGGTGGAATATGGAATACCAGTAATTTGGGCCTCAGACTCGCTGCCGATGGTGCTGCTGCTGCGACGGCCGGCGTGCTGGTTGCGCCCGTCATCACCATGATTGACAGGTGAGCTTATTCCCTCTCCAACTCCACGTCCTCCCAAATCCTCCACGTCCCTCATCCCAATTGAAAAACAAAACTAACAAGCAACCTTCCAGAGCAATCATAGAGAACGCATCCGGCCGGCAAGCCCTCCTCCCCTCCCTCCGCGCCTCGCTCAAAACCCTCGTCCTCCGACCCCACCACTTCCTCCTCTCGCGCCCCTTCCGCCTAATCTTCCTCCTCTACACCGGCACCTACACGACCGCCAACATCCTCGACACCGCCACCGCCACAACGACCAACAGCCGCGCCTCCAGCACGACGGCCGGCCTGACCAAATTCGCCGTCACCAGCACCGCAAACCTCTCGCTCTCGCTCTACAAAGACATCCAATTCACGCGCCTCTTCGGCGCCGCCTCCACCCACGCCGTCCCGCCGGCCTCCTACGCCATCTTCGCCCTCCGCGACTGCCTCACCATCTTCGCCTCCTTCAACCTGCCCCCGCTGCTCGCCCCGCACCTGGCCCCGCCCCTGGGTCCGGCCACAGACGCTTACTTCTCCCGCCTCACCGCCGCCCAGTTTATCGCGCCCGCCGCCGTCCAGCTTTTCAGTACCCCGCTGCACCTCCTCGGCTTGGATCTGTATAATCGGTGTCGGGGCCCTAGTGCGGCGGACAGGTTCAGGAAGGTCAGGGTCGATTGGTTGAAGAGTAGTTTTGCGCGCATGGCGCGCATCGTGCCCGCGTTTGGGGTTGGTGGGGTCGCGAATACGGGCATGAGGAGCTCGTTGATGGCGCGGTTGGAGTGAAGATGGGAGGGAGGGGAGGATTGGCTGAGGTGATTTGTTAGGCTGTGGTTCGGCAGCGCTGTATTTGTACTATTGCACCTTGCTTTTGTTCTTGGGGGAGGGATGGATCTTGGGTTTTAATTGGGATTGGACTGGCTAATTCTAGCGTTCTGGGATATCTTGCATGGCGTTTATTTGGGTATTCGGGTGGATCTTGTAGTGTGGGTGTGGCATCAAAGTCCTCCACTCTGGCCGGGCCTCTTGCGAGTCTTTTACAACTGCTCGAAAAGGCAGCGATGAAGCGGTTCTGCGCTATATCAGACTAGACATTGGACTACACTAGACATTGGACTAGACTAGACGACAGTCTCAGATCTTTTCTTTGGCAGTTGCGAGATCTGGATAGCATTTCGGGAAGTCTTTACTGCTACAAGGGGGGTGGGTGTTTTTAGACGTTACAAAAGTCCTAGAGACAAAAAGTCGAATTGCTCCTCGTTTCAAACTCGTACTCGCTTTCCAAAGCAGAACCTGGTTTATACAAAAAAACAACAGTTCGTGACTTTCCTCCTCGTACCCGTACGTACGTATCTTTCCCAAGACTTGCCCAGCAACTCGAACACGTCGGCAACCAATCATCCTCGTTTCCTCTTCGTAAGCATAACATTCCGGCACCAACGCTCCGGGTGTCTCTGTCCCTCTCTCTCCCCGTCTTCCTCCCTAGTAGCTCAGTCCCCCAGACCATCGCATGGCAAGGACTTCGCGTCTCATGAACAAAACCTTGCGGCCGTGGAGAACGGCCCCACCTCACTAGGTACCTCACTCACTCATCCGCCCTAACCACAAGCGTCAACTTCTCATTCCGCTCCACGGCCGCCTCCAAATCCTCATCCGTCTCAAGCGGGTAATAATCCCCCGAACTCTCGTCGCGGAACTCAACATGCAGTCCCTCCTCGCCGTCCGTCTCGCCCTCCCCCTCCCTATCACCGCCTTCGCCACCCCCCTCGTGCCCCTTCCGGTACTCCAACCGCCGCCGCTCGATGATCTTTCGGTACAGCTCCTCGAAGCCGAAGGCGCCGCGGCCGGGCATCCGCAAAACCACGCACGTCTCGCGGTCGAACCAGACTTTGACCTTCATCGCCTGCGGCGCCGCCGCCCCGCTGCTCCCCGTGCCCGTGCTCGTCTGTGTCTGCTGCCGGAGCATGGGCGGCGCCAGCGCGCCGTTGCTGCTATTCGCGCTCTGGGTAAATTCGGACGGCGTTCTGTAGTGGCCCTGGCCTTGACCCTGCGGCTTGACGTTGGCGATGCTGCTCTGGTTGCGCTGGTGGCCAAACGCCGCCGAGCCCGCGCTCGGGTGGTGTGAGTGCTGAGGTTGGTAATGGCCGCTCTGCCGCGCTTGGGGTTGTTGCTGGTAGCTGGCGGTCGAATACCTGTCGTTCATCTGGCCTTGGGCATCGCCCTCATCGCCGCCTTCGAAATCGCCCTCCCTCGGCGCGAAGAAGTTGCGCATCAGAGTGCTCTGTGTGATATGTGGACCCATCTCTAACAGCTGCTTCAAGTACTGATCCAGCGTCTCCCGTCTCCCCTCGGAAATCTTATCCGTGACGAATTGCACCGGTCCCGGCATGTAGGGCAGGGTACGCTTTTCGCCCGTCTTGCCGGCCTCTTCGGGGAAGCTGTTGATGAGGTTGATCTGCAGCTCGTAGAAGTCTTCGTAGATGCGCGATAAGACCCAATTCGAACCGTTCGCCAGCGCGCAGGATACGATGAAGTGGAATTTGTCGTCCTTGAAGACGTACTCGATGCAGGAAGCTGAGATGGGCGCGTGTGGGTATCGTCGGTGTTGTGTTTGTGCAGTGTAGGAGGATGGTGTTCGTGAGTGAGCGTAGGCGTATCCGTTCGCGTCTGGTGGTCCCTGGCCGATGCTCATCCTACCCATTCCTTGCTCCAATCCGCTGTTGCTGTATGTTTGCCCTTGAGGTATCGAAGTCTGGTTTCCAAACTGGCCGAGAGGTATGCTCGTGTTCTTGTAATCCGCCGCCATCTTCTTCCACTCTTCAACCCTGGGGATACCAGCTCTTTGGATCGCCTCTTGTGGGTCCGTCACCGTTTGTCCCGTATGCATGTCTTTGATCTCGATGAATGAAACCGGTATTAAACCCGGTCCTCCCAATCGCGTAATCGGCTTTGCGACGAACCATTCCGGATTTGACTGCGCGATCACAATGATAGCTTCGCCTTCCTTCGCCTCCAGTTCATCCGGTCTCTCTGCATGGAAATCGTACGACACAATACCATAGACCGACGCGCCACCCGGCTTGCCCATGCTCTTACTCATCCTGTTTGCCATTGGATCTTGCGATGCGGTGCCGTTGCTGGTCACGCTTATGTGATTCTTCCCTGCCTCTGCGTATCCACTGTCGTGCGTTGTACCTGCGGAGTTGGTCGAGCCTCTGCTGTCGCGAACCGTCTTTCCAATCGTTTCGAAATATCGCACCGGCACCAGTCCTCGCGCGCCATGTAACGGGTTGCAGGCTTCGTACCAGTCCGCGTCGTTTTCGCGTCCGACCACGTGCAGAAAGTCGCCTTGGGAGAAAGAGAGGTAGTGTGGAGGATCGGTGGGGGCTTTGTAGTCGTAGAGCGCCTTGATCACCTATACCGTGCAAACCGGTCTTATCAGCGATCCGAATCACACCGTCGTCTCAGGCAGGGTGAGGGGTTTCCCCGCTAAGTGCGCCTCAAGCGATGCTTACCTTCTTTGGCGGCACGATCGCAATTGCATCTTTCTGAGGTATTGATATATGATGCGGCTTGGAGTCATGCTTGTCGCTTTTCATCGATCGCCGGAACTGGTTGCGAGCGAGTCGTCAGTCTTTGTTGCTGCATTCCTAGGATTGGGCCAGAAGCCTCGAACACGGCGGTAAAGGAACTCACCTTGACCATGCTGGGCGGTATGTCGCGCGCAATGAGCGGCGCAAGCTAGTACTTGTGTTTCTTGTTCTCCGAAAGTTGGCCTGACGGTGGCGGTGCGCGAGAGAGTGTTGGAGCGCTGCCAAGGTGAGACGGGTATAACGCGACTGTGGATTCCAGATGGTCTGTCGCAAGGGCGTCTGCGGAAGGTGGGCGCGTAGACAAAGACGAAGCGGTAACGACGAGCGATAGGAGGATTGTGGAAGAGACTTTGTCGCGCGCAGCAGTAGGGCAGACGGGCAGTAGTCAGGTTGGGTGAGTGGAGTTTACTACTGTAACGTTAGGTAGGCAGGGTGAGAGGAACAGGCCGAGTCCCCACCGTTTGCCAAAGTCACAAGCCGAAGTGGGATAAAGTTGGCGCAGGGGAGCAGCAGCGGCCACCAGCGAGCCTAAGGTAGAGTGCACAGGCGCACAGCCAAAGGTCAAAGGAGCACAGGGCACACGGCTACGACTGGATGGGAGATCCCCGGACGAACTGTTGAACTCTATTCACCTCAATGCACCTGCAAGCAGTGTAGATGTGTAGCTATGTACGAAGTGTTGTGGTACCGGATGCGGCGAATTGCGAATGCCCATGCGCGCAGAGGCCAGTGATTGGACGAGAATGAATTTCCAGCCTGGCGCTTCCAGCTTGGCTCGATGTTGGTGGCCGCTTCCTAAAGCGTAAGGCGTAAAGCGGAAAGCGGAAAGCGTGCGCTGCTGCTTTGTTCCGACGCACGAGATTCAGCCCCACCACTACAGCCTGCAAGTATCTGAGGTACAATACATGTAGATAATACAGTGGAAAGAGGCAGAGGTAGGTAACAAAATACAGACAGACAGAAGTAGATAGTGCAGGACAGCCATGCAGGGTATGGTATTAACGAACACTGATCGAAGCCAAACCGCCATCTCGGCATCCACGAGAGGACTACCTTAACCAGACCAGGCCCGCGCGTTTCGGCCACCTGATGGGCCACCTGCTTGCAGCGCCACATGGCAACAATCCTGCATCATTACATAAGGCACATGTACGTACAATCAGTATGGCCCAACCCACGCGGCCGACACGCTGCCGTGTAGATCACCTCTCTGCCCTATCACGCTACTCCTTGACCATGTGCGACACCCGTTGTCTCCGATGCGGAAAATCGTACAACCTGTCGGTAGCGAATCGCAGCCCGTCTACGCCATCTTACACGCTCCATTGGGTAGCTCGTAGCGCTTACTACCCACCGTCTTCCCACGCTTCATACGGGGAGGAAGGCTGGCCGGCTGGATGGCCTTGCGCCTGCTGAGGGATGCAAAGATTATAGCTGAGACACGCGATTCGGAAGCAGGTAGTCAATTGTATTCTACCAACGTTCATGTACGTATTCAAAGTGACGCCGCCCACCCCTTCCAGTATGCGGCAGCGCCTGTATGGGCATGATTCTCATCATAGATCATCCATCCCCACACGGGAAGCACAGCGTGCTTGCCCATCCATCTTCTCAGCTTTGCCGCCTGTCACCACCCTTCTTGCCCTCCCAAATCGCCAGAGAAGTTCTCGGGACACGCCATCTGCTCTCTATCGAGCGGCTAGCCCAGGCCTCCAGGCCATACATCTATGCACCCTAGCCACAGATCGTGGCCTCCTTCTCTTGCTCGCAGACGCTTTGTTAGCTGGATCGGGAAAATGCCGCATTACTGTACTGTGAGCTCATCGATGCGAGTAATCATCCTCGGGTCATTGGCTCCTCTGGCGCTTCAAAGCCTGGTGCTATGATCTTCGAAGGCACCATGAAGACTTGCGTACTGAAGTCCCTCATCCGCTGCAAGAGCTAGACACCCCCGAGTGATAACAAATACTTAGGGGTTGTCAAGACATAGGAAAAGGTGAGGGCGTGGAGATGTCTTTCCCCGAAGTGAGGCTCAAAGTGGAAATGTGATTGGTTATGCAATAGAAACCAAAAATCAAGGGGTATATAGTGTCGTATAGCCGAGCTGGTGCCTTATCCAATCCGTTGATGGGCGGAGGCTAGCACTCATACCAATGATGTGGAGATGCGAAGCGAGGGATTATGGAGCGTGCTTCATGATGCGTGGTTACCGGTATGGCATGACGGGCGACAGTGTCCTAGCGGTCGTGGTGCTCGTATATCAGATTTGACCTTTGATGTCTACGCCCCGGAAGGCCTTTTGCTTGGCAGTCTCGAAGATGAGACCAGCCTTGCCAGTCAGATAGCGCAGACCATCGTCTTTGTTCTCAAACAGAGCTTCACCTCCGTTCTCGCAAAGGAACTGTGCGCATTGCTGATCGTCGTCAAAGGCAAGCTCTGAAGTGAGAAAGCTGACTTTGACGTCCGGCTTGTATCTGACATATCGTTAGCGTACAAATAGATAACACGAGTAGGAGGTTGACTCACGATTTGCAAATGCTGGCCATAGCCGCCAATCGTTCTCGATCGATGAACTTGTCCATCAGGTAGCCGCCCATATTTGGGCAGTCGTTGAATAACCTAAAGAACCTGTGGTAATTACCAGTCGCCAAAGAGGAACGTACATCAAGGGCATGCTTGACTGCCTCATGCTGTTTATCTGCTGGGGTTAGATCTGCCAGGACGTCGTTCAAACTAGTCCGGTTGCACGTATGAATGAAATACAGAATGCGATACGCCACGAACTCCTCAGGATGACCACCCAGCTTTTGCTTGTACAATGCACGCAGCTGCGTCTGACACTGATTATACTCACCCAAATCTCCCTGCTCGAGAGCAACACGCGCATGCGTCTCATACACACGAACAGTGAAATCATTCTTGATATGTTGGACCGTCAAGTCTTGCCGCATTGACTTGAACTGATCGCACGTATAGCCATAATGATGCTCTTGCGCCCATTTCTTGATGACGAGTTGCAGCGCTTCTCTCAATATAGGCAATGGACGAACAGTCTCGGGCTTTGGAGGCGCTGTCAGGCGGAAGTAGTTCTTCTCGAGCTTTTGACAGGTACCAACAACAGGCCCATCGTTGGCATCAGGCATGGGGCTGTCGTCACGAGATGAAGAGAAATAAGGAGACTTTGGACTGGACGTGCCGTTTTCGAAGCGCTGGCGCCGCTTTTCCAGATCGCTTAACTTACTTGGTGGCGCAGTGGAACGGAAATCCTTGACCTTCTTTTGACGCTTCTCAGTCCTTTCAACTTGGTCCTTGTCGATGCGATCTGCTAGGCCGGCTCCAGGTTTCTTTTGCCTCCACGGCGGTAATTTGGTGTCGGCGGCGTCGGTCATGTCCGTGTCTAGTGATTTACGCTTCAGAGGCGGCGATGATTGGACTCCATTGTGTGCTATAGCGGCAACGTTTGCCCAGGTTTGTGTGGCCATGTTGGCTCCAGCGGCGTTCGCCTTTCCCATCTGTATGATCTGTTGTGGTAAAGGATATGTTGGCCAGTCCAAGGTGTGCAAGCATTCCCGTTCGGCGGCGTCGGTAATCACAGCTTTCAGTTTCGCAGAGACGGCAGCTGCATCTATTCCGGGGATGGCATTGTCTGCCATAAAGGCTCGTGACACATATTCGCGAACAGGTGCAGGCCAGTCTATCTTCATCGATGAAGCAGGTTTTGCGGGTTGTTCAGGACGGGCGAGAGTACGGCGGGCGGTCACGGCAGTATAAGCAGGAGCACCTGCAAGACATGAGCGCGAATTTGAGACATGATCGGGGCGTGTCGACAAACCGTTCAAGACGGCTGGTTGCAGCCAGGGCGTGGACGTCATCTATGATCGAAGACGCCCGTGCGCGTCACGGTAGAGAGGCAGAAGAAGTAAAGGTGGATAAGAGAGTTGCGAGAGGGAGCTCCGGTATTGGTACACAGTTATCGGAGAGGTCGGTGTAGAAAGGATGCGTCGAAGATCAAACCAAGGTTGTAAGAATGCGCCCGGCCAAGTGAGCGCGAACGGCTGGATCGTGCCCTGACTCGTGAACGATGAGCGCTATGCCGCTTTCGACGTTGACCGCTGTCATGTGATATCAACTTGGAACGATCACCACCTGCATCCATGAACCTCGAAGTACTTTGAACTCGAGCTGCGAACAGGCAGATATCCTTAAATCTTTCGAGTCTCCGAGAGAGCTCATATCCCCAATTACAGCGATCCAGCATCACCCTCTTGTCGTTTGCCAGCCACGGTGGCTCTGCTATGTACGGGGCATTAGCCCATCGGACTGCATGCCTGGATGTTTCTTCGTCAACTGGACCTGACCACTGCGTTACGTCCGTCTCTGTATCCTGATGAAACCCTACTTTTCGTACAAGATGCTGTGGGGCTGTACGAGGGCAAATATAAGATTCCGCAATACCAGAGTGGACATGCCTACCTGACATCGCACCGAGCGTGTTACGTGGACAATGCTGAGCCACGAAAATATGCTGTTGCAGTTGATCTCAAAGATGTTGAGAGGCCGGAATTCTATGTATGCACTATCATGCGTGGATCTGCGAATACAGTGACTAACCTTACTGATAGGCTGGCTTTCTCAAGTCGTCTCCCAAAGTAACGCTGTACCCAAAGATCACCAATAGGTCATCTACGGCAATAAGAAGCCCAATACCATCGCAAGTGGCATTTAACAGCCCTGTAGCATCTTCGCCTCCATCACGCTACGGCTCTCCAGCACGTCCATCTCCTGCACCGCCTCGAGACGCCAACGCCACGTGGATCTGTCCAATCTGCTCCTTCTCGAATCCGGTACCATCAAACTTCGATCCTGCTACTGCGAACGCGCATACTCCATTGTCGCCTTGTCTGGCATGTGGCATCAAGCCTCCCCTTGTGCATGTGGTCAAAGCTGCCATAGCCGCCATTGCCAATCGGCCTAGCGGACCAACATCGAGCCCTTTGCCACAGCAAAGACAATCACGGCCAACGGACGACATCTTCCCTCCGGCTTCAGACGGCCAAGCCAAGACGATAGTCCAGTGTCCACGTTGTACATTCCAAAATCACCCGTCTCTCCTGTCTTGCGAGATATGTGGTGCGTCTCTGGTATCGGCCGGCGACAGACGGTCACAAATTCTCTCAGATGCCGTCCAAAGACCCGACTCCCCCGGCCCATCACTGAGAACATCCCCTAGCCTAGCGAATAACGAAATGGGACTCGAAAGCGTTAAATTCTCTTTCCGGGCTGGCGGCGAGAAGATCTTCTACGAACGGCTCAAGAACGCCCTCATTCAACGAAAATGGCTTCTGCAGTCCGCGCCACCCGTTCCATCCCCAGCACCCCATTCCACTAACCCCACTTCCACCAACATCGCACCAGACGGTTCACTCCGACCAGACACAGTCCGTCAAAAGACCGTTGGAATAGCAAGCCTGGAGCTCCGCGGCCTTCAGCAGCGCAAGAACAACGAACTCGTAATCGGCTCCGCCTTCGAAGACCTGGAAGCCCTCATGACCTCGGCCAAAGAAGTCATCGCCATGGCCGAGCGATTCGCCGCCCAGAACAACGGCGGCAACGGCAATGCCTCTACCGAAGCCAACCAACTGCTCTCCGAATCCGCATCGGCGCTCGGCCTCGTCACCACAAAGGACATGCTCGGTACCGGCACTTCCGCAGAGACGACCTACATCACCGAGCTCGCCCGCAACCTCGCCGAGTTCCTCACCGACGACACACGAGGCATCCTCCGCCGCGAGGGCGGCATCATGTCTCTGGTCGATCTGTGGGCAGTATTCAACCGCACCCGGAACGGCATCGAGCTCATCTCACCCGCGGACTTCGAGAAGGCGGCCCAGATGTGGGAACACCTACGCCTGCCGATCCGCCTCCGGCGTTTCAAGAGCGGCATCCTAGTCGTGCAGGGTCGCGATAGGACGGACGAGAAAACAGTGGCAAGTTTGCTGGCGTGGTTGAAGGAGTTGCATTCGTTCCCGTCGTCGAGCTCGTCGGGGTACGCTGATGGCGTCGAGGATATGGGTGTCATCGGCTGGGACTGGCGGACGTACGGCCGTGGAGTGACGCCGCAGGAGGCCGCGGAGAGGTTTGGATGGAGTGTTGGGGTTGCAAGTGAGGAATTGGAGATGGCGGAGGAGAAAGGGGCGCTATGCCGTGAGCAAGGTCTCGATGGTATCAGATTCTGGGAGAACTGGATTGGTACACAAGATAATGTGAAGCGAATGGACAAGTTGGAGGATGTTGATGACGAGCTGATTAGGGAAAGGCTCTCTGAAGCTGGGTTCCTGTAGTGCATGATATGAACATGAATAGCAATGGTTTGGTCATATTAGAGCCATGGGAAACACGAATCATGATAGAGTGGATTTCGACGGGCTATTATTACACAGAACAGGCTGAGGGGAGTACGTAATGCAACGAGAACCATGTGTGATAATTCTTCATCTTAACGCCATCAGCTTACCCATCCCGTCATAAAAACATATCATCGTGTACTACACCAGGCCTACCCATGAGCCCACCCTCTCACAATCACTACTTCTGCATCTTTCCGCCTTCGCTCGCTTCCCGCTCACCCCTCGCCAGCTCCGCACCAACACCGACAATGTACATGCATACGGCAGTGCCTGTACCTACGCTGAGGGCCCAAGTGATTCGATCCCGCCATCTGCGCCTCTCCTTCCTGCCGCCTCTCCAGTTGTTGTGTCCATGATGTCCCCATTTGCGGCGTGTTCCGCTAAATACGCGCTCTTCACGTCGAACCCGAGGATAATGCATCCAGTCCACGTCCTCGTAGTTGCGGTGTGCGTACGGTTCAGGGCGTGCGTAGTGCGTCGACAAATCTGGTGGCGGCAATACAGGATCGTGGTTTACGAAACCAGTCGGGGACGCAAAATTGCCAGTTGGAGATTCTACAGGCGGACGAGACGTACCGTCAATCGGGTTCACAGGCGCCGTGGTATCCGCTCGTTTCGCCAGCTCATCTTTCCGGACCTCGGTTTCCTGATAGGGCTTTTGTGCGGTCACAGTAGCGTTTTTGACCTTCCTGAAGACCAAAAGATCTCGACAGGCGTAAACGACTTGGTATCCTTTCAATTGCAACGATGCGAAGTGAGGAACGAAACGAGCAGGTTGATACAACTGCGACAAAGCCTTGGAGATGGAGATTGGCGACTCGCTTTCAGCCATATTAGAGGTTGTAGTAGCGGTCGAGATCATGTCATTTCCAGAGTCGTATGCGAGCACCTGATATTGGGGAGGCTCGGCCCAATTCAACCCAGCAGGCGCTTCGCCGACTTGCAGCTCAGGCTCTGTAGACATTCTGACTGAGTCAGTCCCTGGAACAACGTGACTGCTGTCGACTGTCGTGGTATTTGAAGAAACTGTAGGCAACGTAGCTGGCACCGCAAGCTCGGCTGCAAGGTTATCTGGCGTAAACTTGTAGCGATCTCTGCCCAGCTCCTTGTCGTGTCGTTCAAGGCTCTCTTGCAGATTATCTATGTGTTTTGCTGCTGGTATGCCTTCATCCGGAATTTGTGGCGTGCCGGGATGGAACTGCCCAACATTGATATGACGTTCAGGATGATACTCAGCTATGCCGTCGCGGTAGATGGGATCGAAAGGATCCCAGATACAGTTGACTCCCGGTATCCACTCAAACTCCTCCTCCTCTGATTCTTCTGATTTCTCCGCGTCCTTTTCGTTTTCCTTCACAATTGAGCTGGCCTGATTCAGATGAGAGTTGGTGGATCGTGCTGACTCTGTGCCCATATATTTCTCATGGTGTTCGAGGGCCTGACACAGATCTTCATGCACTCTATCATCCAGAGCGGCCGCCGGTTGCCGATGCGCCATGTCAATCGTGCCATAGTGCTTTTCGTAAATATCGCGAACCTGACGGACCAGCGCACGATCACGTTCCTTTTTCTCAGCTTTTGGGTCAGCGATGGAATGTTTGGCGGGCTGTTTGTACCATCTGTCATTGTCCAGAAACTTCGCCGCATTGGAGCACAAGTCACCCTCGCCTTGCATGGACTTGATCTCTTGTTCAAGAGACTGCTTCTGGCCATCCTGGCATGCAGCCTGTTCCTTCTTAAAAGACGATTCAAGACCAAGTGGGGCCTTTGAATATCCATCGTCACGTTCTGGGCTGAACGTCCTGGCTTGGATGTCCTTCTCCAGCGACTGCTTCCGACCTTTGGTACAGGCGGCTTCTTCGTTCGCGTAAGATGCTTGCAGGCCGATGGACTCAGTCGAATAACCGTCGTTGTGCACCTCTGGCACCTCCCGCGCCTTGAGTTCGGATTCTAATGGCGGCACTTGACCACTTAGTTCCTTCTCGTAGGAGGCTTGCATGCCGATGGGCTCAGTTGAGTAGCCATCGTTGTATGTTTCAGGATCCCCTCGGACTTTGAGCTCCTGTTCTAGAGACAGGTTCGTACTATCCAGTTCCGCTTTGTAAGAAGCCTGCATGCCAATCGGCTCCGTGGTAAAACCGTCGTCTTGGTCTACAGGTTCTTCACGCTTCTGGAGCTCAGCCTCAAGCGAGGTCACTCCTCCTGTTGCCTCTGTTGCAAACGACTGTTGGAGGCCAATGGGTTCCCTGGTGTAGCCGTCATCATGCTCTAAGCGCCGCTCACTGGCCCGAAGCTCAGCCTCCAAAGATGACAGGTTCCCTTTCACCTCGCGAGGGAAAGATGCTTGGAGCCCGATAGGCTCAGTTGAATAGCCATCGTTGAACATATGAGGTTGCTCTCGCACCCGAAGCTCAGACTCAAGAGACGCTCCCGTTCCTAGATGTTGAGCGTCCCTCTCCTGTTCAAAGGAGGACTGGAGTCCGACAGCACATCTAGTGTATCCGTCGTCCGACTCATTTAGGGCTTTCGCTGACAGCTCGTGTTCCAATGAGTTGCGATCTCCAGCACTGGAATCTAGTTGCTCCTGCATGTATGAAGATTGCAAGCCAATAGGCGCATGAGAATAGCCATCACCTTGCGTTGCCTTTGGTGTTTCAATCTCGCCTTTAAGGCTCTGACCAGTGCCCCTTTGGAAGTCTTGCTTCTCGTTCTGGAAAGAGGTCTGCATCCCGCTCGGACGTGTTGAGTAATGATCCTCGTGCGCGGCCATGGCGGCTTTATGAGCCTTTATCTCATCTTCGAGCATACTCTGGGCGGCATCAGCTCTCCGTTGGTCACGTTCCTTCAGCTGTGAGTCGATCCTGGACTGAAGCTCTGCGATCCTATCGATGTCACTTTGCAGGTCGGCCAAGAAGGCTTCTTTTTGATTGTACCGGGCCTTGGTCAGCTTCGCTTCCTCTTTCCAGATCTGATGATCCGCAAGCAAGCGCTCGCGCTCTTCCTCGAGCGTCCTAACAAGAGCGGGTGATCCTGCGCTACTGATCTCTCGGCCGATGGCAGTGATCTCATCAGCCCTCCTATTTCTCTCTTTTCTGAGCGCCACCCTCTGTTGTTGAAGCTCATCCTTGGATTGCTTCAGATACTCTTCCAAGCCTTCCATGCCTGGCTTAGTGTGGCTGACATGAGTGGATTCCCCAACACCTTTTGAGATCACATGCTCTGGCTTGGCTTTCTTCGAAACGCTGGGTGACTTGGCCTGGCTCTGGAAGGCGGCCAGGTGCTTGCGTGTCTCTTCGAGTTCTTTATCAATGGTGTCCGACCTCTCTTGAAAGCTGGTCTCTAGTGCTCTTTGCACTTGCGCTTTGGACTCGCGGTCGGTATTTAGTGGCTTGCTCAGCTTGCCCATAGATGCTCGTATAGTTTCAGGGGTGAGTAGGTCTAGGTCGCTTTGAGGAAGACGGGAGAAAGCGTCCGCAGCTTGACGGTGTCTAGGACGATATGCTGTCGGCACCGCGGCAGGCTTGCCCTCTGAAGAGGATGGTTTGTCAGAAGAGATGTCATTGGAAATCTGCACTTTGGGCCGATCGGGGTGAACCTCCGCCCGACCCGTAGATGCAGCATTCGAGGGTTCGTCAGCTTTGACCATCCTATTTGTGATGGGATCGTAGACCATCCGAGTGGCCTTGTCCGACATGGAATCCCAAGAGGTGGCCGATGCCTCGATGGTGGGCTTTTTACCGTCGTGTTGCCGGGAGCGCAGACGGAAGGAAGATGCACGCGCAACTGAGGGCTCCAAGTGTTCGGGCTTCAGAAAGTCATCCATGAAGCTATTCTTCGGCCGCTTCTCTGGACTGCTCTTAGGTTGTTCTGGCTTAGTAGCCTTGATTTCTGGATCCAGCCCAATGTCAGCTCTCATCCAGGCTGGCAAAAGGTGGGTATAGAATGGTGTGAAGCGTTTCCCAAATATGGCCTCGTAGGGATCGGCCTCGATTCTCTCTTTCATGGCCTTCATCATTGCACGCCAGCGACGCTCACCCTTGGATAGCTCAATGCCGTCTTCAGGCTCCTCCGCGGGATCGGCTGTGGTCTTACCTCCATCTTTGACGTCTGCTTCGTCTCTCCATCGCTTGCTAACATGGCTGGCATGCCTAGTTCCCCAGGGTGCGATAAAAGGAAGGTCCTTGATCCAGGTACGCTGGCGGCGGACTGCCTGCTTGTGTTTCCATTTCGCGACTACGTTACGACGACGCTGCTGGTGGCAGTAAAGCGGATCAAGATGTGACAACCAGTCGTGGCTCTTCTTCCAGAACGAGATAGTTCGGCCGTCAGAGAGGCATAGAGCTGGGAGAGCAGTAGGGTTGGCAACGACAGTTGGACGCAGGGAGACTTGGCTCAGTCGGCGGGGTTGAGCAGCCTGCCGTAGCTGAGGAGGCAGCATGTTGGTCTAAGATGATGTTAGCTTCAAGTAAGATCGGATTTGTGAATGTAGACGTACTGCTCAAGCGACGAGGCTCCAGAATGGCGTGTCAGCCTTGTGTCAGCGCGTATCAAGTAGAAGGCAAGGGAGCGGAGGTAGGAATGGGCATGAGGCGGGATGCTTGGCTCTGTCGCATAGATGGTAGGAGATTGCAGGTAGGTGTTGTATCGATGCAGGTGTTCAGTAGCTCGCAGATCAGAGAGGCTCGCATAAGGTGTCAGATTCGCTGCGGAAGCTGAGAGACAGAAACAGGAAGGAGGAAGAGGTACGCAGACAGTCGTACCTGCCGCATGCCCGCCTGCTTCCTCCCGTGGAGAGCTGGAGCGGGGAAGATAAGCTTAGCGTGCCAAGGATGTGGAGACCGGATTGCACGGAGCACGGGCACGTGAGCTGCCGGAAGGCATCCGAACCAGGGCAAACGCCTTCCATGACTTCCATTACCTTAAAGGTAGGTTTCCTGTTCCACGAAGGCACGCCTAAAATGGTGTGTGTTATTGCCAATTGCCGTGCAAAAGTATTACAGCACTGCACAGAAAGAGCAGAGAAGAGATCGGGAAGATAAGGAAAACGGTATTGAAAGAAAAAGACAAGATATGGTATCTGATCTCTAAGAGATGGCGTTTCTGTACACATTCAGCCGCAACGCCCAAAAGTCAAACGATAGTCATCCAGATCCGCACCTATGTACACAAATGACATGACCCATTTTACGGCTCATCCGTAACCTGCCTCGTCTGGGCAGTGCCTCCTTCGACGTCCCTAGAGTCCAATGCCTGAATGCCACCCTCTGTGGTGATCCTGACAGCACCGGCCCTGACCAGCGCCTGCTGCAAGTCGTCAATCAGATCGCTGACATCTTCGATGCCAATGCACAATCTGATGATGTCCTCTGGAAGTGATCTCTCCTTCCTCGTGGCAGCATCGATGCTTGCATGACTCATCCTGCACGGCATGCTGATAAGACTGTTCACACATCCGAACGAGACAGAGATGGCAAACAAGCGAGCAGCCTCGACGATACGCTCCGACACAGCTGTAGATCCAGTCTCGAAGCTCATCACAGCACCTGCACCGCGAGCCTGCGACCAATGCAAGTCGTATTGAGGATGAGACTTGAGGCCTGGGTAGCGGACCTTGAATCCGTGGCCCTCGAGGAATTCGGCAATGGCTTGTGCGTTCGCTTGCTGCTTCTCCATGCGCACAGCGAGAGTCTTGATACCACGCAGAAGCAACCAGGAGTCGAACGGAGACAGTCCGCATCCGGATGCGTTGATTGGGAAGTAGAGCCTGTCACCCAACTGAGGGTCGTTGGTAGCCACTACACCAGCCATGACATCGTGGTGTCCAGAAAGGTATTTTGTTCCCGACTCGTAGACTATGTCTGCACCCAGGTCAAGTGGGTTTTGAAGGTAAGGGCTGAGCATAGTGTTATCGACCACGACAAGCGCAGCTGGGTTGGCTGCGTGGGCGGCCGAGGAGAGGGTAGGAATGTCGACAATCTTCATGAGAGGGTTGGTGGGAGTCTCGAGTAGCATCATGGTGGTCTTTGGGGAGAGGACGGCCTGAACAGCAGCCGGGTTCGTAGTGTCAACGTGGTGCACAATGATCCCGCCGTGTGTGGTAAGAAACTTGAGGAGACGGTTAGTACCGCCGTAAAGGTCATCTCCGGTCACGACTTCATCTCCAGGCTTGAGCAGGCGTGTGATGACATCCAAGGCGGCCATGCCGGATGACACCACGAGAGCGCGGTGTGCGCCCATGATCTTGGCCAAGTGTCTCTCAAGGTGTGTACGCGTTGGGTTGCCCGAGCGCGTATAGTCGTACTCATTTCCCTCTCCCTTGAATGTCGCAGACTGGTAGATGGGCACGCTGCTGGCATTGTACTGGTCGTTGCTTTCGGTATAGACAAGCTCAGTGGCTAGTGTGTATTTCTTGCCATTGCCGGGGCTAGATGGCGCGGGAGAGGGAGGGAGATCGTGGCCATCAATGTCGAGGTGCTTGAAAGCCTTGTTCAAGGGCGAAGGGTTAACGGGGGCGGCCATTGTCGTTGACGGTGGTTTTTGAAGAGGGCCAGAGACCTCTATAAACACAATCGGCGGGTTAAAGTGACAGTGCTGAGGGTTAAAAGTCGCAGAGCAATGCACCAGTGTGTATGCGTTGCTCAGTAATTGTGAAGGTGATATGCAGTCTTTGGTTTGTTTGGTTCACGAACAATCAGTCACTTAACTTGAAGCTGGGGTCAGAGTCAGGGCGCGGCGAAATCTGCAAGGGCCCTGAATGATGCCATTTGCCCAGATTCCCCGCCGACTTCGGCAAATCAAGCCGCACTAATAGCCAGCCCTATAACAAGCAACAATTCTATCTGATTGACTGACATGGCTAGAAGTGGCAACAAACATGGCATTTTATGCTTTCTGAGAACCCTAAAGTGAGTACTGCATAGCTTCATATATAACAAAATACGCTGCAGTCATGGTTTTCTTCGCGTTCACCCACACCTTCGCGTTTCGTTTACACCCCATCGGTCCATTGCGTCTTCCAATACCGCACATACTTATCAATCAGGCCTTCTTCCAGCAAATCTGGAATGCATCTCATGGTCGGGCTATCCTTAGCAGTCTCTGCGGTCTCGTAACGGGCCGCGCTTCTCATCTGTTTGTCATTTGTGGAATTACCGTACCTATCCGCGAAGAACCCTGTCAACTTGACTGGTGGATTACGTTCAGGGTTCTGGTCGCTCTTCCGAAGTCTTTTCACCCATTCTAGCGGCGTGACTTGATCGAAAGACAGCCCGCAACGATCTAATGCGGGTAGCAAGTCTGTAGTCCAGTGGAATGTGTTGGGGTTCTGGACGTTGTAGACCAGATCCGTGTCTTGCGAGCGATTTGCTGGGAGAGCTTGAGTAATACCTGCAAGCTCAAGGACGATGCGAGCGGCGTAGTCCATCGGAAGCCAAGAGTACTCTTCGTTGATCGTCGGTAAAGCTCCTGTCGTCAAGGCTGACTGGATCATCAAAGGTATAGCTTCAGTAGTGTTCCAATTGCCGCGCACGCTGTCCCCCGACAGTTGTCCTAAGCGTAGTACTCTGGCATGTATGCTAGTCGCTAGCATGGCGTTGCGGACGATGTGTTCCGTGACCACCTTTGACCGCCCATAGCCGGTGCTCTGAGCATATTTCAAATCCTCTACCGGTGCTTCCCTGACAGTCTGTCCTAGAGGGGTGTTACCCGCAGCTGATACCGAAGAGCAGAAGAAGAACCTGGCGGGTTGTGGTGTATTAGTAGAGAGACAGAGCTGGATCAGGTTGTGCGTTCCCCTGATATGCTGGTCTTCGAAGCTTTTGACGCCTAGGTTGAAATTGACCGCCCACGCACTGTGAATGACGACGGAAAGGCTTTCCTTCAACCGGCTACTCCGTGCGCCCTCCAAGCCCAGATCCGCCAGACTGAGGCTACCAGCGAAAGGCACGACCTTTGAGCGCTCGGTAGCATCAAGGTGCAGACCATGAGTCTCAAGCGATGCAAATACCCGGGCCGATGCTTCTTCATCTGTCACAGCCCGCGTCAAGGCCCAAATCCTGGATACATTAGCGTGACCTGCCACTTGCGCCAGTAAATGACCACCAAGCGTGCCTGTTGCGCCAGTAAGTAAGACGACGTCTCCTTCCATCGTGGCTTTGCCGGGTTGATGAGGCTGGAACTGAGAGTACTTCGCGATCATGTCTCCCATGAGCGAAAGTTCATCCTTGGGCTGTTTGCCTTCTGCAGTCCTCATCGAGTACAAGTGTTGAGCCAGCTCTACCATGTTGCCGCTCTCGTACAAAACATTTCGGCTCAGGTCCGACTGGCGGCCACCCAGATCCAGTTCCCTTTTGATCAACGACCACATGCGTGTACACTGCAGACTATCGATCCCTGCCTGGAAGAAATCGGAATCCAACGCCAGCTCAACGTGCAATTCGTCTCTGAAACGTTCCAAAAGCCATTCCTCAAGCTCTGGAAGATCAAGTGACAGGCTAGAAGATGCGGTGCTATTCTCAAATTGTTCATATGCTCGATCAATTTGGTCTTTGAACTTGTCGTAGACCTTTGCTCGGATAAAAGTACCCTTGTCTGTCCTCGGGTAGCTTGATCCACGGGGCAATATCACGACGAGGTCTTTCGGTATGCGCGAAAAAGTTTCGGCTCTTACATTGGCGGCTTGCACTGCTGACCAGACAGCGGCCAGGTATTCTTCATCCGTCATGCTCTCGCCCTCCTGCGCTCGGAAAATGAGGACACCTGGGACCGTTCTACCGGCACCGAACACTGCAGCTTCCTGCACAATCAGTTCTTGTCGTATCCTCCCTTCGATAGGAAGGGGTAGAACTTTCTCTCCGTTCACGAGGGTTAATCGGTCATCTAGGCGAGTAGCATACTTCCAAAGGCCGGCTCGGTTAGGGTGTGGGGTGAAGAGATCCCTGGTGCGGAAGGAATTAGGCGGATCGTCCGAGTTTGTGGCGCATATCGAAGGCAAGCTTTCCAGAGCGACACACTCATACAGATTCTCATCGATCTTGTCCATCAAAACGTGTTCCGAAATACCAGGCTGGAAACGCAGATAATTCCAATCTCTGTCTCCTGGCTCACGGAAAGAGGTCATCAGCCTGCCGGTCTCAGTCCTGCGACTTTCGGTCAGCCCTGTCCTCCAGTTTTCATTTGTCATACGTACGCTCCATAATTACCGGCGAGGTTCACGCCACGCTCTACGAGACGATCGCCTACATCTTCTGGGCAGCCACTGCCTGCGTACAGCACAAGCTCGCAATTTGAGAGCTCTTGAATTGCCTCTTCTGACTCACAGAGCAATTTCAAGACGTAAGGTACGCAATGAAAGAGATCTGGCTTCAAATGCTGAAGTGTGGCCAGCAACCCCTGGCGTGTCAGTGGAAG
The DNA here is from genome assembly GCA_027923365.1 of Zalaria sp. Him3. NCBI lineage: Eukaryota > Fungi > Ascomycota > Dothideomycetes > Dothideales > Zalariaceae > Zalaria > Zalaria sp. Him3. The sequence goes on along the minus strand of BPUN01000013.1, from coordinate 3,905 downwards.
AGAATAATTGCAAAGATAGATGATCTTCTTGGAGTAGATGGACCGAAACAACTCGTATAAACCGTGAGAGTGGAAGAGGGGCGAAGTGGTGAATGCTCTCATGTTGAGATGCTTCGGGAAATTTGCTAGGCATGCCGCGTGGGTGAGGTAAATGGGTTTCGGGTTCCCTGTCGAACCAGAAGAGTGGATGATTAAGGCCCTTTTCTTGCTCTCCTTTGTTGGATCATACGTGCTCCTAACGTAAGGCCCACTTTGTTTGTTCCGGTAATCAGTGCTATGAAGGAGCTGCAGGCTAGTGAGCTTTCTCTCCTGCTGAATCTGAGCAACGGTGCTCGCATATTGATCAACAGTCACAACAATTTGACAGCCAGCTTGTTCAAGAAGCTGAGAGTATGCAGGGACTGTGAGTCGGGTGGACAGGCAGAAAACAGCATATCCTATTCTGCTCAGGCTCAGGAGTGTTACCACATAGTCAAAACTGGAGGGTGCCAATATCGCGGCAACTGGGGCTTCCTCAAGCTCTGGATTCTTTGGAATGACGGTCAGACATTGGTTATTGCTTGGAACGCTAATGTTGGAGCTCACCGCAGGCAGTAACCCAAGCTCCTGTAGTCGAGCCGCACCAGCATTCATGTACTCATCGATATTTCCTGCAGTATGTTCCTCATAATCTGTCAGACGTTCCCGCGGATAGCCGACAAGAGGCGTGTCTTTCGACTCTACGGCATATTGTTTTATCAGGTCGTCGATGGTATGTAACATTCTGGCTCAGACTAATGAACAGACTTTCAAGGACAACGTTTCCGTGTCGCGGAGATTGTTCGAAGAAGTATATAACGAATATATTGCGCTGGACATGGTAGTATAAGTATACATATCAGAAAAAGACTCGTCCCGGCGTTATGCGCGCTTCTCGCTGTCTGCCGGCATACCGAGTACAGCAAAACCGATGAGATGTCAATTTGTGTAGGGTTCGAGTGTGTAAAGACCGGATTCCACGAATGAGGACATTGAGGGGCAACGCTGCCTCGGGAATCGCGACTTTCAATGCCCGACGGATCCCGAGCGGGCTTTGGAAGCCGACATCCCTCCCTCTCCCTCCTGTCTTTGCTGCTCAACGTAGATGTACCTGGAGTGTCTGAATCGAATTTACAGCATCTCACAAGCGGTACATGCATTAGAGTGTGGGACGCTCCATGTCCTTGTCGGCCCACGTTCTGCCGGCATATCCACGTTCTGTTCTACAATGGGACTGAGTGTATGTGCTTCGCCTCAAAGGATGCGTTCTCCCGTGCCGACATCTACAGCCTTGTGCTCACATTAGTACCTCTACTATTCTTGAAAAATTTTCACATTTAGTTTCAGCTGCCTACATGCAAACTGGTACAGGGGTTTGATGATATCGGCGTCCGGTGAGGTAGGCCATTTGTATGCCTTCAGCCTTGCAGCATTATCTTCGGACTGCGGCCAGCTTTCCCCGTCTTCTCCTTCTTGCACTGCTTCATGGATACCGCAACCAACATGCCTAAATTAAGTGATTTTTCCCAGCATGGCCGAAATCTCAAGCTAGCATAGCAACTTTCTAACCCATATATGCGAATCCAACAGGGGCCTATTAGACTCAGAATATTAGTACTAAAATCTACGCGTACTAGCGCATGCTGCCTCCTAGGGCCTATTAGACATAGGCCTATTAGAGTTAGCTTCCTGCGCTCCGATCTAGCCTAGATTCGAGTATATTATAAAGCGCCCGAATCTAGATCGGGTTTATATAGGACGCTTCCTAAGATTCCTATTCGGTTATAGTATAATTCGTGATTATAAACTAGCTATAGTTATATTACTACCTCTGCCTTTACTTTAGACCCTTAACGCGAGTTATATTAGAAGCTTTACTACCTTTATATAACTTATAGAGTTAAGATTAGGCCTTCTAAGGCAGTTAAACTGCTAGTTCAGACTAGCTAACTAGTTCCTATATTACTAGAGGAGGTTAAAGCTAGGTAAGAGGTTTAGGAACTTACGCAAAATAAGAAGCTATAGACCCTATAGATATAGATATAGAGATAGGGGACCTATAGGCAAGCTAGGAGGTTATTAACCTACTAATAGACCTAGTAGTAGACCCTATAGTCCTTAATTATAAGGAGGTTCCTAAGCCTGAGATAATAAGATAATAAGGACCCTATAAGTTAAGAGAACGCCCTATAAGAGATTAGAAGTAGGAGCTAAAGCGCAGGCTTTATTAATTATAAAGGAGTTAAGTCCTTCTTAATAGTAGTTAGAGCAGGTTATAAGCTTACTACTATCTTATAAACACTTATTAATAAACTCGAAACGTTTATTAAACTAATTTTATTTATAAAAAAGATACTTCTCTACTAGAATTATTCTTGCCTACTAGTTAGGCCTAATACTAGCTTTACTAGTAAACGATTCCTAGCTATTAGTCTATTACCGAATAGCTCTCTATAGATAACTACTAAAGAAGACAAAACCCCGAAACCTTAAAGCTATTAATAATTAGGCCTGAATTGCCTACTAGGAGTTATTAGATTATACTAGCTACTCTTAGTAAAGAGCCTACCCTAGATATAATAAGGGTTATTACCTATGCGATTATTAATAACACGATCCTAGTTAGTAAGTAACTACTCTAGCGCATTCCTAGCCCTATTATTAGTAGTCTTACGCTTAACGTTACTATAATAAAAGCTAAAGGTAAACTTAGTAATAGAAGGACCACGAGTTAGGAGAACCTAATACTGCCTATAGTCTAGCTTAGTGCTTAAGTTAAGAGACGTAATCGAATTCTCGAAGGAAGCTAGTAAAGGTATAAGGCTCCTAGAGTACCGAAGCAGACTTAGTAGAGCTAATATACGTAGGCTTCCTATTAAAACGTTTAAAGACTACCTTAAATAAGTTAACGAAGCTTATAGTAACCGCGACTTAGAGATAACGCGTCTATATCTATAAGGTATAGGCGAAAGATTGCGTAGTAAAGAGCTTAAGCTAGAGAAGGTCTTTATTAGTAATTAACCTATAACTAGTAATTAACCTATAATTAGCGATTAACTTATACTACTAGAGCCTCTTTAAGGTATGCTTATAGAGCGACCCTAACTAGCGCTACCTTAAGAAGGCGCAGTAATAGACCTTGGTCTGTTAGTAGCCTTTAGGCAGAATTACACAGAGTTATAGAGGCTATAAAGGGTATACTTATTAGTGAAAATATAGTTAGTGCAACTTCTACTAAACATCGACCTGCCTATATTATAATACCAGACTATAACGTAACGGTTCCCCTTGTTATTCTTAACGTAGCGGTTACAAGTATATAGCAGCCTAATACGACTATAGGCATTTATAAAGTACGTAGCGCCTAAATAATAGACGCCCCCTTCGATATTACCCTTAAAGATAACCTCGTTATTAGTAGGATGCGTTATAACGTCGATAGAGTGTTTAAGGCGATTAACGCCGATCTACTCTATAGCTATAAACGCTAGCTTATTAGTACCTAACCATTAGAATCAGGCCAAATCTTGTAGCATGGGTTTTGCCAAGAAATGCAGGGCGTCGCCAGAGTCGTTGCCTGAATAGCTTAGCGTCGCTAGAGTCGTCGCCAGAGTCGTCGCCTGAGTCGTCGCCTGGATTACTTAGCGTCGCTAGAGTCGTCGCCAGAGTCATCGCCTAGATTACTTAGCGTCGCTAGAGTCGTCGCTAGAGTCGGCGCTCTAGTCGCTATACTTAACTTATCTGACTTTTAGTCAGACCTCTATAACTTAGCTACTATATAACTATACGATTATCTTAGGGTTAGGGTTAGGGTTAGGGTTAGGGTTAGGGTTAGGGTTAGGGTTAGGGTTAGGGTTAGGGTTAGGGTTAGGGTTAGGGTTAGGGTT